>CM034298.1:985344-2185344 GCA_019925795.1 Dendrobium chrysotoxum
CATGACGTCTAAGGGTGAACACAGAGATATTATGACAAATACAAGCTTCTACAAGACGCGGTAGAAGGCTCGTCAGATGTTCCAAGAAATGTCCCTGCACATGCACTGTAATATGTATGCACATATGTACATAAAAAAGGATATATAATACACCCGCAGGGCCCCGACGAGCGTGTTATTGGTACACACGTGACGTCTAGGGATGTTGTGCGGGTTAATAATTGAATTCAAGTTTGAGCCGATCCTTCTATATGGATAGATAGGAGTTGACACGGCTCAAACTATCAAATAAATATACGGTCACGACGTCGACCGGGATATTTATTTTAATACATTCATATTAGGCCTTCAAGACCTATAATCAAGAGAATTCACTCACAAAGGCATAAAGCCTACGAAACCCGATCCTCTGTCGACAACTCGACAGAGTTGACAAGGTTCGACCTATAAATGAAAATGCACCCAAACACTCGTATGGGCCCGACGAGGATATTATTGTTATACATGTGACGTCTAGGGATGCTGCGCGGGTCAATAAATTCGAGTCTGATCCTTCTATGCGGGTGAATAGGAGTCGACACGGCTCGAACCATAAAACAAATATACGGTCGTGAGATCGATCAGAATATTTATTTTATAGTTCATATTAGGCCTTCAAGGCCTCTAATCAAGGAAATTCATTTACAAAGACACAAAGTTTATGAAACTCAATCCTCTATCGACAGCTCGACAGAGTCGACAAGGTTTAATCCATGAATGAAATGACCCCAAACACCTCGATGATGGCCGTGTTGAATGGAAATCTCAACCGAAGGGGTTAATTCTAAATATTTCAAAATGCCTGCAAAAATCTCAAAAGCCCATGAAAATTTAAATCTAAAACTCCAAAAATCCCAAAATTCAAAATATTTAAAATGGGAATCCAATCATTAACCACTTAAAGCAAAATCTAACCACCCTCCGCAACAGTTTGCCGAGGTGGACAAATTGAAAATTACTTCAGCTCGCATGGAGCTAATGCCTAGTCGAAAATATTACTAGGATTCATTCTCAAATAATCTCCTGCCAGTAAGGATGTGGTACGTGTCCTCTGACCGACAGTTTTGCCACAAAATGGCACGCAGGATAAATGGTTATGACCTGGGCCTCTGAATCAAGTGGTTTTGCCGCCAAATGGCACTACAAGATAACATTTATGGCTAGAGCAAATACGTTCCTTAATGACGTCAAATCCTTGAGATATGAATCAATAGGATATGATCGATAGGGCACAAAGCCCTCTGTTAGCTAAGGTGGATTCAAATTTGTCCCCTTAAGACAAACATCCACCCCAGTCTACAAGGTACCCTTGGACGAAGCAACCCATGGCTGCCGACAAGGATCCTTCTGTCAGGTTGGGTCGACTACCTCCTCTGACTAAGTAGACGAGGGACCACGATGGCCCGAGACGACGGAACCATGGGATCTTGATCGGGTCCATCATCATTCCCCCACCATCCGCTTTAAGTGCAAGATGGTGAAATTTCTATTTTAAATATCAAACTCTTCAAATATCCATACCCATGCTGCTATTATATGCCAGATAACACGTATTTTCTATGTATCTGATTGACGACTAGCCTTAATCGAAAGTTCTCTCTCATGATCGGGAGGGGTAATTAACTATAGGGCTTGCGCCTATAGGAAACCAGAACTCAGATCATAAAGTCCTCGCAAAATGAGGGCGAAATATCTGGGTAGTGTCTTATCTACAAACCCATCTGCTTTTCAAAATTTACCCCGGAACTTAATTCCGTTAAAACTCCCCCCGAAAAGCATACGGGGATTCCGGGGCCGAATTTTCGGAGCCCACAGATTTTGTCAAAAGCATTACTTAATTTTTAACGGAAAAATTTGTCGGAAATATCGCCGGAAAGAGTCCTATTTCGCGCCAAATCGTTCTCCTCTCCAATTTCACGATTTTTTCTGTCCTGAACGAAGTTCTCAGCCTCTCCGACACTCCTCGCGGTTCAAGTTGATTTCTAGCCTATTTTTCACTGTTTTTTGGAGATTTGAAAGGTAAAATCTTTTCTCTTCGATCATTTTCATTTTTTAGAGATTTCAACTGTTAAAATTTGTTAAATGTGCATTTTTTATCTTCAAGAAATCCCACTATATAACTAGTGGCAAAAAAACAAGGGTATGTTTTTGCTATAGGTTCACAAAGGGTGGCTGCCCATGTTAGTAACCTTAGGGTCCTCTAGGAGGTGATTGGGATTTATTGATCTCCAGTTAGTGTTTTGGTGGTGACTGGTGTTCAAAATGTGAGGTGGGAGCCCTTCATGGCCTTCTCCCAAGTTTGGAGTGGGAGGCGTGATGGAGGTAGCTGGATTTGATAGTAAGAAGTGGAAGTAAGAAGCAATGGTTAGGGTTTGAAATGAGGTCTATGAGTGAATAAATGTTACAACTTCCTTTTTTTTTACTTAAATATTAAAACAATGAAGTAAAAATAATCTAATTAATTTCTTATAATAATTCTCCTGGGGTTGAGTATACTCTTTATTGAAGGATTGGCAAACGTAGACTATAGTGGAGGTTTTGGTGGATCTAACTCTTGTACTTCTTTGAGGTTATCTAATATATTAAATATATAAAAAATAAAAAATATGTATTAATAAAATTAAAAGAAGTAGATCAAAACAATTGCAAGTTGTTGGGAGTAGTTAATGTTCTAGAATAAAATGTATAGCCTCATTGCAAGCATAACTCAATATGAAGGATTGACACTAAGAGAGAAGTTGCATTGGCAACCATAAATCATCTTGTTGTGCAAGCTATTTTAATGAACTTTACTCAAAACGTCATGATAGAGGCAATAAAAAACATTTTGCTAGGTCTCCAATACTTTCATGGATAATAGTGGACCCTTGGAGTGGAAGATAGACTGTGATTAGTGTCTCATTTTGGTGTTTTAGTGCTCTTAATATTTTTTAACTCCCAATAATAATAAATAGAAGTGTTAATGAATAATAATAATTATTGGGCATCACAAAAAGATAAAGGACGAAATATCAATAAAAATATGCAGAAAAAAAGAACAACCAATTAAATTATCGATGAAATAGTTAGATGCACATACTGTTGTATTTATATATTCTAAGCTTTGAACCTGCTGCCTTGCAAAGAAACTTATTGTTTATCCACCTAAGTAATGTAAGCTGAACTCTACAAACCCAAGGTATATTGAGACAAGATCAGCTAATAGAAGTAGATAGATCCTTGCAATATAGAAAGTTTATTTTTCATGAATCAAATTTATCATGACTTTCATGTCACCATAAAAGGTTATTCAGCTCACTGACGACTGATATATTATTATATTATTTTTCATATATCAGGCGCTATTTTAATAATATCTATATATCAATCAAATTTGCCAATAGTTGTAAGTCATCATATCTTGCATTAATAACTTTTAGTGTTTCTATATAGCACCAGATTGTTTCTAAATAAAACTATTATCAAAATAGTATTGCTATCCATGAAAGCAAAAGCCGCTAAAGAGAATCTAATCATCCTCCACCCTTTCATCTCAATCTTTCAACTCATACAAGTTGAAAATAGTAAAATTACTCCATTATTGTGTAAACTTAGTACAAAGAGTGTCTTCTTTAGCAAACAAAAGTTCATATAATAATGTCTCTTACAGAAAATACACAGAAACCATATAAGCATTACTATCAGTTTCCTGATCACAAAATCTATTTAATTACTAGTATTCTATGGCTTTTTATTACCATTCTACTCATATGATGAAGAACTCATGCAACTTCCTCCCTCCGCCAACTCTACCATTTTCTCCTTCCTCAAGTCTTCCATCATTCTTTATTATTGTTAGCCTACAATGTTAGTTTAGAGTTATATGAGTTTGTTATAATGTGTTTGAATGGTCTGTTGTGAATTGTGATTGATTTCCATGTAAATAGAAGGGCAGGAGAATTTTTTAAGAATTTCCTACAGGTTTCCACATAAATTCTATTGGAAATCATAGATACGAAGAAAACAACGGATATTCCACCGAAAATTTTCGGTGGAAAATTCTGCTGCTTTTCCGCCAGCCCATTTCGAATTTCGACTGTTCTCGTTTGTTGGTTTTGGGTATTTATTTCTTGGAAATCCGTCAGAAAAATTTTTATCATATTTTTTTCATTGTTAAATATTTTCCTATGCGCTTATTACTGTTGGAAAATTTTCCATTGAAAATCCGACGGAAACACAAATTTCCGACGGAAATGTGCTGATTTTCAATAAAATATTATGCCGGAAATCATCATTTTTCTTGTACTGAGAGAAAAAAAGTATCTTACAATGAATACATAGACCTTGTGGAGAAAGTGAGGAGATAGGAATAATGTGAGATTATCGTTTCAAATGCTATTCATCCTTTAATAATCCAACTAGTAATCATTCTAATCCTATTTATAGGAATGGAGTTGCAAGATAGGACCAAATTAATTTGAATTCAAATGTAATTCAAATATCAATAATTTTAAAAAATCCACTTGTATAATTTTAAATAAAAATAATAAACAACAACAACAATAACAACATCAAGCCTTTATCCCACTTAATAAAGATAATCCTATGAATAAAATAAAATAAATTTGAAATAAATCCTAAAATAATATGAAATATTAGAATATTTTAGAAATAATCTATAGTTATTTTTGTTGAATTCCTTATGTTGCATTACTTCCCTTAGGGTTGAAAAGCTTTATCTCGAAGCGTTTTCTAAAAGCCCTTTATTGGAAGCCTAATTTTCATGGTGGAGGAGGTAGTTGAACTGGATCATGAACCTCTCTTGTATCATCAACATAGTAGAATTAATGGCTTCAAATCCGAACATCACCAAGGATAATATAAGTTTTCCTTATTATGTTATCATAGACGATCCCATAATCACTTGGCAGTAAGTTGTAACCAAGGTTTAAAATTGCGTAAATAAGCCTCAAGGCGGTGTGAGGCGTAAGCCTCATAGACAAAGAATTGCGTAAATGAGAATTTAAGTATTTTAGCAGGTAAATAACAATAAGAGTCTATCATACAATAAAAACATCTAAATGACAAGTGAAATTAGTGGAAAATAATAAAATAGATGCAATATATGCATCTCATAGCATAATTCAAAGTACAGAACCACAAAATATAAGTTTATCAAAACTCCCAAAGTACAAATAAGAAAGAACATCTAAAATCCAATCATGTCCCATCACTAAATGGGTCTTCAAGGGAATCTTCTTCTCCAATTGTATCTATGAATGTCAAATCTTCATCATCTTTAATGTTACCCATTTTTCTCTTTCCTGTTCAATAAGAATGATTAGTGTTATGTTAATTGCATATATATATATATATATATATATATATATATATATATTTAATGTAATAACACATAAGAAATTATGAGATATCTTTATTTGCTTGTTGTGTTGCAGAACTAGTGGATGAGTGTGGTGTGGTACTAGTGGATGTGCCCACTTGATCTGCTTCGCCCCTCAAGACATTCACACTTTGTTCCTCTAGTTGCAAGTCTGATAATGGCAAATCTATCTCATTATCTATGAACCACTTATTATCAGACGCTACATCATCGCACACCAAAGGGTCCTCATCATCCTTCAACTCCTTGTTCCTCAGCCTCCTATCTCTCAACCTCTTGTTGTGCATAATATACATAAGAGATTTCATTCTGAGTGTTGAAAGTCAATTCCTTTTCTTCGTTTGTACTTGACTATATGTGCTCCAGTTTTGCTCACACCCAGAGAAAGAATAAGTGAGGTCCAAAACTCTAACTGTAAAATTCTGTAACTCAGGGGTGGAATCACCAAATTGGATCCACCATTCAACTATTTTCAAGAAGAAAAATGATAATCAGAACATATTCAAGTATTATGCATGTACGAATATTTGCAAAAATAAGTTTACCTGGAGAGCGTTTGACAATAGTAGATTTTGCTGCTTGCAGACCAAAAAATCCCTCCCTATTCCGAAATATAACAAGTTCTAAATCTGCAAGCTCCCTGACGGTCTGTTCTGGTATTAGTCGCTCCATGCAATGATACAAGCCCAGCTTCACCTCTGGATTTGAGGATTTTCTTTATGAATACTGAAATTGAGGATTGAGATAACACGCCGCTGCATGTAGATGACGGTGTAACTGGACCTCCTACCGAGCATCAATGATATCCCAAATCTCTCTATAGCTTGCCTCCTCTCCTCCCAAGTTATGTGCAATCAACTCCTTTGCCTCATCCATTGCATTATATATAAAACCTATGGCTGGTTTCTTCTCGGCATCCACTAAACGTAGAACTTATACTAAGGGTCTTGTGTTCAATATGGCGTAGGTCACACTTGCCCAAAATTTATCATTTAGAATTAGCCTTCGTATTTCCTTCCCCTCTGATTTCTTGCCCCACGCAGAATTAAGCCATTGTGTCGATGTAAACATTGCTTCAAGAGGTTGCCTAACATCCAGCATGCTCTGCAGTGTCAAATAAGATGTGACAAACCTGTAGAATAACCTTGCATTAGAAATTGAAAATGTTTTGCAGTGCACAAATGTAATAACAAACCTAGTGGTAGCAGGGCGAATGATTTCTTTATTTGAGAACTTTCTCATTAATGCTAAGACCCATGAATGGTTGTAGATGAACTTTGTGATCTTCTTCGCCCTAGAAAGGGCGCTCTTGTGTTGAGGTAAATCAACAAGTTCCTCCAATATGAGATCAATACATTGTGCTGCGTATGGGGTCCAGTAGAGGTGTTTCCTCTTCTCCATCAACATCTGACCAGTTTCTTTGTATGCACTGCCATTATCAGTCATCACCTGAACAACCAATTGCTCCCCGATCTCTTCAACAACCCAATCTAATAAATTGAAAATGAAATCAGCATTTTTAACCTCATCTGAAGCTTCAACTGATCGTAAAAACACCGTGCCATAGGGATTGTTTATAAGGATATTAATCAAGCTCCTGCTCTTCATGTCAGACCATCCATCTGACATAATGGTAACACCAGTCTCACTCCATGTCCGTTTAATCTCATCAATACTCTGCTCTGTGTTTTGCAGTTCCTCCTTCAAAATCCATGTTCTCAACTCGTACATGGAAGGTGCCTTCAACCCTCTACCATACAAGCCTACAGATTGCAACATATTGAAGTAGGCCGACGATGTCGCAACATTAAATGGTATGACATTCTCAAAAAAAAATCTGTCAATATCCATGCAAACCTGACGTCGACCCTCTCTAGTACTAGCTGTAGGCATCATCTGTGCTTGTCCTCTATCCTCTCCTGGATTAATCATATACTGGTCCATAGGACCCCGCGCACCTCTATTATGTATAGTGGAGGAAGAGCCCTTTCCACTCTCGCTCCCGAAGTAAGAACCATGTTCGACCCTTTCATCAAATTGCTCCTGTTGTAAATGTTTGGCCGTGATACTCTTCTTCATGTAAGCAGTAATTTCCTCCTTCACCTTATCCAGCACATTCACACAAGGTGCTACATTCTTATGTGAGCCGGATAAGTATTCCTTCATGTGAGTAACTCCTCTCTTCGCCACCTTATCACAAAAATTGCATTTTAAATACAAATATGTCTTCTCGCCGCCTCCTACATCAACCTGCATACTGTATTTCCAAGAAGGGTCACGCCGCAATGACGTATTTGTCTTTTCCTTGCCTCTAACCATATTTCCTAATGAACAAATGCAAAAACAAACAAAAAGTCTCAAAAAATAAAAAACTCTAGATTTTCTATAACTTGAAAAATCTTTCTTTGAACTAAAAAAAATACCTAAAATCAGTAGTGGAGTTGTCGTAGAGGGCAGTCGAACACTAGAAGCTCACCGGCGTGAGGCGGCGCCGGCTGGAGAGGCGGCGGGAAGGCGGGATCATGCTGGATCTGGCGTCGTCTGCGAAGTTCTTGCGGGAGGCCTCGTTCGGTTCGGGTAAGCCGATAGAAGGAAGAGGGAAGGGGGGTTTTTTTATTATAAACTTTGGGACCCCTCATGAGGCGTACGCCTCATCCAAAATTGCTCAATAGCGCCATTGAGGCACGCCTCAACCTCTGTGAGGCGTACGCCTCATGAAGCACCGGAATTGCTTAGGCAATGAGGCTATCTGGATCCAAATTGCACAGAGGCGCGCCTCTAATTGCGCAATTTTAAATTATGGTTGTAACATGATCTCAGCCTATGCTTTTGTTTAGGAAACATGTGACACTTGTGGAACATGTGGATCGATTTGCATATTCCAAGCAAAACCTTAAAAGAATATTAAAATTTGTTAATTAACTTGTTTCTTCATCTCAAATAATATTAGAAGGTATTTCATTATCCATAATGGACTCAAGAAGATCCATGATTTTGGCTTGATAATCTTAGGCACAATCTCATGATTAGTCTTTAGGAGGGCTCTCAATTAATAATAGTAAATTATCATCATATCATTAAGTTCATCAACAAAATTCGGATCATCACAATGGTAATCCTTTAGGTCAACTCAACATAAGGATTGAGTTTTTGAATTTTTGGGGACACAATACAAACTTTTGGAATTGATAAATGTTCTTTGGAGTTCTAGAAATTGGTGTATAATATGATATATTATAATGATGAAATTTTTTTGGATTGGAATTTGTGAGTCTATCAGATACATTACCATCATAGACCAATACTAATGACAAGTATATTCTTCACAAGGCACTCAAATCAGCATATGGATATTGATAGAGATTAAATGCATCAATGTTAATGTGTCTTAAAGGTGATTTGCAATACATATGAAAGTGAAGATTAAAATGTATGATCATAATCATGGTTGTGCAAATCGATCAAACCTTGGCCATGAACTTGTCCTCAAATCGGCTCAGTTCGATTAAAAATTTGATTTTGTATGGAGCTAAGATCAGCATGTAAAAGTCAACGATCAATTTGCTCAACCTTTAAATTGGGAGCAATTGAGTGATTTGAGTAGAAATTTCATTAGAGAGATGTTCTGAATGTAATATTTTTTGGACTTTATGTATGTATTATATTTCATGATATATAATATCTATATATACATATTATCATTATTAGAAATAACACATTATTTAAAATATTTCAATTAATTTTTATAATATTTACATCATTATGGTTGAACTCCATGCTAAATTTTTGTAATTAAATCTTCCATTGATTCAATATTCGGTTAATTTATAAAATCATTGGTTATAATATGATTATTATAATGATAAATGTATGATTCCTCAATAGATACATCTGGATCATTTTGACAACATTTCAATCAATCATCATAAAAATACTTATATTGATACTATTTAGTGTAATCAATGATGTCTGACGTCTATCATCATGTGGAGCTTATATTGCATGTATATATAAATAATATTCATAATATTGTTGCATACTTACATTCTTAAGCTTGACAAAACATATCAATAAATTCATAACAATGATTTTAAAGTTGACAAGAAGAATTTTGTAAATCCATTAGTAAATTTATATGTTTGAGATGCATCTCCTAGGTATAATTTATGTATTTTGTATAGTTTAGTTTTCTTGGTTTAATGGATATCATGATTTCATGTCACATGATTATTCGACAAATTTTACATTAGCTATCGAGTACCTAACGCAACCTTTCACTTTTCTTATCCAAGACTTGGGACCTGACAACAACAACGTTATTGTTGATTCATGTAGCCGACCCCACATAGTAGGATAAAGGCTTGATGTTGTTGTTGTTATGGATATCATGATTGTGTGGAATTGTTAATGTTAAGGGATGAATATGGGTGGCTAAGATTTACATATGTTACCATCCGAAATTTGGCTTTGATGCCAATTTAATGAATACAAAGAATTGCTGATGGCAGTTTGATGATGGAATTATTAGTGATCTCAAAAGCTTTGAAATCTTCTTGTTTCTCTTTGAACGTGCCTTTGATTGTTGGTTTGTTGAATTCTAGAACATCTTGTTAGGCGGACAATTTTGATGACTGCTAATCTCTAAAATACCATCAATTGTAAGAGAAAGGCATACAAAAATAATCTCAAGAACTTTAAATTTCATTGAGTTGTTTGCCGTATGAATGAGAGACAAAGAGGAAGGAAGAATCATGCGGAATAAAGATGGTCGGGCTTTGAAGAAGTTGTCAAACTTTCTCGCTAACAAGGTAAAAAACAGCCATGTGGACCTAACCCTCACTTATTACTCCTGCTAATTGAGCTAAAAGCTTCTCAAGTTCGATAAGCCTCAACAATGTAAACTAAATAAGACTTCCTAAAGATTTAAGATGTCTATGTGATGAGGTCATCTCTACATGGAAAGTTTATCGAAGACGTGGCCGTCGATCTACGGCCACGATCGAGTCCTTATATTTTTGAGTCTTGTTGTGTCTTTGTTTTCGTTCATTAGTTCTATGTTTTATTTCCCTATTTTACCCCTTATACAAGGGTTGATTGTTTGTAAGCCCGGAGGGCATCATCGTCTTTATGTTGTCTTTGTGTGAGGCTATTTAAAGCCCCCTTATGTATCTTTTAAGTTTAATGATTGATTAAAAGAAAAATTCCTGCATTAGTGTTCTCGTGTGCTTGAGAATTCAAGAGTATCGTGAAGCCTCGAAGAGGTTAGTTCGTAGTACCCAACAACGGCCTTCGGGAGCTCTTGGTTTTCCCTTTGTTTTTCCCCCTTTCTCCCCTTCCTTCGACCTCCACGCCTCCCCCTCCCCCTTAGCTGCCGTCGGCCTCCCCCTCCCCCTAAACCGAGACCTTCCTCTTCCCCACAACCCCTCTCCCCCTCCCCTCCACAAGCCCTACCCGCCGGCCCCCCTACAGGCCGCCCCCTCCCCATAGCAAGCCGCCGGCCCCTCCCTTGCCTTTTCCCCTCAATTGGATTTCCTAATTTAACTTGATATATATTTGGAAAGCATTGAAGTTTAAATTCAAATTGAATTTGAATTAAAAATCTTTCCTATTTTATCATCTTTATTTTAGGAAAGTTTCCTAATTGATCTCTATTTGAATTTTCAAATAAAGAGGATGGAATTAAACCTTTCCTAATTCCTAACTCTAAATTTAGAAACCCAAATCAATCACCCCAATTCTCTCCCCACCCCATTGATGCCGCCGGCCACTTGCCCATGCCGCCCCCCATCTCTCCCCTTTTCTCTCCAATCCTCCTCCACTCATTAAACCCTATTTCCTTTTTCCAATTCCCTCCTAATTTCAAAATCTGAGAGTAATTTCAGATTTGGAAATTTTAAATCTCTCTTAACCCTAACCCTAAAAAACAACTCTTCCTCCCTATCCCTCCCTTGGCCGCCCACTTCCCCTAGCTCTTCCTACTTGATTTTCAAAAGAAAACCATTATTCCCTTGAGAGGAACCTTCAAGGACAGCAAAGCAACGACCTCCTCGCCCCATCTACTCCACAAGAAGCATGAATGGAAGTTCGCCCTTGGGATTCGGGCTTGGTGCTTGACGATCAAGACAATATTGACGTACTCCGCTCCCCATTCTTCGACGTAGGGTTTGCTTATGAAACCACCGTCGAAGAGTACTTCGAGAGGATCCACACCCCCTTGGTTGATACAATCGACGATCAAAGATTCAAGGGCCGGTGGACTACCGTCGGTCGATTCACACCCGCCATCCCTCCGGCTACTTCACCGTCTCCCTTCAAAGGCTACATCAATCGTCTTCTACAAATCATTACTGGCACCATTAGCAAGTCAAAGGATTTCTTTCGGCGACGATTCCTCTCCACATAAGGGTTGACTTTTCTTCCCTTTTCAATTACCTCTTTGTTTTCTAACCTTGTAGGTGGTGACAGAAACGCAAGGACTCGCTCCACTTAATCTTGCTAAAGCTTAGTAAACGTAGGATATGAGTTGTTGATTTTCTATGCATTCTAATCTTATTGTTAGAGTGGGGATTTTGAATGAACTCTTATCATTACGCATGTTGCCGAATTTCTAGTTTATTTTGTTTGTCCAAGTGCTTAGCTAGTGATTTGGCCTAAACGTAGGCACCGGTCTCTTGTTTTATTTTATCGTTTCATGTGTCATTAATTGTATCGTTAAAACTCCAATCAAGAACTCGTGCAATATTCTTATTTCATCCATATTAAGCATATAGTCCTGCATCACTATGACAAACATTAGAGGGGCTTATTCCTTAAATCAAGCTCCCAATTACAAAGATAAACTCTTTTTTCCCTACATTGATGATTCGTTCAGTTATCAAAATATCATAACTAAAGCGTTTTACCATTAAAGTGAACCCTCAATTACATATTTGAGCCTCCTATATGATGTGTATGATTATCTCTTATTTTAACTAGAGGCGATCTTCATCATAAAATGACTTCTTAAATTCCAAAGAAGATGATGCATATTAGGATTTTTTTCCTTATGATAGGCATAATAAAAAAGAAATCACAATCGGAGGAAACTCCATTGAAATCCAAGTCCTTCAAAAAATATGAAGAGAAAGAAAAACATTTATATAAAGATAGACATAATAAAAAGAAATCCTAATTGGAGGGAACTCCATTGAAATCAAAGCCCTTTGAAAAATATTGAATGAAAAAATATTTATATAAAGCTAAAAAGTCAATTAATAATTGATTTTTACTTGCTTAGAGCAATCATCCATTTATTCTCTATATCATTTTTATCAAGAATGTTAAATTCAAGTATGGTAAAAGCTCATAAAGAGCTAATCTCATATCAAGTGTATTTGTATGATTCTAATAAAAGCATGGCATATGACCTATGGTCAGATTATTAGCCTGATGATAGGAAACACTTGTAGATCTCAAGTAATTCCTATCAATCTTTGGAAAACAACGAGAATTCTCCACAAAAATCCACACAAACTAGGAAAACAGTAGATAATTTGTATTATTTGATGAAATGGAAACATAAAATACCAAGATAGAATTGATCCTCTATTCGAGAGGAGGATCTATCTCTCCCAATTCTCTAGATGTCACTAGAGCCCAAAACCTAAGAGAGATCTCAAATTTTAGCCAAATTCAAGATGTTATAACCCTAGCAAAACATACTACTTAATACATAAAATTCAAAAGGAAATCTCTAAACAGCCCATACTTTGAAATTTTCCTCCTAACTCCCTCAAAAATCCTTCCTAAACAGCTTTGTTGGCTCCTGCGGTTCGAACAACAGTATAGGAGAGGTGAAACTCGTCCGCCTTTGTCTTCGTGAGCCGGTCCTGTATGGATTGGCTGGATCGGTTTAACAATACCCCCCTCCCAAAGACCTACCTTATCCGCAATGTGGAAAGACGACACCCTCCTCCATTTCCTCTTCATCACAAACGGTAAGAATCTGAAGAGTTCGGTTCTTACACTTGTGCCCCGACATATACCTCTTGTCACATCTGAAACATAACCCCTTTGACCTTTTCTCCTGTAATTCCGTTTCTGTGAGCTTCTTGAACTTTCCCTAGGTTTTCCACCGACAGTCTTCTTCTTCGGGGTTCTCCCGAAGGGTACCCGGTGTCGGCAACTTGGATGTCAAAAAGGTGGTGGTCATCCTGTACGTGCCTCTTGAGCTGCTGCCTTCCATCCCTTTCTCCAGGTGCTTCTGATCCTCCTCCAACTGAGCTATCTCCATAGCCTCTCCCTAAGTCACGAGGCCTCATCACTCTAAATGCCACTCGAATATCTAGTTTTAGTCCCTTCATGAAATTCCCCATTAGTACGGTCTAAGAAAGACGGTCCAATCGGCTAGCAAGGTACTCGAACCTCTCCAGGTACTTTATCACTGAATCATTTTGTGTCAAGGTGAAGAACTACTCGTAGAAGTCTCTCCCTTGCCGGTTCAGAATCGTTCTAACAGACAATCCTTGAACTGCCTCCAACTTCGTATGGGTCGCCGCATGTCCCTTCACTGGTACCAAGCCAAAGCTTTCCCTTCTAAACATAGGCCAACTGCCGTCAGTCTCTCCTGCTCTGTCAACCTATTGATAGTAAAGTATATTTTCACCTTGTAGATCCACCCATGTGCATCCTCTCCTTCAAAAATAGGCATCTTCAGTTTCCTCACTCTCAGATCTCCTCCGTCAACCCAGCTTCCTCCAAAATTTCCCATTCCCCAAGGGGGTGGTTCCTCCCAATTGTGCCAGTCATCCCTCCTCCGCTCGCATCCAAACCTTTCATCACAAGCCCACCTTCTCTCTTCAAATTCAGCACCCCTTTGATCACATTCAACCCCACTCCTTTCAAATTCGACACCTCTTCGATCATAATCAAGTCCTCACCTTTCAAATTCAGCCCCTCTTCTTTCAAATTCAACATCCATCCACTTATGCCCAACCCCTCATGCCTCTCCATATACCCTCTACCGGACTCCTACCTAGGGGAGGCCTTTTTTATGTTCCTTCCGAAATCTCTACCTCCTGATCCTCCCTTTGTCTGATTGGTTTAGGATTTTCTTCACTTCCCTGGCTGTCGGTGACTTCCCTCACCTCCTACAACATTTTTTTTTGGTTTGGCCCTCGAGCACTTTCTTTAACATCTCCCCTAGGATGGAAAAATTTTAATTGATCTTATCATGGATGGCTGAAATATCTTTCTTTAAATCTGAAACTTGAGTTTGTAGATCTGAAATTTCAGATTTCATTTGTCCGATCTCCCCTTCCAATACTTCTACCTTCCTTCCCGCCATATGTCCCCGACTCTTTGTTAGGCTAAAAAATTTGAATTTCCCCCCTGCAAACAGCAAAAACCTCGGTCCAACGTAGAAAAATTTGCTGCAGGAATTCTCCAAAAACAGACCAAAAATAGCTCGGAAACCGCTCTAATACCAATTTGATAGGAAACACTTGTAGATCTTAGGTAATTCCTATCAATCTTTGGAAAACAACGAGAATTCTCCACAAAAATCCACACAAACTAGGAAAAGAGTAGATAATTTGTATTATTTGATGACATGGAAATGGAAAATACCAAGATACAAATGATCCTCTATTCGGGAGGAGGATCTATCTCTCCAAATTCTCTAGACGTTGCTAGAGCCCAAAACCTAAGAGATATCTCAAATTTCAGCCAAATTCAAGATGTCCTAACCCTAGCAAAACATACTACGTAATACATAAAATTCAAAAGAAAATATCTAAACAGCCCCTACTTTGAAATTTCTCTCCTAACTCCCTAAAATATCCTTCCTAAACAGCTTTGTTGGCTCCTGTGGTTCGAATGACAGTACAGGAGAGGCGGAACTCTTCCGCCTCTGTCTCCGTGAGCCGGTCCTATATGGACTGGCTAGACCGGTCTAACACCTGATTGCAATGACATTGTTATGTTATGGTTACATACCATGCATGAATATTTTCTAATTGATAATCTTGCAAGTGTTGAGCCATAAGACACACTTAATAGAGCATGAGGCTTTTGTTAGCTGGTGTTATCTTAAAATTGGTTGTCTTGGCAAGCTTTAACATGTTATACAAGGTCTCATTAGATGATGTAACCCTTGATTGTTGATAAAGATCTTTCGGTCAGATTGGGTTGACCATATTTGTTGATTAAGCTGATTGATCTCTGAGAAATTGGGATGATAGAATCATGGGTGTTAATCAGTTGTCATCCCTCCTGCCACCATCTTCTCTGAGCCAATAGAGATATTTCTTTAATCTAAATTATTGTTATTAAAATAAAGTATCATAGAATTTGTAGATTAGTGTGAACTAGAAGTGCTCGATGTTGGTCGAGGGGTGGGGTGATTAACTCGAGGGGCTTGTGCTTATTTAAAATCTTAAATCAGATCATAAAATTCTTGTGAGAAGATAAATCCCTTGGTAGTGTCATATTTGATATTTAATATGTCTTCTAAAAAATCAACCCCTTGAATATGATAGAGTTCGGTGAAGATTTTTAGAGGCATCCAACAACCCACAACATACATGCGCGCGTGCACATACACACACACAATTCTAATCATATCTTGGTTTGGGTTGCCTAAAGTACCTCAATAAGGTCATATTCTTTTTCCTTGATCCTTATCCATCATATCATGATCTAAAGGTTTCGAATAGATTAAAGATCATATTACAGAAAACTCAAATGGCTTAACCGTAATGCTCCACATGCCCCATTCTTTTCCTCTTAAATTTTCTTTTATCATATGCTCTGTATCTATTTCATAACCAGTGTTTTGTCTCCCATCATTGTTTTATTACATTTGATAGCAAAAAGGCTGGTCTTGAACCATTTTTTTTACTTTATCGAGCTCAAGCCTGGAATGAGATTGTGTTTTGTTGGTTGATAAAAAACTGCGCTGAACTAGCATATAGCTCATAAACTCAACTTGGTTGTACCCCTATTTTTCAGTGCTAATATTGCTTAGTTATTTATCTAGTTAAAGCATACCATCATAAAAACCAGCTTTTATAAGACTACTTGAACTTTATTAGGTTGGTTGTAAATTGATGGAATTGTGGGCATCTTACTGCACTTTGTTAGATGCTAATCTCCGGATAATCTGGCAACATGCTCATGTACTACTTAACATGAATGTTATGCATCTCTAGTATAGTTTTTATTGAGCTATTGTAACAGACAGATTTAATATGACAGCGTTGACCTTTTCACACGTCATCCTGACTTATGAGTTAAATATGCATCTTTTATGTACCTTTCATTGGTTAATTGTAACCCCTTTCTGTTTGCAGTGGGCTTTACATGTTCTTAAGAAACCCATCGTTAACATGAGCTGGTTATGCCAATGTTGGATTGAGCATCGAGTTGTGCCCCAAGAGCCTTACAGGGTTCTTCCTTTTATGGGGTTGACAATCTGTGTTACCAGAATTCCTGCAGGTCTGTATTGCAGGATTGACTAATAACCAACAAATAAACACTGATTATCTCTGTTTTCATTGATATTTTCTTTACAACGCCTATGTACACCACAGAGTTTAAACTAGTGACAGTATTTTTCTCAAAGATGTCCTTTTGTTGGTAATCTATCCTTGAATTATAAAGGTGTAAGCATATATGCAGTTAACAATGATACTATGATTCGGTTTTCACAAAAATTGTTGCAAACTCAACTATTGAATTAACTTTTGCTTCTATGTTTTAATTTGGACAATTTTTAGTGAGCGATTTTATGTTTCCAGATGAACGGAAGGAGATTGAAAGGCTGATCATACAGAATGGTGGCCAGTATTCTGCTGATCTGACCAAAAAATGCTCCCATTTAGTTTCAGATATATCCTTTTCATTGATGCCCTTATTATTATTCTTTTTTTTTTTAGTTTCCTTACAGTTGCGAACTTTCCAGAGTTTCTTAGTTCTGTTATTTTTATTGCCAATGAGCTATTGGTTTGGATTCATACAGTGTCCATTCAAATAACTATTTCAACCTGAGGAGACAAGTTTGAACTTCTAGCTATTATTTTGATGAATTGCACTACGCAAAGTTTTACCTCAAGCATTCTGTCTCATTGTCCTTCAATTTGAAACTATACCTCGTAATTCCTCATAACTACTTTTCCAATAGCGTTGAACTTGTTTGCATGGATCTTGTATCTGTACTATCCTTTAGATGCTTGACATAATTAATTTAATTGATCTAATCGATATAGCTCATTTATATTAGTGGCTTCAATCCTTTCTTATATACAACTTCACTTAAAATGAAATTATTGGGAAATAGGCAAAACCTCATTCAAACACCAAGAGCAAAAAGGAATGCAAGCAATATGATTGGTGCACAAAAATACAAAGAATTTAATTATGTTCACCCACCCAATTGATGTCTGCGTTATATTTTTGTTGCTATATATATCACTATGACACTATGACTTGATTGTGGAGAATTACAAAGCTAATTCCTCGGATACAAACACAGGAAGGCTACTTGTGACTATGTCATGTATCGCATTTTCTATGTAGGGAAAAAATTAAACTTAACAACTTAACAAAAGTAACAAAAGTTTGAGTAAGGCCTTCGTTGATCTTTGGTTCTAGTTTTCCTTTTGCACTACTTCATGATGGTTGGATCTTTAAAGCCCAATTTATTATCTCCATATTGTATTATGGTCAAGTGTCAAGTATAAAAGATGCATAGCTGTTCATGAACATAAATGTTGGCCATTACAATGGGGTTTTTGTGGGTTGTTTGGTCATTTAAGCCTGCACAATACATGGAAACAAAACCCAAAGGAGCTACAACTACAAGGATCTTCACCTTCTTTAAGATGATTGATGCAAAAGTGTAATAATGGATATTCAACTTAGGGGTGGTTTGATCAGAAGTATTAGTATTGATTGTATTTTTTTTTGTTGCATTTCATATTTTTTAGTGTTTGGTTTGAAGCTAAAGAAATATAAGATAAAAATTTGAGACATTTGAATACCCTCAAACCCCTATTTGTCATGCATTTGAAAATTACTTGAATAAGGTGATTTTCAAATCCGAAGCTGCATCGACCTCTAGGTAGTTCGTGCCGCTTCATCCTCACCACACCCCATGCCCCTTTACTCGTTGCCTCCCTAGTCTGCCATCTCCTTACGCCTTGCTACTTGCTTTCCTTATGAGTTTACAAATAAGAGAGAGAAAGAGTGAGAGTGTTTGAAATATATTTAAATAGACATAATTTTTTTTATGTATTTAACTTGCATCCAACTAAACAACTCTACATTTTTGAAATGTATGCATTCCAGGTGTTTTGCATTTTGAAAATATCTAACCAAACAATCTTTTAGAAAATAGAGAAATCATGGCATTATTTTAAAGAAGAAAAATATACATTTTAAACTTTGACCATAGTCCATGATATCTCATATGAACCTAATGTTGAAGCTTAAACTATAGAGCAAGTGAAAAATAAAAAACAACATGAATGGCAATGCAATAAATTCATTTTTAAGCTCACTCAGAAAAAGAATACTGCAGAGGACGTTTTTCCAGATGGTTTATGCTTAAGGCATCATGTTTTTGCTGTATTGTACATAATTGAACTCGTATAACTGTCCAAAGCTTCCGATCTAGTTAGGGCCTAATGTTCAGATATTGTGAGGTGCAAACCAATACGAGTTGCAAGAACTCAAGTTTAACTCCAAAGGATGCCATTGATTCATACTCAAAAAATGTGAAGTTCTCCCAAAGGACAGTGATGAGCAAATGTTGATAATTATCAACGTAAGATGTGTTCGCTGATTATCAACCTAAGCTTATTCGATGTCTGAAAAATTTCCTATTCTGTTATAGTTGGAATGGTTTTCATCTGTAATACTAAAGACCTTTCCCATTGCATTATTCTTGCATTTTTCAATAGCCTATCTCGTTAGAAATCTTAGATACTTATTGCTTTAATCTGTTTTTACTGCCATTCATTTCTAGAATTCATTCATTCTTTAGTTTAATTTGTAGTTGCAAACTAGTACCTTTTTTTTTAGTTCCCATATTTTAGGGGTCCTCATCAGATATTACAAATTCTGACCTTGACGTTCCAAAAGCTCCAGCTGGAGACAAGTATGTTGTTGCACAAAGATGGGGTCATATACATATTGTTAGCCGGAAATGGATTGATCAATCCATTTCAAGACGAGGTAATGGTTGCAGATCTCCTTCCTTTTTTCTCTCTCAGATATCCAGACAAGTGTGCACTAAGATGGACATCCTTTTCAACTAGTAGCAATGATTGCATACTTGGTTTTTAGTAGTTTTACTGCCACCTTGTGCATGTAATACTGACTACTGAATTCATCATTTATGCTTATCTAATATGTAGCCTGTCTGGATGAGCGGCTGTATCCTGTTCATGAAATTTCTCATTCTGGTAATGATGCAAAAGTTTTGCATAAGGAGCAATATTTCCAAGAACCCAGTAATGTAACCTCACAGCTTCTGCCACCAACCAACATTGAGGACCTAGAAGCAGCTTCATCACAGAACATCTCTATTTCAGAAAACTGTACCATTAAAAGTGAGGTTGCAGAAGCATATCCTGGGAAGATGGAAGACAAAAATGTTGAAACAAATTCTGAACATGTGGAAGACAAAGTTAAATTTGATTGCCGAGTGGCTCAAGACTCAGAAGAAGATGATGATCTTTATTTATCAAGTTGCAGAATCTTTCTGGCTGGCTTTGAGGAGAAGGAATTGAGAAAGTTAGTTAATATGATACGAAGAGGTGGAGGCACTCGGCATATGTTATTGAGTGAAAAGCTGTCACACATAATTTTAGGCACACCTTCGGAGTCGTAAGTTTTTATTTGAACTGCCATTTAGAAGTTGTCATAACATTGTTTAATGAATCTTCATTCGGAAACTATTGATATTTTTTCCCAGAGAAAAGAAAGAAATAAGACGCTTGGCTGTTTGGGGCGTCATTAATGTGGTTAATGCCACCTGGCTTGAGGAATCTGATCAGGCAAAGAGAGAGCTTCCTGTATCATCCAGGCATATTTTTTCTGCCTTAATGATTTCAAAGGGTATGTTGTCTTCCTTTGAGAACATTTCATCCATTCAAACATCTTGGATTTTGTAAGATACTTTATTATCTAAGAATCAGCCTAAATTTTTTTATTACGTTCGTTATCCTGATAAATAGATTCAACATATTCTTGTATGGAGCCATCTGTTGTTGATCAAGGTGTCAAGAAGGTTGAAAATATTCGTGTTGTTTCTTTTGCAACAACTAGTCCTGTTACAGAGGATAAAGTTCTTGTATCCAAGCCGTTATCTAATGAAAAGCAAGGAACCAATGAGAGCTGTCCAATCGTTAATGGCTTCACAGAAGTAGTCACTAGGTGTGAAGCATCACGCCAGCATTCCATTATGAAAGTTAATAAGCTACATGAAAGCAAATTGCATATGGTTTCTGCCAGGGGGGATTCTTCGAATAGCAAAGCAGTTTTCAAGGGGAAGTCATTTTGTTTTTCAAGCTCATTTCCTGTAGAACCTGTAAGTATTTTCATGCATTCTAGTTATCATGCTGAGGTGTTGTTATCTATTGCGTGAATAAGTCTTACTAAATGTTGACAATTCCATGATAGTATCTATGGGTCCTGTTTGCTGTCTACATTGACGAGAGCTTTAGTTTGTTGTAGGATACGCCTTATAGGTTCTAAAAATACTCGGCAGTTATCAGCTTTCTTATGGATTTATCTGGAGTCATACCATTGCTGAAAATTGTGTTAGTTTTTGAAGTGAATGTCTTGAAAACCACAATCTGTTTATGTCGAACCAATTTGTTTTAGTTTCAGTTTCAGTAGTTTAGGTGGTTTTGACAGTTCCAGTGCTTAGTTTTGATTTCTATTGGCTGCACTTTTAATAAAATTATAAATTTTTCTATAAGTTATACATTTTAAACTTCAAAATACAAGTAATGTTCAAGATAAATTTATCATAATTTTATATTTAAATTATCATAAGGTTCCATTGAATCACTAAAATATGTTAAGACTCTTTAGTTTAAAACAATTTAACGGAAGACTAGTCAAGACATGTTGTTGTGAAATTCTGTTTTTATTTATTTTTTATTCAGATTAAATAGTTAGCCTATTGTCAGGGGTTATCTGTGGCTTGGTGGTAGTGGGTTGGCTAAATTGCTGCGAGGGATTGGTTTGAAGCCTATAAAGGAGGCGTGGAAGAGAAAAATTTAAATTTTTTGAAGTCAGTACCAGAAATTGAAAAAAATAAAACACATGCAATTTCGTCTTAGACCCCAGAAGAAATGAATCCAAAAAGTGCAAAACCAATTGGATTTGGCTTTTTTTTTAAAACCCTAGTTTGAGTTTATATTCCTTCAGTTCTGTAATTCTTTGATCATTTCGTGGTACTACAAGAAATTTTTTTTAATCATCTAGCTTTAAGATTAGAGAGAGTCGCTTTAAATTGTTTGGTCACATAAGATATCAGCCTTTTGATGATCTAGTTAGGAGAGTAGATGTGTAAGATCTGGCCTATTTTAAGAAAGGTAGAGGTAGACCTAAAAAGACCTAGTTAGAAAGTATTAGAAATGTCATTTTTTATCAGTTAAATAAGAATTTGACTCTAATAGGACATAATGGAGAAAATAAAGATTCATGTTGCCGACCACAAGTAGTAGAATAAAGGCTTGATATTGTTACATCTAACTTTTAGCTCATTTTGTTTGATCAGCGGGCTGAAGTTATTGAATGGGTTAGAGGAGGAGGAGGAGGAGGGACTTTGTTGGATGATCAAGCAACAAATGCTGATTTCATCATCGAGGCTCATGGTCTTTCACAGAGTTTGTGTGCCAGTATTTCTCAATCTACTTCTGTTTCCACGCATTGGATACGCGCTTCTATTGAGGTATATATATAGTGCTAATTTGTTTAGTGGTTTGTTGGCTAAAAAATAGTTATATTCTATCGTGTTGTGTGACTAGTTTCATACCGATGCTATATAATACATGCTACGGACATACTGAACCTGCACGTTTGGTCAATGCCATTCTCATTTTTCAATTTAAAAAAAAATCCAAACATTGAAATGTCAAATTTACTATTTGTGCGAGGGATTTCTGCAGGTTCTTGTTGTCCAGCTTCACAAAGTTTTTGTTCTTTATTTTATAGTTAAATCTGTAAAACTTGATTATGGTGGAAGTGTTGTCAAGCATGCTTCATTTTCCTGGATAAGAAAATGAGATGCATGGCAAACAGACCTTAACCTTTTGGCAAAGATGTCCACTCATGGATAATTTTATGATCTTTCGTCAAGTCCAGTGATTATTTTTGTTTCTTTATTGAGATATTAAGTTTGTAGATATTTGGTTGGATGGAAGAATTAGACAGATTCCATAAAAAGATGCAAAGTTTATGTGTAAGTTTGGAGGAAAATCTAGACTTATTAATGAAGAACAACAGTATAACATTTATAGGATATTTGGCATCCTTACATATTTAATCTTCAATGATAACTTTAAAAAGAAAACACGATACAAATTTGAAATTCAAATAAAAAAAATGTCTTTCGATTAATTTAGACAACAATTCATTCATTTGTTTTCTTGTAGTGAAATTATCCAAATGCAATGAACACTTTTCTTTTTCTCATAATCCAATTGGCTTCCCCTTGGATCCCATTTTTCCTTTTCCTATTTTTCCTCCCGCTCAAGTTGGTAAATAGATATCAATCAATCCCAACTTACTAATGAGAAAATCAAAATTGAATTTGAGCAATCCTTTTGTAAGGATCTTTATGGTTTACTAGGATATAGGAATAAAATGCATGCAAATAATTCCTGCTTCAACTTTTTCTTTATAAAGTGGCGATTGCCTCCCCAATCCCCATGCTTGGTTCTATTGTATTGCATAGGACTGTGGGTTTTTCTTTATGATGCTTTATTGCCATAATATAGTTTCATTGCTAAATCTATAATTTTTTATAGTTCAACCCTCTTTGGACATGGCCATATGTTCAACTTCAATATTACTCCGAGCTACTATATTAAGTTTCTTACTCTTCCATGTGGTAAAGTTGCCTCATATAAAGATACAAAATAAATTATGGATATTCTGTCAATAGTAGAAACTACCAATCTACGTTTGGTAGACTTCAATATTGTGCTTAATGCTTTTCTTGAAAAGTTGTCCATTTTAAGGGCAATTTTTAAAATACTTCAAGATTTTGTATGTAGCCTTTGGATGTTCTTTTTGTGATTAGTGCATAAATTAACTGACTAGGTTTATAATGAAGGCTATATCAGATCTTTTATGGGATAAATAAATTAGTTTTTCCCCCCACTTTTTTTTATCAAACACCAATAAGTTCTCCATCATTGTTACTCTAGGTTTATGCGTGAATCAATAGGTCTGTTATCATGTCTATACCCATCCATTCCAATTTCATTAAGAAGATTCAAAATATACTTATTTTGAGACTGCATAATATCATTCTTTGATCTTCCTATTTGCAAGAAACAAATTTGAGGTATCCCAAATCCTTCATTTTAAATTATGCAACAAAAAAAATTATTTAGCATGTCTTTTTTATCAAATTCATAACTAGCCAAGACGATGACTGTTGGCATCAAAATTTGAAGCATATCAAATGCCACTTGATATTTGGACCTTTTTAGTTCTAGATGTTTTTTATGCTAGGCCGAGTTAACCATGCCTAATCTAAGTCACGTGCACTTAACTAAGGCTAACACCCATGCTTGACCCTCTAGCTATTTCTAGAGATGGTTCAAGACATTTTTTTTTTTTTTTTAAATTTAGTTCCAGCCTTTAAACTCTTTCTTATATTGAACCTCTGCTTAGCTTAGCCAGATACTTTAACTTAGCGCATAGATTTGAGCTATGATAAACCTAGACCTTTGAACCCAATGGATGATTTTAAAACAATTGATCCAATAATTGGCCAATCCTCTTTCATGGTTATGTGAATTGGCCCTAGTTGGTCGTTGGACTAAGTTAGAATCATTTTGTATCCTAGTTTAGTCCAATTAAATCCAATTAGGTCAACAAGATCCAAATCCTAGAGTTTGAGAGCTTAATCTTGGTTAAACTTCCCATTAGATCCCAATAGGTTTTACATGACCTAACTGAGATATAGACCTTTGGATTAGCTAGCTTGATTGGCCTTTGACCCAATTAAGCCCAAATAGACCTATTTGATCCAATGGAACCTAAATCCTTAAATTGGACAAATTGATTGAACCATAGGCTTTGAACCAATTTCAATAGGTCAACTATGGATGGCTCAACCCCAATTTGCCCTTGATTTGACCAATTGGTTCACTTTAACCCAAGTTGACCATTTTAAACCACTTAGACCATGTTGATCAATTTGACCAAATTGATCTAAGCCAAGCCTTGTGTCATGCCCCAGAATCTAATTTAGAAAAAAATTTTCTTTTATCTTTTACTATACAACAACCAGAGCTATCTAATTTTATTTATCAGTAATAAACAGCGGAAACAAATTTTATAATTCAAAACATCAATACACATCTATATTCATTGATCCAAAATTAAATCACATATAATACTTAGGAATCATATAATCACAACATATCTTTCTATTCCTTAATATAAAAGAATAACTAAAACAAAAAGAAATAAAATCTGAGGAATTTTGATCAGTCTCATACTCCTAAACATCTTCTCTGACCTAAAATCATTTAAATCACATATAATGAGCTAAACAACCTAGCAAGTCACTACAATAACAACAACAATAACAAGCCTTTGTCCCACTACGTGGGGTCGGCAACATGAATCCTTTTTCTCCATTGTGTCCGGTTCAAAGTCAAATTCTCGTTTAAATCTAATAGAGAAAGATCATTTCTAATATTTTCTAACCAAGTCTTTTTAGGTCTACCTCTACCTTTCTTAACATAAGTCAAATCTAATACCTCTACTTTCCTAACTGGGTCATCGGAAGGCCGCCGTTTTATAATTGAATTCAAAGCACGATAAAAAAAACAATATGCATATTGTCAGTCAATTCATAATAGTAATAGTCATATGATCAAGAATCAGTACAGAAATAGTAAAACTTATATACAATAGCGGTACAATCTGTAAACAATAAAATAGTACAGTACAAAAGCTAGTAAAACAGTGCAGTGGAGAAACCAGTAAAGTAGTATGGATCTTGAATCGATAAAGCAGTCGTCGTATCAATACTATCAATCAGTAAATAAATCATATAAAACAGTAAAATCAAAGCATTAGTAAAAATTATCAGAATCATATCAATACAATAAAACCCTATGATGATATATGCATGTTATCCAATTATTTTATATCAGTATCAAATCAATATCTTAATCATATGATCAGTATATCATGTGCTTAATATATCATATGCTCAATATTAGTAAAATGAATCAATAACAATAATAGTAACAGTGAATCAATAGTGGTATTAGTAACAGTTCAGTAATAATATCGGTGTTTATATCGTTACCAGTAAATTCAGTTGCCGTAGCAGTAAAATAATCAAATAACAGTAAATTTATACAGTGACAATAAATCAATATAGTATCAGTAAAGTTGTACAGTAACAATGAATTCGTAGCATACATTTCAGTAGTCACACTAAATAAGTAAGAAGTTTTGGCTATCACGGTGTTTTTTAGTAATCAGTAATCGGTAATTGTTGGCTTAGCAAACATAGTCGTTACTCTTTGTTCGTTGGCACAATAATTCCTAATAACTCCCAATTGTTGTATCAGTAGAGGATAACAACCAGCCATAGTATTTTAAAGAAAGTCTGCCGGCGCAACATCCTGTATAGGTCAATCAACCTCCAACTAACGGGTCAACCAATTTTCTTGTCTTTCAAACATACATTATTATCACAGTACTATAACAGTAATAGCGATCAACTATTACTCAATCACGTATCCACATTCATTTTCAATACATTACAATAAATAAAACATAATTGAGCTTAATTCAGAAAGTGCCAAAATATCTTAATGGTAAGCAATAGAAAACTCTATTGAGCATAAATTCACATTTTCAGAAATTAACCAAATTACCAGAGATTTTATATAACAACATTCTGAAGTTTTAATTGAACTAAAATATTATTTTAGGTATCATAATAAAATTTTGAATTGATAAAAATTGACTTTTTCAAAATCACACGGCGAAAAATCTCAAATAAATATTCAAAAAGTTCATAATCTCAATCTCCATAACATATAAAAACTTACATGGTGAAAGTTTACTAATACAAAATTATCTTCATTTTTTGGTAACAAAAATACAAATTTGACCAGAAAAATTTCAAAAACATCAAATTATTGAAATTAGAAATAGGACACTGATTTTTTACAATGAGACGAGCAAATCTCCCAACAGGGTCGATGGACAAAAATCGCTATACAACCTCTAAATCTTAAATCTTCTTTCCTCTGTTTTCCTCTTATTTTTTTCATTTTCTCTATTTTGCCAAACGAAGGGGAGAAAGAGCTTAATAATGGATTTAAATTTTATAATAAAATAATAATATAATCAGTTTTCAATATAAAATTTATATAATTCTTTTTGGGGCTTCAAAAATTATAAAAAATATTCATAAAATAGCATATCATATTTAAAAAACTTTGGTGAAATCGGTTTACAAAACGGACGGTTCCAAAACCTTCACTTATACCGGCATGCGTTAATTTCTTAAGGATTTGCATAAATACTAAAAAATTATGAAAAAATTAGTGTGATTAAAGCACTATAATATCTATGCTATGGCAAAGAAGGTTTGTTATTTGAACGTATAATAACTCTTGAAAAAATTTATTTGACTAGATTAAAATACGGGCTAGTACATGTTAGAATCATTCCAATAGATAAACAATAGTTTACTTGACCCTTGATTACACTTAATTTGGCTAATTAGTCCAATTGACCCAACTTGGCCAAATTGAAACTGTTGGGCCAAGTTGAATGAACTCATAAAATTTACTTTGACCAAGCTTTCCATTTTAGTTAAGTGACTCCACCATCCCCTTGGTTGAGCCAATTCAACCCAATTCAATTCAACCCAATTGACCCAACTTAGCCTAATTTCCTTAAGGTACCTACTTATGTAATTTGAACTTAAACCCTCAATTTGGTTAAATTAATTGAACCAAGCACCATGGATGAGTTCACCACACCCTAATTTAGCTCAATTGACCTTTGATTTCATGTAATCTAATTTGTTCAATTGACCCAATTGAATCAAAACCCATGCTTAACCTATTTGTGCCAATTAAGTCAAATTGATCAAATTAACTCAATTGATCCGAAACATCCCATTCAATTGATTCCCTTAAAACAACCATATGCAAATTGACTCACTTGACTCATTGGTTTGATCCAATTAGGCCAATTGACTAAATTAAACTAATTGGATTTGTTTGGGTTTACACGATCCAAATCATTTCCCAATCCAAATTGAATGAACCAATTGGCCCCATTTGATGCTTAGGGCATAACCCATCACTAGAAAGCAAGCTTAGCCATTGTTTAGCTCATTAACCATGGATTAGGATAGGATTAGTGGGTGATTTGGACAAACTCAAAACAAAGACCATCTTAGCTGGCTAAAATTATCTCCCAATCGATCTTAGTCATCCATTTGCAAAACCTAGAGTGCATCCATCACCTAACTAATGCAAGAACCATGGTTTAGCTCTCGGTTAAGGGGTGATTAAGCTCGACATTGTGGGAGGACTGCTCATTCCTTCTCCATCCCTTCTGTGAGCTCTAAGCATCTCCTGAGAGAAATTGGAGTTCAAGGCACCTGAGCTGCTCTAGCCACCAAGAAACTCAATTCTCAGTTGGTGGTTTGGTCTCCAGCCCTTTCTAGATCTCAACGAGCCAATTCTAAAAATGGTTTTGCTCCAACGACCTCAATCAAGGTGTAGAATTAAATTGGGCTCAACTCATCTACCAGGAAGATATAAATCTTAAAACCTAGTTCATCCTTAGGTGCTATGGATGGTGTGAGGATTGGAGGCATGATCTGCTATAATTTTTCTATTCATGGCTAGAGGTAGGTCTCCTAAAGATGTAGCCATTGAAATCTCTCGATAAAAGTGAAAGACCTTAAATTTCCATTCATCCTAGTTGCATTTCTCTTGTAACCCTGCTAATTGCTATTTCCAAAGGCAATGCTATGGAGAAAGTTGATATCTCAACTTCAGCATTTAAGATGAAGAATCACATTCACTTATCATAATGGTCAAACGGTTTCTCACACTTTCAGTTGGTTGTACCATATAAGCTTTTCTTCCTTTTTTGTTCAATCAAGTAGGATCAAGTAAAGAAATCAAGTTATGGAACTAGACGTCTCTTTAATGGGTAAGTATGAATGCTGACAACTTTCAACAGGAGTTTGCATCAATCATTTTTCTGTCATAAACCCTCTAATTCCATGGCTTTACTGTCTTTCTTACTAGAAGATTTAATGGGTGTGAAATTGTTAATATCAATTAGTAGATTTGAAATTGATAATTGTTAGTTAATCTTGCTAAAAGATCAAGTGATGTAGGTAAAATGAAGAAGAAAAGAGATATAACTTCTATGATTAAACCTATGTTCTTAGAACGAAGAAGTGTCTCAAGAATACTATGTGAGGAGAGAATATTATAATGGCTTGAAGGTAAATTTTTTAAATTATAATTAGATTACCTATGCTATATGATTGAGTTTTGAGTAACTATGAAGCTATTGATAGTAGTTTAATAAGTTAGAAATTAGTCTGTTAAGATTTATGTTTGTAAAAATTACAAAGAATTTGTTGAAAAATAATAATAGAGATATGGTGGGAATGACATCTATCAAAGATAAAGCAATGAAAAATAAACTTCGGTGTTTTGTGCACACATAAAACAAGGTAGAAGATGTATTAATAAGACAATTAGATAAAACTAAAGTTGTAAAATCATTAAACATGTATATCAAGTCTAGTTGTAGTGCAAAGAGATTGAAGCGAAATTGGGTTAAAACTTAAAATGTCAAAATGAATTGAAGATGAAGATTTATAATATTTGAGTAGATGGGATAAGGTTCAGGAAGTGATGAATGTCTCCATTACTGTTTTGACTCTTCTCGTATGCGCTAGCTAGATATTTGTAGCTGCTCTAATACTCGAGCTTGCTGCCTCCTGCTAGCGTCTCCCTACTAACAAGCTTTAAGGGAATGCATGTCAGGTTGAATTCTTCACTATTCTGTAGATAATACCTTCGACGTTGGAACCCCTGCTGTAAAGTCGATGCTTATTATGCTATGGTTAAGTGCAGCGCAAATGATATCGTTATTGTCTGCATTTGTAAAAATATGGGTATCATGCGTGATTATTAACTAGATATTTATACCAAAAACAGCTCATCTTAGATGCATTGAAGAAGTTTTTACAATAAGCTTTTACTTTCGGCATAAAATATCCTTATTTCAAAGTAGCATTGATAGCATCTATATAATTCCTTGCTCTACTTTAAAATGCTCTGTCGATTGATGTGAAGCACTTTTTCAAAATAATGCCTACCGTTATTGATTTCTGGATTCATTTGTTCAAGGAGTGCTGCATGCAAGATGTTGCAAGCCACATACTTTACTCTCCATTGAACTGTCATATTCCGTTACCTGGATTTGAAGACCTCCGATTCTGTGTTTCCCAATATGAAGGGAAAGAGAGAATATTATTAAAGAATTTATGCTTTGTCTTGGGAGCAAAGTTCACCGAGAAGCTAACCAAGAAAGTTACCCATTTATTATGCAAGTTCACTAATGGTCCAAAATACACAGCTGCTTGTAGAAAGGGCATTCAAACAGTTACTGCTGAGTGGATCACTGAATGCGTCTCACAGGTATAGATCTTATCATTTTTCAATTTGTACTTCCTGTAATATTGGGATTTGCAAGTTCTTTTTGACAGTAATGAGACACTTTTATATTTTCCAGGATAAATTGGTTCCACCTGATTCATTTCGGCCAAGGCCAGTAACTTCACAGGATGAAGAGGCAGGTTTATGTACTGTGAGTCAGCATCCAACACAGGCAGTTCACATGATTTCCTTTCCATCACAATCACAGGGTCAACCCCAAGGACTGATGCAAAACTCAAGAATGAACGTTGGTAGTTAATTTTGTAGCGATGAATGTATTTGCTTAACATTTTTTTTTCTATTTTTCCTTTTATAAAGCATGTGGATTATGCAGCAATATCTATTAACTCCATAAAACTATAAGGTTCAAGTTCTGATGGAAAAAGGTTGAAGTTATCGGAATTGGATGGAAATACACGTGCTTCTAAAAGAAAAAAAGCAAAAGAAATTCAAGGGGAAAATGGCAAAACTGGTCCTGATGTGGCCGAAGCCATAGAGGATCTGTTAGCGCAGTCAGACAAGGTACATAATTGCATTATTATGCAAAAAATATCATTTTGTTAGCACTGGTTTATCTTGCTTCTGGTTTCTGTCTAAGATTCAAGACCTAAAATCGCCTGGGACGTCTGGTAATGGAAGTAATGTATCCTCTAATTTATCCTTTCATGCTTAGCTTTCCTTAGGGTCGTACTTGCTTTTCCCTCATCACCTAATTACAGATATTTGCGCCTGATCCTCCCATTATTGATCAAAATCATGGAAATTCAAATACTGCTTCTGGAATATCAAACAATTGGATAGTCCGGTGAGTTGCTCCTTTTCTCTAATCCAAGGACTACTCAGTCGCCTACACATGTAGCACTTATATTATGCATGCTTTCTCTAATATATTCTACAACATTCTCTCCCGTGCTCCATTTCATTTTTACATGTCCAATTTCCGCCTTAAAATATGATGTTCCAAGCGAGTTGCTTTTCCTAAAGCAAATAATCTGTCTCAAAGACTTAATAATTATGAACTTCGTTTCCTGAAATGATCCAGTTCAGTTCTGGTATAATCACAGGGAGCAGAAACAAGGAAGCACTTCCCATCCAACAAACCAAGCAAGAAAGTCTGGCGCTTATGATGCTTTTACTGAAACACAAACAGAATCACAGGTTTGTAAATGGCATAAATTGGATTTTTTTGTACATATTTGAACATGTTAATGGCTGTGGTGATTCTATCTGTTCAGGTAGTTGGGTATGAGGAAGACTTGTCAGGCAGGCAGAAAATAATTGAGAGAGTTCGATCACAGAGCTTGACATTGACACCAGATGTGAGGTGAGTAGGAACTGTTTGAAAAGGTTTTTGTTATTTCAGTGAACTGATTTCTCGGACGGACTGGATAACAGAAAATGAATCATTTGCGGTCTTTAGAGTTCTGATGTGATGATCTTATTCTTTGAATACTTGAAAATTTGGAGAGCATTTGCAGATGAAATCATTGCCACCTTGTCCATTAATTTCGGGGAGAACATGCCTTCTACGTAGGCTCTGAGATATGCAATGAAAAGGTTTCAACACTCACCAATTTTTAATCCAAATTTACTCGCCCATTTGTGTAAGAAAATGCATGGTATGTAATATGATGCTCATCTGGGTATGTGCTAGCCTTTATTTTAAAAAAAGGGATGAGAATATTCTTAGCAAAATTTAGTTATTGATGAAAATGTTGACTTATTATCTTGTATTGCACTCATCTCAAAGTAAATCTAAAGATTTAAAATTTATTCCAAATAAATTTTGATCAAAGTATTCAAATCCATATTTTCTCCACCATTCTCATACTGAAAATCTGATTGAGCTGCATTTCAGGACTTGCTGCTGTTAAAATGGAAGTTTTGCTTGCTCTGTATGATTGCTTTTTGAGACTTGAGGGCTGTGGTTTCCGTCCACATTGTAGAAGAATAGAAGCAATGGATTCAGAGACTTGGGCTCTTTCTCATCCCACTGATGGCTGAAGCAATGGATTCAGAGATGCATCTATTTTTATTCTTTAAAAATTAATGAATGTATCATGACATCTATCACCTTGCAGCCCATATTCTATTTAAAATGTGATTTGCTGCTTGTTCAATTACTATTCCAAAATAGTTTATGAAACTTTCTGACTTAATATTCATGATTTTGAAAAGCGTAAAACTTGATAGCTATGTAATTATGTGATCCACCCAAACCTATCTAATTTTGAAGAGATTATTATATGCGGAGTCTGGGTGTAACTTTTCGACTAAACTTTAATTAGGTGAAGACATTTGGATTCTCTCTTTTGTATAAACCCTTTGTACAATAGAGAGAAAAAAAAGTCTAGCTACCTTCACCTGATTGGAGTCCGGAGGGCGTCTATACTCCGCACGTAATAATTTTTCCTAATTTTGCAGTTACATGGTGTGCAGGTGTTGCTTACAGCCTTGTCGTTCAAAATTCTTTCACCCCAAATGTGCTTATAGTCATTGGCTTCACAAGCTATTGAAAGAAAAAAAAAAAAGCCAAGCAAAAGGCTTCATCTCTGCTTAGTACTGTGTATCTCCTAAGTACGATAAAACGGTACATAAAAAAAGCAAAGCAGCATGGGAATAAGGAAGAATATGATGATTACATTTCAAATTTAAGGTAACTTCAGCCATGACATGTTTTTTGATAGAGTTATTTAAAAAGCATGATTTTAATATAATATTACATATATGTATATATATTTGCATATATTATAATTACATATGTCATCATAAAAAATTAATTACTGGCATGATATCATAATGATATTTTAGATATGATTACCCATGAGTATTAAAGTTCTCATTCAAAAGATAAACAAATCATTTTTCTCCAGCTCATTAAATTAGGGTATGTAAATATAATAAAATCATGAAATTTTAATCAAGTTTTTCATTATTTTGCTTACATCTCCTTCATGCATGAGAATAATCATTAATTATTTCAAAATATTATGAAAGCGAGATCTTACAATTTATAACTTATTGTAGAGTCTAATCATGGGAGCTTAACCAAACTGCTTATAAAACATCCCAAATATACACCAAGATTTATAAATTAGCCTTAAATACAAGTTATTTTTTATCCCATAACATCTTGATATAGCTATGAAATTATATCACAAATTATTTTTTTTATATACATCCTTTCATGTAACTTTCAATTCTTATAAATATAGGATTGATAAGCATTTTTTTGAACACCATGCTAGTCCAATTGTGAACAAAAAGTAATGAAATTCCAGAATTCTTTTCCTTATCCTTCTCTTTTTTCTCTACTCTCTTAGTTACTCTAATAAATATTGTAAGTAGGGTATGAATGTCACCTAAAAAGAATTTTGGATCTAACACCAAAAAAAACATTATATATATAAAATATTTATTTTAAAATTGACAAATTAAAAAATCAGCTCGAAACTTGATTCAAAATGTAGAATTCATAAATTAGTAACAAAAAATAAACTAAGCAGAAAGCACACAGTATTTACGTTAACAAAGAAAATATGCATAAATTACAGGTAAAACTATTTAAAGGAAAAGAAAATACATCTCAATTAGACTAACCGATGAAATTGGGCCCAAACAGTAGGTTGCTGTAGCTCAGGTCTATCCAGCTTGAGATTGAAGCACTCACAAACCAACAACTAGGAATTAACCACCTCTGAAGCAGTAGCTAAGCTAGAACTGGACTCATCATCAACCGCAATAGATCTTAGCAGTTCCTGTCTTTTCATGGAATTCACTTTCCTGCGATTAGCCTCGAGGAAAATGAGAAGGGCAAATATGTCGGCAGGGTTCACCCCACCAATCCGGCTTGCTTGACCAATTGTTTGTGGTTTGAACTGCATGCAATTCAAGCCCAGTCTTTGATTAGAATGATCTTCAGGCAAAAATATAATTCAGCAAAATACGATTAAACTCCAAATAGATTTTCAATTCCTTGTTGATGGCCAAACAAGAGTTCATAGGCTTGTGCAACAAAGGTTCTCATTCAAACTATGTGCGTCAAGGCTAGAGAAAATGCTTATTGACACACGGATATGATGCAATTTTCACATATTTTATCGTCAAAATCAATTCTTTGTTGTAGAAATCGAACCTCTGATCTCTTCTTTGGAGGTAAGAGGGCAATCACTGGGTTACAAGCCCAAGGGCCATTTCAAAATAATTCATAAGTTACTGACAGAAACAGTGGCTATCCAAAATACCTGGGAAGATGATAATAGCGTCCAAACATATCCTCCTCAAACACTTTTGTTTAAACAAAATCATGGTATTATAGTAAGGACTCTACTAATAGAAACGCCCAAAAATAGCTGGAAGCACATATATGAATAAAGATATTGTCTGTTTCTAAAAATTTTATGCCTAAAAACAAAATAAAATGAGGCTGTGCTTCAAGAAAATTCAGTTTTAATTGACATTTGAGATGATGGTGATCGCCACATGAGAAGAGTCTACTCTCTCAAGCATCCAAGTATACAGAGGAATTCTAATCACCACAAGAAAATCACAGGGTTGGTTTTCATCCAACATATGTAACATAAACAAAGGTTAAAAAGTAATATAGTCTTACGAAATAATTATTCTCTAAAACTCTTTTTGCCAAGCTAACATTCACAGGCTGTTAATACCTTCGAAAGTTTCTCACGTGCTTCAAGGGATAAAGTTGTCATCGAATGGTAATCCAAATCATCAGGAAGTTTTCTGTGTTGCTGATTGACTATCTGAAAAACAACAATAAAAAAGAATGGGCAACTAATTTTAAGGCTAAATAGCAAGTGATTTACAACCAAAGAAGCAATATCACAAATCTACAAAATCCATGGTAAACAAATCATTGCTGCAGTTATGATTATGACTAAGTCTATGAATGATACGAAACATCAAACAAGTGATATTCAAAGCAATTTGATCAAGACAGTGGAACAGGAAGGAATAACAGTGTCTCTACAAAACAGGGCAAAGATGTTGTGAACCCTGAAGTGGATTGAAATATTTTTCATAAAACGAAGGATCTAGATATCAAAAGAACTAAGGTTTTCAAAGGTAAGATTTGTCTTCTATTTTTTGTACCGGATTACCCAATTTAACATCAGCATTTGACTACTAACTAAATTGGACACTTGGGTTAACTGAGACACAATCTGGCTGTGGCTAACCATGTTCAACTGTTCAAGTAGGCAAATTGAAAGATGCATGCTTATGTGTCTGGGTAATGGCAGCATAGCCCATAGAATAAATCACAAATGATACTCATCTTAAAATCATGCTAAATCAGAATAAATTATTTCAATAGCACTACTAAGCTATTTAAAACTTAATAAACCCCATATGAAGATAACTAGCATTATGTTAGGCATCTATAATGATTTATGTGGGTTAATAAATATGATGGGGTAGATTAATAGGTCTTTGTGAGTCATTTAGTTCATAGATAGTTTATGAGTTTAGGTTTTCCTAGTATTCCTATAAATATTCTCTATTATTAGTATTAAAGCAATGAATAAAAGAACAAGTAATCCTCCCCAGACTTGAGTTTTGATCTTTGTCTCTCCCCCCCACCCAGTTTCTAGACTTGCTGGCAAACTAGAATCATCGTTTGTCCCTCACTCAACAATGGATTCACATAAGATTATTCTTTTAGTCAGACGATAGCAAGATCTATATTTTTTAACTTCATTTTCTTTGCCCCCAAGGGGCCACGATATAGCATTCAATTTTTGCTCCAGCAAGTCTCTCCTTAATTCAGGACATGTATCTAAACCCACTCCATATTTTTCACCGCTCTTACCCTGACAGATAGAGATTGACAAAGCACAGTGCTCTAAAGTGCATAGCCACCATATATTGTTAAATAAACCTTGTGATGCAGGACAAAACGGGTAAAAAGTAGACTTCATTTAGGATAAATACATATGGTTTCATAAAAACACTCCAAGGAGGAATATCTATCAACCTCGTAATTAAAGGGTTATAAAAGTCTCTGCAAGGAAATGAAAGTTCTCATTTTCTACAGTTTTACCATGATGGCTCCAATCCTAGAATAATTCAAACTATTTTCAATAAGATTCCAAGATTACAAAAATATAGTCCGTGACAAAATGAATGGAAATATATGCAGAAGAAAGAAAATAAATACAATCCAAACAAAATCCAGGCCAAGCAACTGAAACTAAAACTTATTAATTCACTGAATAACTACGACAGTGCATGCTAAACTACAGAGACTGCCTCAATCCATGCTACAGTACCTAAAAAACCATAACATCATTTTTCTCATCACCTCCTGCAGCAAAGCAGGCGGACAAAAAGAACTAACTACTACGAATCTGCTCACCTGGTGGAGCTGGCTCTGCTGGCGCAGAACAAAGCCTTCATATTTAATGTCAATTTCAACACACTCTTTCTCAATCCTGGAAAGAAGCATGTTCCCATAGCCATATCTATCAAAAACCTCGTAGTGCACATGTGGCTTTTTCAGAAAGTTTTCTAGTGTGGAGTCTTTCACAGGTTGTCCTGACAACCGACTAACTTCAGAAGCCAAATCATCTTTCGCTGTAAAACAATATTATAATCTCAGGAACATGAATATATACACTAAAGCATGTATTAACCAGATATAAGCAGCTATCAAACATACACAAAGTTGGAAGCCACGTGAAGACCCACGTAATAGGAAACATATTTCCAAATAATACCATGTTGCATATAAAGAATGCAAATGAAAATGTTAACCTGAGATATGGACAGTCTTTAGCCGTTGTTTTTCTTCGGATATCAAAGATTGCTTGGACTTGTACAGATTCCAACGTCTGTCATCTATCAAACCAATTTCTCGGCCTAGAGGAGTTAAACGGCTGTCTGCATTGTCAGCACGAAGAAGTAACCTGTGCTCTGAGCGGCTTAAAAAAAGCAAGAGAAATGAGATATATAAATACCAGAATAGACACTGAGAAGCATGCTAGAACCAGAAATGACATGTAACATATGACCTCAAAAAATAGAAGTTACTAAAAAAATGAGAGGTTAGTCTGCAACCAGTTGTACAGATAAAACTGCCTAGGATATTTTTCAAACTCCTATCCCACCAGTTCGATTCAAGAAGGACGTTGTTAGGCCGGCCCAAGGGCTGGCTGAACCGGTCCATCCTAGACCAGTTCAGTGCTACAGGAGGCGGGCTAGGGCGGCGGGCGGAACAAGAGAGAAGGGAGACGGGGCGGCTGGAGTTATGGGGCCCACATCTTAATTAAGTTTTGCTTGGGAGGGAAATTTGAACTAAGGGTTGTTTAGGAATTTTGTAATTGTCCTCTTTGCTTTAATTAGTCTCTATTGTTAGGGTTAGGTTTTCATCTTGAATTTGAATATGAATTTGGGATCTCTTGTGTGGTGCTATGGCTTTAGTCTTTGGCTAGGGATTTGGATCTTCCTCTCGAATTGAAGATCCTTGTATCGGTTTGTTATTTTCTTCGTCTATTATTGAATTTGAAGTGATTAATCATCGTATTTCTTCGCCAATCTCCAAAAATCTGCTATACTTTGCTGTATTTCTCTGAAATGCAGTGATTTTCTGCACTCTTTGTGGCTTTTTCCTATCAAATTGGTATCAGAGCATGTCAATCTAACGGGAACCAATGGCTAGAAGGAAAGTAGAAGTTTTGGAAGGAGAACTTGAGCAACTCAAATCAGATTTTGAGGAGAAGATTTCTGACTTTCAAAATCAGATCGCATCCATTAACGAAAGGATGGAAGGAAAGTTCGCCATGGTGGAAGACATGTTGAAGAAATTGCTTGAAGCCAAACCCAATCCGGCGACATCAAAAGCAAAGGAAACTACCAGCGGCCATGGAAGAGGTGAGAACCCTAACACCTTTAGGGGAAGGTAAAATTCAGAAGTGGAGATCCTGGAGGGAGAAAACGGAATGCCACCTCTAGAACCACTTTTTAGGGAGGAGATGAGCATTGGCTACGAATGAAGTGGCTGCAGACTTTGGGGAATACCAAGGTCAATTGGGGAGCACTGAGGATGGAATTGGTGGTGGGAGGAAGGAGGATGGTGATCCAGGGCAATGCAGAACTGTCTAGAGCCGGAGTATCCCTCAAATCCATGATTAGGAGCATATAGGAGGTGGGAGGAGGATATTTGGTGGAACTGCAACACTTGGAGGGGGTCAGTGTGGGGGAAGAGGGGGATATCCCTCTGGTAGTACAATCAATAATACAACAGTTCAATGAGGTCTTCCAGCCATCTCAAGGATTGTCACTACTCAGAGAGCAGGAGCATGCAATCATTTTGAAGGAGGAAGTGTCACCAATTAGCGTACAGCCATACCACTATCCCCAAATTCAGAAGGATGAGATTGAGAAGCTGATTAGGGAGATGTTGGAGGCGGGGATCATCAGGCCAAAGGATGAGATTGAGAAGCTGATTAGGGAGATGTTGGAGGCGGGGATCATCAGGCCAAGTGTGAGTCCTTTCTCCAGTCCAGTCTTATAGGTCAAGAAGAAGGATGGGAGTTGAAGATTTTATGTGGATTACAGGGCGTTGAACAAGGAGACTGTGCCAGATAAATTCCCCATCCCGGTGATCGATGAGTTATTGGATGAGCTACATGGAACAGTGGTGCTTTCCAAGATGGACTTGAAGTCTGGCTACCATCAAATCCAAATGAAGGAGGGTATTCAAAAGACGGCTTTCAAGACACATGAGGGGCATTACGAGTTCTTGGTGATGCCATTTGGGCTTACAAATGCCCCTGCTACCTTCCAGTCATTAATGAATCGGGTGTTCAGGCTATACCTCCGGAGGTTTGTCTTAGTTTTCTTTGATGACATACTTGTGTATAGCAGGACCGCAGAGAAGCATATGGAGCATTTAAGGGTGGTCTTTGGAGTTCTACAGGGGCATCAGCTCAGGGCCAACCTAAGAAGTGCAGCTTCACATAGACTAGTGTGTAGTACTTGGGGCATGTGGTATCGTAGGAGGGGGTGGCAGCCGACCAAGCCAAAATTGAAGCAATGCAGAAGTGGCCTCTGCCTAGGAGCTTGAGGGAGCTGAGGAGTTTCCTGGAATTGACCGGTTACTACCGGAGATTTGTGAGGGGATACAGTACTATAGCTTGGCCCTTAACCGAGCAACTAAAGAAGGATAGCTTCTTATGGGGAGAGGCAGCAACACAGGCTTTTGAGAGATTGAAGAAAGACATGACTACAGTCCCAGTTTTAGCTCTCCCAAATTTCAGCCAAATTTTTGTGGTGGAGACTGATGCATTTGGATATGGGTTGGGGGCCGTACTCATGCAAAATCACAGACCCATAGCATACTTCAGCCAAACACTGTCAGCCAGAGCTAGCCTGAAGTCAGTATATGAGAGGGAACTGATGGCCATTGTGTTGGCTATTCAAAAGTGGCACCCTTACCTATTGGGTCGGCATTTTATTGTCAGGACAGACCAGAGAAGCTTGAAATACTTATTAGAGTAAAGGATTGTGACTGAGGAGCATCAGAGGTGGTTGTCCAAACTGCTAGGCTACGATTTTGAGATTCAGTACAAGCCAGGTCTGAAAAATAAGGTAGCTAATGTCTTATCAAGATGTGTTGGGGAGCTCCAGGAGATGGCACTTTAAGTGCCACTGAAAGTGGATTAGGGGGCTATATCAAGGAAGAGAGTATGTAGGATGAGGAGATGAGGAAAATTAGGGAGGATTTGATGAAAGATACAAGTAGCCATCCAGGGTACCCACTTGAGGGGGAGAGACTCTTACATCAAGGAAGGTTTGTGATGCCACGAACTTCCATCAATATTCCCCACCTACTGCAGGAGTTCCATGGGAGTGTAGTGGGAGGCCATTCCGAGCTACAGAAGACATATATGAAACTGACTGCTGAGTTATACTGGAAGGGGATGCATAAGGATGTGGAGGAGATGGTGGCGAAGTGTGCCAGAGAAACAAGTACATGGTGATGGCTCTAGGGGGGCTACTCCAACGCTTGGCACTTCCAAACAGAGTATAGGAGGAAGTGTCCATAGATTTCATAAATGGCCTACCAAGATCAGAGGGGTTCGCAGTCATCATGGTGGTGGTTGACAGGCTGAATAAGTATGCGCACTTCATTTCCTTACGACATTCCTACACCGCAATGTCAGTGGTGACAACATTCATCAGGGAGGTGGTTAGACTGCACGGGATCCCATAATCGATAGTGTCTGACTGTGATAAAGTGTTCCTCAGCCATTTTTAGAGGGAACTGTTCAAATTGTAGGGCACTGTTCTCAAGAGGAGCACCACCTACCATCCTTAGATGGACGGGCAAATGGAGGTAGTCAATCGGAGTTTGGAGACTTACTTGAGGTGTTTTGCTTCTGAAACATCGAGGATGTGGGCAAAATGGTTAACATGGGCCGAATATTGGTACAATACGTCGTACCATTATGCTTCTCAGATGACTCCCTTTAAAGTGATGTATGGAAGGGACACCCTACACTTAGTACACTTTGGAAGAGGAAACACCCCATTTTCTTCAGTCGAGCAATACTAGGAGGAAAGGGACAAGGTGTTGGGGGAGCTGAAGAAATATCTGTTGAGGGCATAACAAATCATGAAGAAGAAGACATGCACATAGGAGAGACATACAGTTTGAAGTGGGGGAGAAGGTGTTTTTAAAACTGCGACCTAACAGATAGAGGACAGTGGCCAACAGAAGAAATGAGAAATTGTCCTCGAGGTACTTCGGCCCTTACGAGATAGTGGACAAAGTCGAAGCAGTGGCATACCGTTTAAAGTTACCCCCATCCGCCACCATACACCTAGTCTTCCACATGTCACAGTTGAGGAGAGCTCTAGGAGAGCATGCAGTTAGTGCAGAGTTACCAGCTACACTGACAGAGGAGTTGGAAGTGGTCTTAGAACCACTGGAGCTAAGGGGGTTAAGATCTGATAAAGAGGGGAACAAAGAACTGCTTATTGAATGGAGGGACCTTCCAAATCTCGATGCTACTTGGGAGCCATATGAGAGAGTGAAAGATCAGTTTCCTTCATTTCATTGTTAGGTCAGTGCAGGAGACCGCCTAGCTGGCCCCACATGGGCCGGCCTTTGTCTACAGGAGGCGGTTCAAACCGCCTCCCCTGGACCTTGCCGCCTAAGCTTTGGGACCCACAGCCCTGTTTTTGGGTTGCCGCCTATGGTAGGACCCACCCTGGGATTTAATAATTAAATTAAATATATATTAGGCAAGTAGAGAGAGGCGGCTAGGGCTAGGGAGATTTAAAAATAGGGAGGAGAGGGGAAGGGCATGGTATGCTTGAGTATTGGGATTTCTTGGAGTCTTTTGGAGTTTTGGGCTCTAGATCTAGTATCTAGAATTGGGAGAGAACGATCCTCCTCTCGAATAGAGGATCAATTGTATCTTTTCTTCTAGCTTATTTTGCTTTGAGTATTTAATAAAATCTATTGTTTTCTTGGTTGTTTCATCTCCGATCTTGTGTATTCTCGTTGTTTCTACCAATTTCTCATTAGGATTGTTTACGAACTCAAGTAGATCCGATAGGATTACTTGCAAACTCAAGTATTACCTATCATTCACCTTGAGGACAATGTGAGTTTTTGGGAGAGGGGGTAAAATTAGGTAGGCCTAAGGGCTGCTGAACTGGTCCATCTTGAACCGGTTTAGTGCTACAGGAGGCGGGCCAAGGGGGCGGGCAGAACAAGAGAGAAGGGAGACAGGGCGGCTGGAGTTATGGGGCCCACATCTTAATTAAGTTTTGCTTGGGAGGGAAATTTGAATTAAGGGCTGTTTAGGCATTTTGAAATTGTCCTCTTTGCTTTAATTAGCCTCTATTGTTAGGGTTAGGTTTTCATCTTGAATTTGAATCTGAATTTGGGATCTCTTGTGTGGTGCTAGGGCTCTAGTCTTTAGCTAGGGATTTGGAGGGTTAGATCTTCCTCTCGAATTGAAGATCCTTATATCGGTTTGTTGTTTTCTTCGTCTATTATTGAATTTGAAGTGATTAATCATTGTATTTTTTCTCCAATCTCCAATAATCTGCTATACTTTGCTGTATTTCTCTGAAATATAGTGATTTGCTGCACTATTTGTGGCTTTTTCCTATCAGACGTATATTATAAAAATCAAGCAAACACAAATAATATTACAAGTTAATATGATATAAAACGTTGGTGCAAATCAATGCCTAGCGAACGGGAACATTCAGCCTTTTCTAGAATGCTATGTCTTACTGCACAAGCCATCCTGCATAATCATATAATCCAGTAAGGATACGATTTATAACCTGCAGCAGTTCTTCTTGCTACAAAAACTAGTTTAGTGTATGATGCAATCATCAAAAAGCAGCAGACAAGTTTGAGGCATATGTTCCACAGGAACAACCAAGAGTTATAATGCCAAATTGGAATGAAAGAGGATGGTGAAACCCATATATCATGAATAAAAGTATAAAACTGCTTGGAGAACTACGGAAAATACTTAAATGATACAATGTTAGAAATGCAACACACTTTTAACTACTATTATGATAACTTCTAAGACATCTACAGTCTGATAAATATTAATGTATGAAAAATTACATGGAATCTCTACTCAGGTCCGAGAACTTTAAGGTCTTTACTATATGTTTGTCCAGATACTTGTCAGGTAACACAATAGCTGGGATGGAGAACTGCTCTACTATGCCTCCTTAGTTCATGAACCCATTTTTTGTCGCTTTCCAGATGCACCTTGTAACAAAATCGAAGCAAGACATGGAGAAGTGTAGGGTTCAGGGAGATCAAAAAAATTTCTTACAGTTTATTACCAGACATGTACTGAATAAGTCTCAGGTTTACCATGGATAAGAATTTTCTGCTAAATTAAGTTAATTACAAGAATGTTCAAGGTTGAACTTAAACCGTGTCCATAAATATGGAAAGATGATGATACCTTGTTAACATGCGATATGGCTCCCTCAGATCTTTAGTGACAAGATCATCAATGAGAGTGCCAACAAAACTGCTTTCTCTCTCAAGAATCATGACAGATTTGCCAGATGAATGCCTTGCAGCATTGATTCCAGAGATAAGACCCTGCATTTACAGATATTTAGAATTTATAAAAACAAGAAGAAATGATATAGCAAATAGCAATATTCAATTTCATGAAGGAGGTAATATCTATGAATCAAAGTTGATTTTACAGGGGTTTTGCAAACCAAACAGTTTTTTAGTGCATGCAATGTGGAGATAAAGGACCTGAGCCGCAGCTTCCTCGTAGCCTGTTGTACCATTTATCTGACCTGAAAAGAAGAGTCCTTCAAACTTCTTGGTCATAAGGGATCTGGAGCATTGGTGAGCAGGCAAATAGTCATATTCTACAGCATATGCAGGCCTGAGCATCAAACAATTTTCTAGTCCAGGTAATGTTCTCAGAAGTGCTAATTGCAATCTCTCAGGTAGACCTGTTGAAAACCCCTAGTTAAAAACAATTTTATCTTTAGTTTAAAAACATAAAAATCTGCCATCATAATTACAACCGGATGGATGTTTTTTGTGGTAATCATGAAAATACAAACATGCTAACTAGAACTTTCGACTGAAAACATTTTGAAGAACTTACACACTATGCAAGAAGGATCATTCAAAACAAACCAAAATAAATGAAAACAGAGAAAAACAGTCAGAAACTTTTTTTTTATTTTTAAAACAGTCAGAAACTTCAACATACAGATGTATGAACTTATCCTTGCAAGTAAAAGAAATAAAAAAGTGAGCAATAGACTAATGATCTTTGACTGAAGTTTGGTTATATGAAGGGAAGAAGAACTAATGCTTCTATACAGCTAATCGTTTTATGTAAAACCTGGCATTTCTTTAGAAAAAAAAATAAAAGAGGATGAATCATAGGCTAAAAATAATATATCTCAAAGAGAAACTGGCTACCTGCACATAGAGCTCAGGAACATTTCTGCCCTCAGGTTCAAGAAAAATCTGGTGGGAGTCTTTGTCCTGGAACCTTACAATCTGCAAGAAAGCTAATCTTAGGAAAGTCTAAAAAAAGATTCAAGAGCACATTACAAACCTATATTTTTCCCGGAGAGTTCCTATATACATGACTGCCATGACAGAATTTTTTCTCAGAAATATTTTGCAGCCTGCATATAGCTGATGATATATATTGTTATATGATGTGTGCATGAACCAATTGGAGGTATTGTTCATGTCAAACCTAATTAAAATTGTTGGAAGCATTTATATATGGGAATAAAAGAAAAACATTAATTCAACCTTATAAACATGATGCTTCAAAGCATTGAAGCAAACAACACTCTACAAGAAAAACGTGCATATATTTTACAATCACTTTTTTCCCATCTTTCCTTGTGGGATACAGCGGTGGTGTGGGCAATTTGGCGGTTTGGTTTGTGTACTGAGGGGCATGGTTTGCTTGGAGGTGATTGATGACAAGTGACTAGCATTAAATTGATAGTAGCTTGCCAAATTTTATGCTATTTATTAGCTAAATGATGGATAATGATGAATCACAAGATAAATGTGATTAAGATACCAAACAAACCATATGGTGTACCTTATCTTCAATTGATGGGCAGTATCTCGGTCCCTTTGCTTCCACCCAACCACCATAAGTTGGCGTTTCATGCAAGTTATCTCTAATAAGCTGATGAGTATCTTTTGTTGTTCTTGTCAAATAGCAGCACATTTGCTGCTTTTCTATGTGGTATTCAGAATCAAAACTAAACCAGCTCACCTGCTCTAACAAAACCACTGGTCAGACATAAAAAAAATTGTGATGGCTATCTTCTGTCTCACAAAGACTTTCTTAAAATGGGATCCATTAAACCAAAATCTGTTAAAGTTTTAACTACTTTATTATTCATCCCTTAACAGGATAGAAAGTAAACTTCTCACGATTAAAAGAACGGGACGGCGGTACATGCCCAAACAAGGTAAACAAATAAAATAAACAATCCTTGATAATCAATTTGCTAATTTACTCATCGTAGCATACAAGATTTATTTTTTGGAGTTTTCCTCAAATCTCCATCAAAAGGTAGATTGGCATGAAATCGTGAATAAACAATTGTATAAATTAAAGTTAAAAATGGATGCAACACTTAATAAAAGTTAAAGAAAGACTCCAAAATTGACCCTAACTAGTAGAAGTAAGACTAATGATTTTGATCTTAACCTCCGAAAAATGACACCTTGAAACATCTGGACAAAAAATATGCGGACATAAACTTCTTTATCCTTGCATCCAAAGTGCTCCAAATTCCTAACTAGTACGTAAATAAGACAATTAAAAGTTAAACTAAAAAGACTTATGATGGGCTTGCCAACAACTTGTCTTGCACCCTATCTGTAAGAGACAATTGGTTTTTTAATTTGAAAAATTGTTGCTTTATGATTTTGATCTAGCTTGCATTCTCTTTTTATTTATGGAACCAGATCAAATCATAAGCATTCCAAAATTAATAACAAAAAGCACTTGCGGTGACACTTTATACACAGTATTTTTGTCTTTTTATGAAGTGATTATGATGAGGACATCAGCAGGAGATTCCGGAATGTCTATCACCGGAAGCATCGCAGATCGACGGCGACGATTAGTAGTCTTTATTTTTGATATATGTTTTGTATTAGTAGTTTTTTTATTTGAGTTTTGACGATTGTACCCTTTATCTGTTTAGTGTGTGAGTTGTAGCCCTGAGGGCATTCTTGTCTTTCTTTTTCTATTTGTTTGGAGGCCTATATATAAGGTCCTCATCTTGTATGAGATTTTTAATGAATGAAATTATATTTTCTGATTTCTCTCTAGAGCTTGTGAGTTTTTGAGTGGTGAAGTCCCAAGGTGTGGGCAAAGTAATACCCACCAGTCGCCGGAGGTGTCCGGGGCTCGTGGTCCGACTCCTTCTCCTCTAACTCCACCGCCGGCCTCCCTAATCTCTCCACTCGCCGGCCACCTTCTCCCTCCTTTCCCCACAACCGCTGGCTATCACCCCACCATCATCCAACCCACCTACTCTCTATCTCTCCTCCCGCCAACCACCCTCTCTCCCAAGCTCCACCGCCGGCCACCCCTTTTCCCTTTGATGATGAATTCAATCATCATTATCCCTTAACCTAAAATAGCCTAAATTATTTGGGAAACAAACTTCTTCAATTTGAAATTCAAAATTTGAATTTCAAATAATTTCCTAAATTAACCTAGCTATATTAGGAAAGTTTTAATTCTAATTGCAATTCAATTTTAAATTGAATTGGATGGAATTATTTCTTCCCTAATTTAGATAGCTCAATTAGGAAGTTCATTAACCTCACCCCAAACCCTTCTCCCTCTCTATCAATGCCCCCCCCCCCCCCCCCCCCCTCCTTGACCCATCCCATTGATTTCCCCCTCCAAACCCTAAACCTTATTTGAATTTGGAATTAATTCCAAATACAATTCCCTCCAAAATCACTTAACCTAAATTTAACTTTAGATTTCTAAATATTCTTCCTACCCACACCTAAACCTAGCCGCCCCCTCTCTCCCTCTCCACCTACCCGTGACCCCCACCTGCCCATCTCCTCCCTCTCTACTCACAAACCGCAGGCCACCCTTGTCTCCCCGAAGCAAAGAAAGCTTGTCCATGGATGGTGGATCCCGAAGTTGATCATGGCTTCGCATATGATGAGTATGGGCAAATAGATATTCTACAATCACCGTTCTTTAACCCGGGATTCAGCTTTGACTTCACCGGCGAAGAATATGTCGACCGCATCCTCTTCACGTTGGCGGACATTATCGACGAACAACGACCATCGGAATCTTGGCAAATCATTGGACATCCACCCGCGCCTTCTCCTTCTCCGGTGAACTTTCGTTGGGCTACAACCATAGGAGTCGCCTCAGTTTTGGTGGCATTGTTTGGGCTTGCTAAGATTCTTTTCCGCTAATCCCTACTAGACGAGCGTGAGTGAGGGAACCTCCAGGTGAATTTTCTATTTGTTATGTGTGGGATTTCTCAAGTTTATCTTTATGGATGAAATTGTTTTCAAGTAACTGTACTCTACATTGTAATCGACTGCCCTTACAGTATTGATAATCTTGAATTCTAAGCATCCAATCTTGTGAAACATTAGTTTATATTACAAGCTTAATCAACTCTTTATAATCTCTTATGCAATTCCTAATGGTTTCACATCATCTTGATATCAGAGCATGGTAGGCATAGGTAACTTGTGCTAGAAATCATCCTAAGAGTCTACCTTACCAACCATATGTTTGTGCGCATGCATTCCATCAACTAGATAATTTAATTTATTGTGTTTACTTGCTGTCCAGAACTTTTCTGCATCATCTAGTGACCTTTAGGAGAGTCTAACTTAGTGTTTAGGTGCTGTCCTTACTCTAGAGACCTCCCTAAACGCTTAGACAACTTAACCTATTGCTGTAGTTTGCTGTCCTTATCATTTCTGCATCAATTAGTTGCATTTAGGTGAGTACATTTAGTGTCTAAGTGCTGTCCTCTACCCCTTTACCCTTCCTTAGTGTCCCTTAACATTTACCAATGGATTCGGAGCAAATTCAGCGGACATTAGACCTGATTGTAGGTCAATTAACAACGGTCACCCAACAAATTAGAGAGATACAAGGCAAATTAGCTGACTTTAGGCGACAGGCTGGAGACCGCTTAGATCACATCGAACGACTAGGGAATCATACAATGTATACCCCTTCTAGACCACCATCATCGTATGTCGACGAACCTCGAGCTGACTATGGACCACCTAGAGATCAACACCGTCAAGACTACAAACCTGCTTAAGAACCTGTAGGAAATAGTCCGACTTGGAGAGATAACGATGCTCAATTACTCAAGAACATACGAATCGATGCCCAGTCCTTTGATGGCACTCTTGATCCATAAATTTTCCTAGATTGGCTTAAGGGAAGGGATAGTTACTTCAGGTGGTACAACATTTCGGAAGAAAGGAAAATGAGATTTGCATAAATGAAGATGACTCGAGGAGAATACCCCATTACTGATTGGAGGACGATGAAACAAGAACTGAAGTAAAAATATCTTGCCCCTTCCTATTACCCTAGGCTTTTAGATCGTTGGAATAGACTGACTCAGGGAAGTAAGCCAGTGAAAGGTTACATAGCTGTCTTTGATGATTTTATGATTCATTGTAGTGGTGAGGAGACCACCACCCCTGCCCAACTTCTCTCTATGTTTAGAGCTGGACTTAGGGGAGATCTTAGGAATGAACTGTTCGCTAGGGGAATTACTACTCTTGAAGCTGCTTGTAGTCTTGTGTTGGACCTTGAAGAGTCTAAGAACCACACCTACTCTAGGAACCAAGACTCCCGACCGAACCCTTTTAAGCCTTCATCTAGTCAATCACAAAACAAACCCCCTGGACCCCCGACGAGCCGTCCCACTTCTGGGCAATTCCAGCCCCATTCTGACTTTAAGAACAAAGCCCCTGAACGTGAGTCACCTAAAACCCCTGCGGGAACTAGGTGTTTCAGGTGCCATGTATATGGACACATTGCCTCTCAATGTTCCAGTCCATATAAGGTGACTATCATCGAAGAAGTTATCGATGAGGAGGATGAACCCAACATCGAACTAGTTCATCACATTGACAATGAAGAGGACTTCTTCTGTGAAGAAGACACTGCCGTAATCCACTGCCTCCAGAAGATGGACCACCTAGACCAGCAAGTTTTTAGGTGTACCTTATCACAACCTAAACTGAGTGACGAATGGCGTAGGACCTCCATCTTCCACACCTTTACTAAGATCGATGACAAGAACTGCAAGGTTATCATCGACAATGGAAGCTCCGTTAATGCTGTTTCCTCTGCAATGATTTCTAAACTTCATCTGAAGACGAGCCCGCACCCAAACCCCTACAAAGTCGCTTGGATCAACTCGACCGCTATGAAAGTAAAAGAGAGGAGCCTTATCCCTATTGAATTTGCGGGATATAAGGAAAAGATTTGGTGTGATATTTTAACCATGGACGTCGGTCAAATCATCCTTGGATGCCCCTGGCTTTTCGATAACGATGTTCACATCTACGGGAGATCGAACACCTGTGTGTTTGAGCACGATGGAAAGAAGATTAAGCTTTTACCTTCCCAACCCAAGTCTAGCACAACTCCCTTAAACCCAACACCGGTTTAAATTTGCTAACCGCTAAACACCTGAGCACTGAACTTGAGTTATGATCCCTCTTATACGCTCTTGTAGCCAGGGAAGTGACTGCTGATCAGAGACAACCTATCCCCGAAGAGGTGAAACCTCTCCTGGAAACCTTCGCTGATATCTTCCTTGAAGATTTACCCAACCAACTCCCTCCTTTAAGAGACATCCAACATGTTATTGACCTGGTACCTGGAGCTTCCTTACCCAACCTATCTCATTATCGCATGAACCCCCCGGAGCATGCTGAACTTAAGAAACATGTATATGAATTACTTCAACATGGGTTTATTAAGGAAAGCCTTAGCCCGTGCATTGTTCCTGCTCTATTGACACCCAAGAAAGATAGCACTTGGAGAATGTGTGTCGACAGTAAAGCAATTAATAAGATCACGGTGAAATGCCGTTTCCCCATCCCTCGTTTGGATGACATGCTAGACATGATGACAGGAGCCACCTTATTTTCTAAAATTGATCTCAAGAGTGGCTACCACCAAATTAGGATTCGTCCTGGAGACGAATGGAAAACGTCGTTCAAAACTACAGATAGACTCTACGAATGGACGGTTATGCCTTTTGGCCCGAGTAACGCACCTAGCACATTTATGAGAGTCACGACCCAAGTCTTCCGACCCTTCCTTAGAAAATTCGTGATAGTTTACTTTGATGACATCCTGATCTATAGTAATTCGGTTGACCAACATTTAGCTCATCTGAGTCAAGTCTGTGAGGTTCTGAGAAAGGAATAACTCGATGCAAATCCTAAGAAGTGTATGTTCCTCACAGATAGCATCACCTTTCTAGGGTTTATAATATCCTTACAAGGAATATCGGCTGATCCTGAGAAGGTGCGAGCAATCAACGAGTGGCTTGAACCTAAGACCATCAGGGATGTTAGGAGTTTTTATGGATTGGCCACGTTCTATCGGAGGTTTATTCAGAACTTCAACACCATTGTAGCCCCCATAACTGACTGTCTTAAGAAGGGAGAATTCCAGTGGACCGTATCCACCTCTAAGGCTTTTGAGGAAATCAAGAGGAGGATAGTAGAAGCCCCAGTCATGCGTTTACCTGATTTCTCAAAGGTCTTTGAAGTAACCTGCGACGCTTCTGGAATTGGCATTGGTGGAATCCTATCCCAAGAGGGACATCCAGTCGCTTACTTTAGTGAGAAGTTGAACAACATTCGGTAGCGATACTCCACCTATGATAAAGAGTTTTATGCTATCATCCAATCTCTTAGATATTGGAGACACTATCTACTCCCGCAAGAATTTGTAATCATTTCGGATCATGAAGCGTTACAATATATTAATTCTCAGAAGAAACTCAATACCCGACACAAAAGATGGGTCGAGTTCCTGCAAGAGTACACTTACACCATTCGACATAAAGCAAGATCTGAAAATAAGGCTGCAGATGCCTTAAGTCGTCGAATAATGATCACTAAAGAAATGATGGCAGAAGTAATTGGGTTTGAATAAATTAAAGAAGACTATATGGATTGCCCTGACTTTAAAGAGACGTCGCCTCATTAACTGCTGGAGATGCGCGTATCGTTAGTGATTTTCTTCTAAAAGATGGTTACCTATTTTAAGTCACACAAACTCTATATCCCTAACACTTCTCTTAGGAAATTTCTCATTTGGGAATTACACGCTAGATGTTTAGGCACTTTGGGCAAACTAAGACCATCGCCGCGGTAGAGCATAGATTTTTCTGGCCAAGTCTTAAGCGCGATGTTAGCAAATTAGTGAAAAGATGTCGCGTTTGTCAATTAGCTAAGCAGCGAAAGCAAAACACTGGACTTTACATGCCCCTCCCTGTTCCCCATTGCCCTTGGCAGAATGTTAGCATGGACTTTGTCTTAGGTCTGCCCAAGACTGTTAGGAAGCACGATTCCGTGTGTGTAGTCGTTGACCGTTTTTCTAATGTGGCTCATTTCCTCCCATGTTCTAAAACATTCGATGCTTCCATGATCGCTAAGCTTTATTTTGATGAAATTGTTAGGCTCCAAGGGCTGCCCAAGACCATAGTGTCAGATCGATATGTCAAGTTCACTAGTTACTTATGGAAGACTCTTTAGCACAAAATAGGGACGAAACTTAAATTCTCTACTGCCTTTCACCCACAAACTGATGGGCAAACCGAGGTTATGAATAGGAGTCTAGGAAATCTACTTAGGACCTTGGTAGGAGAGAACATCCGGGATTGGGATTCTAAACTCCCGATAGCTGAATTTGCCTATAACAATTCTATCAATAGAACCACTGCTCTAAGTCCTGCTGAAATTGTGTACGGGTACCAACCAAAATAGCCTATAGATTTGATCCCTATAAACCCTAAGGTTAGGATGTCTGAATCTGCATATGCATTTGCATCTCATCGACAGGAATTGCATAAAAAGATTTATAAAAAAATTGAACAAAGAAATGCTAATTATAAACTCAATGCGGATCTTAAGAGAAGATTCAAGGAATTTAAGATTGGAGATTCTGTAATGGTTCGGATTCGTCCAGAGCGATTCCCGCATAGGGTCGTTAAGAAGTTACATGCTAGAAGCACAGGACCTTTCAAAATAATTTTAAAAATAAACGATAATGCTTATTTGCTAGACCTACCTGAAGGTCTTAACATTAATCCTACATTTAACATTGAAGATCTTGTAACATTTGAGGGACCAGAGTTTAACCCCACTAATCCACTAAATCATGAGCCTTGCGAGACCATACCTGGTGAGACCCCTAGCCTACATCCACTCCCAAATATCCTTATTTCACCCAATGCCGAAAAAATCGAAGCAATACTTACCGATGAAATCATCTCCACCAAAGGTGGGGGGTGCCGAAGGTATTTAGTTCAATGGAAAGGGAAACCGGAGACCGATAATACGTGGATTGATCGTGTTGAGCTTCAAAGATTGGATCCTGACCTTCTAGAGTTATATGAGAGCACTCTTGACGCTTACTCGACAGGGTCGAGTAATCTCCCACCCGAGAAGAATGATGAGAACATCAGCAAAAGATTCCGGAATGTCTATTACCGGAAGCATCGCAGATCGACGACAACGATTAGTAGTCTTTATTTTTTATATATGTTTTGTATTAGTTGTTTTTTTATTTGAGTTTTGACGATTGTGCCCTTTATCTGTTTAGTGTGTGAGTTGTAGCCCTGAGGGCATTCTTGTCTTTCTTTTTCTATTTGTTTGGAGGCCTATATATAAGGTCCTCATCTTGTATGAGATTTTTAATGAATGAAATTATATTTTCTGATTTCTCTCTAGAGCTTGTGAGTTCTTGAGTGGTGAAGTCCCAAGATGTGGGCAAAGTAATACCCACCAGTCGCCGGAGGTGTCCGGGGCTCGTGGTCCGACTCCTTCTCCTCTTACTCCACCGCTAGCCTCCCTAATCTCTCCACCCGCCGGCCACCTTCTCCTTCCTTTCCCTACAACCGCTGGCTATCACCCCACCATCATCCAACCCACCTACTTTCTAGCTCTCCTCCCTCTCCACCCGCCAACCGCCCTCTCTCCCAAGCTCCACCGCCGGCCACCCCTTTTCCCTTTGATGATGAATTCATTCATCATTATCCTTTTTACCTAAAATAGCCTAAATTATTTGGGAAACAAACTTCCTCAATTTGAAATTCAAATTTTGAATTTCAAATAATTTCTTAAATTAACCTAGCTATATTAGGAAAGTTTTAATTCTAATTGCAATTCAATTTTAAATTGAATTGGATGGAATTATTTCTTCCCTAATTTAGATAACTCAATCAGGAAGTTCATTAACCTCACCCCAACCCTTCTCCCTCCCAATCAATGTCACCCCCCCCCCCCCCCTCTTCTTTGATCCATCCCATTGATTTCCCCCTCCAAATCCTAAGCCTTATTTGAATTTGGAATTAATTCCAAATACAATTCCCTCCAAAATCACTTAACCTAAATTTAACTTCAGATTTCTAAATATTCTTCCTACCCACACCTAAACCTAGCTGCCCCCTCTCTCCCTCTCCACCTACCAGTGACCCCCACCCGCCCCTCTTCTCCCTCTCTACTCACAAGCCGCCGGCCACCCTTGTCTCCCGAAGCAAAGAAAGCTTGTCCATGGATGGCGGATCCCGAAGTTGATCATGGCTTCGCATATGATGAGTATGGTCAAATAGATATTCTACAATCATCGTTCTTTGACCCGGGATTTGGCTTTGACTTCACCATCGAAGAATACGTCGACCGCATCCTCTTCATGTTGGCGGACATTATCGACGAACAACGACCATCGGAATCTTGGCAAATCATTGGACATCCACCCGCGCCTTCTCCTTCTCCTGTGAACTTTCGTTGGGCTACAACCATAGGAGTCGCCTCAATTTTGGTGGCATCGTTTGGGCTTGCTAAGATTCTTTTCCGCTAATCCCTACTAGACGAGCGTGAGTGAGGGAATCTCCAGGTGAATTTTCTATTTGTTATGTGTGGGATTTCTTGTTAAAGCATTCAAGTTTATCTTTATGGATGAAATTATTTTTAAATAACTGTACTCTACATTGTAATCGACTGCCCTTACAGTATTGATAATCTTAAATTCTAAGCATCCAATCTCATGAAACATTAGTTTATATTGCAAGCTTAATCAACTCTTTATAATCTCTTATGCAATTTCTAATGGTTTCACATCAGATTATTTGTGGTGTTTGTATTGGAGAGGGGGGAGTTTGCAGTACGGAGGAAGAATATAGAGTTATAAATTAGAAAAAAAGAAATAAAACATAAAAAATAATAAAGAAAAATATAACAAAGTGGCATCCTAACGCCACAATTTCAGGAAGAAAAAAAAAATGCATCATCCTCTATGCCCATAAACAATTCCAGTTCATGACTTATGGTAGTACCTCTTCATCTCCATGTTGCGGTTCTAATTGAGAAAATTCAACAGTACGGTAATCAACACGTGCTGGAGTTCCAGTTTTAAGCCTGTCAGTTTCAAAACCCAAATTCTGCAGGCTTTCAGTAAGCCCAATAGAGGCTGATTCTCCAGCTCGCCCAGCAGGCATTGCCGTCCTTCCGACCCATATCTTTCCACTCATAAAGGTGCCAGTGGTGAGTACAACAGAGGGAGCATAGAAGTTCATTCCAAAAAAGGTATGAACACCTTCCACATGGTCGTTCTTGCCAACCAACACCTCTGTTACCATAGCCTCTCTGATAAAAAGGTTCGGGGTGCTGCAGGAGTATCACAAAATAGATCATGCAAAAGAAATAATATGAAGGAAATTTTTTGTGTCAAGATATCCTCATACAATATTAATATGAGGTTGAAAGTCGCTATATTTGCTTTGAGATCAATGCTGCATATGAAGAATTTGTATTATACTAATCTCAACAACAATAACAATAACAACATCAAGCCTTTATCCCACTACGTGGGATCGGTTACATGAGTCTTTTTCCTCCATTGTTTCCTATTAAAAGTCAAATTCTCATTGAAATATAATTTTAAAAAAAAATCATTTCTAATACTTTCTAACCAAATATTTTTAGGTCTACCTTTACCTTTCTTAACATAGGCCAAATCTAATACATGTACTCCTAACCGAGTCATCGGAAGGCCGACGCTTAAGGTGACCAAACCATCTAAGGCGATTCTTTCTAATCTTATCTACCACTGGAGCTACTCCAGTCTTATCACGTATATACTTGTTTCAGATTCTATCTCTAAGTGTAAAGCCATTCATCCGCCTAAGCATCCTTATCACTGCATCACTTAATTTTATGCTTCTCTTTTAATAGCCAATATTTTGCGCCATAAAGCATTGCAGGTTAGGTCTCACCACCATCTTATAAAATTTCCCTTAAGTTTGAGCGATACTTTTCTATCACACAACAAGCCCGAAGGATTTTTCCACTTCAACCATCCAACTTAAATTCTACTAATAATATTACCATCTATTTCACCATCGTTTTGAACAATAAACCCAAGATATCTAGAACATATACTCTTTTTAGCTTGATCACCCAAAATCACAAACCCCCACTAGAACTATAACAACTAAAATTACACTACATGTATTCAGTTTTAGATCTACTTAGGCAAAAACCTTTTGACTCTAAGATTGACGTCCATAATTTAAGTTTTTCTTCAATTCTCTCTTTAGTCTTATCACGCTCAAAGCAAATTTAATAGTTTTTAAGCTCATCCTGATACAATTTATATTAGGATATCCTAATAAGAATATGTTCAAATCCAAAGCAACATGCAAACATCAAAGAAAATTGTTTGCAACAAAAAACATTTGAATAGCTTTCAGCTCTCAAACAACAATTAATGTAACTCTGGACTGAAATCTTGTTAGTTTATATATAAAACTTAAGGAAAAAAAATCTTCGTGTATCTATATAACAACTTAGAACACACCAAAAAAAAAATCACCATGCTAAAATATCATGCAACCATACAAGAACAAAGAGAATTTTCAGCACTAGAAAATATTCGGATAAACTTATGTGCGTAATCAATATCTATAAAGATCTGGCATTGAAACTTGTCGGTTGACTAAAACACTACGAGGAAAAAAGTGCCCAAGGCATTACATACAGTTACAACAAGAATGGAATGTGAATCACCATGAATTGGCAAAAAAACTGACCAATATAACAACCTAAAAAGCCTCTCAAAACATTGAAGTCGTACTCATTTACATGTGAATATGCATCTCTGACTGTCAAGCAAGGAATAAAATAAAATTTTAGAAGAAAAAAATGGGGTGCCATATTAACAAAATAAATTAAACGCTTGGAATGAAATGAAATATGGTCTTTTATTTGTCTTCTTTACCTTATTCATATAAACAACTTTTCTAGTATTAAAAAACAATGGGTTTTTCTAGCTATGTTTTTAGATTCCACATCGGATTAATACACGCATGAATGTTTAGGCTAGTCATAGCTATTTCAAATTTATTAAAGCCTCGAATAGCTTTTGGAAACGGAACCACCTAAATTGTTTTAAACTTTAGGGTTTATAGAAGGTGGGCCTTTACAATAGGAAACCTTCAAAAATGATTCAAAGATCCTCAATCCAACCAACACAACAGTACAGTACATTTCTTCTTCATTAAACTAGCAAAAATTGGAAAGGCCTTTCAATAAGGTTTTATCTTGATTGAAAATAAGATTGATCAAAAGCCAGCTATCTGTGACAACGTCAGCACTTGTACAAGAGGTGAGTCATTAGCAAGGTGTTAAGAATCAGCATTAAGCAGATTCTTTGAAAAACATACAGGGATAATATTGGTGACAAAGTGGTGAGCTTATCATATGATTAAAATGATCAACCAAGCGCTAGTGGCTTTGTAAATTATATTCTTTGACAAACATAAAGGGAAAATATTGGTGACAAAGTGGTGAACTTATCATATGATTAATGATCAACCAAGCGCTAGAAGCTTGGTAAATTCTATAGGGAAGCTTCACAAATGGCCCTAGATAAAAATCTGAAATAAAAAATGTTTTTTTCATAGAATCACCTGAAAATAAAAAATTATGTATGCTATAGAATTTACCAAGCTTCTAGCGCTTGGTTGATCATTAATCATATGATAAGTTCACCACTTTGTCACCAATATTTTCCCTTTATGTTTGTCAAAGAATATAATTTACAAAGCCACTAGCGCTTGGTTGATCATTTTAATCATATGATAAGCTCACCACTTTGACAAACATAAAAGAATCGAATGTTTAAGTAGACCACAGCCTGAAAAACATTCCATATAAATATCAATTTTATCTAGAAATGCCAAGGAGTATGAATGATTGACTAATCCTCATATTTGCACTCGACAAGGTCAACATAATAAACCAAGCAACATGAAATAGCATTAGGTGTTCATCAATATGCAACAAGGGCATTACCACGGCATAAAAGGATTCAAAACAAAAAAGTATGGATATAACATTTCTAAAATGCACCAACCTCTCAACGACTCTTTTCATTTCCATGGCATACTCTCTCTTATCTGTCTGAGCACGTAGTGCCCTCACAGCAGGGCCTTTTGAACGGTTCAAAACCCTCTTTTGTATATAGCACCTGCAAAGAAGAGCATAGTCAACATTACAAGTGCCAAAAAAGTTTTTAATCTAAATAACCATTTTGCGAACTTAAAGTTATGCTTTATGCGCATGCTGTGAATTACTTGCTTAAACTTCAGTTCAAAGAACAGTTAAGAAACTATGTATATGGGATTCCAGAAGGCATAGAAATCCTGTCACAAAGCATTTTTAAATGAAAAAAAAAAATCACCTCCCAGTTCAACTGTATCATACACCAAAAAAATAATAATAATTTAAGAAATTGTGCACTTTATAATATGAAAAGCTTGGAACGTACAACCAAATAAAACACAGTTCCAAGAAAAAGGAGAATTAACCAAAAACTCCAAACCTTCTGTTTGAATGACAACAAATATGAAAGCTTTCACATTTAATGTGAATTAAAATTAAGCAATCATACATGCATAATTAAGTTCAATCTGCGAAAAATGCATGCATTAAAATGCAAAACCCACTTTACCGGTTATCGATATAAGAAAATATTAAAATAAGAAAGTTCTCTAGAGACTGACGAATGTTTATTTGGGTGCCAACAAGAATGCTATATTTGTTTCTCCATTATAAATAGAGGAGATCTCTAATGAATATGACACACAAAACCCTCCTCCTCAACAAGATATAAAAGAGAGGAAATCTCCTCTCCTAAATCCCAAAATCCCTTATGGATCTCCCCTACCCACCCCCCATCTGCCTCGATCTTAACCCACATGCAATTGCTCGCACTTAGGCCCCCCCTCAGACCTGCAACCCACACTTGTTACTCATGGTATGCCCACTGTCCACCCCATGTTCACGCTCACCCTTGCACCCATGACCCACCCCACGTTGGAGACTCGTCCCAGGCCTAAAACCTACTCTATACTTGCAACCCACCCCATGTATTCACTCACGCTCACTATACTCTCACTCTCTAGATCAATAATGTGAATCACCTCATGCTTCTATTCATGCTCACCAACGTAATGTCAATCCCCAGCATCTACCATGTGCTTGATGCCCTTTGATACAAGCATCTACTACTCTCACTAACGCTCAACCCCTGATTAGAAAGTGACCACTTCATGTATCTCCTCTCTTAAAATATTTAATTTAGCCCTCATAATTCTACGAGTCTCTTTTACACAATGTTATCGCTTCTTAATCTCTTCTCAATGACTCAAAAAACCTCCTCCACTATCAATAGCATAATCAAATTCTATTGTCTAATCATCTCATATGATTAAGTGTCTTCCACATCCTTTTTGGTTCTCACGACAAATTCCATTATCTTACTATGTCTCTTTCACATAGCAGTGAAACTATTAAGTTTTCAAATGGCAAGTGTCTAACTACATTGTTCTTATCTAGTTGCTCAATAGTCTTGAATCTTCAATTGCCTTAACTTCAATGTTTCAAGGTTTAGACAAGAAGATGTTGAACTTCCTTCACTTCACATACTTATATAAAAGTGATATTTCTCATTTGTACTTTGTATACTCTTTACTTTGAGGTTTTTTCTCATACGTAGATTTAAAAATATTACAACACTTTAAGATATAAATGAGACGAGTTATTTTAGTACCACCTCTTCACTACTAACCAAAATGTTTGTTTTAAGAAAAGTGTCAAATATATCACTGGTATGCATCTTTCCTTGAAGTATCTTATATTATATTGGTTCTATTTTGTCTCTATTGGCACAACCTGACTTTAGAATTAGGTGTCACTTATCATATGCAAGTAACCACTAATTATTTTAATCGATCCATATTTCAACTCTACCTTTCATTATCATTGATGGTTACCACTCTCCCTTTTCTAAAAATGGCACTATATAACCTTGAAATATTATATCTTAAATATTTTCTATTTCCCACAATTTCTTGTCAACCTATTGTTTATTCACTGCTTTATGAAGACTCATACTTGTTCAGTAACTTTTTTTATCCTTCTCATCATATTTCGGTATACTGACTCAACGAAGGCAATTGGTGGAGGTGTTAAAGCAAGCAAAGTCTACTTCTTGATGATCCTTCAACTTTCTCTTCAAGCACTACGTCATAGTAATGATAGTGGCAATTGGGCCATCCTCTTCCAAGCAAACTTCAAGTTTATATTTTTCTCTACTCTCCTCTCTCCGGTTTGACTATAACTTGTGAGATAGGTAAACACCATCACATATCATTTCCTTATTCTAGTAGTCATCAAAATATTCTTTTTGAGCTTGTCCACCCGAATATTTGATCCTAGCCTTATTCTTACTCACCTAGGATTCTGCATGTCATATTCAATGATGATTATTCTAGGGCCACTTGGGTATGCATGCTCAAATGTCGGTCAGAGGTGCAAGAATTTAAAACTATTTCCCAAGAAATAAAAATTCAGTTCTTTGCATTAATCAAAACACATTCATAATGCAATAGCATTTATGAAATCACAATAATGCCACTAGATACGGGTTATTTCACAATTTTATATATAATTGCCTGCATCATCATTATTTACACAAGTTGGCTTCACCGAATCACTGCTGTCACCACAATACTATCATATATTTTTTGATCAGTTGGGTGATCATGCACAATGGCACGATGAATGGAGACATCTTGCTCCAAAGTTGCAATATTATCCATTAGTTGCAAGTTCTCTCTCACTGCATAGGTCCTTTATGATAGTTATCGGCCTAAGAACATTAATAAATTATAGTGCTTGTTTGCTTTTTGGTTCATTGAAAGAGTTAAAAGAGATTGCTCCACCATATTCGTCTTTATGGTACCAAATCATCCAACTCGTTGAGGACAAGTTTTTCGCACCGCAAAGGAGTTGATGCAATACCAAATTATATGACTAATTTTTAGAGCTGACGTCCCATCAATTAGCTTATTTGGACGCATCATCACCTATCTTATTTAATGATGTCTTTATCTATCTCCTTTGAATTAATAATAATCGTAATGATGGAATCAACTTAATATTTTACTCTTAAGATTCTTCATAAAAAATTACCTTTTTTGAAAGATCCATCATGATTCATTTTATTTGCTTTCGATTTACTTATTAATATTTTATTTGGTGTAGAAATCATCTTCATACATAGAGGATAATTGCTCTCTCTCTATATCTCTTCCTTTGAATGATTCCTCTTCTCCTACCCATCTTATAGGTCCTCTAATGCAATCATATCTTCTCTTATCACTCAAGAAACATTCATACAAGGTCTATCAATATGCTCAAGTCATCACAAAATCTTTGCATCAAGATGAGTCTTCCCGCTTTGACGTCCTCCCCCAAACCGCTTATTATGGAGTTAGTAAAAAATGTTTTTTTTTCATTTAGTGGCTTTCTGTTTGATATACATATAGTGTAGATCTCAGAATTTTAAAACATACTGTGATTACCACTAACAAATTCTCATAATAAGCTATGTTGCGTTGCAGAAAAAAAAAATAGAAAGAAAATTTAAAAAAATTGAGAGTGAAGGTAATTCCTCTCCACACATTTTCTTGGGGAAAGAAGGCAGCCCAAATTTTCGAAAAATGCTTTCAATACATGCAAGTAAATCAACTACTAATAATATGTTCAGATAATCAAGTATGCAAACAATAATTCACAAAAAAGGAATATTTAACAAATTTAACCAACACCAACAACCTCAAAAAACAAGAAGAATGCGAGGCAAACAAAATCAGAACCTGAAGCATCACAACGCACATAAAATGTTATCAACGTAACATTTTATAAATGCTTTAACCAGACATTAGAAGCACATGGATAATATCAGTACGAGTCATTTCAAGTTTTTCACCTACTTATCAGCAATTTTCCCAATCTCCCCACCAAGGGCGTCAACTTCATGTACCAGCTGAGATTTGGCAGGGCCCCCAACTGCTGGATTGCAAGGCTGTTTACAATGAAAACACTAAGAAATGCCATCATTTTTCCACATAATTATTCTTGAAATCAGACAACATAATTATGAAAATCAAATACATGCACTTTAGTCGTGAAAAAAAAAAAAGCTTCTAATTTCTGAACTGATATTTAAGTCTAAAGACACAATTCAAATAAAAATAGTAGTAAATGATAAGCTAAAAATTGGTGATCAAAGGTGCAAAAGAAAGTAGGGTCAATAAAGACCAATCCGAATTGTCAGGTGGCAAAAGTGCATTTCAAAGTTGAAACAGGAATAAATAATGAGAAAACTAAAGAAAAAAAATGTTATTTACCTTAAACGAATAATACTGTTTATAATGGAAATCATCTACGGGTGCTAAAAAAATATAGTTTCCATGTCGCTGCTCTTATAGTATGATGGTGCGATGCAGCTCTATATAACTACTATTTTAGTGAGAGCAATTTTTAGCTTCTTTTTAATAACCATCTATCAAAAAATTTTCATTGCTAGCTTCTATCTAGACTTAAAGCAAAATTATAGTCCCCCTAGAATCAAAGTATCAAAATAAAAAAATAAGAAAATAAAAGCAATGTACTTTAACATGAAAATAAGTAAAACATTTTGTCTATCCAAAATGGGCAGCCATTGGCAGAGTTGTGTCACAACATAGTTTCCCTCTTCCTGCCTTCAGATTGAGATAACATAGCACAGCTTATAACCTCACTAAGATTAATCTTTTTTTTTTGTTCTCTGTGAAATTAGAATCAGCTCACTTCAAAAGGCATAATTAAAATCCCATATCTGCTTTTTTTACCAAATGAACCCAATTAAAATCACTGTTATGAAGTAGGGATATTCAAAGAAATTTTTTTTTTTAATAAGGAATAAAGTTTAATTCTAACACTGTCGTTGCCAGGTCCCAAGTCCTTGATGAGAAAAGTGGAGCGTTGCGTTAGGTAGTCGACAGCCAGCGTAAAACTTGTCTAATAATAATAATTTTAGTAATAATAGACCTACTGAGGGGATTGTGACTTTGGGCGATCAAGTCATTAATAAGAGTATACGTTTTAGATATCTTGGATCTATTGTTCAGAGTGATGGTGAAATATATGGGGATATTATCAGCAAAATCCAAATTGGATGGTTGAAGTGGAGGAATGCATCGTGCTTATTGTGTGATAGAAAAGTACCCCTCAAACTTAAGGGAAAATTCTATAAGATGGTGGTGAGACCTGCAATGCTTTATGGTGCCGAATGTTGGTCATTAAAAGAGAAGCATAATTCTAAGTTAAGTGTTGCAGAGATGAGGATGCTCAGGTGGATGAGTGGCTTTACCCTTAGAGATAGGATACGAAATGAGCATATTCATGAAAAGGTTGGAGTAGCTCTAGTGGAAGATAAGATTATAGAGAGTCGCCTTAGATGGTTTGGTCACATAAAACGGCGGCCTCCTGATAACCCGGTTAGGAAAGTAGAGGTCTTAGATTTGACTTATGTTAAGAAAGGTAGAGGTAGACCTAAAAGACTTGGTTAGAAAATATTAGAAATAATCTTTCTTTATTAGATTTAAATGAGAATTTGACTTTTAACAGGACACAATGGAGAAAAAAGATTCATGTAGCCGACCCCACGTAGTGGGATAAAGGCTTGATGTTATTGTTGTTGTTGTTGAATAAAGTTTAATTCTTAGCATCCTCATTATACTTCTTTTACTAATCCTCTACATATTCACCCTACACCTTGTCCTCTTCTCCACTGCCGCCTCCTCCTTTCTTCTTCTTTATGTAACAATCTTTGGTAGAAGTACTTTGGCTATTATATTTTATGAATAAAAACATAGCTTATCTGGATGGTTTATTTGTTTCACTATTATATTGAGTATTTTATTTTTTTAATCACATTTCTTCAATAATATGAATTTTTATCTTCTTTGTTTCAAATTTCTTTTAATTTTCCCACCATTACAGTATTCCCTACTATGATGTATTGGCTCATTTTTGTACAAGTATAAAGCACAAAGCTTATGAGAGTCATTTCTTCTTTACTTTGCAGCTCTTTATTATGCTTTTTTTTTCCTTACGTATTAACCATAGATCCATCAAAGAAACTGTCAAAAAATGCCCAAAGACAAAACAGAAAGAATGCGTTTTCTAAATATCAGGTTTATATTGAATCTAGTAGTGCGAATAGCCAGGGAGCTCGGTCTTGAATGTAATGGTTAGCTTGTGGCCAGTGTGACAAGGAGAAATAGATATAGAATCCTAAAACAAATCGCCTTAGAAGGGGTAAATTTGCTTATCAACCATTCCTCAATCATACAATCAGTGAGGGGCTTACATAATAGAAGAACCCTTCTGTCTAGTGGCTAATAAAAGATGAAAAGACAAAAAGTGACCTGCCATGCAATGCGATCAATGTTAAGTGTCAAAAGAAGTGTTCGTGCACCAAGACGAGCAGATGCAAGTGCAGCTTCACAGCCTGCATGGCCCCCTCCAACAACAATTACATCATATCTCTCTTCGGAAGCTTCAACATGAACTTTTGAATCTGTGTTCATAAAAAAATTTAAGTTTAATCAGAAGCCAATATTTTAAAAAAGAACCAAGTTTTCCTGAGAAATGAAATGGAAGCAAGCCAATGTTGTTTATTTTCTAATAAGCATAAATGCAATTTCTATCTTAACACAATACACTAAAAAACAAATAAAGAGAAAACATAGCGATATAGGATAAAATTCATATAGAAACAACTGTAATCAGCATTTCCAATTACAGCTGAGAAAAAAAAAAAAAGAAAGATATGTTAGTTAGTTAATGAAATTTTGAGTTTTGCCCAATTTCATCAGAAAAATAAAAGAATCCATAAAAATTATTGAGCTTTGAACTGCTCTTAGCACAAGAAAGTGTACCAGATGTTGAAACCTTCACAGAATAAAGGCATTAAGGGGCTGTTTAGCTACATATAAGATTTGATCCAATTAAGATTTGATAAATCTTATAAATCCAGATTTAGTAAAGCTTAACAGGATTAAAACCTGAAAACTTTTTGACATAACAACTGTTAAATATTATTAAATCCTAATAAATTATTTGGCTATTGATCTTATGATTTAAAATTTGTGAGAAGGGGAAATACTTAAATCCATTAAATTATGTGAATTGTGGGATTTAATAAATCCTAGATTTCACAAATAATGAGGCTGAAACATAATTTATCAAAATTGTGGGATTTGAAGTCTCCAAAATTCTGTCCAGATGAAATTAAGCTAAATCTTAGTTAAATCCTGGTGTATGCTTTTTGCTGATGATATTCTTCTTGTTAATAAGACTAGAGAGGAAGTTGAAGGTAAACTTGAATTATGGAGGTCAGCCTTAGAGTCTAAAGATTCTCGTTTGAGTAGATCTGAAACCGAATACATGGAGTGTAATTTTAGTAGTAATAGATCTAGTGAGGGGGATTGTGGCTTTGGGTGATGTCATTAATAAGAGTACTCGTTTTAGATATCTTGAATCTATTGTCCATAGTGATGATGAAATAGATGCGGATACTATTAGTAGAATTCAAGTAGGATGGTTGAAGTGGAGGAATGCATTCGGCTTGTTGTGTGATAGAAAAGTACCCCTCAAACTTAAGGGAAAATTCTATAAGATGGTGGTGAGACCTGCAATGCTTTATGGTGCAAAATGTTGGCCATTAAAAGAGAAGCATACAATTAAGTTAAGTGTTGCCAAGATGAGGATGCTCAGGCGGATGAGTGGCCTTACTCTTAGAGATAGAATGCGAAACGAGCATATACGTGACAAGGTTGGCGTAGCTCTAATGGCAGATAAGATTAGAGAGAGTCACCTTAGATGGTTTGGTCATATAACATGTCGACCTTTTGATGACCCTGTTAGGAGAGTAGACGTTTTAGATTTGGCCTATATTAAGAGAGGTAGAGATAAACCTAAAAAGACTTGGTTAGAAAATATTAGAATTGACATTTTTTATTAGATTTAAACGAGAATTTAACTCTTAACAAGACACAATGTAGAAAAAGATTCATGTAGCCGACCCCACGTAGTGGGATAAAGGCTTCATGTTTTGTTGTTGTTGTATAAATGAGAACCTGAACTCCAAAACAGTAACTACATATTTAAGCAACTAAGAAAGTCATTTATAAAAACAACTCAAAGAATGAAATCCAGGGGCCTGTTTTGCCCATAATGCTATTTTCATGGGGTATTTTCACTTAGCAAAATAAAAAATTAAGGATTTGGAAAACAAGAAACATAAACATCTTCCAATATGTGTAGCAGACCATCGGATTGAGAAGAAATGGCAGACAGAGAGATCAAATCTATTTCTCACACAACTCTCTAACGTCAGTTAATACTGAATCATCGGTGTCAAGTTTACAAATTTGCATCATTTTCTACGTCATTCAACCATTACAATTTTTATATTGCGATGCTTTGATAATTTTGTCACCCTAAACAATAAATTAGGATCCTCAAACACAAAAATAAACCAAAAATTGAGATGCACCACAGCTACAAATACCAATGCATCTGATCCCTTCCGAATCTATTGCTCACAAGCTTCTTCTTATGAACCTGAAGATATAGACTACACAAGCCCCCACGTTCAAGTTATCCCTGGCTACATGTCAAGCCGCCATCAGTTTCCTTTTAGCCTTTAGCATATAAATCACCCACTTATTCGTTAACTAAAAGCTCCACACCCCTAAACTATAAGCAAACACAAAAATTATATACCTATTCTGCTGGTAGATGCCATCGCTGTGGCGAATTTCCGGCGAGGCATCCATCTCAATGCGAAGTTTACAAGGGGAGGCCAAGGCTTTGTTTTTGGAGACGGGGCGAGGATTCTGCGATAAGAGGGGTAGGCAGCAGCGAGAAGAGGAGTGAAGCGGGGTACGGCGACGGTGGTCGCTCCCATTGGCCGAAGGCGTAGGAGCATCACAGCATGCGTTAAGGAATGGCAATCAGTGAAGAATATCGGCAAAGGGCACAAGCACGAGCTTTAAAGCTCGACCCCGACCACCCAGCTGGCTTGGCTTATTGGGTTCACTCTCGGGTCGTGAACCAACTGGGCCGGTTAATTGACAAAGGCCTGGTTATTGTTATTTAATTTAGGGTGAATCAGATAATCAATCCTCAATGGTGGTAGATAATGAGAAAATACAATATGACCAATATGTAAGGTAAGAGTAAGACTCACAATAAGTCAACTCAAATGGTATCAAGGACTTCAAAAAGTCTACAACTTAGAAAAGGAAATATAAAGTTGTTGACTTAGACACTCTTTATAGGGGGGAATTATTTTGTGCGGAGTCCGGACGTAACTCTGTGTCTGAATTCCAATAAAATCGCGACACCTGATTTGTACACGTGAATATTCATTTTTATTTCATATTTTATTCTTTTCTTGCCAGCCCGACCGACCTAGCCCAAAATTTTCTTATTTAAATTTAGGGTTTAGGATTGACGCTCTTTTTTTTAAATGAATTACCCGCGAAAACTCCATAATTTTTAGAATTTTACCTATATAAATTTTTCATAGCTACTGAGAAAGAAGAAACAAGGAAAAAAAGCCGATGAAGATGAAGACTGGTTTGGAGGAGGATATTTTTTTCTGTACACTTAAGGAATATGGAGTTTGAAAGGCACTATGCAAACGTTCAGGAAGAAGAAGAGTTAAAGTTGAAAGAACTACACGCTGAAGGAACGATTTTTTTTTTGTGTACACTTAAGGAATACATCAGGGGTCCGAGGGGCAGCGCCCCATGGCGGGAGTCCAAGGGGGCAACTGCTACGACCCGGCCCAGAGACTCGAATTAACGAGGCGGGAACAGACGGTCGGACGGTTAACAAAATTTTTAATTACCAACTAACTATTTCCAATAAGCAGAAAGAGCCGCTAACCTCAAATTTTGAAACAAATTTAAATAAAATGAATGAAATACCTTTCTTTCAGTGCACTGCGCCAATGATATACATTTTCACCTCTTCAACTCATTTTGATTATATTAAATTATACCTGAAAATATTAGAATAATTAAAAGTAAGCCAAAGTTCAGTGAGTAAAACATGCTTCTAAATTACAGTAACTCAAGACAATTAGAACAATATGCATGATTCCTTTTTCATTTCATGTCATAAGATAATTATATCATTTCATCAAGACTTTTAATATTATGCATAAATCATATATGTCATATATATCATATCTGTATTCATATCTTTCACATTTCTCATAAATAATACAACCATCACAGGAGCCACGGTCTAATTTACTATCAATGAAGTTACTCCTTTTCCATTTCATTTTCCTTTTTCATAACCTTTTTCCATTTATGCGCACGAAAAAAAGACATGAATACTCACCTTGAACTTAAGAAATGCGCTGCTTCACTTTTATTTCTTATTTCAATGACATGAGATTTAAAACTTATAAAAGATCACTTCACTTCATTAAATTTTTTTAACTTGTTATTTATAATTAATTATTATAAATTTCAATTTTAAATTAACATCTCAAATATTATTGATTAGAACTTCTCTTACCCTCTTAATTAACTATTTATTAATTACATCCAATTAGTGCTTGAATTTTGATTTAGTAATAAAATTTATTCTTTTTCTTTTTATATTTATTTTTATATTTGATAAAATATCTCTTTTTCTATACAATTTATCTCATTCATTATTCTTCTCAATCAAGTTTATATAAAATTTAATTTATATATTTCCTAACTTAAAATCATCATATTAATTAATCTCAAATATATACATTTTTCTAAAAAAAATTTCTTATCATCATCTTTTACTAAAAAAAAATCTTTCCTTCTTCTCTTACACGAGACCCTCGCATGCCTTACCCATTGAGTTCTCTTCCTTCCTTCTCTCTTTCTCTCTATCTCCCTTTTATATAACTTATCTTTTCTTAGGATTAACCACATAAGAAGAAAAACATGCAAAAAAAAAAAAAAATGAATTTGAAAAACTTACTTCCTTCCTTCTTCCTCTCAGCCTTTTCTCTCGATTGACACTCTCACATGATTTGCTCCAAAAGGAATGAGCGGATAGAAGTTATGACTCACGAGGAGTCATTACTTTTCACGCTCGAATGCAGAAATTTGCTCTACAGTGTGATTCGAGCCGTCCATCCCTCTAATCGAGTCGCTCGTGTGCGTTTATTTGGTTCCCCCAGGCCTCTATTCAGCTTCTGGTCGCGTGTTTTAAGAGTTAGGGCTGGCCTGAATCGGCCAGTTAAAACCGGTTCTTATAATCTCCCATTCTTATAAAAAATTTGTTCTCAAAATTTAATTATAACTTCTAGTTACATAAGCAGTTATATAAGCAAATAAAATCTTCAATTTTATTCAACATAAACTTCAATATTGGATACATAACTGAATAAAAATAAAATATTTGATATAACATAACATGATAACCAGGTAAATCCAAAATATCTGATATAGCATAACAAGTTATTATATTAAAGACTTTTCATTCATCTTTATTAACTTCTATAGATTCAATAGGTTCTTGCTAAGTCAAAGCATAAACTCGGGGTCAAACATTCTGTATGGATTGATTTTGTGCTAAAGCTGAACTGATGGTTCTATCATCTTCTGTTTGTCAAAGCTTCTCTGCGAAGGTGCTTCCCTTGATTTCATTTCTCCTGAAGTCCTCTGAACTAATGTAGGGCAATATTTTGCTATGTGTCCAAGCTACCGACACCAATAGCAAGTGTTGAAACACATCAAACATTCACCGTTATGTAATCTGCCACACTTAGCACAAGCTTCCATGACTTTACTGACAGTTGCATTACTGACTCCACTAGGACTAAGCTTGGGCTTCTTCCTATTTGATCCTTCAATTTGATTGCTTTGGATATCTTCTTCAACACTCTTCCTTTTATGCTGGTCTCTTCTCTTCTGAGTGATTTGGAAGTCAATCTCCACCCTTCTAGCTCTTTCCACCAACACTAAATAATCCTCGATTCCTAAAGGTACTAAAGCTTGTCTAATTGCATCTTTTAGACCAGGTAGGAATTGATAACATTTCTCCTCTACTATTGTAATCAACTGAGGTGCATATATGGATAGAGTTATAAATTCTTCTTCATATTGCATTATTGATTTGTCTCCTTATACTAGTCTTATGAATTTGTCCTACAACTACCTCCTAACTGACATAGGTACGAACCATTTTATGAATAGTTCTACAAAGTCTTCCCAGTTGACCAGTAAATTTGGAATATCTCCTAGCCTATCTTCACGTTGTCCTCTCCACCACCTTTCTGCTTCTCCATCCAAGACAAATGTAGCGAGTGACACATTCCTTTCATCAGGATATGACATGCTATCCAGAATCTTCTCTATACGAAGTAACCAATTTTCTGCCTTAATTGGTCCTTCATCACCCTTGAATAATGGTGGTTGCATGTCCTGAAACAACTTCAGATATTCATCCACTTCAACTACAGGCTGCGATCTTGATTGCTGAAGCATTTGAGTCATAGCCGCCATCATTTGGACAAAGATATTGGTGTTCACAATCACTTCATGTGATAGTTCTTTTTCTTCCATATTTTTATCAGCTACTTCCTCTTGATCATTAACATCCCTGATATATTTATAAATAAATTAATTATACTATCTAATCGAATATTTAAATTCTTCTAAAATAAGTTTATAAATCATTCATATGGCTCTTTCATCTCGATTCACTTTCCTAAGATACTCTTGGGGCTCTGATGCCACTTTTATCATGACCCGACCCGGAGACTCGATTTAACGAGGCAAGAACAGATGGTCGAACGATTAACAAAATTTTTAATTACTAACTATTTTGAATAAACAAAAAGAGCCATTAACCTCAAACTTTGAAATAAATTTAAATAAAATAAATTAAATACTTTTCTTCCGGTGCATTGTGCCTATGATACATATTTTTACCTCTTCTATTCATTTTGATTATATTAAATTATACCTGAAAATATTAGAGCAACTAAAAATAAGTCACAGCTCAATGAATGAAACATGCTTCTAAACTACAGTAACTCAAGGCAATTGAAATAATATTCATGATTCATTTTTTATTTCATATCATAAAATAACTACATCATTTCATCAAGACTTTCAATGTTATGCATAAATCATATATGTCATATATATCATATTTATATTCATATCTTTCTCATTTCTCATAAATAATACAATTGTCATAGAAGCCACCGTCTAATTTAATACCAATGAATGTATTTCTTTTCCATTTCCTTTTTCTTTCCATAATATTTTTTATTTATATGCATGGGTACATTGCGTCCCCAGCCAGTACCATAAGGGAGTGTATTTCATCAATTAACATGTACATCCAAGCATACTATATAAATCATATCATTTACCTTTTTCATGTCATTTCATTTTGAATTATATAATAAATATTATGACATAGGATAAATGACATCTCTATGATATAAAGTTTAAGTCTTTTAATTTAACATGATTAATTATTTTAAATAAAAAAATCATGTAATATTAATAGTGAGTAATTAGATAATAACTGTACTTGATGCATCATGCGTAGGAGAAGCAAATATCATTATTGTAATTAAAAGACATGAGTACTCATCTTAAACTTAAGAAATGTGCTGCTTCACTTTTATTCCTTATTCTAATGACGGTAGATTTAAAACCTATAAAAGATCACTTCACTTCATTAAATTTCTCTAACTTATTATTTATAATTAATTATTGTAAATTTCAATTTTAAATTAATATTTCAAATATTATTGATTAGAACTTCTCTCACCCTCTTAATTAACTATTTATTAATTATATCTAATTAGTGCTTGAATTTTAATTTAGCAATAAAATTTATCTCTTTCTTTTTATATTTATTTTTATATTTAATAAAATATCTCTTTTTCTATACAATTTATCTCATTCATTATTCTTCTCAATCAAGTTTGTATAAAATTTAATTTATACATTTCGTAACTTAAAAATATCATATTATCTTATATACATATCATCATTAATTAATTCCTAATATATAAATTTTCTTAAAAATTTTCGTATCATCATTTTTTACTAAAAAAAAAAATCTTCCCTTCTTCTCTTACACGAGACCCTCGCATGCCCTACCAATCGTGTTCGCTTCTTTCCTTCTCTCGATCTCCCTTTTAGATAACTTATCTTTTCTTAGGATTAATCACATAAGAAGAAAAATATGCTAAAAAAAATGAATTTGAAAAACTTACTTCCTTCATTCTTCTTCCTCTCAACCTTTTCTATAGACTAACACTCTCACGTGATTTGCTCCTAAAGGAATGAGCAGAAAGAAGTTATGACTCACGATGAGTTGTTACTTTGATAAGTTGTTACTTTTCACGCTCAAATGCAGAAATTTGCTCTACTGTGTGATCTGAGTCGTCCATCCCTCCGATGGAGTCGCTCGCATGCGTCTATTCGATCTGCCCAAGCCTCTGTTCGACTTCTGCTTGTGTGTTTTACGAGTTAGGGCTAGCCGGTTTAGTTGAACCGGCCAGTTAAAACCAGTTCAACTTGGATTTCATTGTAATATTTAGGGTTGAGTCCCGCTTATTTTTAGAGTTTATAAGCTATTTGTACTCCGTGATTTGCAGATCGTTTGTGTTTTGAAGATCATAGTAAAAGTGCAATGTTTATATGCCCTGACGGGAGAACGCATGCTTCTGTAAATCAACATCGTAAAAATTTTAATGATATTTTTGTTCATTTTAAAGCTTTCTCAGCTTTTTCACACATGTGTATTACAGAAACTATGTGAGAGATGAGTTTTTTTACTGTGTATTGCTATATATTATTGTTGTGTACTGTTGTATGCTGATGTGTATTGTTATTGTGTACTGCTATATACCGTTGTGTACCGCTATGTACTGCTGTGTACCGATGTGTACTGCTATGTAAAATGTATTATGTATTGATGTGTATTCAAGCTTATATGAACCAAATATAAACTTCGAATCCAACTAAATTCATATATAACAAATGGTAAGCTTCATAAATAGGCTACTCTCAAATTAGTTGCCTTGAAGTTGTTCCATGATTATTAGATTTTGATTAATCTTAAATGGATTAATATCGTCACAATTATTGAACAGTAGCCCTTTCTTGTCTCAGGAATTCAGGGAAAGGGAGGCTTTATTGATAGTCTTAACTCTTAAGCATTGCTTGCAGATATAAGTCAAAAAAGCAAGCACCTCGATTTTTTTTTTAATTTTTAATTTCTCACATTAGAATTCTTTAATTTTTTTATGTTATTTAATAAATTCATTCCTTATAAAAAAGGATCAATGGCGTATCTATTGCCTCATACAAATATAGGATTTAGGGGCAAAACCAGTGGGATAGCTTCCTATAAGCTTCATTTTTCAAACCTCAACCATATTGACATATAGCTGTACACAGCAACAATGCATAGCGATACACAGCAACGGTACAAAGCAGCAGTATAAAGCGGTACATAGTGGTTAGGGGTGTCAATAACTGACACGACCCGAAAACCCGACCCGAAAAATTCGGGTTTGGGTCAACCCGTTTAAGAAACGGGTCGGGTCTTATATTTGGACCCGTATAAAAATCGGGTCAGGTTCGGATCAACTCGTTAACCCGAAGATGACCCGAACCGACCCGTCGTTAGTGACATTAATACGATGTTTCGTCGTTTCGTGGGCATTTTATCCCCCCCCCCCCCCCCCGCGAAGCCTCGTTATCATTTTAGGGATTTTAGGGTTTCGGCCTGCCCGCAGTGGCGTAGTCGTAGCTCGTTGAGTCGCTGGCGTTCTCGATCTCGACTTCTCAGTTCTTATCATCTCCTGACTCCTCATTCTTTCCTATTTCAGTATTTCCTCCAGCACAAGCCCAACAGTCAGGCTTCCCGAATTCCCGACGGTCTGTATTCTGTAATCAGTACTCTGTATTTCGGGCTATTGTTGTTTGACTGTTTGAGACTTTGGGTGTTTTGAAAGTGAAGTTGAAACTTGAAAAGCGTTTGGATTTTGGAGAATAAGTTTTTCATTTTTTTGATTTTACAGTTTTAGATGTTCAAGAGTTTCAGATTTTCTGTTATTAGGAAATTTCCTTGTTTGCTGTCTTGCACCGTTGCACGCTTGTTGTTTAACATGTTCTTGACAGGTAATATGTTGGTCTGCCGTCTGCTGGTTGGGAGATTAGGGTTTTATGTTGTGACCTTTTTAATTTTGTTATGTTGGTCTGGAGTCTGGACTCTGGAGAAATGGAGAATGTGGTTATCTTTTCTATAAACGCACATAGCTGTTGTGATTTGTGAATTTGGTTGTTTGGCCGTTTGCTGACTTGTTATTGTGAATTTGTTTTGTTGTTCTAGTCCTTCTGGAGTTTGGAGAATGGAGATCATTTGCTGATTTGCTATTTTGCTAAGTTGCCACTTATCTGTTTATCTGTTAGACTGTTATTTAGGCATAATGGTATATTGGTATATGATGTTTCAATTGCATATTATATATTTATATATATTTCCTATTTGGTATCATCAAGATTGAAGAGTGCAATAGGCTAGAGCAACTGAGCAAGACAACAAACATTTATGATTTACCTCTCTACTCTCTAGTCTCTACCAACATGTTTGTTTTGTTTACTACTTTACTTGTTTAGTTACAATACTAATACTAATGCTTGTTTAGTATATTAAAATTTTAAATTCATTATTATCATATTATGCATGTTAATTTCTTAATTTGATAAAAATGTACATTCTTTGTATTTAGATGGAGGATTCTAATACAATTATTACAAGTAATCCTTCTGAGCATAATGAGCAAGTGCCTATTGAAAATGATGTCGAGTTTGATAGTGAGGAGTATGACAATGCGGATGTGGGGGAGATTGGTGATAATAGTAATACAGTTAGAGTTGATGAAAGCAAAACAAAAAAAAGAGGAGGTTGACCTCTAATGTTTGGGGATTTTTTGAAATGTTGCCACTTGCAAAGGATGGAAAACAACGTTGCAAATGTAGGAAATGTGGGGCAACGTACCTTTGTGATAGTAAAAATGGTACAGGTAATCTGAGACGTCACCTTAAAAATTATAAGAAATAGGACTCCCAAGATATTGGATAACTTATTCTTCGAAGTAATTCAAGCACTTCTATTTCTATGGTCGAAAATAAGTTTGATTATCATGAATTTCACTGCTTGTTTACTGCTTGCATAGTCATGCATGATTTGCCCTTTCAGTGTGTGGAATGGAAAGGTCTTAGATCTTTACTTCGGTACTTGCGACCTGATTTATAATTTTTTTTTCTAGAAATACTGTTCAAAATGATTGTAAGAAAATGTTTATCAAGGAAAAAGTACAAATACAAGCTCTTATATCTAATTGTAAGAGTAGAGTTTCATTAACTTCTGATCTATGGACTTCCATCAACACAGATGATTTTGTATGCTTAACTGCACATTTTATTGACAATAATTGGCGTCTACAGAAGAAGATTTTAAATTTTGGTTTCATGCCACCCCCCATGATGGCTTAGCATTGTTTGAAAAACTCCAACAACTTTTCATTGATTAGAAAATTGACAGCAAGCTCTTCAGCATTACTCTAGATAATGCTTCAGCTAATACGGTTTCTGTTGATTATTTACGAAATCATTTGAATTTGCAAAATGGTCTTCTATGCAATGGTGAATTCTTCCATGTGAGATGTTGCACACATATAGTTAATCTTATTATCCAGGAGGGATTGAAAGAGATTGATCCATCTATTGTGAAGGTTCGGGAGAGCATCAAATATGTTAAAGGCTCAATCAAGAAAACAAAAGTTTCTTGAATGTGCACGACAAAGTATGCTTGAAAATAATAGAGGCTTGAGGCAAGATGTACCAACTAGATGGAATTCTACTTTTGTTATGCTTGATAGTGCCATATACTTCAAACGTGCTTTTATACATTTGGAGCTTAGTGATTCCAACTACAAGACTTGTCCATCAACTTCTGAATGGAAAAAATTGGTTAATATCTGAAAGTTCTTAGCACCCTTTTATGAAATTACTTGTATTTTCTCTGGATCAAAGTACCCAACTGCAAATCTTTATTTCCCATGTGTATCCACCGCATATGCCACATTAAAATATGAAATGTCATCTGGGGAAGAGTATATAAGGAGAATGACTGTTGGTATGCTAGCCAAGTTTGAGAAGTATTGGTCATATTTCAGTGTTATTTTGGCAATAGCAGTAATTCTTGATCCAAGGTATAAATTTAACTTTTTTGAATGGTGTTACAAGAAACTTTATTTGGGTCATTATTCAAATGAGATTATAAAAGTAAAAGAGAAGTTGCACGCACTTTTTTCATACTACTCAAACATAGATGAGCAACCATCAACTACTACATCTCAATCATCTCAATCTTCACGACAAACTCCCTCAAGTAGTCAATCCACTACCATTATTAAATCACAATTTCTACATGTTTATCTTTGCATTCACATTCCTTACAATTTTTAAGTTATGTTATGATTTTATGTTATTCAAACTTAGCACATAGCTGAAATACTTAACAGAGGATTATGATTCATTCGAGGTGGATGTAGCTCTGCCAAAAAAATCAGAACTTGAGATATATTTGGATGAACCCAAATTGGATAGGAATAGTGAGTTAGATGTTCTGCTTTATTGGAAAGTAAATCAATACAGATTTCCTCAAGTTGCAAGAATGGCTCGTGATGTTTTGTGCATTCCAATCTCTACCGTCGCATCCGAAAGTGCTTTTAATAATGGTGGTAGACTTCTAGACCAATATCGAAGTGCATTGAAACATGATATTGTAGAAGCATTGGTTTGCACAAAAGATTGGTTGTACAGTGAAGAAGGTAATAAATTTATAATACTAAGATATTCTAAGGTGTAGTTTGCTGTTATTTATATTTTTACTCATCAACTTCTATTAATCGATGATGTTGTTTTGGTTATAGATACAAAAGACATTGAGCTTGATGCAGTGACAGATAACATCATTGGCTTTGGTGTTGAGGAGAATCAAATGGGCAATGTGAATGAAACAGTGAATATAACATCTTAAACATTTGCTGTACTTTGTTGGGAACAACTAATATCTGTAGTTTATGTTGGTAATGACTGTGAAGAACTTATTGGAGCTGTTATATTGTTATTGTCTTGTAACTCTTGTTGCTGCCTGCTGAGTGCTGGCTGGCGGCTGCTTGTTGTTCTGTTTTGAGCTTTCTGTTGATTTCTGCACCTTCTATTTATTTCTGTTTTAAGTGCTTAATTGCTTATTTCCTGCTTTATGTTTCATGTAATTATGTAATGATGTTGAGATGTGGGCTTTAAGTTATTGTCTTGTAACTGCTTGCTGTGTTCAAGCTTTTTGGATCTTGTTTTTTGTTATGCTGAGTTGATTTGGTTGGGTTGGCTTGGTTCCTACAGATTGCCTGGGTTCCAACTAGTTCTTTCTGGACTTATTTGGCTGGTTAGATTTGGTATATTTAATTCTTCCATATGGTGTTGTTTGGAGAACTTGACCTGATTTTGCAATACTGTTAGAACTATACGTACTGGCTGTAATGTTGTATGATTACCTTAATGGCTTGATTGGGTTGGGTCATTGGGACTTGGGAGTTTGGAGAACTTGAGTTGCCGAGTTTGGGACTTCTATTATTATGCAGTTGTTGACATTTTGTGGCATTGCCTTTTGCTGCTGAAATTGTGAAATCTAAATAGCTGATGCAGTGATGCCTGAATTCTGATGGCAGTTAATGTTATAGGGCTGCGATGAAGAACCTGGCGAAGTAGCAATAGTAGCAACCAGATTACAAATTGGGGAAAGTGGATTTATTTCACATGAGCATATACTTTTTAACTGAATAGATACTAAATTAAATAAATTCTTTTCCCAATTGGTAATCTTGGAGGGCTCAAAATTGTTGTAGATGAACAGATGAATAGATGATGGTTCTTTCATCTTTGCCAGGTTCAACCTGAGCCCTAACTCATCGAGCATGTCGCTTTTTTTTCGTTTTTTTTTTGCAGGTTGATTGGTGAGATGTTCAGATTTCAGCTGGACGACTACACATGCAATTAGCAAATTATTCAAAGAATTAAAGTTATGCATTCAGCCATTCAGCAAACTACTTGAGCAGTTGTATCTTGTATTTGTAAAATTCAAAAATTGTAATATTTTTTTGTATTTTTAATTTCAAAAAGTTATGTTAATTTTGTAATTTGTAAATTGTAATATACTTTTAAAAATTAAAATATAAAGAATTAATAAAATTTTAATTTTATTATTTTCATTGCAATTTGAATTTTATATGTTTAGAATTTATACAGTTTTCATATTTTATTTTTTAATTCCTAAAAAATCCCCAAAAAATGAAATTGGTGGGTTGGCGGGTCGTGTCAACCCGACCCGGGCGACACGACCCGGATTTATCCCAGGTCGGCTTCGGGTTCAGGAAGTAGACCCGTTTAGCTAAACGGGTCGGGTTCGGGTTCGGGTCGACCCGTTTAGCACCGGGTCATTTCGGGTTGAACCCGAACCCGACCCATTGACCCGAATTGACAGCCCTAATAGTGGTACACAGTAGTACACATCATAATACAAAATAGTATACAGTAGATTATGAGCATGAATGACATAAACAGAAAGACATGCAAAGTCCAAAATTATGTTATGTTTCATGATGAATTCCTCTGTTCAAGATTTTTATGTTTTATTCTTTATCATAAAAAAAGTCCAATCACTTGAACAGATTTTTATGACTAATCCAAACTGCAAAGCGGTACACAATATATATCTAACTAATTCAATCCATCTGTAATAGCTCAAAACACCAAACCATGTTAGGTAATCTCTTTTAGGCCTAGTACCACAGATCTATGGATGCATTAAGCAACCCAAAACATCTCCTCTCACTCAATTTAATTAAAATGTCCACTGACACAAGCCAAGATTTTAATATCACAGCCAATATAATAAGTACACAGCGATACACAACGGTATACAACAGACTTTATTTAAGAATACGATTTATATTATCGAAATGAATCAAATAGAAAAAGAAAAACTAATCAGTCTTCATCTTCATCTTCATCAACTGCGTATTTAAGAATGCGGTATTATATTATCGAAATGAATCAAACACAAAGAGAAAAATAAAGCATGATCTGCAAAATACAAACTGAACTTTAACTTCACCTTTGACATATTCCCTACGTGTACAGAAAAAAACTATCATTTCTTCAGCCTGTAGGTCTTTCAACTTCAACTCTTCTTCTTCCTGGACGTTTGCATAACGCCTTTCAGACTCCGCATCTTGTGGGCATATCATCTGCTCGAAGAATGAACATCCTCCTCCAAATCAGTCTTCATCTTCATTGGCTTTTCCTCATTTCTTCTTTCTCGGCAACTATTTAAAGTTTATTGAGCTAAAATCGTAAAAATTACGGAACTTTCGTGGGTATTTCATTTAAAAAAAAAAGCATCAATCCTATACTCTAAATTTGAACAGGAAATTTTTGGGCTAGGTTGGTCGGGCTGGCGAGAAAAAAACAAAATACGCAATAGAAATGAATATCCCAATTTACAATCCAAATGAGATGATTTTATTGGACTGCGAACACAGAGCTACATCCAGACTCCGCACAGAATAATTTCTCTTTTAGGGGATTGAAAAGTGGGCGGCATAATTAGTACCATCAAATATCAAAGGTTAGCGAACATTAGATGTGTTGTCCGTGGATGTTGTTTGACTATAGAGATCGGATAATGTTAGTAAGTGAACATCTATTTGATCTAGGAGCATTTGAGTGGACATTTTGGTGGCTCTAAAACTACCTAGAACTCCATAACTTTATATGCTTCATAAGCTCCACCAGTTCATAATATGAAAAACAAAAAGGTAGAAAGATTCATATTTATAATTTTGAATGGGAGTATCAGCAAATCAACCTGATCAGGCCACCTGAACCACGATTAGGTTGGGTGACCAATATGTGATTGTGTTTTGGAGGATGCTGGTGGCTTTGATGTCTCATTTCTAATATTCCATCAACATGGTCCATATGACATGATAAAACTTGAAGGAGGTCAACACTTCCAGTAGTTGTTGATGACGATTATAACAGACGATTGTCATTATTATATTTTAAAACACTTAAAACACCTCAACAGTATTTTCATGAGTTATTTAAAAATGAGAGAGAGAGAGAGAGAGAGAGAGAGAGAGAGAGAGAGAGAGAGAGATCCTTCTATTATGCTTAATATTCATGTCTCAACTCATGTTTAGCAGGATACTAAATAGTTCTTAACAGGAAAAGTAGACCATGTACAAAAGATATCTTTCTGTTACAATTCTTTGAAGAACTGCCTATTCACCCAACAAATAATCTTAAAGCAATTCAGAACTATCTTTAGCACATTGGAGGCAAAGAAAAAAAATGCTAAAAATGAACCCATATCTTCTACCACCTCTCCTTGACTGGCCATATTTGCTTCTCTGATCAGAAGGCTGTGTTTGAATGCTAAGAAATTGATATTAAAGGGCTGAAAACTTGAATAAGATGTTGCGGATTTATGATCAAAAAATAAATTATTAGGATTTTATGTGATATACTCAAACTTTCCTTTACTCCTATTGTTCTGCATATGGTTCTGGAGCCAAGGGCTTATGAGGCATAGTAGATTCATCCTTATCTCCAACCCTGTACCGACTATCTGTAATCGACAAGCCTGATGAATGCAGCTGTTTCTGCCTCTTTATCAGACGAGATGCAGTTCGGCGGTCGCTCTGAGCTTCCTCGTTATGAGGCTACATAAATTCAAGAAAATTTTGACATAGGATTACTGAAATGAAAAGCTTGGTTGAAGATCCATTTGGGGTGGCTGCATTTGTAAGTATTTGTAAAATTTGTGCAAAAAATATACTTTTTGAAAGCTGCTAGGGTATTATAGATTTTGTTCCTTTCTTAAAAAAAAGTTAAGGCATCAACTTTCTTATGACTACCACATTCTATCATATATTACTGTAAAAAGCAAAAAAAAAACACACGGCATTTGAAGCGGCTTTTTTTGTTGCTTTGCTTTATAAACGACTGCTACATTTTTGTTCGGCTGCCATTTTTTTTTGAATTTTTTCAAAAATTTTCGCAGTGAGAAGCAAATTTTCAGTCATATATGATAGAGTGTGGTGCTTGTAACAAAGATGTAACCCAGCTTTAAAAAAAATCTATAATACCCACAATAATTTTCACAAAATATGTTCATATGCCAACAGTTCTACAACTATATTTATAGATAATTGTAGCTACCTTAAATAAATCCTTAGTCAAATAGAAGTGCGGAAGTTTTTTTAAAAAGTAGAAGTACGACAAAGATGCCCCAAATAAATCCCAAGTTTATAATAGGATTTAGAAATCTGCACTGCTGATTGCAAGAAACATAATTCTTTTTATGTTTGCAAGAACTTGTGTGTGTACCTGGATCACCAGAGCTTTATCAAAGCTTTCAATTGCCATGCCAGGTTCTCCAAAGTTTAACTGTGCCCTACCAAGCGTGATCCAAGCCTGAGAAAAATGCAAAGTAAACCAATGAGGATAAAATCATAAATAAATAATTTTCCATCAATAGCAGATTATCGCAAGAGAGATGAATGGGTGCATTAAGAGGTTCTCAAAGACTAGTTACTACTGGTTGAAGGCAAATTAGAAGAGTCAAAATGCCAACTGAAATGTGCTGACTAAGAATAATCAAGAAGCTCAAAGATTAGAGCAATCAAGTGGGCCAGGTCAACCCAGAAACCCCTCTAAAGCTAAAATGGGTATGAGATTTAATGGGATAATCCTAATGGGATAATGACCAATGCGTGAGCTCATTTATCATTAAAAAAAAGGAATGCAACCCTCACTGGCCATCCACCGACACAAAATTAAAATAGAATTAATATTTGAGTATGATATGAATAAAAATCTCATATAAATATAATTAAAATTTTACTAAGAAACTACTTAATTTTATATTATGAATTAAATATAAATATATATATAACTATTTTTGAGGTGGCGATTTTCAAGCTGGACATTCTCAATTGACACTTCAACCTTAACTCAAATAGATTTGAGTTGATTTTATTTCAACTAAAAAATCGAGTGAGTTTTGCACTAGTTTTTATTGAAGTAGTATAGCACATTAAAAAAGGCCCTAAGTGGACTTTAATGAATAATCCATTAAAGCTTAGATTAAATCTGAGCTAGCCTGACAATCATGCTTATCATAGGCAAAGGCGATCTAAGGGAATTTAAATAAAGATATTAAAAATATGAAGAATCTTCATCTTAGCAGGTTGTTGAATGTAGTACACAAGTCAAGAAAACCTTAAGCAGTCGAACTAGAATTAACTAGCAGCTAGAAGATACAAAGAGCATCTAAAGCAAGCCGGGTATTTTGAGAAAGATTCATTAAGGGTACTCAAAAAAAAAAAAGAAAGGAAATCAACCCACATTTATGAAGCTGGTAGAGAACAGATGCATTAAGTCATCTGTAGACAACAATTATGGTGAAAACATGCATTGATAGGCTTCTGGGTATTTAAGAATGGATGAAATGGAATTTCCAAGAATCAAGGATAAAGTTCATTATTTTGCTCTGTTATAATAATGTAAAATGATTGGCATACTAGAGGATTTACGTATTGCATGACTGAATTGCATAGAGACGTGGCTTATTAACAAACCTCAGTCCAAGCAGGCTCCAATTCTGTAGCCCCTGCAAAACAACAATTAAAAAAAAGGATTCATAACGTTTTCAATTCATTAGTCCAATGTAAGTTTCAAATTCAATGAAGCAACCTCTCTATAATATCTAATTCCGAAGGGCTTTCTCTCTCCCTTTCAATCCATTTCATCTTTCTTTCTTTCCCTACACCACCCTACAAACCATCCTTTTCCAAAGGAGTATTTTGCAACACAGTATTCCTTTGTGATGGTTCAAACCTTAATAGATTCTCATTATTATTAGCTTTGGGTATCCATGCCATCGTAATCAAGTTTCATTATTGCAACTTTCTAACGGGAAAAAGGGAGACCTTCACGCAATATAAGAAATATAAGCAGCAATAATCAGAAAAATTATTTTAAAAAAGCCTAACCAATCTTGTAAGAAAAAAAGAAAAAAATGTTGACATCCTTAACCTTGAATGTTTTTTAAGACTCTATACATTGACCATACAAATCTCCGTTATTGTGATTGTCTCAACGAGGAAGGTTTCTATTAGCACATTATCCCATTTGCTGTGTATATTTACTTACCTGCCATTGCCAGCTCTATTTATATGTATCATGTTCCTTCTCAAGATAATACAATACAGTTTTACATTTCTGCATTCTCTCGGTTCTCTCTGCCGTCCCAGGCATTCGTTCATCCTTTTCTTGCCTTTGTCTCATGGTATCAGAGCAGCATGGGAGATCAAGATTCGGTAAATTCCCTCCCTCCCTTCTCCTCCACCACTCAACCTGATAACAGTACACCCACCTTCTTCATTCCTCCACCCTTAAAATTTCTTGTATCCCATATCAAGAACCTTGTCCCTCATCCCCTCACATCAGAAAACTATCACATCTGGCGTATCCAACTTTTCAACAATTCACCGCCAATGGCTATGCCGGTCATCTCACGGGCACCGCCAAGCCTCCTGCGGACACCGCATCCGCCGAACACGCTCGCTGGCATCTCATCGACAGCACCCTTCTTTCAGCCCTCTTTTCCACCGTCACTCAATCCATCCTACCCTACATCATTACCTCGACCAACACTCATGAGGCATGGACTGTTCTTGAAAGACGACTTCAACCGACGAGTCGCTCTCGCGTCATCCAGCTCAAGAACGAACTCTATCGTCTCCACATGAACGATCTGTCCATGCAACAATATCTCACTCGTATAAAATCTATCGTCGACAATATCTCCGCATCAGGTTCGAAAATCGACCCGGAAGATATCATACTTCACATTCTCAACGGTCTTCCACCTATATTCAACTCGTTCAAATCAACCATTCGCAACTTTCTCATTCCCATTGATCTGGATACCTTTTATTCCCTTCTTTGTAATGAAGAAATTCATCTACAACAAGAAACAACTCCAGACTCTGTCAATTCACCATCAACCACCGCTTTCTATGCCGCCCCACCCAACTAATATTGCGGCCGCAACACTAAAAGATTCGTCAAGAACAAGAATCAGCAGCCCATCTCTCAAGCTCCGGCCTACCAGTCGGCTTCTTCCGCAGCCACCGTTCCGCCAAGACCATCGTGCCAAATATGTGGCAAAGTTGGTCATATCGCTCTGAATTGTTGGCACCGATGCAACTTCAAGTACGCTCCCACCGACTCCAGACCACCTCGTGCTCTTCTTGCCAATCCGCGTCCTCCGGTCAGTCAAGATTGGGTTCTTGATTCAGGTGCCTCCACCCATCTAACTTCGGACGCAAATCAACTTCAATACCCCACGGCCTATCAAGGAGCGTACGCCGTCTCCATTGCTAACGGCACCTCTTTACCCATTCATACAACCGGTCAAGGGCTTCTTCCCCTACCCGACACGTCTCGTAAGCTCCGTCTTCATAATTTACTTCACGTACCCTCCCTCACTCACAATCTTATCTCCGTTTCGAAACTCACTTCTGATAATTCTGTTTCTATTTCATTTGACACTAACGGATTTGTCATTAAGGATCTCCAGGACCAACGTCCACTGCTTCATGGGCATCTTCATAAAGGGTTATATCAAATTCGTCTCTCGCCGGACCCCAAACCTACTGCACTCACCGCCAGCACCATATCTCCCCACATTTGGCATGCACGGCTCGGCCACCCTAGCAATCAAGTTCTGTCGGTTTTAGCTCACAGATTTCCGGAAATTTCTAATGTACCAAACTCCTTAATCTGCACTTCTTGTAACATGGCCAAAAGCCACAAACTAGTTTTTAATAAAAATGTTTCTATTACTACTACTCCATTTGAGTTAATTCATACTGACGTTTGGGGCCCGGCCCCGCAAACCTCCATAGACGGATACCGCTACTATCTCATTTTTATTGACGATTACATTCGTTTTACTTGGATTTATTTTCTGTACTCTAAACAAGAAGCTCTCTCCAAGTTCAAAATCTTTTACAACTTAGTCAAAACTCAATATCACAAAACCCCCAAAACTCGCCGCTCCGACGGCGGCGGCGAATTCACTAGCCACGCATTCCGAATCTTTCTTCAAGAACACGGAATCCTCCAACACCTTACCTGTCCTCACACGCCCGAACAAAACGGTATAGCAGAACGTAAGCATCGGCATATTCTCGATCTTAGTGTCGCCTTGTTACATGCCGCCGGTCTTCCCCCAAAATTCTGGGCTGAAGCGATCTCTACAGCTCATTATCTAATTAACAATCTCCCATCCAAATCCATTTCTTTGCAAATTCCCTTTCAACGCCTACATGGCAAACCTCCCACCTACACTCACCTTCGCACCTTTGGGTGCCTATGCTTTCCTTGGCTAAAACCGTATGCACCAACCAAACTCTCTCCGCGATCCACCGAATGTGTCTTTCTAGGATACTCACCCTTGCATAAAGGGTACAAATGCCTTAACATCTCCTCTGGACGCACCTATATCTCTCGCCACGTCGTATTCTACGAACACAACTTTCCCTACAAAACATCTGCTACAGCACACGATTCTTTAGCCAAGACCAATCCTCCCAACGTCTCTCCGCTGCTGCTTGTCCCCTCCACCTCTACACCGGTTTCCTACACACAAACTACCACTATTCCTTCTCACAATTCCCCCACAACAGCCACCACCTTGCAACCACCCACTCAATCCGAGCTCAACAACACCACTGCACCTATGAATACCACCTCTCCCGCCTCACTGCATCCTCCGGCTATCCTACCATCTCATCCTATGCAAACCAGATCAAAATCTGGAATCACCAAACCCAAACACCACTTCAATCTCCTCACTCAAACTGCACATCCCCAAACCCCTTCCACCTACAATCAAACATCCAAGATGGCTCACTGGCCCCGAGCCATGACTGACGAATTCAATGCCTTAACTAAGCAGCTCACTTGGTCTCTTGTTCCCCCTCCTACCAAAAAACCTATTCTAGGCTGTAAATGGACGTTCAAAACGAAGCTCCTTCCAACGGGGCAAGTGGATCGACATAAAGCCAGGCTTGTCGCCCTCGGCTACGGTCAGTAGTTCGGGATCAATTACACAGAAACCTTCAGCCCCGTTGCAAAAATGCCTACTATACGTCTTCTTCTCACTCTTGCACTAATCCGTCAATGGCCACTATTTCAACTAGACGTCTCCAACGCATTTCTGCACGGAGATCTCCCAGACGACATATACATGCGACAACCGCCAGGATTCGCCAACCCGAACCATCCAACATTCGTATGCAAGCTTCATAAATCTCTCTATGGGCTAAAGCAAGCGCCGCGACAATGGTTCAACAAACTAACCAGCTTCCTTCAATTGCAAGGCTTTGGGTTTAGTCGTTCCGATCCCTCCCTCCTTATTCTTCATAAAAATAATATAGAACTCTACATTCTCATTTACGTTGACGATTTTCTTGTAACAGGCAACAACGAGCCAGCAATTCAACTTCTCCTCACACAACTTCAGTCTCAGTTTGCCCTCAAGCAGCTCGGTCAAATTTCCCTCTTCCTCGGCATCCAGGTCACTCGCTCCACTTCTGGTTATTTTCTCACTCAACATCACTATGCTTCCAAAATACTTAATGATGCAGGTTATAAGGATTGCAAGGCAACCCCAACTCCCGTCGTACCTGCTTCCAAACAAAAACCACCCAACACTCAACCTTTCCCTGATCCCACTCTCTATCACAGAATCGCCGGCTCACTTCAGTATCTTACGATAACAAGACCGGACATCGCTTTCGCTACTAATCTAGTTTGTCAACACATGCAACAGCCTACTGAGCATGACTTTAAAGCACTCAAACGCATTCTACGCTACATCAAAGGAACGCACTCATACGGTCTACCTATCTCCACCGGTACACTTGAACTCCGCTCGTACACGGACGCTGACTGGGCAGCCGACACCACCGACCGCAAGTCCATCTCCGGCTTCTGTACCTTCTTAGGGCCGAATCTTCTCTCCTGGACTGTTAAGAAACAAGTGACCGTCGCCAAATCCTCAACTGAGGCGGAGTACAGATCGTTATCGGCTGCAATATCTGAAGCCATTTGGCTTAGGCGCCTTGCCGCCGAGCTCAATCTCCCACAACATTCTCCCACCACGATCCATTGTGACAATACGTCAGCCATGGCCATCGCAAAGAATCCTGTCTTCCACGCCCGCACGAAATACATTGAGATCGACTACCACTTCATTCATCAACACATCAGTTCAGGCGCCATTCAGCTCAACCCATATCTCCTCCAAGGACCAGATAGTAGATATACTAACTAAGCCTTTTTCCACCTCTAGGTTCAACGAACTCCGTACCAAATTAACCATTCGATCCTCGAATGCTTAATTTGCGGGAGTCTATTAGCACATTATCCCATTTGCTGTGTATATTTACTTACCTGCCATTGCCAGCTCTATTTATATGTATCATGTTCCTTCTCAAGATAATACAATACAGTTTTACATTTCTGCATTCTCTCGGTTCTCTCTGCCGTCCCAGGCATTCGTTCATCCTTTTCTTGCCTTTGTCTCATGGTATCAGAGCAGCATGGGAGATCAAGATTCGGTAAATTCCCTCCCTCCCTTCTCCTCCACCACTCAACCTGATAACAGTACACCCACCTTCTTCATTCCTCCACCCTTAAAATTTCTTGTATCCCATATCAAGAACCTTGTCCCTCATCCCCTCACATCAGAAAACTATCACATCTGGCGTATCCAACTTTTCAACAATTCACCGCCAATGGCTATGCCGGTCATCTCACGGGCACCGCCAAGCCTCCTGCGGACACCGCATCCGCCGAACACGCTCGCTGGCATCTCATCGACAGCACCCTTCTTTCAGCCCTCTTTTCCACCGTCACTCAATCCATCCTACCCTACATCATTACCTCGACCAACACTCATGAGGCATGGACTGTTCTTGAAAGACGACTTCAACCGACGAGTCGCTCTCGCGTCATCCAGCTCAAGAACGAACTCTATCGTCTCCACATGAACGATCTGTCCATGCAACAATATCTCACTCGTATAAAATCTATCGTCGACAATATCTCCGCATCAGGTTCGAAAATCGACCCGGAAGATATCATACTTCACATTCTCAACGGTCTTCCACCTATATTCAACTCGTTCAAATCAACCATTCGCAACTTTCTCATTCCCATTGATCTGGATACCTTTTATTCCCTTCTTTGTAATGAAGAAATTCATCTACAACAAGAAACAACTCCAGACTCTGTCAATTCACCATCAACCACCGCTTTCTATGCCGCCCCACCCAACTAATATTGCGGCCGCAACACTAAAAGATTCGTCAAGAACAAGAATCAGCAGCCCATCTCTCAAGCTCCGGCCTACCAGTCGGCTTCTTCCGCAGCCACCGTTCCGCCAAGACCATCGTGCCAAATATGTGGCAAAGTTGGTCATATCGCTCTGAATTGTTGGCACCGATGCAACTTCAAGTACGCTCCCACCGACTCCAGACCACCTCGTGCTCTTCTTGCCAATCCGCCTCCTCCGGTCAGTCAAGATTGGGTTCTTGATTCAGGTGCCTCCACCCATCTAACTCCGGACGCAAATCAACTTCAATACCCCACGGCCTATCAAGGAGCGTACGCCGTCTCCATTGCTAACGGCACCTCTTTACCCATTCATACAACCGGTCAAGGGCTTCTTCCCCTACCCGACACGTCTCGTAAGCTCCGTCTTCATAATCTACTTCACGTACCCTCCCTCACTCACAATCTTCTCTCCGTTTCGAAACTCACTTCTGATAATTCTGTTTCTATTTCATTTGACGCTAACGGATTTGTCATTAAGGATCTCCAGGACCAACGTCCACTGCTTCATGGGCATCTTCATAAAGGGTTATATCAAATTCGTCTCTCGCCGGACCCCAAACCTACTGCACTCACCGCCAGCACCATATCTCCCCACATTTGGCATGCACGGCTCGGCCACCCTAACAGTCAAGTTCTGTCGGTTTTAGCTCACAGATTTCCGGAAATTTCTAATGTACCAAACTCCTTCATCTGCACTTCTTGTAACATGGCCAAAAGCCACAAACTAGTTTTTAATAAAAATATTTCTATTACTACTACTCCGTTTGAGTTAATTCATACTGACATTTGGGGCCCAGCCCCGCAAACCTCCATAGACGAATACCGCTACTATCTCATTTTTATTGACGATTACACTCGTTTTACTTGGATTTATTTTCTGTACTCTAAACAAGAAGCTCTCTCCAAGTTCAAAATCTTTTACAACTTAGTCAAAACTCAATATCACAAAACCCCCAAAATTCTCCGCTCCGACGGCGGTGGCGAATTCACTAGCCACGCATTCCGAATCTTTCTTCAAGAACACGGAATCCTCCAATACCTTACCTGTCCTCACACGCCCGAACAAAACGGTATAGCAGAACGTAAGCATCGGCATATTCTCGATCTTACTGTCGCCTTGTTACATGCCGTCGGTCTTCCCCCAAAATTCTGGGCTGAAGCGATCTCTACAGCTCATTATCTAATTAACAATCTCCCATCCAAATCCATTCCTTTGCAAATTCCCTTTCAACGCCTCATTATCTTGTTCAATCCACCCATCGGCAATGTTTTAAGTTTACATGAGTTTCCTAGCTAGGCCAGAAGAAATTTTTACTCACTATTGTCATGATATTGAAAGGTTTCAACCATAAATATCTAATTGTTACAAGGTTTGAGACGACAAAGATTGTGGCAACTAAATTGGTTTCATGATAGCATAAATTACAGAAGTATATAACATAGTCAACTACAAAGTTTGAATACATAGTTATCACAAAAACCTATAAAGAAGAATTGCATATTAAAAGATTTTTATAGGAATTAAGATTGATGCAAGAGAAATATATAATTTATTGTGACAGATAAAATGTGATTAACCGCTGCAAAAATTCTATATTTTATTGTCACTAGAAATGTATTGATGTAAGATATCATTTGATAAGGACTGTTTTGCAAGTTAGAATGGTATCTCTTGAGAAAATTCATGTATATAAAATTGATAGGACATAAGAGAAAAGATTAGGATGTGTAGATAGATTGCAAGTTTGAAGATGCCTCGCATGATTCTAGAGGGGGAGATTTTTGAAGTCCAAACTCATGTGAGTCTTAGCCAACTTAAGAGAACTTAGAAGAATGAAAATAAAAGGCAGGCATTTGAGGTACTATGAAAAAAGGGTGCTAGCTCTCAAGCCAAATACGAATGCTCAATTGGCAGCAAAATAGAGAGGGAGTCGAGAAAGAGAAGATAATAAAATAGGTAAGTTTGTTTCATGATGGTATTAGTTACAAAAGTGTATAAGATAGTCGACTACAAAAGTCTGTAAATAAGTGTTGCGAATGAGAAGGTTCTTATAGGAATTGAGATTGATGCAGAAAAAATACATAATTTATTGCAATGAACAAAGTGTGAATAACCTCTATAAGAATTCTGAATTCTACATTTTTAAGAGTTTTGCCTTAAATTGTGTTTCTTGTTCAATCCACCCATCGGCAATGTTTTAAGTTTACATGAGTTTCCTAGCTAGGCCAGAAGAAATTTTTACTCACTATTGTCATGATATTGAAAGGTTTCACATGATTTTGGTCTCGTGATCTTTCCTTCAAGGTTTTCTAGGTAAGATTATGATGTTTAAGGAAATTCATGCTTAATTACGCCAATTAAGCAACAAAAAATTTACTTGCACTACACTTCAACCTGAATTAAACAACATAATCAAAACCAACTTCAAGTCCATGCATTTTCTCATCATAAAAAAATGAAAAATTGTCAACATAAATCAAAGTAAGCATTTGCATACGAGTTGCAGCCTTTAAAGCATTCCATGTATCTCCAATCTCGAGCAGCACTTGTGCCTTTTGCTCATGCAACTTTGCCTTGTCAGGCATCAGGGTAATTGCCGTCTCCCACTTTGCAAGAGCCTCACTATATCTTCCACTCTGCAGTTAAATAAAAAGAATATTGTATGACTGGCTCCCACGGAAACAGCAACCGAACAAAAAAATACCAAAAAATTTCCTTCTTTCCGACCAACCTCGGCAAGCTGGATACCCTGAGATTCGAAGGACTCTGCAAGCTGCTTGGAATTGTGGTCTGAAGCTAGGGTATCTATATGACTATGATTCAGAGATTCGGCTTCCTCTGCGGATTCAAACGGGAGGTCTTGTTTTGAAGAGATCAATTTGGCTCGCGGCCTCTTCTTTCCATTATCGTCCTTCTTCTTCCACACGATCTTCATGCCTCTCTCCTCTCCACTTCAGCCTTCTGACGCCACCCGCTCCCAGTTGATTTCATGCCCTGGCTCCTGAGATGATACAACGGCGCACAGGATGACTGTTCGGACGTCTACATATAAACGCCCGATGAGTTTAGCCATCAGCATCGGGGACATAGACAAGACTCATCTAACTTAATATAGTTATATGAAAATTACAGTTATGGACATGACTAAGAAATCCAAATGCTTGGGGCTTATGATCTCGTTAAAGAGGGACAAAGTAAGCCTATGAGGCTTTAGATTTTACGTGTAATGATCAAGGTTAGGTCTTATACTTAAAGAAAGGATCTCAAGAGATAGATTAATTATTCTGTGCGGATGCCGAATGTTATTCGAAGACCAATCAGAATGCGCCATGTCACCCCTTCTCTCGGTAACGCTGACGTGGTTGCACCTATTCACCTCAAGATATAGAGCTGTGTCCGATCTCCGCATAAAATACTTTCTCGGAAGAGACTTATAGCTCTAGATTTAAAGAGAATCAATACATATAATAAATCGGTAGATAAAAAATTAAAAAAAATTAAAAAAAAAAATCGGTAGATTTTTTTTCTGATAGCTGACCAAAAGATTGAGTCTATATATTAAAAATGCCCAATCTATGAGACTTACAACTTTAAATATAACATAAATGCCTAATGATGTGACTTATAGCCCTTGACAAGAGAATCTCAAGAGCTGAGGTTACTTTTTTGAGCTTAACATAAAAAGCACAAATAGGGGCTTATAGCACAATATGGGAGTTAGGGAAAGTTCAATAGTATGGTATGGCCTAACAGATATGATAGCTTTGAATTAGGCCAATCAAAAGATTGTGTATTCATCATGTAGATGACCAAATAGTGGTGACTTAGAACTTCGAATAAGACAATGAAAATCATATGCAATACTTAGAATATTAATAGGATAAAGGTCCAGGACATGTGACTTATGTCAATGAATTTGCCTGATAAGATTTTATATGGACTTGCAGCACTTCATTTGAGGTATGATAAGTGCAAGCAGGGCATGACCTAATGGGCTTCCTAGCTTTATACCAACCCAATAAAAGAATTGGTATTTACATCATGAAGACAAACCGATGGTGGGGATTGTAATTCTAGATAAGATAGAGTAACCTAAATGCAAAACTTATGTCTAAAATGAGGGATGCCCAATATATAAGTCTTACATATCTAAATTTGGCAAGGAATGTCGACATGGAAGCCTACAACACTACATGTAGGCATGACAAGTCCAAAAATAAGGTAAGATTTATCAGGATTGTTGGTAATGTACTAGCTAAAATATAAAATTGGGTATTGCATAATTAGAATAATCTAAGGGGTGGGAATTATATTATAATGGCATCACTAAAGGGCTTATGAACTTAAATGAGTCCAATCAAATACCCTTGATAACTTAAACCATATATTTAGTCAAAGAATGTTAGTGGCTCCTCCCTAAGCACGTAGATCAAGGGGGTGGCAAATGGCTCAAGGTTGAGCCATCTTAAGCACTTTAGACCCAAGTATGTGGGGCTAGAGAGGAAAGTGAAGGTGAGAGGGGTTGCAAGTATGAGGGTATACTTTTAATGGTGGTCTAATAACTTTTTTTATTACAGCCTCTCAAGAGCTTAGACTGGTGAGCTCTATTACTAGATATAGATGGAGCAAAAGATTCTGGAACCAATCAACATAGTTGGGTTGTTGAAGGGAGGTGATGGATGCCTACTAAGCTTCTAGCCATACAATTATTTTCCTGACTGACTCATTTAAATCAAGTTTATTGTAGATTCACCCAGCTCCAATTGACCTATGCGAGTAGCCGAGTAAATGTGCGCCCATTTCATGGAGCTCAAGGTAAGCTCAATTTGACTGAGCATATGCCAATTTTGAGCCTATAGTGAGATGGAGCACATCCATGGTTTAACACAATCTAGGCCATGGAGAACCTATAGCATGGATTTGGAGTGTGAGCTCCCAGTGTTAATTCTTGATTTTACCAAGCACCAAATGGCTTTCATCTAGTTAAAATTTACATGCGAGATCCAACCCCACCTTGGCTTGATAACTCTTAAGCCATAGGAGCCCCACTAGGGCTAGGTGAATCCTTAGATCCCAACTTGGGTTAGACTAAGCCAAATAGGGGTTTTAGTGAGTCTAATATTAAACTACACAGCCCATAAGAAGGGTCACTGGATTCAACTGAATCAAGGCCAAACTAGCTAGGATTTGGATGACCTTAGTTAGCATTATGATAGCTTAATTGAGACTCGTTCAAACTTACTTTGACCTAGGTGAGCTCGATTGGGCTTGACCCTAATTGAGCCATCAAATGAATTAAAGGAAGCATATAAGGGTGGTTAGGCTAGGTTCAATAGAACTGAGCATCTCTGTCAATTAAACCTTAGCCCCTAAATAGTTGCCTTAATAGGCACTTAATATTGTCCACTAGAAATTGGCAGTTTATTTTTTTTTGGATGCTGTGCTTTTGCCATCATCAGTTCATGTACTCCAGCCAACAAACATAGATACAATGAAAACAAACCAAGAAATGTAGAGCTTCAAATATTCAATCAAATATTCAAAAAGCATTCAAAGACTGAACCGAACACAACATCTAACATTTACAACAAATTGATTACACCCTTGCCCAATTAAGGAATGCACAAAGACAGAACTAGTAGATACCTTACACTGGTATAAAATTTATATGAGGTAATATACTCAACGTTTCGACAACAAATTTCAAAAATTTTACTCTTTCACAACAATTTTCTCACTAATTTTACAAACAACTACAACGATCCAAAAGGAACACTTCATGTGAGAACAGCTGATATTTTTCTACCTCTTCTGGCAGAAATTTTTAAAATACCATTTTCTCAATCACAATTTCCATTCTACTTTCACAAAACTAAAATTTCCCAGATAGATTTTGAATGAAATAGAGAGAAAGAAAGCAGCATAGTATTTTTCATCCAGACATAAATTGCTTTTTGCTGGCTGCTTTTCCTACGAAAATGTATTTGCCTCGACTTAGTTCGGCCGCCACTTTGTCTTCTGCACACAGAGGAGACCCTCACTCTCCTTAGCAAAAGTCATTCTGATCTCCCAGCTTAAGGATCTTGCAATTTCCTCCAACTCATTGATGATTTCCTTTGTATCCCTAACTATAAGCTTACCCTCTGGTCTAAGTAATCTGTCAACTTCCACAAACACTGGAAGTATTTTGCACCTGAAAAAAGGGCCAGCAAACAGGATTCAGTTCAGGTTATATTAAGGAATGATGACAGAAGAACCGGTAACTGAATGCAACATTTATTCCATTCAAAGTATACACAGCATGAGAATTTTTCTAGTTCGAAAATCGAATAGCAAGTTACTTTGTAACCGCCGCGCAGGAGGGGGCAATTAAAAAAATATATCGAAGTTCTGAAAAAGATACAATGATGTGATACATAATTATTGGAGTTGTTTTTGGCATAAAATATTTGATTTAATTGGTAAAGCTCGTAAAATCAAACTCACCAAGCATGAATTTATGTGAATAGTTTTGGACTAAAAAAATAGCTCAAAATTAAATTCATAAACTTTCAAAATTGTTTTAGAAGCTATTTGGATTTTAATTCTATTAAATTTATGATGGAGATAATATGTTTCTATGAATCAAAATCATCCAAATATGAGTCCAAACAACTTTAAAAAATGATTTCAAGAGTATACATAAAACTTTTGGAAATTATTGAAGAATTAATGAACTCTTATTTCCATGTGCTCATAATCAAAACAAGTCTTATAGAAATGAGTACAAAAGGTTGAAGATCATGTGAATATATTTGTTTGGGCATCAAAAAGAAAAAAAAAACATAATAGTGGAGCTCCTTTCCTCTTCCTTACTTGAGGCCAAATCTTCACCCTATCCTTTCTTATGGGCAAACCCACATGTGGCATGCGCCTCATGCCGCCTTTAGGGGTCATGAACATCTGTGAAACAGATTGCTAGGCTGATACCATTTTTGAAAAGCTTTAATTGCAAGCAGACTAGTCGGGCCAATGGATTACGATGAGGTTCTTTGATTTGTGAGTCATTTATTGGAGAAGATTTGAAGATCTAAACATATTGAGGCTATTAAAACCTCTACAAGCGACAAAATCATGAGCCATTCGCGACACTAGATTGCTCTTGGAAAGAAAAACAATTCACCACCGAAATGGCAAAGTTTTGTCGGCATTTTTCTTAGACCCTAAATTTGATCCATGACATTTCTTAGAATTATTATGGATCGAACAAGTATCATATTCACCTGTCAACATTCCTGATTGCCTTTGTCAACATTCCTGCGTCCTATTGCTACCTTAGGATATAATCATCAACTAAGTTTTTGGATTGTATTCCCTCCCTTCTCCAACTGCAGAGAAGGGTGAACCTTTGTAACCTCAAATAAAGATAAAAAAAATCTATTCTAAATGAGCAAAACCCCATTAATTTTAACTCACCAAGTTTTTCGAGTAAAAATCTCGTTGTTCTCTAGATTTTAGTAGCTTTACCTTTATTTTTTGCTGTGTGTAGGATCGTCATGATAGCTAATGTAAATCTCAATCTTTATTATACTAAATTTTCTAGCATGTAAAAACAAGCATGGTCTATAAGAGCAACCTCCCACCTAGTATTATATCACAAATCGCTAGCTCATCTCCTATGTCAAGCAAGTGAAATCTATATAGCATTGGAGCTTCTAGCTTGAATTCTAATCAATTAATGTATCAACCCACAAATTAGGTGATTCTTGGTCCAACTACTGCACTGCCTTTGCCCAATGGGTGAAGTCATATTTAAGAATCATCACTAAAAAATTGTCATTGTCATCTTGAAAAAACCAATAACAAGATCCTTCACAAGACAAAGCCAATGGGTACCATCACAACGCGATCCCACTAGGACCCACCTTTCTTAAGCTCAACTACATATCAGAAGCACCAATTCGAAAGTTCTCGATCACTGGCACCTCACTTGCAAGACGGGGCTCCTTTATCTCCAGCATTTCCAAATAATTATCATAATGATACAAATAATTCAACCCATCCATCACTTGCAACATCCCTGGCCACAGCAAATCCATCTGCAGCTCACATCAATAACATCCTGCACAATATACTTAGCAATGAACTCTGATGCTTGATGCATGAAGAATGGCTTGGGTAGGGTTCCAACCTCCCCCACATCTTGATTTTCATGGGTTGTCACCTTTTAACCAATGCAATTCTCCACCAAGGTTAAGAAACATCAGAAAAACTTTAAAAAGAATCCCATATTCGCATTTGGACCCGTCCAAACTATTATTTGAGAGGAATCATAACCATGATCTCGAAAGGATAGAAACGGTTCAAAGGTAGACAAACTTTTACCCTTGATTAGAGAACTACACATTGATTGTCATCTCTAATTCAAGGTTCAATCAATCTCAAGGGGAGTCAATTTGACTTTTTTTGCCACAAGTGCAAGTTATCGGGTAATGCTCTAATGAAAAATCAAAGATGGCTTAAATTTTTTTATTGAGTTCTCCCGATCTCTTCCACATGTATTAAATTCATTAGTTTATCTTCTTATTGATAGCATAAAATGGATTAAAATTTCTTAGTGATCTCCCTCAAATTCCTCCATCATGAACCATAACCATCAAGATAGACCCTGACTAATGGTATGAGAGCTTAGTTGAGACTCAACCAAAAATATCAACAAGTCCTTGAAGGGAATGCCGGTCCAAAAGCTCTATAAGACACTATGACATACAAAGATTTGTTGATTTAATAGTTCCTATGAGGGTATCATCGCATGGACCCCAATTGGGTATAGACAAATGTTTATTTATTCAAAAGTCCCTACAAAGGCTCCATAATTTGTAGACCCAAGGAGAGTGCAAAGGAAAACAAAAATTTATCTATGTAAAAGTCCTTAAGAGAACCATCATCATAAAAAGATGGACAAAAACCTCCTTATCCAAACAAACTTGGAGGATACATCCAATCAAAAGCCCAAAAGGGCAACTAGTCTTGGACAAGATTCTCACTAGAGATTCCTCACAAAGATTATTATTATATGAGTCATAGCATGCAAAACGCAATAAATAATATTAACTAATTGAATAATCAGATATACTTTCATTGAGGAGGTGATACCATCTTACAGCCATCTTAAAAATCGAGCTCCAACAACCTGGATTTTTCTCACTTTAGAAATACCTAAAAATTAGGTTTCATCCATTTTTTTCCTTTGGGGACAAATACTCAAAAATCTTAAACATCCTTATACAAGGGTTTGGGGTTCAAAGGTCATCACCCCCATCACTATCATTTGATTAGCATCCAAAAAGATCTTCCCGGCATAGCTCGAGGGCAACTCCACAAGGTTAAACAATAGCACATCCTCTCTATTAAAATTCAAAATAATTCAATGAGGTTTTAAATCAGGAGAGAGATAGATCATTCTCTTCCTTGTTGAATCATTTATCGCAATTTTCCAAAAAAAATATTCTATCTATCTAGAACAACAATTATGTTTTTTTCTCAATTAGGATTTGAATTTGACAAATTTTGAATAAATAATAAAATTTGTGGAGTCATCTTTCTAACGTATATTTGAATTCTCAAAAACTACATGATTTGACCACTCCACAAAGCAAACTCCCATAGATAATCCAACAAATCTTGAACCAATCCCCTAACAGACATCAAGGAAAACATTTTTTCTCCAAATCCAAATGTCCTTATGCCAAAACAAAATTTTCTGAAGCATGAACATGTTTTCAACAACTCAACAAACATATTGTCTTTATTAGGATATTCAATAAGTTAATTGAATTCACACAATAATATATTACAACAACAACAACAACAACAAGCCTTTGTCCCACTACGTGGGGTCGGCAACATGAATCCTTTTTCTCCATTGTGTCCGGTTCAAAGTCAAATTCTCGTTTAAATCTAATAGAGAAAGGTCATTTCTAATATTTTCTAACCAAGTCTTTTTAGGTCTACCTCTACCTTTCTTAACATAAGTCAAATCTAATACCTCTACTTTCCTAACTGGGTCATCGGAAGGCCGCCGTTTTATGTGACCAAACCATCTAAGGCGACTCTCTCTAATCTTATCCTCCACTGGAGCTACTCCAACCTTTTCACGTATATGCTCATTTCGTATCCTGTCTCTAAGAGTAAATCCACTCATCCACCTAAGCATCCTCATCTCCGCAACACATAACTTAGTATTGTGCTTCTCTTTTAATGGCCAGCATTCTGCACCATAAAGCATTGCAGGTCTCACCACCATCTTATAGAATTTTCCCTTAAGTTTAAGGGGGACTTTTCTATCACACAACAAGCCCGATGCATTCCTCCACTTCAACCATCCAACTTGAATTCTACTGATAACATCCCCATCTATTTCACCATCACTCTGAACAATAGATCCAAGATATCTAAAACATGTACTCTTATTAATGACTCGATCGCCCAAAGTCACAATCCCCTCACTAGGTCTATTATTGCTAAAATTACACTCCATATATTCAGTTTTAGATCTACTCAAGCGAAAACCTTTAGACTCTAAGGTTGATCTCCAGACTTCAAGTTTACCTTCAACTCCCTCTTTAGTCTTGTCAACAAGAAGAATATCATCAGCAAAAAGCATACACCAGGGTACATCCTCTTGTAAATGTCTAGTGAGAACATCCATGACTAACGCGAAAAGATATGGGCTTAAAGCTGATCCTTGATGTAATCCAACCGAAATAGGGAAATACTTGGTCAAACCACCTTGTGTTTGAACACAAGTAGTAGCTCCTTCATACATATCTTTAATGATTTGAATATAAGCATTATTAACTCCTTTCTTTTCAAGAACTCTCCATAGCACTTCTCTTGGAACTTTATCATATGCTTTCTCTAAATCAATAAATATCATATGTAGATCCTCCTTATTCTCCCTATATTTCTCCATCAAACCTCTCAATAAATGTATGGCTTCCATAGTAGACCTACCAGGCATGAATCCAAATTGATTTTGAGAAACATTAGTATCACGCCGCAGCCTACGCTCCATAACTCGCTCCCATAGTTTTAAAGTGTGACACATTAACTTAATTCCTCTATAATTCGCACAATCTTGTGCATCACCTTTATTCTTATAAATAGGAATCAATACACTCATTCTCCACGCATCTGGCATCTTTTTAGTCTTCAAAATATTATTAAAAAGTTTAGTTAGCCAAGAAATTCCTTCATCTCCTAAGCATTTCCACATCTCTATTGGGATATCATCAGGTCCAACAGCTTTTCCACACTTCATTTTCTTTAAAGCCTCTCTAACTTCGGTTTTACTAATACGCCGATAAAAACAGAAATTTTTATTATCATTTAGGATGCTAAGGTCACTAAAGTCAATTGTATTCCTACAATCTTCATTAAAAAGTTTATCAAAATATCTCATCCACCTTTGTTGAATATCATCTTCTAAGAAAAGTACTTTTTGATCTTCATCCTTAATACACTTCACTTGAATTAAATCCTTACTACTCCTATCTCTTTGTTTGGCTAGCTTATACATATATCTTTCTCCCTCCTTAGTATCTAATCTATTATATAAATCATTAAAAGCTAAGATCTTTGCATCACATATTGTTTTCTTAGAATCCTTACATGCCTCTTTATATCTTTCCCAATTATCAGAATTTTTACATCTAAACCAATTTTTATAACAAATCTTCTTATTTTTTATCTTTTCTTGCACAATTGGATTCCACCACCAGCTATTTTTACTATTAGGGGCTTTTCCCTTTGATACTCCAAACACATCTTTTGCAATATTTTTAATATCACTAGCCACTTTTTCCCACATAACATTAACATCCTCATGCACAAATAAAATCTTAGAATCTAAAATCTTACTCTCAAAAATATTTTTATTACTATTCTTTAAATGCCCCCATCTAATCCTAGAAAATCGCTTTACTTTATTTTTAATTTTCTGTCCTTTCATCTTAAAGTCTAAAACTAATAAGCGATGTTGGGTACATAAACTTTCACTCGGAATAACTTTACAATCTTTGCAATCTAAACGATCTACTTTTCTTATAAGAAAATAATTAATCTGAATTTTACTATAACCATTCTTATAAGTGATGAGATGCTCATCTCTTTTCTTAAATAAGGTATTAGCAATTAAAAAATCATAAGCTAAAGAAAAATCTAATATGGTCTTACCACCTTCATTAGTCATTCCAAACTCATATCCACCATGAATGCTTTTAAAATCATTTACCTCTCTACCAACATGTCCATTTAAATCTCCTCCAATAAAATTTTTTTCTTCGAGAGGTATCTTTTGAATTAATTCTTCTAAATCATCCCAAAATTTTAATTTTGAACACATATCCAAACCTACTTGAGGAGCATAAGCACTTATAATATTAATAATCTTAGTATCAACAACAATCTTTAAAGCCATAATCCTATCTCCAATTCTATTAATATTTATAACATTATCCTTCAAACTCTTATCTATAATCACGCCTACACCATTTCTAGTACGACTCTTACCTGAATACCAAACTTTAAATCCTAAACTATCAATCTCCTTAGCCTTCTCTCCAACCCATTTAGTTTCCTGAATGCACAAAATATTTATCTTCCTATGAACCATAATATCTATTAATTCCATTAATCTTCCTGTAAGGGAACCTATATTCCAAGTTCCTATCCTAATATTAGTATCATGGACTAGCTTCTTTGCCCACATCCGTCCTTGATGTGGGAACCCTTGCCTATTTAACACTGCACCCGGGCGCCGATGCAGCGGCCCTTGCACACTTTTCACTGTATTCAGGCCATACAGTGCGTCGCTTCCAGGGAACGCACTAGCATTAACACAATTTATTAAAGGATTCATGTCATGGTTATTCGACAAGTTTTACGCTGGCTGTCGACTACCTAACGCAACCCTCCACTTTTCTCATCCAGGACTTGGGACCTGGCAACGGCAGTGTTAAATATAATATATTGGATATATAAAAAGCAAGATAAGCATAAGTATAAGATATGCAAAAATATCATGTATTGATACAAATTAAAAAGATTCCAGATTGATTCGGCCAGCTCATGCAATATCATTTAATCACTTTTTGGTAAGTTGTGGGTGCGATCAGGAACATTCGTTGCTGACATGAATAAGGGATATTTAGGGATTATTCAAAAATATGTCTCGATTGCGCTTCTTGAAATATATAAATAGGATTCAATTCTCAGTTTTTATATTAAAATTTGAGAAAACTCAAGAATTGTGGAGAATTATGGATAGCTATGTTAGAGCCACTGAACAAAGACGCCAATACTCTCAAATCCATCAAATGTTTGTCGAGCAACATCAACCAACATTTGCAGTCAATCAACGTCTCACTACTAATATTAGTCATCGCCCCTTCATAGACACAAAACATTCATCAACCAATGTCAAACAACTTCTTAATCAATCAATATATGTTAATATTCTAAAACAAACAACAATTGTCGTCTTTTAATCATATTGTTGACTATTAACCTCAATCCTTTGTCGACATCATCACCTCTTATTGCTATATGAGAAGATAGTCTCCAACTAAGTGTTTTTATTACATTATTGTCTTCTCTAATTAAAGCGAAGGGCAAATCTTTGCAATATTAAATCAAAAGTAATGGATCTATTCTGATTGACAAATCATCGTGATTTTTTTTTCTAAGTTCTCCACATAAAAAGAATGCATCTTTGAATTTGAGCAAATTTATCTCTTTATTTGTGTAGGTGCGGGATCTTTGGATAAGCTAAGATATAATTCTCAAGCTCTACCACTACAATATTTTCTGGCACGCTATGTATAGCATGTAAAGCACAAGTCCACTCCACATGTGAATTATCATTACAGACGAACGCAAATAACCTAAAACTGCAGGTTTTAAAAAGGTAATAAATGATTAAATGATCCATGGTAACAAGATAAAATAACCCGGATTGTGCATCTTGGTTCAGATAGAAATAATCCGTGGCTTGCCATGGGTGATACTTGAATTGTTCAATGAAACTGATGGTGAGAAATAAACCTAGATGCTACGGCTTGAAAAAACCTAACAAGATTGTAGTCAAATAGACTCTCACTATAAGAAATTAAGGTAATTTTTCAGTTTTTGAATCTAATACAAGCCGGGTGTGTAACAATACGAAACTAAGATAAAGTTACTCTATCTTGGAAATGCATACCTGCACAATCTGCGTGTAGTTAATTAAAATATCAATACTCACCTCTTTTTTATCCTGGAAAATATGTGATCTGCATGAAGGAGATCGTATGTTCTAGGATAGGTGCTGAACGATTCACACCAATCATGATATATTCCAAAAAGCCCGCGTTCATAAATGACAGGAAGTGTGTCTTGTGAATCAATAGATACAACATTCATAACCCAAACCTTCATGTCTCGCAAGGCTGCAGCAAAACTGTCAAAAACAACAAAGGCAATAATAATCAATCAGTTAAATGGTGAATATTAACAGACGAATTACAATAAGCTCATCTATGGATTTTAGCTCAACGTATTGTTAACAATTACTCCCAGCCACAACAAACAAAAAATAAAAATAGCCTTTCAGAATCAAGCTGCAGTATCCAATAAGAGCAAATAAAGCAAGAGAAAAAGGTTTAAAAACACAATAACAGGTTTACAAGATTATATTGATTTCCCTTCAATTACAAAGAATCTTTTCTTTGATAGTCAGCATATTTAGTATCCACAACTGCACAACATGAGGAAACCAATGTCAACTTATTCTAATATATATGATCTTAGCTATTCATAAAAATAATTTTGGATTACAACAGCTAGGGTAAATAATTTGATTGAATGGTGCATAATTGATCCCTCAATGATATGGCTTGTTGTGCGCACATAAATATAATGAATAAGTTCTAGTTAGCAAGCAAGACATAGTACATAATTATAAGAGAGCCGCAAACAATATATAATATCACACATTAACAGATTGTCCCAGAGAAAGGGCAAAATAATATTTGAAATCAAATTTCCAATGGAAATATGATGATGAATGAATCCATGATTCGATCTTCAAACATAAGAAATCAAACTGTTTAACAAATGTTCTGGTGTATGCATAACACGTACATTATGCTCGAAAGAATTACAAATTAGTATTAGAGATGACAACCAAAATAGTACCCTAACTCGTTACGAATGACCAAAATGGCTTCCGACTATTTACAAGTCTTATTTTAGTTCCTTGACTTTTAAAATAGGAACCTAAATGATCTCAAGGAATGACTAATTTGGTCTTTATTTAAAGAGTCGAGAGATCAAATTGATATTTTTATATGGTTGGGGACTATTTTGATACTTCAGAAAAATTCAGGGGACCAATTCGACCTTTTTCTCATTAGCATTATGAGGGTAATAGTCTACATCTGACCCTAAAAGATGTGGGGCTAAGCTGCAATCAGAACTTTTATTGGTGAATTCATGGCAAGGATGACTTAAATTCTGTGATTACATTGAAATAAATTGTCTTCATTTTAGTTTCCAAATATAAACAAGCCTCAAAAGCAAGACAATTCACTTACCCGCCATATACTGATCTCATGTCCATGACATTTCTAACCGTGGACCAGTTTATACCCATTCCATTCAAGTATGAACTGCCAACAACCTTTTTCCAATGCTTATAATCTTCTTGGAAGTCCTCAGGGGTAGGCTTTCCATAAACACCAACCTGTGAGCCGCTTAGCCAATAAGGAGTTTTCTCCAACCTTTGTGGCCAATCTTTAGGCCAATGTGTACCACGTACAGCAGGATCACTAGGCAACTTGTGCATACATGCTTGCAGGCGAATATTCCTATACAATCATTGAACAAAATGCTCTGAGAAATGTCATGCTATCAAAGAGCCAAACACCTTGTGTTCTTTGTCTATAATAATCTTACCAGACTGCATTTGGATCGTCATGTTCTTGGCAGATAGGGGGGTTGTTCTGCTTTCTTGATTCATAGCAGGTGTTGTTTGATGGTTTTCTATAGATTGCCAAACCCACTTCGTTAAGGGCATCCCACCTTTTGGCTACCATTTCCCAGCACATAGATTTTGTCAATGCAGACATGGCTGTCATGAAGTCCCACATGAATGCAAAAGTCAAACATAAAGAGTTCGTATAAACTGAACCTCACATAAAATCTTAATAAAAAGCTTCAAATTGGTCATAAAGCAACTTTTTATTATTAAACATTCTTCATCTGGTTTAGCAACATGTAAAAAATGTTTTAAGTTATGATGTGGGAATCCCAGCTCATCAAGTACTAATTAAAATTAATTATGTGTGCTACAAACAGCACTTGTAACATAATTTGGTAACAGATTATGGCTGCTGAGGTGAAGTGCATATAGTCAAACGAAGAAAAGGGGGCTTCATCAGATTCGCTAATATCGCTAGTTCTATACATTTTTCACCAAAATACTGTGTAAAGCAACTATGATGAAAAAAGAATACATCATACCATTCCATATCTCCTGATCTGCTTGTACCTTTCGGTAAACTGGAGTAGCAGACCACACAAAGTAACCACCGGGACGTAGCAACCGATTCAGTTCCAATAAAAGCATACCACCTGCATCCAACAACGTCAATGATTTTGCAAAGAAACAGTAAAAGAAATGAACCTTAAGTATGAGTGCGCATTACCTTCAATGTGCCATGGAACTCTACAACGAGCACAATGAATAACATCAAAGACCCCGCCAGGGAATGGTAGCCTTGTGGTGCCCATAACAGCTGATATGGCTGGAATTCCTCTTTCAAGAGCAAATTGCACTTGAGCTTCGTGCTCATCTTTTGGAGCAAAAGACATGGTTAGTGTATCTCTGTCAAAAAGATATCCTCCAAAGCTGGCAACTCCACAGCCAACATCCAAGACAACACGACTCCGTTTTCCCCATGCTATATCAGGCATTGACTATATTATAAAATAGGAAATATCCCAAACATTAGAATAAAGGAATTTCTATTTTGAAGAATTTACTAAAGAAGCATAATCCAAATGGTATAGAGATCAACATTTGCTCCAAAACAATAACAAGCAGTAGAATAACCTAATAAGCAGTAATAAAAATGACAGAAAGATTATAAAGATTCAAACCTCTTGGATGAAATCAATGTAGTGAAGGGCGCCATTTTTGAATTGAGTTCCACCCCCAGGGAAAATTAGATATTCTCCGCTAACTTTCACCCAATTTTGGTGTCCCTTGACAACTGCAAGCTGCGTATGAGGGACATTGTAGTACCATATCTGCAGATAATCATTGAGGCGTGAGTAAGCTTGCTTATTCAAGAAATTTGTGTGCAATATTAGGGCTAAGTTGTCAAAAGTATTATACCTTGTCTCTACTAGTAGGCCACTCAATTGGCTTACGGTAGCCTTTTGGAAGAGGAACAAGACAATCTGGACCCTCTTTAGGGCAATGCCTTTCCCGATGTTCAAAGTGTTTTGTGGATCGAAGCTTTTTGATGGCTTCCTCATTATCAAGGCATGGAATGTAATCCGACCCAGCAGTGACATTACAAAGTTTCCAGCTATGTTGTGTCACTGTCGATGAGGATGCTTGAACCTCATTCTCATTCCTTGATTCTGCAGCTTGTGTAGACCAAGCCCCATTTTGTGTATTCGTCTCATTAAGCAGATCTGCTTGCGCTCCATCAGGAAGTAAATCATTCACAGCCTGGTCCTTTGCCTGACTGTCAGATTTATTTTCAACATTAGCTTTTTCAGCCTCCATGTCTTGATTTTGTTCCACCTTCTCCTTTATCCACCCCTGATCTTTCTCGACCTTAGCATCATCATCATCAGATTTCTCCACCTGCTCTGAATTCTTCAAATCATCAGATTGTTGTTGCTCATCACTGCTTGTTTCACTGGAATTCTTCTCACTTTCAGGTTCTTGCTCATCTCCAACAGTTTCCTCAGAGTTGTTTGCATTATCTGATTGTTCTGATTGAGATTCTGCAGAATTCTTGTCCTTATTCGCTAACGGTTGATCATTGCCTATAATTCCATTAGAGCCCTGTTCGGAATTATTATTTTTCTCAGAACTTGTTCCTCGATCAAAATTTTGCTCCTTGTTTCCTCCCAGCTCAGTATTCATAGTTTCATTAGAATTATGCTCTGTGTTGCTGCCTTGTCCGTCCTTTTGAACTCTTGAATCATTTCCACCACTCTCCGTGGCTATGTCTTCAGCCGTCTTTGCCACTTCACCACCTTCACCTGTCCCACTCTCATCACTATAGGTCTGAGGTTTTGTTGTATCAAGTGAGTCATCCTTCTCTCCATTGGTTGGTTCAGCGGTGCTGTCTTCTGAATTTCCTAAAACATTCTGATCCTTGGAATCTTCAGAAGTAGTTTTGCTTGAAGTTGTATCTCTTTTGGATTGAATATCCTGTTGTGTTGTATCTTCAGGAACAACCCTAGAAATATCGTCAAAGGACTTTGCAACTGTCTCTGAATTTTCATCTGTCACTTCTGATTTGCCAGATGAGGACAACTCTATTGGTACCACAGTGGATGACGTCATCATCCAAACACCCACCAAACATAGAGCTACAAATACAACAAGCGTTGCTGTTGAGCAATACGAAGATGAACTCCTACTATCAAACCGTTGATTCCTTCCCAATGCCATTTTTTAAATGTATAACAAATCCTTAAGCGAATACCTGAGTTTGAATGAAAAAGAAAAAGGTTATTGCTCAGATGGTGTTCATTCACACAAGTAATTGTTGAAATTAATTAAATTAAAAGGCATGAAATTTAATTGGAAACATAAAAGGCCTATAGAAATCAAAGCTACTAAGTAAGGAGCAATCGAATGCCAGACTTGTGTTGGGAATACTTTTGAAAACATTTAAATTAAATCATAATATCCTCATCAAAAGTGTGAACTATGAAAAACAAGCTCTTTTTGTCTCAGAAATCCGTTGATTTTCAGCAGATAGATTATATAAATCATATTTCAATTTCATGATTTTATATAGATTTGAGTTGAGATTTGCAAGCCCCTAAATTGTTTGTTGCTCTCATTTCTGAGAGCACCCACAAATAAGGGCATATTTAGGCTTTGCTCTTTACATGTGTTTTCGTTTGCAGGTGATGTACATATTATTATCGTGTTATATTACTTAATGTATGGGAAATAAACTTTGTAGATTGAGGTAAACTTTTTTGGTTTTATTTAAATTTGAGTTGATACTTTCTATAGGCGCAAGCACCAATATCAATTACCGCCCCCTCCCCCCTATTTGGGAGAGCGCTCACACTAGGGTATCATTTGGCTTCACTAATTAATGTGTTTATTATTTGCTTCTAAAGATGGCGTACTCATTATTATCTTTTTTATATTATTTGATGCATTACTGAATGGTTACGTAGAAAGAAGTGAACCGCCATCTACTAAGCTGATTATATCTCCCATATACTATGGCGTAATGAAAATACTTGTAAGAGGAAAGTATAAAATAAAATAGCAAAATCTTGCTCCTCATCATCAACATTCACATTAATATTCTTCAAACCTTGAATGATGAAATTGAAATCATTAAAATGTGATTTAATATGTATGGCTTATGATATGAGAAGCAAATAAGATCTCCACCTCAGTTAAAATTTATAAAAGAGGCTTTGGGTCCTATAAAATAAGTCTAGCTTAAACAACAAATCTTCTGCAGTTCTTTCCTCTAAGACATTTGCTAAGAACTAGAGCACAATAGCAAAAGCTTAAACTTCATCGTCAATAATGACATTAATCTTCTTCTAATATGTAAAGTACAACATCTATTTTTGGTGAAGTTTAGGTCTTTAGTAAACTAAGGGTATGTTTGAGGCAACCTTCTCACCGATTTGATTTTCCTGCCACTATCACTCTCATTTGATTATTTCTTTCTTGTTGTTTATAAAAGATTTATATGGTCGGAAGTTGTTTTTGAGAAACAGTTTTCCTAGAGTGTAGTATATAAAAGAAAATTGTTGTCTGTCTTTTAAAAAAAAAGGATTTATAATGCTCACAAAAGCTTTCAACAAAATTATTTTTCCCATAACAATTTTATAATCACATTTACCAAAAGCTATAACCGCCTAAAATGGACTCAAAGACACAAGCTTAAGTAAAAAACTTTCTACAAGTCTTCCCTTTAAGAGCTTCTTTGAGACCTCATCGACCAAACACAATTGAATCGCTAAGAGATTCTTTTCATCTATCATTATCTACTTTTCTTAAATTGTGGCCTTATACATTGTAGCTCGTCACATGAGTGTTTCACAAGTCCTAATCGGCTAGATCATCATGCATCTTACTTCTCCTAAGCCCAAAATCATTTGAACTGCCAAGCTTCATGATCTTAAATTTCATGTCCATCATATTCCTCACAAACTTTCTCCATGATACAAATTATTAGAAATAATGCACGCCTAATTTGGCAATGTTTACATAAGAGTGAATATGATGAATACAAAGTAACTATGAAGGATATCAAGCACCACAAAAGAAAACACCAAAAATATGTGGCACACCTTGAGTAAGCCTACGAACATCATTGCGCAGAGAGGAGTTCCCCAATATGAGAGAAAAATAGATGATACATATAAGGGGTTTCAATATTTTCTATATTCTTTTCTGTCTCTTAATTCTAGTAAATTCAAATCCTAAAAGAAAAAAAAAAGATAAACCTAATTAAACGTCAAACTCCAAGTGAGACCACCATGAGTGCTCTCAGAAATGAGAGCAACAAACAATTTAGGGGGGAAAAAAAAAGACCACCATGAATGCTCAGTGCTCTCCACAAGGCACCACCTCCAATAATTGTGAAATTTAAAGCACAAGTACATGTACCAGAATAAGTAATATGATGAGAAAATATTGTTCCCGTGAAAACTAAAGCTACCCTACAACCTATTACTAATTTCTATCACTTTAATTTTATTCAAATAATTACTAAAATAAAAACTAGCAAAACTGATATTAAAAACTATATGACTAAATAAAAAAAAAAAGAATCGGAAGATGATAAACAAATGACGATTAAGCCTAGGTTTATAGTCTTCTCATTGATTGTTGAGAGGTATCCAATATGTGTTTGTTATTCATTAAAGGAGTTTTTAAGAATTTTATTATTTTATTATTGCCCTAATGCTTATGCTTGAGAAATTAGAGTGGTAAGAAAACACCAAAATGAACCCATGATAAAATCTATAACGTCGGCAACAAGACATGGACAACAATTGGGTGATCATAAATAAAAATTTTTGTTTGTTTTGTGCGTTGACTTTCTTTTATATTTTCTATTATTTTTGCTCTCGATGATAATGTTTCACCTGTTTCTCAACAATAATCATGCTTAGACTAGAAAAGGTCTATGTTTTTAGGTTAAATCTGAGGAAAGAATAGGTCTCTTCAGCACCTTGGAAATCGTGAAACAAAGTGGTAAGCAATGAACATTCTCTTCCTTTAACAGGGAATATGAGTAGTTAACATTATTATTTAACCCAGGAAGCAAAACATTTGGCTGAAGGATTTCGGAAAGCACAAGTACTATTGGTCGTCAATTACGTGGATCTACCAACGGTGATAAACAAAACGAGAAAAAAAAAAAAAAAACAACCAATCACCATAACACATTTTATATCAACATTAAATATCACAAGGAGCAATCCATAGTTCTATTCAATCTCCCCGTCAAAACTCGAACCATCAACAACAACCAGATAAAATCACTGACGAAAATCAAACTGATCAAATCGTATTCATCAGACTCCAAATACACATCAAAAAGATCCTTAAACAAAACAAAATTCGGAAGAAAAACATAATGACACCCCAAACACAAGCTCAATAACATTAAAATGCTTATTTCATCCAAAATCTTGCTCAAAACCAACCAGATCCAGTCCTCAAGAACAAAATGTCAACGAAAAAGTCCCCCAGCCCAAACAATTTACAAGCTCAAAACGACTCTAGCGCGCGTTAACAAGACACCAATGCTCCCAAATTCATCAATACAACAACAAAAAGCACAAGCTACGAAGCGAACAAATCAAATGGAACTCAAAAAGAGACGCCGAGTTCAAGATCTAGCAGGATAAACAGAAGGGAAATCTAGTTTATACCTTAGTCTTCGCTGGAAAGCGCTTCAGATCTAGAGGGAGAGAAAGCTTAAGAAAGAGCGCAGAGGAACTTCCTCGCCATCCCGCTTGCAGTGGTTAAGAGAAAAAAAAGGAGTTAAATGGACGATAAAATAATTATAAATTCCTCGATTTAATAATTTCTAAAAATAACCTTCGAATAATATGACTAAAATTATCTTTATTTGTTTAACCCCTTTTGCTTATTCCATTGCTGAGGGGGATAATGAGCAAATAACCGCGAGGAAGAGGAGAATGACCTCACGTCGGTGGTTGCGCTACTCCTGCAATGTAAGTTTAATAAGTGATATATCACCAAAAAATTATTTTGATCGGGCACGGATCTCGAGGAAAAACTTAAGTTGGAAACTTTAAAAATTAATTCGGAGATCATTTAAACTCCGATTTCAGCAAGCTTATAGTCGAACTGAGCGTCTCGGAAATATGAACCCAACGACACCAAATTCGACTCAATCCGAGCCCAAATGAGTCCAAATCAAGTACCCGAAGCGCTGTTGGAAGCTTCGAACAGCAATTTGAGTTACCAAACGGTCTCCGATTTTGACGAACTTATAGTCGAATCGAGCGGCTCGACGAGACAAATCCAACGAGCCTAAGATCACAGAATTCTGATACCATTAAGACCTTAAAATGCTCAATAAACGGTTCACGATCAAGGGATTCAATATCAGCCGCTCATCCGGATCACTCCTTATTTGCCCTAACCCCTCATCTATTTACGGGCTATGCCACTCCAGAAAAATTATAAATAGCCCCTCATTTCTCTTAAGAAAGGGCCCAAGCCAAGAAGAGAAGAAGAGAAGAGAAGTCTAGGAGGGAATAGCTCCTCCTCGACCACCGCCGGAACACCGCCGGAACACCACCGGAGCATCGCCAGAGCACCACCGAGCGCCCGAGGGACGCCGGAGCTCTGCCCGACGCCGGAGCGACGTCGGAATTCTGCCCGACGCCGGAATTCTACCCGACGCCCGAGTGACGCCGGAATTCTTTCTAAGTGACGTCGGAATTCTGCCGGACACCCGAGTGACGTCGGAACTCTGCTTAGCCTTGTAATTGATACTCATTGTAATCTGATCGTCCTGAATTTAAAGGACGAATCAGCCTCGTGTATTTCATACAACACTAGTGGAACTTTTTCAACTGGGCGTGGCCCCGTGGTTTTTCCCTCGTCCAGGACTTTCCACGTAAAAATTTTGGTGTTCTTTCATTCTTCTGTTTGTGCGCTGGATATACGTACAACGCTGAGACGGAAATTTAAACTCTATCGCCGCGTATATTTGAGTCCGCAACAATAAGCATAGACGATCAGAACACAAATCAACAACTGACACGTTGTCCTCTTCAACAGGTTTCATCGTTTGGAACTTGATAAGTAAGATGTTCCTGAGTGCAATTAGAGATGGACATTGTGCCGGTTATCAAGGGTGCCAAGCTTTGCAGCGTTAAGCCGACCGGATCCGACTAATGCGAATTGAATAGTTATGAATATGATACTAAACATAATTATCCTAAAAAAAATTTAAAATGTATCCTCACATATTATATATATATATATATATATATATATAAGATCTGCATAAAAAAAATCGAATTCAACACAAGCTGAATAATTCAATCTCTAATGGCTTTTTCTTTGTGTTGAATCTAACAAAAATAACAGATATATTTTTGAAATAAATTTGATTTGTAATTTCTTTTTTTTTTTTTTAATCCATACTCCATAACCATTGTTCAATCATAAAAATTCGATGTTTATGACACTAATTTAAAGAATTAAATTTAGGGTCATATGAACTTTAATTTCGTCAAAATTATAGTCAAATCAAATATCTTGATGAGGCGGACTTATCAATAGCAAAAGTGATTCGATCATAGTCCAAATCAAGTAATTGAACATTACTCAAATGATTTTCAAATACAACATGGTTACAATCAAATTGATCATCTCGACAAGACAAATCCAAAAAGCTCAATATTGCTTAATTACGATAATATTAAGGCACCTTGATGTTAAACGATTATATTATTATAACATAATTAATATGAGACATCTAATGGAATGTTCTTGATTCTCTCCATATTTTTTAGCATGACATTCTAAAAAATCAATAAATATATTTCAATCTCTATATGAATGGGGGAGGACCGTAGGCTTGAGATTTAAGAGAGCTTGATACATCCTCAAAAAATTATTTTGATCGGGCACGAATCTCGAGGCAAAATCAAGTTGGAAACTTCAAAAATTAAATTTGGGACCATCCGAACTCCGATTTCAGCAAACTTATAGTTGAACTGAGCGTCTCGAAAGTACGAACCCAACGACACCAAATTCGACCCAATCCGAGCCAAAATGGGTCCAAATCAAGGGTATGAAGCGCTATTGAAAGTTTCAAACCATAATTTGGATTACCAAACTGTCTCCAAATGCGACATACTTATAGTCGAATCGAGCGTCTCGACGAGACGAATCCAATGAGCTCAAGATCGCTAAATTTTGACATCATTAAGACCTTCAAATGTCCAGCAAACAGTCTACGATCAGGGATTCAACATCGGCCGTCCATTCAAACCACTCCCTAACTACCCTTGATCTTCCACCAATTTACAGGCCATGCCACTCATGAAAATCTATAAATAGAGCCCCCTCTCCTCTTGAAAAAGGGACCTAATCCTAAGGAGAAAAAGAGAGAGCTTTTGCCTCCTTGCTCCTCTTCGACCACCGCCGGAGTTCCGTCGGACCACCACCTGACACTGGAGTTCCGTCGGACCACCACCTGAGGTCCTGCACTTCACCAGACCACCACCTGAGGCCCTGCTCTTCGCTGGACCACCACCTGAGGCCCTGCACTTCGCCAGACCACCACATGAGGACCTACACTTCGCGCAGACCACCACTTGAGTCCCTGCACTTCGCTAGACCACCATATGAGGCCCTGCACTTTGTCGGACCACCACCTGAGGCCCTGCACTTCGCCGGACCACCACCTGAGGCCCTGCACTTCGCCAGACCACCACCTGTGGCCCTGCTCTTCGCCGGACCACCACCTGTGGCCCTGCTCTTCGTCGGACCACCACCTGAGGCCCTGCAATTCGCCGGACCACCACCTGAGGCCCTACACTTCGCCGGACCACCACCTGAGGCCCTGCACTTCACCGGACCACCACTTGAGGCCCTGCACTTCGTCGGACCACCACCGGAGGCCCTGCAATCCGCCAGACTACTTCTAGGGCCCGAAGTTCTGCCAACACGACATCAGATTTTCACATACGCCTTACTTCAACCCGACGGTTGATAACTTGTAATATGATCGCCCTCAGAGGCGAGTCAGCCCCCTGTAAATTACTCAAGTTCTAGTGGAATCATTTCAACTAGGCTAGGCCCCGTGGTTTTTCCCTTTTCAGGATTTTCCATGTAAAAATCTTGTGTTCTCTGTATGTGAGCTAGACATTCGTGCAACGCTAGGACGTAAAATTCAATCTCTATCGCCGCGTATATTCTAGCCCGCAACAGAGCTCAAATGCATGAAGAATTTCAAAGTTCCACCCGTGTATCAATGTTGTTAGATCATTAACTGACCACTGTTGTTGAACTACCGCCACATGTTGTCATTGAACTGTCATCACCGCCTAATTGTCATTAAACAACCACGGACCTTCCGATCATTATCGCCCAACTATTATCATTTCATCTTTGTTGTTCAACTGTGATCTTTCAAACACCATCACTTCACTTTATCCATTACATGATAACGATCCTTTTAACCTCCATCGCTCGACTACAGTCCTCCAACCATTATTGCCATTCTACGATATCCCCTTTCCATTGTTGCCCAACAACAGACCTCTGACCTTCTTAATGCAACTATGGTTCATACAACTACCACGATTCGATTATGGTCCTCCGGTCAAGGTTGCTAACTACCGTCGACTGTCCTTTAATCATCGTCGTCTAATTACCATCCCTCAACCATTATTGCTCAATTATGATACCCTGACTACAATCACATGACTATGATCCTCTAATCATTACAGCCCAATTAAGTTTCCTGGCCTCTGTCATCTGATTACGATCCTTCTAACCACCTTCGCCCAACTACGATCATTCGACCTCCATCACACAACTACAGTTCTCCAACTACTAACACTTGACTATAGTCCTTCGACCACAATTATCTGACTACGATGCTCTGATCACCATCGCCTAACTATATTTATCCAACCTACAATTCTCTAACCAATGTCGCCTTACTATAATGATGCCCCCTAACTTCATCACATGTTATCGCTTATGATGTCACCACACATCATTGCTTATAAGACTGATGTGTGTCATTTTCATCATATCTGACTCACAACAACAACATCAAGATTTATGCTAGACTTCTTGGTCCCTGATCTCCCCACCTTAAAGGAGAAAAATGAAAAAAAAAAAAAGCAAATGATTATTAAGGACAACTCTCATGTCACAGGGTTCATCCATTTTCCATCGTGTAATTCATTCTGTATAATTTGTATCAGCACCTTCCTCAGTTATGGGAAATGCCATCAATTATAATTAATGATAAACACTAATGAAGTCATCACAACTAGGCTAGACCCCATATTTTTTTTTTCTTTTAATAAAATTTTCACATAAAAATTATGATATCTCTCGCCATTCCTCTCTTATTTGTGTGTGTGTTAAACTTTGTACAATGCTAAGACAATAAACTATCTGAATCTACTACCACCAATATTTTGGTACACAAAATGTAACATATTAATATAATCAAACAAAGTTTAATATTAAATAAATTATATAAATATTCATTAGACAATGTATAATAATTCATTTTAAAATATTTAAATGCTAGTTTATGGATAAATTATTATGTAAATTAAAAATTTATCTACTACTCGGATGATGTAATACAACCTACAAGAGAGAATAGATTGTGCTTATTATGAGAAGGCAAAACTCTAACCTGAGGTATGCCTTAGCTTAAAGGATAAAAGTGAGTAAGCACGGAGAATTCTACAAGGAAGTGAAACCATGTAATAGCTCGTATTTTAATCCAATCAAATAAATCTTTTCAGGAGTCATTATAAATTCAAATCATAAATTATTTTTATCATAACATTGATATTGTAGTAGGTTAATTAAATTAATTTTTCCATAATTTTTGAACATTGATGAAAATCTTTAAGAAATTGATACCTATTGCCCTATTGGTACAAGTGTGAATTTTGGGACCATCAGGTGCCCGTTTTGTAAATCAATTTTATCATAATTTTTTAAATAAAATGAGCTTTTTTATTGATATTTTTTTATAATTTTTGAAATCTCAAAAAGATTTGTATGAATTTTATGTTGAAAATTGATTAAATTAAATATTTATATTATTATTATATTATTATTTATTTATAAATATTATATTCCATTAAAGCCTTTTTTATTTTTCCCTCATTCGGCTAAACAGAGTGCGAGTAAGAGAATTTAGAAAGAAAATAGAGGTGAGAGAAAAAAACTTAGGGTTTGAAGGCTATAGAGCGATTTTCATCAGTAGACCCTATTAAAAATTTTCTCATATCATTGTGAGGATTCATTATCCTATTTTTTATTTCAATAATTTGGTGCTTTTAGGATTTTTTGGTCAAATTTATATTTTTATTACAAAAAAATTAAGATAATTTTATATTAGTAAAACTTTCATACCTAACTTTTTATATGTTATATAGATTGAGATTATGAATATTTTGAGTATTTATTTAAATTTTTTTGCCAGGTGATTTTAAAAATTAGCAATTTTTATCAATTTAAAAATTTATTTTGATATTTAAAAATAGTGATTTAGTTTAATTAAAGCTTCAGAATATTTTTATATATGATATCTGATAATTTGATTAATTCTTAAAAATGTGAATTTATGCTCGATAACCGTTCTGACATTTTGGATCTTTCTGAATTAAGCCCAATTATGTTTTATTTACTACAATATATCAAAAATTAATGTGGATATATGATTAAGTAAAGCTAATCGCTATTACTATTATAATATGGTGATAATAATATGTGTGTGTAAAAAATAAGTAAAAACTAGTTGACCTATTAATTGGAGATTGATTTACAGGTATATGATAGTGGGCCAATGAGCTTTTTTTTTAATAATATTATTGGGTGTTATCCACTACTGACACAATGATATAATGATATAAATATTAGAAGTTGTAATGAGTTAATACTGTACCGACAGGCAAAGAGTAACGACTTTATTTACTGAGCCAACAGTTACCAACTATTGATTGTTAATTACTAAAAAATATCATGATAGTCAGAACTTCTTTATTGTTTGTTTGACTATTACATATTATTGAGGCATTATTCCTATTATTGTATGATTTATTATTACTATACAGATTTAATGTTATTGTATTATTTGCTACTACTACCACTAGTTTTATTGATGCTTATACAAACGTCAATAATATTATTAATTTTTTTATTAACATTGTGATAAGTATAAATAATATTATATTTTATATATTTTTTTATTAGTGAAAACATACTTTTTTAGTTATATTTATGCAGAAAAATACATGAAATAGGCAAAATTTTTTAAGTATGGTATAATGTCATGACGTCGGACACAATATCGATGTGGCGCCATCATTGACACTGCCTAAGTGCCCAAATATGGACATGACAGCGCCCATTCTCTATTTAACAGCACCGCAGCATTGGAGGAGCTGAGTCAACGCCGCAAAGTTCGGTCTCTGTTTGCACAGCGCTCCGGTGCCAAATTTCAGTGTCGCTAAGTCAAGGGAGTGCCACATAAACATTACAGAGCTCAATAGTCACCAGTGCAGCGGCGCTACAGTTGTAACTGTTCAGGTCATGATTTGCTAGTGAAGCGATGCATCGATTTATTAAGCAACAGGTCCATATCAGCAAGTGCCACAGTGGAGGAAATCCTTCAGTGCTGTTGTGTTAGTTCATTTTATGGGCATCACGGCGTTAGCATCTATTTTATGTATTTTTTTATAAATAGATCATTTGTAAATTGTGTTGAAGAATTTAGTCACTTGTTTAATTTTAGTATTTATAGTGTTTCTCTGATTTTTCCTTATGAGTGATAACTAAGAAAATTCAGAGAAGTACTATATATATTTTATTAGAGTGTTTGGCTTGTGTTTGTGGAAGTAATTTTGTAAATTCAAGGAGGGGTGTAGAGGAGATCATTGAACCTATCCAGTGATATCTTTTCTTCTATACTTTATTTCTTTTGTGTAATTAATAAAAATAAATATTCTTCACTTGTTCTTCATATCTAGCTAAATTATCTAGTTTTAGATTGAATGTATAAATAAAATATAAAGTACTAATAAATTATCTTCATCAATAATTTCATAATATTTTTAATATACTATATCTTCATTTAATTCATATAATAGTCATATGTATAATTAATATCAGGTGTAATGCAGAGCTTAGGATTAGAAAAATAGGCACAACTAGGTATATTCGATTGATATGATGCAAGCATAGGCATAGTGCTTGTCATATATCAAATTTATAGAGATAAATTGTTTGGAGTTTTAACAGTACATGCTTTAATTACTCTTCTAATATTTTTATAATGTGACAGACTATGGGAGTTTAGAGTGGCATTGAGGTTAGAAGAGTTTAATATATTCTTTATCTCTTCACACTTGACTGAGCAGTCCGTGATGCATATGTTCTAAATAATATCAATATAAAAGAAAATTATTAGGAAACATATTATATTTATATTCCATCAATCTAAAACTATTTATCTGAATGATATTTTAATTAATTATTTTTTATTTTAAATTAAGTGATTAAATTTTCATTAAAATTTATTTTAATTGAGTAGGATAATTATTATAGCTGAAGTAGATAGTACTAGTATTTATAGGTAAACATTCTTTCTCGTGGTATCGATACTTTACTCTATCACTATATTACTTGATTCGGCATGTATACTTACATATATTAAGTGAGATTTTTATAATTTTTATATAAAAAAATCTAAGTATTATTTAGAAATTGATAGAGTTCTAAACTATTTTCATAATATTTTGGGTTACTCTACCGCCTCCATCACATTGTTATTGATTCACTGATATAAAAAGCATGATAAATATATTGAGCACGTGATATATTATATATATTGAATATGTGATTTAGATATTGAGTTAATATTGATATAGAAATATATATTGAGCATGTGATTTATACTATCATTTTATGCAATTTGACTGCATTGATATGTTCTTTTTCTATTTTCTTGTAAATACATTAGTTTATTTGGCTACTAAGTTACATATTTCATTATTTCCTTACTGTGCTATTTTATTAGTTTTTCTACCATACTGCTTTCACTCCTTATAAATTCCACTTCTATCTTATGACTAATGTATGTGAGCTTTATTATTTTTATATTCATTCATGATCATATGACTGTTATTATTATGACTTGACTGATGATATGCATACTTCTTCTTTATAATGCTTTGAATTCAGTTATAAAATTTTAGTGACATGCTGGCTCTTGAGCTAATTATATATGATTAAATAATTTTAGGTCAGGATAAAGGAGCAATAGTGAGAGATTAACTAGGCACTTCAAGTTCAATTTTTTATAATTTTAGTTATTCTTTTGTACATAAGATATAATAGATGTGATATGATTGTAAAGATCGTGAGTAGTGTATATGATTTATTTTTAGGTCAATAAGTATATATATGTATTAATATTTTGAATTATATAAATTATTTTTATTATTTATTACTAATAAATAATATTAGATAACTCTGGTTATCGTATAATAAAATAAACAAATAAGAAAATTTTCAAATTAGATTATGGGGTATGATAATTATTATTATTTTGATAATTGATATTTAAGTACTATTGTTGGAATACTTAAATTATTATTAGAGCCGTAGGAATTGATTGTGAATTGGGTAGAATGGACATATTTAAGTGTATTATTTTACGTACATAATTAATTGTATGTGTGAATTACTCAGATCATATAAAATTATATAAAAGTTAATAGTTCAAATAGACCTACCAGAGCAAGATGAGCCAAACAAGCAATGTAGTACAACTCCAGTACCATTAGATACTATTATGCAACTGGCCAGTGTTCTAACATGGGCAATGGGTGATACTCAAAGTAAGTCATTAAAGAGCAAGAAAGAAGAGGGGGATAAGTATTTGTAGATATTTCATAACCTAAAGCCCCCACTATTTAAATGAGTTGTAGGACCATAGGCTACATAAGGTTAGTTACATCTGATAGAGAAGATTTTTGATAACATACAATGCCTAGAGAGCCAGAAGGTACCACTAGATGTATTTTTGTTCGAAGGAGAGGCCAAGAGATGGTTGGTTGGACAATAAAGAAAGAAATTATTAGGGAAGGCAAATGCCGAGATCCCTTGGGATGAGTTCACTGCAGTATTCAGGATGTCGTTCATACCTCTGTTAGCCTGACGACAAATACAGGAAGCTTTCATAAAATTGAAGTAGGGACAAAAGACTGTAATGTAGTGTGAAGCTAAGTTTATTGCATTGGATATGTATACTCATCAATTGATCTCTACTACTGAAAAGAAAAGTGCTACAGGTTTCTGTAAGGATTGAACAGGGAGTTGAGATATCTGTTAGTGTCTCTATGAATTTAGAAATTTTTCAAACAAGTGGAGTGGGTCAGATTGATAAAGATTAATTTGGCAATATAGATATATATGTATGACATGGGCTCTAGATATGATGTCTGTAGGAGAAGGATCAGGGATGAATCAAACTGAGATAGAGAAATTGTTAGCGATAAAAAAAGCAGATACAATGATTCGAGGGGATTTGGATCAATAGCATCTATAGGCAATTACAACTATAATGAATGTGTTCATTGTAAAAGAAGACACATATGATAGTGCTGCTTATTGATAAGATAATATTTTTTATGTGAATAACAATGATACAAATTAGTGGATTATCCATATATAGGAAGAACATATTCTAGACTAAGACAGACCAGATAGACAGATGATTGTTGGATCGAGAATATATAATGAAAGATTGGTAAATAGAACTGATGGCAAAGTCACCAGTGATGGTCAGAAGGAGTTTGTTGCACCAGGATTGACAACACCGATAAGACCTACTCCAGTGATACCATGTGTGTACAATATTTTTTTTTTAACCATGTGTGTATAACTTACAGTATCTAGAAGGTAGACAATAACCTTAAGACAGACAACAACTTGAGGATTTTACTGGTAAGAAGTTTATCTTAAATAATTGTATGACATAACATATCATATATAATTGAATGATATGTGATAGAATGAAGTAATGAACTGCATGATTGTATAATTTCTTAACGAGTTTTTATTTGAGTTTAATTTAATTTGAGTTTTGATCATATAAATTTTATTTATATCAATTTTGTGCTAGAATTTTAAGGGAAATATTGGGGATGATATTTTTTTTAGGTATAATACCATGTCTTTTAATCCAGCCAAATAAATTTTTCATGAGTTATTATAAGTCCAAAACACAAACCAATTTTTTCATAACATAGATATTGTAGTGATTTAATTATAATAAATTTTTTATAATTTCTAGGTACTTATGCAAATCCTTAAGAAATTGACACATATTCGTACAAGTGTAGATTTTAGGACTATTGGATGTCCGTTTTGCAAACCAATTTTATAAAAAAATTTTAAATAAAAAGGTTATTTATGAATATTTTTTTATAATTTTTAAGTCCTAAAAATATTTATATAGATTTTATATTATGAACTGATTAAATTTTATATTGAATACATTAAAGTCATTTCATTTTTCTCTCATTCAGCTAAACAGACAGCGGGTAAGGGAGTTTAGAGAGAAAATAGAGATTGACTAGGCTCCTTCATATTCATTTTTCCTGAGTAGTGTATACGAATTATTTTTAGGTCAATGAATATATATGTGTATTGATGTTTTAAATTATAGAATTTGTTTATACTATTTATTACTTATATGTGAATTACATAGCTCTGTTTATTATATAATAAAAGAAAAAAGAAAAAATCTTCCAAATTAGATTCTGGGGTGTGATAGACTATCTCATACTTTTCGCAGGCAGCACTTAGGGGCCTCAATTTAGGAAAATTATGTCCTTATGGGATGAAAGAAAAGGGGAGGCACAACATAAGAAAACTTGGATGTATGTGATTTGGGTTTTTAGTCTACAGTATTCGTAGTGTGAGTGAGAGAGATATAATATGAAACCTAAATATATAATTTATAAGTATCTCGAAAAGGAAATTACAACATACGAATATATGCAAAAAGGTGGCTCATTTTGTAAATATTAGAGTTCATTCTCAACAGGTCAAAATAGGTCTTCATAAGAATAAAAAGGGAGACTTTATGATTATCTTTGAAGTTTTAGGCGGTATTAACAATAATAGGGCTTGAGCTTAAATGTGATCACATTTTAAGTGTCAAATGCTTGATTGATTGTTGAGCGATCAATTGATGTGTGGGGTAGGAAACACTTGTATTGGTCATGATGGGCCGCTATGTACAATGGGCATGATTTGCCTTCTTATAGACTTAAAAAAATATTTTTTGCTTTTGTTGAGCAACAAAGTTTAAATTGATTTATGTCATGGATGTCTTGGAGTGATCAAATTATTGACAACTGACTTTACAATAATGTGGTACATAAAGTATTGCTCTTTAGAGGAGCCTAGTTTCTTAGAATATTGGGCCAATAAGGCCAACCAGATTAACAAAGTCATCGTTGAGAATTTCACACGAAGATTGAGTTGGAAAGTCATCATGAAAAGGTTGATTTCTTAGGTGGAAGACAACAAGTTGATAAGACGATTATGTTGAGAAGTCATGTGGAGACCAGGTTTTTAGAATGAGAATGTTGAGTGGTAGGAAAGATATTTACCATTTATGTCTAGATTGATATTTGTCGTAGTTCAATGGCTAACATTGCCCAATATAGTCATCACTTGATGTAATAATCACCCAATGTCATTATTGCCCTGCATAATTATTGACATCCCCCATTATTGCTCGATGCTTGATGTCTTTAATCATTTGATCTTTCACCACCACCTTCTTAATTGTATGATCCCAAATATTTTCAAGAAAATGATCACATTGAGCACACTCAATCCCTTAACATTCATTATTGCTCAATTTTCTCTATTTAATGAAGTTGATATTCCTTTGAAACTCGTCATCACTCTCTCTCATATATATATATATATATATATATATATATATATATATATATATATATATATATTACATCACCTCATACTCGTCATGAACTTATAGATGCCTAGTGCAAGTTGTCATCCTCAACTCCTCCACACTCCTATTAGCAACACATGCATCGGAAACTACTTACAATTCAAGTTTTTGGGGGAGGATCATCGATCTATAATGCTTAATATTTTACACTATATTGATATACTCCACTTAGCTACAAATAAGTCTTGAGAGATGTTCAACATAAAGTAACTTTCATTAAAGTTGAGCCATCATACAACATCATCTGGCCAACAAAATGTGATTTTGATTGGATTGCCCATATGCCACCCAAATCTCCTAATAAATTTATGTCCCAAGAGTTTGACCTCTTGAAACTTTGGACCTTCTTGTGACTATATTTTAACATATGAAATATTTTTAGATGCCTTTGTTCCATTTATATTCCCCCTCTTTATAAGTTCCCTTACTCGATCACTTTACTAATTCTTCAAGTTGGCTATTTTTATAATTTACCAACAAATCCTCTTAAATGGTCTTCCCCTTATCAATGAGTTATAACTTATTATTATTATATCCACGTATCTCTATGAAACTCTTAAAGCTTCCTGTTAGACGAGAGGGTTGTGCTTCTTAATTTGCACACCATCTCATCAAGCCACTTGAATTCTTCCTAATTATTTTTTTCTTCCTTAATATGATACCCAAGCATAAGAGAAATAACACTTTTTTTCTCCTAATGGTGAGTATATCATTATTGTTTCTCTGATTTCAATATGAGTATATCATACTAACATATTTTTGATACATAAGTACATAAATTAACAATTATAAAATTTATCATAATTAATTTCAAATTGAAATACTCATATATGAAATACTTTGTTATATGAAATACTCATATAACAAAGTATTGACTATCATTATATATCTAGGGATGGGAATCCAGCATTGATTCAAATTAGATCTACCTCATATAAGTTGGTTCAAATACGAGCCAACTTTGCTCTAATCACACGTTACTTTTAAATTGGCTTGAATTCAAAACAAGCTTGCTATAAAGTATTTATTTTTCATCTTAAAAATATTTAGTCATATATATTTAAAAACCCACCGATGCTTAGCTCGGTTGGTGGGCGAGCACGGGTGGGTACCCTTCATCCCGGGTTCGTTTTTCTTGGGCTGCAGCGCCTCTTTCGGGGGGATCCAAGATGCGTCAGCTACGGGTTCTAATGGATGTGGGTAGCCCATCCAGGTCGACCGAAATTTACGGACCGCCAAACGCTCTCGGCCGGAGATGACAGCAGACGGTTCCTCGTCATTAATATATATATATATATATATATATATATATATATATATATATATATATATATATATATACTTGATCAAATTTAAATTCACTTAAAATTGAATTTAGACCAAATAAAATATTTTGACTAAGTGGCTCAGCTCATTGCCCCTATCCCAGCTTAATAGGAGCTAAAAAATAATTCAATCTGCTGTTTTATTTTTCAGAAAAAAATTATAAATTTATAAAGTTATTTGACTAATACGTACTTATTATTTTTTTATTATTTTAAAAAAATTTCTCTCATAAATTTTTTTATTATCATTATAATAACTATATAATTTTCTCGGTAGCAAATTCAGAATGAACTTCATAATTACACTAAAGTCCGCATATATCCTATCAGAATATAAATATTTCTCAAATGGACGAGCCGGCTAACTGCGCTGAACCCAGCACCTGTCATTAGCCATCCGAGCCTATAAAATGACGCCAAAATATGCTAGCTGGAACGCTCCCAGCTGTCAGATTCTTAGGGCGTGTGCTCACGGCTGACCAAGTAATGGCGGAACGACTCTCCCCGTCCACTTCCTTGTCCTGCATCGGCGCATGCTTCCTCCGGTCGGCGTCCAAGCGGGCTATGATCCGATCAGCCCTCCCTCTCTTCGCTACTCGCCGGCTATCCTCCCTTCGAGCTGTCGCCGCTTCTCTCCGCCAGTCGCCGCTCGACCCTGTCCACATCCGCCTCTTCCAGGTACGTCTCGTCTCGTCTCGTCTCGTCTGATGCTTTTGTTGTTTGCATATATTTGTATGTTGGCGGAGTTTGTTCAGATGGGCATTGGGGATTCGCAGGATGCGGGCCGACGCTCGCTAAGCTCGTCTCCTGGATCCGCGGCGGCGGCGAGGTCGGCGGCTTCGGATCCGGTGCAGCTTAGGAGCGCGAGGGAAGACATTCGAGAGCTCCTTAAGACAACGTTTTGTCATCCCATACTGGTAAGGAATGTTGAAGCTCTTTGTTCGTTTTGTTCGTGTTATCTTTTTTCTATTACTCGAAACTGGTTTAGAATGAGATGTGTGCATGGGAGTATAGCAGTAATATAGATACGTGTTTGTTCTTTAGGGTTTTAAATGTGATTAGTTTCAAGAAATAGCTCCTTCTGTTAGTAATGTGATTTCACACTGTAATTCTTCTAATCTAAGAGTCCATGATGGATGATACATTCCGTTGACTGAAAATTAGCCTGGCAGACTATTTAGGTGTTACCGTTTTGAGGAAATAATGAAGGCAAGTAAAGAATATTAGATGAAATGCTTTTCTACAATGCCTATGTCATTAAACAAAAGCCTTTAAATAGGTAAATACATAAACGATAAAAAGCAGAAAACTAGGAATCACCAAGACACCTTAAAATGGTCCACTAATAGTACTTATATTCTAACATGTTTAAACTGAAAGGCTCTTTTAGATTAGTTAATTCTTAAAACAAATCCTAAAGACCTGATCAAACAATAACCACATAATCATTTCATAACAAATCCATCTCCTAAACTGAAAAACTGAAAGTTGGCAAACATTAATTTTATTTCCAGCTTGCTAACACGGAGCAGTTTTCTTAGCTTCTAAAACATAGCCAAATGTTAGGAACTTGGTAAAAATATCAGCAACTTGATCTTTACTTCTACAATGAGTGTGATTAATCTCGCCTTTGCGAGACCTCTTAAGAAGTGATCACGTCATATGCTCGCTTTGTTAGTGTAGAACTGATTTTGGAGAGTTTTATAGCTGAACTGTCTTCACAAAAAATTATCGTCGCTCCCTATTATTTGAAATGCAACTGTTTAAGAATTTTCCTCAGCCAAATGGCTTGACAAGCATAGTATGCTGGAGTAAGAAACTCTGCTTCAATTGTCAATAAGTGGCAATTGGGTTCTTTTTTGAAGGCCGCGAAATAGCCCCTAAACCTAGCATAAATAAATATTGTCAAGTGCTCTTCTTGTCATCTTGATCTCTAGCATAGTTACTGTCATTTAAGTGAAAGTTTTAATTTTTCTCCTGTCTTGCAGAATAGTCCAAAGTCAGTTGTACCATGCAAGCATGGAAATTTTTTTTTGTGGCAAGAAGATGCATCTCCCTTGGACAATTCATGTATCTATTAATAAGACTAAAAGATACATAGCATCTGCCTTGTTGCAGTCAGATGCATCAAGCTCCCTACAATTTGTTGTATAAAGTGTTGTCCACCACTCTTCCTTTAGAATATTTCATCAGCGTCAAACCAAACTCAGCTGGTGTGCTAATAGTTAGAGTTGTAATTATTAATTTGAAATCTATCTAAAATTTCTTGCACATATTTCTTTTGAGAAACAAAGATACCTGCTGGAGCTTGCACAACTTTTATGCCAAGAAAATAGTGCAACATTCCAACTAGCAAGACCAGGCATATCAAATTCAAGCATCATTGATTGCTTTAATTTTTTTAATTACGACATTATGATTTCCAATGTAATCATCAACAAATAGACAAACAATGAGCATCGTATGTCCATCTCCAATTTTGAAAAAAGTGTCTACTCATTTGGACATTTTTTGAAAACCTTCTTTAGGGAAATAAACATCTATCCTTCTATACCAAGCTCTTGGAGCTTGTTTTAATCAATATAATGCCCATTTTAATTTGTAATTATATGTTCATCACCAATCTTCACATGACAATGAAACAGGTCAACAAATACTTGCTCCTCCAAATCACTGTGTAGGATTTCACTTCCAACTAAAAAATAGGCTACAGGTTTTGTGTTACTAATGTTGTTACCAATCTAAATGTGTTATGCCTTGCAGCTGGAGCAAAAACTTCATTGTAGTCGATACCACACTCTGTTTTGTAGTCTTTAGCAACTAAGCATGCCTTTTACTTACCCACCTTGCTATTCTCTTTTAGTTTCGTCTTGCGTACCCATTTCACACCATTGTTATTTTACCCTTTTGGAAGCTTTGTTAGATCTAAGTGTTATTTTTTTTTTCCAATTGCAGTACTTTTAGTGTCCATAGTTTTTTGCCTCTTTGATTCTTTGACAACATTTTCAAAATTACTGAATCAAAATATGAAAATAGAGCAAAACGTGTAAGTGGGTCCTTGGAGCCCAGCTACCTTATAGTCTTCCATCCATGTAGGCCTTCTCTGAATTTGTTGAGGCCACTGCCCGCTTCTTTGTTTGCTGGAATTCTTTCATTAATTAGTGTTTTTTGTCATCATCTTTGGGTTTTAGCCGTCTTTCATTATTTTCTCGATCTAAATCAATTTATATTTGTTGTATTTCATTTTTTTTCATTCCAAACCCATAATCTTTATTCATTGAAAAGCACACTCAACTAATGACAATTTTTTTCGTGATAGGATTGTACAAATGTATGCTTTTGATTGCTCACTCATACAAAAAACATTATTCACCTTTTGCATCAATCTTGCTCTTCTTCTTATATGGAATGTGAGCATATGGTGTGCAATAAAAAATTCTAAAATGTTCTACATTTGGTTTATGTCCATTCTAAGCTTCCTCGGGTGTCACATTTTGAATAGCTAGACTTGGGCGCCATTTTAGTACATGAGTGCTCCAATTGATAGCTTTAGTCCATTTTTTTAATTCTACTTTTTGCTTAAATTGCTTGTATTGTGTTTAAAATTATTCGGCTCTTCCTTTTTAAATGCCAGTTTGTCGTGGCATATAAGATGCTTTAAGTTGCTTTTGAATTCCATTCTTGTCACAAAAATGTACAAATTCTTTTGTGTTGTAACTTTCGCCATGATCATTGTGATGGATCTTTATTGGCATATTTGCTTCTTTCTTGGCTAGCACTTTGAAGTTTTTGCAAGCTAAAAATAGTTTAGACTTTTCTTGTGAAAAATAATTCAAGTTTTTTACTATAATTATAAATGAACATTATAAAATAATATTTACCACCATTCAATATCGGCTTAATGGGGTATCATAAATCTGAAGAACCGTCTCCAACAAATTCTTTGCTCTCTATGATTTTCCTTTTGGAAATTGGTGTTGATGTTATTTTCCAGTAACGCATGCTTCGTAGATTTTAGGATTCTGAATTTTTGAAAGACCTTTCATTATATTCATATGTTATAGTGTTTTTAGGCCAACCTTGCTTTTTTCTAGCACTCTTGCGAAGGAGTATTGTCAAGATACAAAGGGAATATTCGAGTTATTGTCATGTTGATTTGAGCAACAAAGCCCAATTTTTTTTCTTGAATGCTAAAACCTCATTTTTGGATAGAAACCTCATATCCTGTTCTCTTTGAGTTGATTAACGCTAAGCAGGTTGGTTTTCTAATCCAAAAGAACTAAATTATAATAAATAATCTGAGTAGAGTTATCCTTGGTGTGGATTTTAATGTTGCCTTTGCCATGGTAGAGATTGAAGTTTTGCCACGTGCACCACTGTGTTTCAAAATGACCTATCCAAGATAAAAAACATAGTTTTATCCATGGTTGTGAAAATCCGACCGGACGTAAAACTAGAAATATGAGAGGTTCAAAGTTAAACCGGATGGCATCATAAATATTATAATTATTTAAATAAGAAGTAAATGATATAATAATTATATAATGATATAAATTCGCAACTAAAAATAAAATTTAGTTTATATATAAACTTATAAATTTTATATAAATTATTACTGATTTATGTTAAATTCAATATAAATTATTATAAACTATTATTAATTTATATTATATATTTAGATAAATTTTACAACCATAAATTATATATTAAATTCACATTAGAATTTTACATCTATAAATCATTCATGTTAGATTATTTAAAATTAATAAATAGATAAAAATTAATTTTTAGTAATGTATATTAAAAAAAATAAATATAAAATAGATAAATAATTAAATAAAATTAATATATAGTTAAATAAAATAAATATTATTCTTATTTAAAAATATATAATGTATATGTTTTAAAACAGAAATTTCAACTAGTTGTTTAATCTCACATCACTTGGGAGCTTTGTCTTATGTTGTTTATATAGTTTTTCTTGTTTTTATGGGTTAAGAGCTCACATAGGGTGGTGGGACTATGTGGCTATGAATTGTTGGTGCTTAATTGATAAATAATTATTATATAAATTTCAGCTTATTATTAAAGAAAATGTGTTATATTTAAATTAATTTAATCTTTAATTAAGTGTTTTATATTAAATTAAATTATTTAAATAGGTTATGAATTGAATTGGGCGTTTCTTAAAAATTGAGACCGGTTCAACTGGCGGCTCAAATCGGTTCTCACCGGTTTGATGTTGGGCCAGTTTTTCATGAGGAGGACTGAACCGACCATATGATCGGTTCACGGTTAAACCAGTCGAACCGACCGGTTCGGCTTGGTTTTCAAAACCATGTTTTTATCGCCACACATGATTGCTGCAGCTGGCATATAAATACTACAAATTTTGATAAGCATATTCTTTTGCATGATAAATTGTCAAGAGTGAAACTTTTTCTTTTGATGCATTCAAATTTGTAATGGCCATAACTATGACATAAAAAATATTCAATTTTAAACTTGGCATGCCTTTTATTTTCGTATTGGAGTAAATCAGTTATATAATCCTCATCTACTTTGTGGTGTGTATTAATGTCCTTTCATTTTCTTTTTCCATAATATGACCTTAGAGATTGACAAATGTTTGGAAGTATAATCACAACAAAACAAACAAGAAAAATATAAGTGCAACAAAGAGGAAAGAACATCAGGATTTAACGTGAAAATTGGTCTTGATGTTATTTTCCAGTAACACATGCTTCGTGGATTTAAGGACTTTGAATTTTTGAAATACCTTTCACCATATTCACCAACCATGCTTTTTTCTATCACTTTTGCGAAGAAGCATGATTGAGTGGTATTGTCAAGGTACAAAGGGAATATCTGAATTATTGTCATGTTCATTCGAGCAATTAAGCCTAATTTTTATCTTGAATACTAAAACCTCTTTTGTGGATAAAAACCTCATATCCATTCTCTTGGAGTTGACTAATTCTAAGCAAGTTGGTTTCTAATCCTTGGTGTGGATTTTAGTGTTGCCTTTGCCCATAGTAGAGATTGAAGTGTTTCCATCAACGCCACTGTGTTTCAAAATGATCTATCCAAGATAAAAAAACATAGTTTTATTGCCACACATATGATTGCTGCAACTGGCATCTAAATATCACAAATTGATGAACATTTTTTTTTGCATGATAAATCATCAAGAGTGGAACATTTTCTTTTGCTGCAAAATTTGATTTTTGTACCACGATCTCTATTGAGATTAATCCCGCATTCAGATTTGTAATAGCCATATCTAGGACATAAAACATTCAATTTTAAACTTGGCATTTATTTTTGTATTGGAGTCATCTGTATAATCCTCATTTACTTTGCGGTGTGTATTCATGTCCTTCCATTTTCTTTTTCCATAATTATAACCTTAGAGATTGGCAACTATTGGGAAGTATAATCACACAACAAAACAAACAAAAAAAATAAAAGTGCAGCAAAGAAAAAACACTAAGATTTAACGTGGAAAAAGTTGAAACTGGCAAAAAACGATGGAGCCACTCCACACCAAGAAATCCACTATGAAAATTGGGAGAAATTGCACAAATATCTCTTCTCACACTCTTTCTTTGTCTCTCTTCACTTCACACATTAATCTTTTCAAAACAGATAAGAGGCATACTTACAAACATCCAAAGGATGCAACCTTTCAAGTGAAATAAGAAGAGAGAAAAAATTGCTTAGCCCAACTCTCAGCATTGCGACACTGGGGATTGGAACATCGTAGCGCTCCACTCTCTTTCTTCAGCTCAACTTGCAGTGCCGCGATGCTGGGGGTTGGAGGGCCATCACTCAACTCTTTGTCTCCCACCCAAGCCTGAAGCGCTGCAACACTCCAGCATACAGCGACGCGGTGCTGTACGACTGTACAAACAAACAAACCAAAATTCTGAGGCTTCGCTCCTCGCCCCTTGAGCAGGGGACGTGTTGTCCCTAGTAACCCCCTATTGAGTTTTTTGTCGAACTCGACCAATGGAATTGAGGTTTGAGTCAACAGTACAACTTGATTGATCGACACAATCATATTCCATATAAAACTAACAATAACTGCTTTCAAAGCTTGTTCTTCTTTCTCCTGCTTGACAACCATCAGCTCATGAATAATTAAAGTGCTTTGTAATTCATCGGTTAGAATAGTGTGGTGTGGGGATTCTATTGCACTTGTATCACCAACATCGACACCAAAAAGTACCTTGAACGTTGCTTTTTGGTGATGTTTTGTTTAACCTATATCATCGTAACCAAATTAGGTCATCCAACTACCATAGAAAAAGAGACGAGCAACAACTTTAATTAGTTTTTCATAAATGAATGCCTTTATGTTCTTTATATTAGTTAGTTTTTAATGTGTTGACTCATTTAGACCTCAAGATGAATGCTTTGTTATATCTTCTTTTTGATGTTATGGTTGCATAGTATTCTACTAAAATGCAAATATAATTTAGAAAAATTGAGAAATGTGTTGGGGGTGGAAGTAAAACTATGTGACGAAACAAACAAGAAAAATAGAAATGTAGCAGAAAGTAAAGGGCATCGGGATTTAAAGTTGAAAACTCACAATCGGGAAAAAATCACGGAGCCACACCACACCAAAAAATCCACTATGAAACTGGGGAGAAATAAGTACAGATCTCTCTTCTCTCTTGTTCTCTCTTTGCTTGTCCTCTCTGTTACAGTGTTCTCACCCTCAAAACACAAGAGAAAGTCAAGTAAATAACACCAAGGGACGCCACCCTTCAGAAAAACAAGAAAGAAAACTATCCAGTCCTCCTCGAAGTGTTGCGGTGCCAGTTTGGAGCGCTGTGGCACTCTACTATCTGTCATTTCTCCCAGCAGACTTTGCAGCATCGGGGCGCTTGGGAACACATCGCTGGGGTGCTCGGGTACGCAATGGAGGCGTTGTACGAAAATTTTTTTTCTGATGCGGAGCACCCAAACCCAAATGGGGGAGGGATCCCCCACCAGCGAGCACGATAAATTGACTTGAGGTCCGAGGCAACAGTATAACCCTATTGATCAACATAATCAAATTCCAGACAGAACTAACAAAATAAGCTAGATTTGACATGATTTTCTAAATTTGTAGATTGTGATAGTAACAAATTAGTTCCATGGTTTTAAAATTTTTGGATAAAAAAAAATCCACGCAACTCTTGGTCTTGTCAGGCCCCAATAACAACTATGCTCAACATTATCTTGAATAGATGGACATTTTACTAAAGCTAATAAGGCATGAGCCACAAGCTAGTCAGCTTTATAATTTGTGCTTGACCTGAGAATTGGTTCTGAAGCCCACACATTAGCCTGTTTCTTGGATTTTTTATCCTAATGGTTTGGATCCAAAACTTTTTCTTGATACCTTGAAACAAGATAACATTAATATGGTTTAAATATTATTCATTTTTCCTAATTTCATCCCTATGTTCTACATGCCCTTGCTTGAAGAGTCTTTTCCCATCTTTATTGGTTGTAAAAGTTCCCTTCATTATAACTAATGCTTAAAATTTGAGGTGGATAAATTTTAATGGCTTCCAAGAGGAAGAGATTCTTATATAATAGATGGTCCTTGTATTAAGGAATAAGGAGGCTAATGCGGCTGTGGATCCCACCCCCCTGGGTGGCAGCTCGACAGAATTCTAGGAGCCAAAAGGCTCCTATTTTGTGGGTCCCAACACCTCATTTTAGACCTATAGGAGGAAAAGTTTAAGAGGAGATCATTAGAGAAAATATGTGAGGTGCATTAATGGTGGGATTAAGGATACTTTTGGGGGTGGGTTATGTGAAGAATTTTCTGCAGTAGTTTTCTTGGGTAATTTTGGGTTCCTAGTTGCTGCTAGGAATTGGGGGAGAGCTGATTCACCTCTCGAACATTGAATCAATTGTATATTGTGTTTCTTTTGATTGAAGATTGATATTTCAGCTTTAATAATGTTGTTCCTGTATGTCATCGTTGTTTTCACTTGGTTGATTGCTGTTTTTTTTTTGCTGTTTGGTGCTAATTTTGTTCTAGTGGCTGTTCTTATTTTGGGTGCTTAAAATTTGAGGTGGATAAATTTTAATGGCTTTCAAGAGGAAGAGATTCTTATATAGTAGATGGTCCTTGTATTAAGGAATAAGGAGTTCATAAAACATTACTTATAAACCAATCATATTTACTAAAAATATGTTGCATGGGGCTCTTTGCTGTTTATTTTCTTGAGTATTTCAATCAACTAGGTTAATGTAATTAACTGCATACATAAGCTATGGCCAATTATTCCCTTATTTACATATATATTTCTGGTTTGTCAAACCTTAGAGATCCTCACTTTTGTTGTTTTGGCTACTTCATCGTTAGTAGCATCAATAAGGAAAAACCACCTCTCTCAAATCATGGAGAACCTCTCTTTTATTGTTTTGGCTACTTCTTCATTGTTTCGTAGTATCACACCAGAAAAAGGAAAAACTCACCTCTTTTGTTGCTACTATATATCCCTGTACTAACATGGCAACAAAATTTGAAGTCACCCTGATGAGGACATCTCCACATGGAAAGTCTACCGGAGACGTGGTCGTCGATCTACGGCCACGATCGAGTCTTTATATTTTTGAGTTTTATTATGTTATTGTTTTCTTTTAGTTCGTTTACCGTTGTACCCTTATTTTAGGGTGGTTTGCTTGTAAGCCCAAGAGGGCATGTTTGTCTTTTCATTTTGTCTTTTGTTTGAGGCTATTTAAAGGCCCCTATTGTATTGTTTTGGTTAATGAATGATTTTACAAATAAATTCCTGCATGTTGTGTTCTTGTGTGAACTTGAGAGCGTTGGAGAGAAATCCCTAGGAAAGGGAAAGCGAATCACCCACCAACTTAGGAAGAGTCCGGGTTCGTGGTCTCTTCTCCTCCCTTCCCTACAACTCTTTCTCCCTCTCCTCCTTTCCCTACCCGACGGCCCCTCCACCCCCCCCCCCCCTCCTTTTCCTCCCCACCACCCATACGGCACCCCCTCCACCTTCCCTTCCCCCTCACGGCAACCCAAGCCATCCGCCTCCCTCCCCTCTTCCGCCGGCCCTACCCCATCCTTCCCTTATTTCCTATTTCCTATTTTAGATTTAATGATTTAGAATATGTTTTGAATTCAAATAACTTTAATTTGAATTTAGAATCATTTCCTAAATTATTAAGGTCTATTTTTGGAAAGTTTCCAAATAGGATCCTATTTGAATTTTAATTTAAATAGGATCTCATTAAAATCTTTCCTAATCCCTAAGCTAAAAATAGAAACCCATTTAATTCCTCCCCAAATTACTTCCCCTCTCCTTAATGCCGCCGGCCCAAGCCCTTGCCGCCGCCCCTCTCTCCCCTTCTCTCTCTCCAATTCTATCTCCCATTAAATTCTAATTTCCTCTTTTAGTTCCCTCCAAATAATCCAAAATCTGAAACAAAAAAATCAGAATTTGGGAACCCTAACCCTCCCCTATCCTAACCCTAACTTTTCCCCAACCCCTCCCACTAGGCCGACCACCCTCTCCCCTCTCTCACTTGAACTCCGAAGTGAAAATCCTAATTTTCCAAGGGTAAAGCTCCAAGAACAGCAAGGAACCCTCATCTTCAACCCACCCTCTCTTCTCCAACATGAATGGAGGTCCCTGAATGGGACTACAGATTGGTACTTGACGACGACGACAACATCGACATCCTCCGTTCCCCGTTCTTCGACGTCGGCTTTGATTTCGACAACACCGTCGAAGAATACTTCGAGCGGATCCATATCCCCTTGGTGGATACAATCGACGATCAAAGATTCAAAGGCCGGTGGACTATCGTCGGCCGATTCACACCCGCCATCCCTCCGGCTATTTCACTGCTTCCCTTCCAAGGCTACATCAACCGTCTTCTACAAATCATCAATGGCGTCCTTGGCAAATCAAAGGGTTTCTTTCGGCGACAACTTCCCTCCGCATAAGGGTTGACTTTTCTTCCCTTTTCAATTATCTCTTTGTTTTCTAACCTTGTAGGTGGTGACATAAGCGCAAGGAATCACTCCGCTTAATTTTGCCTAAGCTTAGTAAACGTAGGATTTGAGTTATTAATTTTCTATGCTTTCTAATCTCATTGTTAGATTAGGGATGTTGAGTGAACTCCTACCCTTATGCATATTATTGAGTTTCTAATTTATCTTGTGGGTTCAAATGCTTAGCTAGTGATTTGGCCTAAATGCCGGCACCCTTCTCTTGTTTTATCTTATTGTTTCATGTGCTAGTAATTGTGCTTTAATGCTTTAATAAAAAATCGTGTAATAATCTTACTTCATCCATGTTAGGCATTTAGTCCGGCATCACACCCCTTTGCGTATTTGAACTTAAAAGTTACTGCAATGATCGTTTTTTGGATTAAGTTATCAGATCCTTGTGTAGGTTTTTTTTATCAAGTTATTAGATCCTTGTGTAGGTTTTATTTAATCTTGACAAATCAGATTCAACTGTGAATAATTTGTTTTCTCTTGCTAGAGTATATGTTGTTTGCATGAATCTTACAGTCTGATAATATATTGTGAAGAATATAGAGAGTTTTATGTAATGTAAAATATTAGCTTTGTGTGCTTCCATTAGAGAGGAGCTCATCTGTTTTGCATTTAGTTATTGGTAGCCATAGATGATTGTAAATGTTGCTAGTAGACATGATGATGTGTAAAAATATTGTCATTTTTATGTAAATTTGTTAATTTCAAGTATGTAGCATATATTCATAATTTTGTATCTATTTTTTGTTAGGCGCCACCATGAAACATGACTGGAAGTATTTGGTATGATATGTATGCTAACAGGTTCGCTTGGGATGGCATGATTCTGGTACATATGACAAGAACATTGAAGAGTGGCCACAAAGGGGGGGAGCTAATGGAAGCTTGAGATATGATGTAGAGTTGAAACATGGAGCTAATGCTGGTATTTTTCTTCGATACTCCATGTATTTTCACTGAGGGAGAATCTTCTAAAATCATAACGTGTTTCTCCAGGTCTTGTAAATGCTTTGAAGCTGCTTCAGCCTATCAAGGATAAGTACTCTGGTGTAACCTATGCTGATTTATTTCAGCTAGCAAGTGCTACAGCTGTGGAGGTTTTTTTTTTTCTCTTTTCACTTCCTTTTATCTTGTGGAATAGTTGTTTTAAGCATTTTGAGCCACCTCTTAGGAAGCTGGTGGTCCCAAAATTCCAATGAAGTATGGAAGAGTTGATGTCATTGGACCTGAGCAGTGCCCTGAAGAAGGCAAACTTCCTTGTAAGATTATTTCTCAACTGTACATACTTGATTTTTTGAAGACGGAAGAATGTTAATGAAAATAAAAACTTAAGTAAAACTCATACTAAAGTTAGAAATCCTTTTAAATATAGGGAAGTCATAGCTTCTTAAAAAAATCCGTGAGAAATAACTTGATACCTTATTATTCTAGGTTTTGAGCTCATTCAGCTCATTCTTTGAACTTTAGTCTAGACTAGACTAGTCGCTCAAATTTTGGCTGTCTGACAAGTCTCTCCAAACTTTTGTAGCCCTCACTAATTTCAACCTGAAACTTTTGACTTGGTGATCCACAAATTATCAAAGTCACCCTTCTGGCGTTAGTTGACATTCAATTAGCCTTGGCCTATGTTACTTTGGTTTAATGGGACCAAAAAATGTCGTAGACCCACGCCCTAGCTAAAATTTTCTTTTATAAGCTTGATCTGTTTGCCAAGCATCCCTGAATTTCAACTGACTTAACTCGAGTTTGGCTGACTTGGGTGACTCTTGATTAACCTATACCCTAATGGCCATCTTATTTAATCTTCACTCAATTATAGTTGATATAAGCAAAGTCGCTTAATCCTTGTGGTTTGGGTAGGGAACCCTTGGCCATTGAGCAATTGGCTATGGCTTAAGCATAATTAAGTCGTGCTCTCTCTCTTTCTCTACATTAATCTACAATTTCTTGCAGCAATTGCAATTAGCTGAAAAATTGGCGTTAACAATACCAACAAACTCAAGTCCACTTATAGTGAAAGTGAGTTTGGTGGACCATTTTTATTACTGATGGTCCACTTTTTAGTGGTAATGAAAATTTGTTAGTTTAGTCATTTCCGTTTTTACTTTAAATTGAAATCGATCCTACATTGTATGCAGTTTTGCTGAACAAATTTAATTGTAATGCTTAAATTAAATGAATCAGAATCTTATTTTCTAGTTTGAATAATTAAGTCTTTACAAATAGTTGTAAGAACATTGATATGTTATACAGTGATATTCTTTCGAACTTCAACCATGCGTTGTTGTACATTATCAGGGAACTCTGTAGTTTATAGCAGTTGCAATGTTTCATAGGTATATTGTACAGCATTCTCAAGCTCGATTACATTATTCCATTTTAAAATTTCCACTTTAATATTACAATTTGGAATGTATTTTAACGTGTATTCTGACAGTTCACTGTCAAGATAAGGAAATGTTGCTGTACCAAGAACAAAATATAAAATGGATTATGTTTTGAAACATAAACCCTGCAAATATTTATAGAAGATGGTTCATGGATGCTTGCTTGTTTACACCAGCAATTGAAATTTAGTAAAATTTTTGGCATTCAATGATACTTTAATACTCCGAGTCCACTGTTGACGAATGAGAGTGCTGATATCATTTTTTGTTGTTGATGGTCCACTTTTTAGTACTTAATTATCTGAGTCATGGGGTTCAATTACAATTTTGTTATTGGGTCTTTCTTGATCAGCTGCTGGGCCACCATCTCCTGCTGATCATTTGCGGGAAGTTTTTTATAGAATGGGATTTAATGACAAGGTAGTCTACAACTCGTTTACCTGCAGGTTGATTTTCTGTTATAAACATTTTTTCAACACGGTGTGGTCTTGGCTGCAGGAAATAGTAGCATTGTCTGGTGCACATACTTTGGGAAGGTCTAGACCGGAGCGTAGTGGTTGGGGAAAATCAGAGACAAAGTATACAGTATGAGACTCACATTTTGCTTTACATGCTTAAGTTTTTGCTCTCAAAAACTCATATTTACTTAAAATAGGCCAAGATAAGTTTAGCTTTGGTCTTTGCAGTTATTAACCCTAGCAAAATTTTCCTGGAAATCTTGAAACTTTGTTATTCATTAATTTTGGATAAATTAGAGTAAACATCTCATTCAACGCTCATTTTAAAATGAACGTAAAATAAGGGTTCCTAAAACCCACCTCAAATAGATGGGATAAGGCTAATGATATTAGAATTTGATGTTAATCAAATATTTTTTGAATGGGACATGTCATTGCTTACAAATTTATCATAAATTTAATGTGCCAATTGTGGGCTCTGAAAATTTCACGCTTCGGCCTCTCCGCGATGCCTCTTTCTTTTTGGTTGTTTAGGTAGGCGATGAGAGTTTTAACGAGTTTAGGTTCCGGGATAAATTTTTAGAAGACATATTGGATTTTAGATTAGACACTACCTAAAGATTTCACCCTCATTTTGTGAGGATTTTTGATGCAGGACTAGGCAATGCAATAATGAAAATTTTAAGATCTTGCACGCTTCTTTGTTGAAACAATATTAAATATTACTTTAGGCGATCTCAACGAGAAAATAAAACAAGAATGGGGTGATTTCCATTTAGGCTAAGCTACACACGTCAAGTTTAGATCTCAAATAATCAATAGTTCAAAACACTTCATACGGAGTGGCTTTCAACAAAACCCCTAGATTAACAATGAACATTAGGCCCTATGGGAATCCCTCACTCAACTCTCTAATTCATTAAGTTTGTGCGGAGAAAAGATTAGCATAACCTTCATGAATCAAGATATAACCACATTCGAGAAATAAACTAGGAAAGTAGAAGAGTGGAAGAAGAGTTTTACCCAATGGAAAAGACAGTATAAGACTCCTATTGGAATGTCTGGATGCTTGAAAATGGTTGGCAGCGGCTCTCAACTCTTAATTGCCTATGGACAGCAATTTGGCAATTTTCTGAATGGGGACAGCCATCAATATTGACCTGAAATCAGTGGACAGCAGCTGGGAAATCATTCCAAACTGTTGAACAGCAAGTTGTATGGCTTAGGAAATCTGAACAACAGCTGTGAAATTCGAATTTGGGTTTGTTGTGGCCGGCGGTATGAGGGTGGAGGGAGATGGGCGGCGGGATTAGGGAGGGCCGGCCGTGGGGTGTGGTGATGGCGGCGGCTTGGGTGGCAAAAAGTGGTCGGCGGGTGGGTTAAGGGGAGGTGGCGGTTGTGGGTGGAGGGGGGGGGGGGGGGGGGGGGGCAACAGCCTAGGGAAGAGGGAAGGTTGCCGACAACTTCTAGGAAAGGGAGGGGAAAGAGGAAAAGGGAGGAAGAAGAGACCACGAACCCGGGCATGTCCAAGGTTGGTGGGTGTTGCGATTTCCTCTCCTAGGGATTTTCTCCAAGAACTCTCAACTCTCACAAGAACTCAAAGGCGCAGAAATTTTCATAATAATTCTTCATTAATCTCCAAAAAGATACAAGCGGCTTATATATAGTCTTACATAATGAATGAAAATAAAAGACCTATTTGCCCCTAGGGCACACATACGACTAAACCCTTTAAGAAAGGGTATAAACGGAAGAAAATAACAAAACTTATAAAACATAAAACTAATACAATAATACAAATGAAAAACTCAAAAGTAAAGCGGCACGATCGTGGCCGTAGATCGACGGCCACGTCTCTGATAGACCTTCCACGGTCGGATATCCTCATCAATTTTATGATCTGAGTTCTGGTTTCCTATAGGCGCAAGCCCTTATAGTTAATTACCCCTGCCAATAACGAGAGAGAACTTTCGGTTAAGACTAGTCGTAAGATAGGTTGCAAATCCAACGTATAATAGCAACAGAGGAGGTCGTGACCCAACCTGACAGAAGACATCTTATCGGCAGCCATGGGTTGCTTCGTTTAAGTAAACCTTGTAGACCTAGGGTGATGTTTCTCTAAGGGGATACATTTGAATTCACCTTAGCTGACAAAAATGGCTTTGTGTCTATCGAATATACATTATGATTCATTACTCAAGGGTTTGACGCCGTTAGGGAACATACGAGCTTTGACCGTGATCGTAATATAATAATGTCATTTTGCTGCAAAATCACTCAATCAGATGGCATGTGCCACGTCCCTGCTGGCAAGAGACTATTTGAGGATGAATTTTAGTGATACACCTGATATGACATTTGCTCATTGTGAGCTGAGATTAATTTCAAATTTACCACCCCCGACAAATGGTTGCGGAAGGTGGATGAGTTTAGCTTTAAGTTTTGGTGATTAGATTTTGAATAATTTTTTTTAAATAGGCTTTTGAGAATTGACTCATCTGGTTGAAATTTAATGTCAGCACAGCCATCATCGGGATATGCCAAAGCTATTTGTATTTTCGTAGAAATTTGGGGGGCATTTTAAATATTTAGGGTCCCCTCCGGTTGAAATTTCCTATCAACATTGCCATCATCAGAGTTTTATGAGCAATTTTATTTTATCGGTTGAATCTTGTCGATTCTGTATATTTGCCGATAGAGAATCGGGTTCCTCATCAGCTGATAGGAAATACTTGAGTTCGCAAGTAACCCGAAGGGAATACTTGAGTTCGCAAGCAATCCTAGTCCAAATCGGAGTTCCAACAGCAACACTAGGGCTGTCTATAGCAGGAAAACAGCCCAAACAGTAGGAAAAACAGTAGAAATATGAGAGAAAACTTGTAGGAAAATCAAGCAAACGTGGTATTCCACTAGACGATGGATAAAAACAACAAACGATACAATAATCTTCAATTCGAGAGGAAGATTAACTCTCCAAAATCTCTAGGCAAAGTTGTCTAGAGCCCAAGCCTCCAAAGAACCCTAATTCTCCACAAAACATAACATAACCTCTCCCTAATCCTCTCCCCCCTTCTAATACAAAGCTTTCCTAATTAATTTCCCTCTCAAAGCCCCTAGCCGCCCCCTCCTTTGAATTTTGAATTTACTTAAGTGGGTGGGACCCCACTTGTTTGGGCGGAACAAGGAGAGGAGGCGGAACCAGTCCGCCTCCTGTAGGTAAACCGGACCGGCCCCCTTTGGGCCGGTGGAGCTTGGGCCGGTTCAATGGGAACCGGCGTAACAATACCGCCCTCCCAAAGAATCACCTTGTCCTCAAGGTGGAAGTCTGGAAACTGATGTTTCACCCTCTCGTATGGCTCCCACGTGGCCTCATAGTCCGGAAGATTCTTCCACTTGATCAACACTTCCTTCGTCCCTTCCTCTCTATGGCGAACCCCCATCAGTTCTAAGGGTTCCAGAACCACCTCCAAATCCTCAGTAAGTGTCGGCGGTAACTCAGGGTTGGCCCAGTACTCCCCAATGGCCTTTCTCAACTGTGATACATGAAAAACTGGATGTATAGTCGCTGTGGGTGGTAGTTTCAGCCGATATGCTACTGCTCCGATCTTCTCCAGCACTTCGTAAGGTCCAAAGTACCTTGGGGCCAGCTTCTCATTCCTCCTGTTAGCGACTGTCTTCTGTCGATAGGGTCGGAGCTTCAAGAACACCCTCTCCCCCACTTTAAACTGGATGTCCTTCCTATGCCCATCAGCCTGTTTCTTCATAATTTGCTGAGCTCTCAGTAGATGCCTCTTCAACTCTTCTAGCACCCTATCTCTCTCCTCTAAATACTCCTCAACTGAAGAAACTGGGGTACTGCCACTCCCAAAGTGCACCAGGTGGGGGGGATCCCGTCCATACAATACCTTGAATGGGGTCATCTGTGAAGCAGAATGAAATGATGTGTTGTACCAATACTCTGCCCATGATAGCCACTTGGCCCATAGCTTAGGTGTCTCTGACACAAAGCACCTCAGGTAAGTCTCCAGACTCCTGTTGACTACTTCTGTTTGGCCATCTGTCTGTGGATGATAAGCTGTGCTCCTCTTCAGAACTGTTCATTGTAACCTGAACAACTCCCTCCAAAAATGGCTGAGGAACACCTTGTCTCTATATGATACTATCGCTTCTGGCACTCCATGCAACCTGACCACTTCTCTGATGAAAACTGAAGCCACTGTCACCGCTGTGTAAGGGTGTCGGAGGGGGATGAAATGAGCATACTTGCTCAATCTGTCCACCACCACTAAAATCACCGTGAACCCTTCTGAACGGGGCAGCCCATCTATGAAGTCCATGGATATCTCCTCCCATACCCGTCCCGGTAGAGCCAACGGCTGTAGTAGTCCCCCCGGCGACATAGCCATGTATTTGTTTCTTTGACAGATATCACATCTGGCTACCATCTCTTCTACATCTTTACGCATCCCCTTCCAATACAGCTCCGCAGCTAGCCTTCTGTATGTCTTCTGCACGCCTGAATGGCCCCCCACCGAGCTTCCATGAAACTCCTGGAGCAAATTCGGGATGTGGATCGAGGTCCGGGGCATCACAAACCTCCCCTGATACAGCAGTTTGTTTCCCTCCAATGAGTACCTTGGGTGGCTACCCTCTTCCTTCAGCAATCCTGTCCTGATCTTCCCCAGTGCCTCATCCCTAGCACTTTCTTCTCTGATTGCCTCCCAATCAAGCATCAAAGGGACAGATAGCGTCACTGTCTGCAGCTCCCCCATACACCTGGACAAGGCATCAGCTGCCTTATTCTCCACCCCTGGTCTATACTGAATCTCAAAATCATACCCTAGCAACTTGGACAGCCACCTCTGATGCTCCTCCGTAACCATTCGTTGCTCCAGTAGGTATTTCAAACTCCGCTGATCTGTCCTGACGATGAAATGTCTCCCGAGTAGGTAAGGTCGCCACTTCTGGATGGCCAAAACGATGGCCATTAATTCTCTCTCATAGACTGACTTCAATCTGGCTCGAGCAGTCAACACCTGGCTGAAATAGGCAATGGGCCTACGACTCTGCATAAGTACGGCCCCCAATCCGTATCCGGACGCATCCGTCTCCACTATGAAAGTCTGGGTGAAATCTGGCAAGGCTAGAACCGGCACCGTAGTCATAGCTTTCTTCAAACTCTCAAATGCTGCGGTGGCTGCCTCCCCCCATAAGAACCCATCTTTCTTTAGCTGCTCCGTGAGTGGCCATGCTATGGTGCTGTATCCCTTGACAAACCTCCTGTAGTAACCTGTCAGTCCTAGAAATCCCCTCAACTCCTTTAGATTTCTTGGCACTGGCCACTTTAACATGGCCTCAATTTTAGACTGATCTGCTGCGACTCCTTCCTTCGATACCACGTGGCCCAAATACTCTACACTGGCCTGTGCAAAGCAGCACTTCTTCAAGTTGGCCCTCAACTGGTGCGCCTGCAGCACTTCTAATACCTTTTTTAGATGCTCCCAATGTTCTTCCTCTGTCCTGCTGTAGACAAGAATGTCGTCAAAGAATACCAGTACAAATCGTCGTAGATAAGGTTTGAAAACCTTATTCATCAGTGCCTGGAAGGTGGCTGGAGCATTGGTGAGGCCAAAGGGCATCACCAGGAACTCATAGTGTCCCTCATGAGTTCGAAAGGCAGTTTTAGGCACATCCTCCTTCTTCATCCGGATCTGATGGTATCCTGATTTTAAGTCTATCTTGCTGAAGATCACTGTCCCACTCAATTCATCCAACAGCTCATCAATCACGGGAATAGGAAACTTATCCGGTACAGTTTCCTTGTTGAGTGCCCTATAGTCCACACAGAAACGCCAACTGCCGTCTTTTTTCTTCACCAATAGTACCGGACTAGAGAAAGGACTGACGCTCGGTCTGATGATGCTGGCCTACAACATCTCTCTGATCAGCTTTTCGATCTCATCTTTCTGAAACTGGGGGTAGCGATAAGGTCGTACGCTGATGGGTGAAACTCCCTCCTTCAGAATGATGGCGTGCTCCTGCTCCCTCTGCGGTGGCAATCCCTGAGGCGACTGAAATACCTCATGGAACTGCTGAATCAAAGGCTGTACGGAGAGAGGTATGTCCCCTCCTTCTTCCAATCTAGCTCCATCCAAACTGTGTAGCTCCACCAAGTATCCTCCACCCGCCGACTGTATGTCCCTCACCATAGTTTTAAGAGAAACCATGGATTTGGATAGCCCCGCATCTCCCTTAATCACCACCTTTTTCCCATCAACCGTCAACTCCATCGTGAGTGCCCCCCAATTCACTTTGGTGTCTCCCAAAGTCTGTAACCACTTCATCCCAAGTATGATATCTGTACTCCCAAGTTCCAGTGGAAGAAAATTTTCTCTCACCTGGATCCCCTGAATGGTCAGTAGCACTCCTCTGCAAATCCCCTGGCCTTTCTCCACCTTCCCCGTACCCATCATCACCCCATAACTACCGGTATCCACCAATCTCACGCCCAATTGGTCAACGACCTGAGTGGAAATAAAATTGTGGGTGGCCCCACTGTCAATCAACACCACTACTGCTCTGTCCTCTATCTCCCCTTTCACTTTCATGGTATGATTCGTAGTGAATCCGACCACTGAGTTCAGGGAAACCTCAGCCAGGTCCAAATGCAGCTTCTCTTCATCCTCATCCACTATCCCGCTCTCTCCTCCCTCTTCAGTTTCCTCGTCATCACAGACGGTGAGAACCTGAAGAGTTCGGTCCTTACACCTATGCCCTGGCATGTACTTCTCATCACATCGAAAACACAACCCCTTGGCCCTCTTCTCCTGTACCTCTTTTTCAGTCAGTTTCTTAAAATTTCCCCCATGCCCTCCTCCTCCAGACTTCTCCCTCGGTACATCTCGTGAACCCCCCAGTGCGGCTCCTTTGGGAGCTAGAAAGGTAGTCGTCATCATGTAGGACCCCCCGGAGCTGCTGCCTCGAGCCCCCCTCTCCAGATGCTTTTGGTCCTCGACCAGCTGTGCCAACTCCATGGCCTCCCCCAAGTCGTGTGGTCTCATCACTCTAATAGCTGCTCTGATCTCGGGCTTGAGCCCCTTCATGAAATTCCCCTCGAGCACAGTCTCGGAAAGGCGATCCAGTCTGCTAGCTAGGTACTCAAATCGGTCACGGAACTCTGCCACTGTCCCCTCCTGCGTCAAAGCAAAGAACTGCTCGTAGAAGTCTCCTCCCCGACTGGTTCGGAATCGCTCTAACAAACAGTCTTTGAACTCCCTCCAGCTCCGAATGGGTCGCCTCATGTCCCGCCACTGGTACCACGCCAATGCCTTCCCTTCCAAGCACAGTCCCGCTGCTGTCAGTTTCTCCTCCTCCGTCAATCCGTTGACGGCAAAATATCGCTCCACCTTGTAGATCCAGCCATGGCCATCCTCGCCCACAAAGATGGGCATCTTCAGTTTCCTCACCTTCGGATCTCCTCCGTATCCCCGGTATCCTCCGTATCCTCCCGCTCCTCGAATAGGGGGAGCTCCCCAAGTGTCCCGATCGTCCCTCCGACGATTGTACCCAAACCCTTCCTCGTATTCCCCTCTTCTCCCTTCAAAATCAGCACTCCTGCGATGTATTTCTTCCCTTCTCCCCACAAAATCAGCACCCCTTCGTTCGTACCCCTGGCTCATCTCCTCCCTAGAGAGCGGTTCTAGAGGCGGCATGTCGTCTTCCCCCTCAAGGATCTCCACCTCCGGATTTTTCCTTCCCCTAGATGGGTTCGGATTTCCTCCTATGCCATGGCCGTCGATGGTCTCTCTTACTTCTGATGTTGCCGGGTTTGTCTTCATCTCCATTAGTTTCTTCAACATCTCCTCCACCACGGTGAACTTTCCTTCCAACCTTTCATTGTTGGATGTGATTTGATTTTGAAAGTCAAAAAATTTTCCTTCCAAATCTGATTTCAGTTGTCCGATTTCGCCTTCCAAGACTTCCACCTTCTTCCCGGCCATTTTTCCTTCACAAATCACAAGGAGTTCTCTTCCGGATGCCCAAAGGTTTGCTGAAATTTCTGGATTTCAGCCGCCGATGGTCCCAAAAACGATGCTCTGATACCAATTTGATAGGAAATACTTGAGTTCGCAAGTAACCCGAAGGGAATACTTGAGTTCGCAAGCAATCCTAGTCCAAATCGGAGTTCCAACAGCAACACTAGGGCTGTCTATAGCAGGAAAACAACCCAAACAGTAGGAAAAACAGTAGAAATATGAGAGAAAACTTGTAGGAAAATCAAGCAAACGTGGTATTCCACTAGACGATGGATAAAAACAACAAACGATACAATAATCTTCAATTCGAGAGGAAGATTAACTCTCCAAAATCTCTAGGCAAAGTTGTCTAGAGCCCAAGCCTCCAAAGAACCCTAATTCTCCACAAAACATAACATAACCTCTCCCTAATCCTCTCCCCCCTTCTAATACAAAGCTTTCCTAATTAATTTCCCTCTCAAAGCCCCTAGCCGCCCCCTCCTTTGAATTTTGAATTTACTTAAGTGGGTGGGACCCCACTTGTTTGGGCGGAACAAGGAGAGGAGGCGGAACCAGTCCGCCTCCTATAGGTAAACCGGACCGGCCCCCTTTGGGCCGGTGGAGCTTGGGCCGGTTCAATGGGAACCGGCGTAACATCAGCTTTATGTTTTTATTAATGAATCTTTCCTGTAATAGACCTTGAAGGCCTAATATGAATGTATAAAACAAATATCCCGGTCGGCGCTACTACCGTATATTTATTTGATAGTTTGAGCTGTGTTGACTCCTATCTACTCACATAGAAGGATTGAATTTGATCTTAAGTTCATTTCTTAGCCTGCGTAGCATCCTCAGACGTCACGTGTGTGCATATATTACACTCGTTAGGGCTCATGCAGATTTTTTTATTGCATGTATGCATGCATATTAGCACATGCATTTGCGCACTGTTTAATCATACTTGCATGATATGTTGATATGCAGTGTAGTGACCTACTGCATTAACATAGTATATGATATATTTGCATGATATGTATGTATAATACACACAAACATAGTCTGTTTGCCTATATAATACATTTGCATGATAATTCAATAATTTTATGTTGTGCATGAAGGGTTTGCATGCCAGCCTAATGCACCACTACTATGTAATACATTCTATATGTTATGCTTGCATAATGCATTTTACATGCTGCAATGTGTATGTGTATGTGTATATATTTTATATGCCTTTCAAGTATTTGCAAGATGCGCGGGTTTCCTTGAAGGGCCTATGAACATCTTTTGTCCGCTTGTATAAATGTTGCGGATCCAGTGGCGTACATTATCGACGAATTTTGTTTTGGAATAGATGTATTTTGACATTTCAGACAGTTCTTTATCTTTTTTATGATCACCCAGGCTTTTGTTATTTTCATGATCCAATAGTCGTACATGTACTACCATTGCGTACTCTCCCTGCTCTCCTCTTACTGCAATATACATTTTTTAGCCTCCACAATCTTTCCAAACATATTCCTCATAATTATGCCTTATATCATTATGGATTTTTGATGTTGACAGGTCATTGGGAGCCTCCCTCTCTCTTTCTGTTACTGTAGTTTAAGACATACTACATTCTCATTCTTGTTGAATGATATGGTTATAAACTGATCATCTGAGTGTTACTCTTCACTTATCTTCGACTTAAGATTATGTTTGAATTTAACCACCGAGTTTTCTGACTTAGCATCATTTTCCCTTGACCTACCATCAAGCTTGCAATTTCTTTCACTAGAATATCTTTATAAGATGGAAGATTATCCACTGTAGAAAGGTTTCCATTTTCCATTAAACTCTCAGATACATTGGTTGTGGAAATAGTTGTATCCATAGCCCATAGGTAATCTTGTTTTTGTTGAATTTGTAAACAACACATCCATTCATAGAACAATTAGCAGCTTCATGAAGAATAGCATTTTCTCCCAAGCCAATATTACTATGATTGTCCATAAAATCATTCAAATCCTCATTGTTTGAATTCTTATAAATCTTGGTAGGTTTATCTTCATCCCAACCTCTTTCATTTACTGTGTTTTCGTTGTTTCAGTCATATGAGTTTCATGAGTGTGGCCTCTTTTCTTTTCTTTTTTTAAATTACAGTATTAATTTATTGTGAAAGATCTCTTAAGAATAAGGGCACTAATGTGTGTCCTAGTTGAGGTCGCTTTTCCATGGAGGGATTTGAACAGCTGATAATTGCTATCAAGTTTATGGTTTTGGGTCTGGGTTCTACCCTGAAAATGACATTTTTTATTAAAAATGGTCTTTTTGTTAATTAACAATGACCCTTTTTTATTAGATTTAAAAGAAAATTTAACACTTAATAGAACACAGTGGTGAAAATGATTCATATATCCGACCCCACGTAGTGCGATAAAGATTTGTTGTTTTTGTTGGCCGTAATGTTATTCATAGCTTTGGTTGGCATAAATCCTCTGATGCTTAGTCTGATAGTTACTGAGCTTATAATTTAGCATAAATCCTTGTCCAAAAGATACTGAGATTGGGAATCTTCTCAATATTAAAGATGACATCTACAGTTATGAGTTGCTCAACCAGATAGCTCTATGCTTTACACGCTGTGATGATGTGAACAAGTTTGTTATGCACAAAAGTTGACATGGTAAGAAACTTCTCTAGATAGGACCCTACATTCCATGCTCGTTGCCGGGGTTGGGGTGGTGTTGGAAAAATTAAAGGGCGAGAGGAGAGAGAGATCTGAGCCTGTATTCAAAAGCCTAATCAAATGTACTTTTCCTTTTCTCTGATGGCTTCAAGTGTCTGGCTTTTAAAAACAAGCAATATTAACACAAAAAACTAAATTTATTGGGTTAGTTGATCCCCCTCCTTCGATTGCATGCTTCTATCTTGACTGATAAACATTCACGTGGATAGTTTTTCCATTAAGAAGGAAGATTGCACTTTTCTTATCTTAGTTTTCTTTATGTTTTACATAAAAAAATTATTTACACGTTAACGTTCCTACATTTATTCAGAAGTATATTACTTTGCCTGAAACACTCGTGTTTTGAAGCAAGTGGGTCCATAACTCCTTTTTAGCATTTGTAGTTAACGTGCCAATTTTTCTATATCCGATGGATATCTTGTTTATTGCATAACTATGAAACTACAAATACCAGTTATCCATATTGGGATGGTTTTAGATCGACTTATTTATACCTTCGGCATTATTTTTCAGAAAGATGGGCCTGGAGTACCTGGAGGACAGTCATGGACAGTGCAATGGCTGAAGTTTGATAATAGTTACTTCAAAGTAAGAAACTACTCCTACCTTCAACACCTACACCAAATTAATCTGGCTGTCATTATGGCTCATCTCTCCTTTCTTTTCCTCTCCCTCTTTCTCTCAACTACATTAATCACATTCACAACAGCCTCACTTTTTTATAAACTTCATTACTCCTAATTATTGCTTTAAATTTTATTCATATTATATTTTTCATGTCAGGATATAAAAGAGCAGAAGGATGAGGATCTTCTAGTTTTGCCTACTGATGCCATATTATTTGATGATCCATCCTTCAAGGTAATCGACTGTTTTTTCAATTTCATATTTTCATCCCTAAACTCCAATACGCAGTTATCTGCTACAATATCTGACGAATTACATTATTACAGATCTATTCTGAGGAATATGCTCAGGATCAGGATTTGTTCTTTAAGGACTATGCTGAAGCCCATTCTAAACTCAGTAACCTTGGAGCAAAATTTGATCCACCAGAGGTAGCTCGACGCTTCTTACCATGCACATCACTGGACTAATAAAACTGTTGCTGAAGCCTGTTTTTACTTTTTTTTTTTAATTCTCCTGAGGTGCCGTTTTTTGTTTTGTCTGAACCGATCCGTTATATACTTTATTGTTGCCTCTTAAGACTTGTTGTTTGGCTGGGTCTGGGAAGGCCCATCTCAATTGCGTTCGTACCCTTTTGTAGATACTACACTTGTGTTGCACCGTTGTGCATGGGTAACATGTCGAGTTTAGATACTTCCTTGTTCTTAGCTCACCCCATTGATTTCATAGTTTTTTATCAAATTATGATGTTTTTTTTTTCATTGGTTTTGCTTCTTTTTGAGTTACTAGTTCAAATGCATTTAACTTGGTAGCTCTTTTTTTAACCACAACATGATTTGTTCTTAATATAATTGAGCTATCGCTCTCACCATTTAAAAAAAAAAAACTGATTTACTTTTGATTCTTAACAGGGAATCTCAATAGATGATGATGGAAAGGGATCAAATCCTGAGCCATTTCAAGCAGCAAAATATTCATCTGGAAAGGTATACAGCTACACTGTCAATAATTTTATCAATCTTTTATTATTTAATGGTATTCCCAGATTGTATAAGTTGCTAGAATAGTTTGTATAAAAAAATGAAATTTATGCTTCCTACTTTTATGACTTGCAGGCTTAGCAAAAAACAACGAATCGTCTTTCCTTGTGCTGCGTCTTTTAATAACACATCATTGAAGCATTTCAACAGTTTGATCACTTAAATAAATCTGGAAACCTTTTAGATATAAAGAATAAAGTAAATAAAACGTATTATACACTTTGGATTGCAGAGAGAACTGTCCGAGGCTATGAAACAGAAGATCAGGAGAGAGTATGAAGCCGTTGGGGGCAGTCCAGATAAGCCTCTTAAATCTAATTACTTTCTTAATATCATGATCGTTGTTGCTTTGCTGGCATTTTTGACATCTCTGCTTGGAAACTGAATTATTCTATGACAGGTTTTACCTCTTTTTTTTTTTCGGTTTAGGTGTAAACATTTAAAAAATAATTTGATTTTAAGAACAATGAGCTGCTTTTAGTATCGATATTTTGTTTTATTTTGTTTGTTGCCTCAATATTTGTGCCTGCGGGACCTATGCTTATTGCTCAAGTTTGGATGGACCTGAAGTTGCCTGTTGCTGGTTGATGGCTTGTTCACCAAGAAATTACACTATATATGTTCTTAGTGCTTTGTTTTTTGGGACATTTAGGTCAATTAAGGTAAACTCACACACACATCGCATACACAAGATTCGAACTCAAGACTTCTTAGTTGATAGACTAAGCTCCAAACTAGCACACCAAATAAGCTGTGTTCTTAGTGCTTTGTTAGCGTCGATCTACTAAAGCAGTAAAGTTATTTTAAAAAATATTATGAAAGTTATCCTGAGGTTTTATTTATTATTATTATTATTATTTTTATTTTAAAAAAAAAATTATACTAAAAAGTTAGTTTTAGAAGATATAAAAAAAGTTATCTTAAGACATTGAGCTACCCCTTTTCACTAACAAAATGATAAAAAAGCCTTCAGCAGCTTCCCAGAAAATAACACAGATCTTGGGCTTCTAGGTTTATTATGGAAGTTTCAAATTTGAAACAAATTTAAAATTGGGCTCAAATTGAAATAAATTAGACTCGATTTTGGGCTTAATTTTAAAGTACCAATTGATTTAAATTTAGCCCAAATTAATTCAAAACGAGTATTTGCACAAAATGCATTATCTGTATGTTTATAAATGACGAGAATTAAAAAGGATATTTTGACGTTGATTCTACGTTGATATTCTTGTAGATTTGTAGTAGCAAATAACAAATTTTTTAATTCAAAATTAAGTAAAATTTGCTTGAACTTGTTTTGATATTAAAAAATAGTAGTCGTGTTTAATTAATCGCCTCTTGATTTGGAGCAAAATACTAGGACTACTTACGATTTCAGTTCCATTCCTAACTTCTATGATTTCTTGGGATTAAGAGTCTGTTTGGGATAATTACCGTTTTTTATAAAGTTGCCTATAAAATTATTGTTGAGAAAGAAATATAAGCTTAGTTTGGTACAGTTTTTTATTATTTTTTAAAGTTATTTTTTAGTACAAAATTTTTAAAATTTTTAATTTAAAAAATTTTTTATATTAAAAAGTAATCATAAAATTGTCTCAAATGAAGTCTTAATTACTCAAATTATATAAGTGATTTTTAAGTATAAAAGTTTTTGAAAAGTAGAAAGATATTAGTCAAATAAAATTATGATTGTCATTTTAAATCTAAAATAATGAGAAAATTATCTTAAATAGATCATAAGTCAAAATTTTGAAAATTCAATCAAGCATGTACTAGGAAATATCCACCATTTTAGCTCTTCATTTCATGAGTTCATTTATTGCTAATATTTTAATGGATGATTTAGGTTTTGTAAGACATATATGTATATAAAAAAATATCCATCCAATTTTGTGAATATTATTATATATATATATATATGATACGTCATCGAAAAATTATCTTGATCGGGCACGAATCTCGAGGAAAAATTCAAGTTGGAAACTTCAAAATTTAATTCGGAGACTATTTAAACTCCGATTTTAGCAAGCTTATAGTCGAACTGAGCGTCTCGGAAATACGAATCCAACAACACCAAATTCGACTCAATCCGAGCCCAAACGTGTCCAAATCAAGTACCCGAAGTGCTGTTAGAAGCATCGAACAGCAATTTGAGTTACCAAACGGTCTTCGATTTTGGCGAGCTTATAGTTGAATCGAGCGGCTCGACGAGACGAATCCAACGAGCCCAAGATCGCAGAATTCTGATATCATTAAGACCTTCAAATCCTCGATAAACGGTTCATGATCAAGGGATTCAATATCAACCGTTCATTCGGATCACTCCCTATTTGCCCATGATCCCTCACATATTTACGGGCTATGCCACTCCAGAAAAACTATAAATAGCCCCTCATTTCTCTTAAGAGGAGACTGAAGCCAAGAAGCCAAGAAGAGAAGAAGAAGAGAAGCCTAGGAGGGAACAGCTCCTCCTCGACCACCGCCGGAACTCCGCCGGAACACCGCCGGAACTCCGCCGGGACACCACCGGAGCACCACCAGGCGCCCGAGGGACGCCGGAGCTCTGCCCGACACGGTAGCAACGTCGGAATTCTGCCCGACGCTGGAATTCTACCCAACGCCCGAGTGACGTCAGAATTCTGCCGGACACTCAAGTGACATCGAAACTCTGCTTGTCCTTGTAACTGATACTCATTGTAACCTGATCGTCCTGAATTTAAAGGACGAATCAGCCTCATGTACTTCAAACGACACTAGTGGAACTCTTTCAACTGGGCGTGGCCCCGTGGTTTTTTCCCTTTCCAGGGTTTTCCACGTAAAAATCCTGGTGTTACTATTTCGATTCTGTTTGTGTGCTGAATATACGTACAATGCTGAGACGAAAAATTAAAATCTATCGCCGCGTATATTTGAGTCTGCAACAGTTTGGCGCCGTCTGTGGGAACAAATCCCACTATCCTAAGCAACACTTTGATGGCCAACAGGCGTAGCAATCGCATCTTGGGAGCCTCCCGCTCCAATTCACATCAATCTCGGGATCAGTCTATGAATCATAGACCCCAAGTATCCGCCTCCTTTCATGCTGGGGGGCAAGGCGCTATGGGAGAAGGAATTTCAGGACCGTCCATTGAAGACCGCATCAAGAAGATTGAGGAGTCTCAGAACGAGATCCTACAACTCCTGCGAGAGACTCGACAACCGGCACTAGCACCACAGGAACTAGCACCACAGGAGGAGGTTCTTCTCCCTCGAGATCCACCACGTGTTGAAGCTGTTCAAATCGAACATCTTCAAGCTGAGATTCCTCTTCCTCCACCCAGGAGGCGTTCGCTGTCACATCAAGATAACGAACTGGCTGATACAGCAAGTTCTACCCATCCTTCGCACACAGGTCGGCAACCTCGTATTCCTTTGGACCTCCCCGAAGAGTTAGCCCGACCACACATTGCTGAGCTCCCTCGCAATACCCTTCGCCACGAACTACGACGATTGGTCCGAGAAGAGTTCCCTGCACGAGGCATAAGGCAACCCCTTCGTCAGTGGGACTTGCAGGAGTCATCACCCTTGACAGAAGCTATTCTTCAACACCCTATTCCGACTGGCTTTAAGCTATCAAGCGTCGAGTCCTACGATGGGACATCTGACCCGTACGAGCACATCGACCATTACAGGACCATCATGCATATTCAACGAGCCTCAGACGCACTCCTTTGCCAGGTTTTCCCTGCCACTCTTAAAGGACAAGCTCGAACATGGTTCTATTCACTTCCAGCCAGAACGATCCCCACATTCGTCAAATTGGCCAAAGTATTTGTCGAACAGTTCGTAGCCAATCGAAGAATCACTAAGGATTCCTCCCACCTATCTGGAATCCGTCAGAATGAGGGAGAATCGTTGAAAGAGTATTTTCAGCGATTTTCTACTGAGGCTCGACAAATTTCGGGAGTAGATCCTGAATTATTGAGAGGAGTCTTTCTTGGTGGCCTCCGTCCTGGCCCCTTTTATTCAGCTCTTATGCGAGATACGGTTCATTCATACGCCGACCTGATTCATCGTGTGGAGGTACAAATCTCCGCAGATGAAGCCATAAATGCTCACAGAAAGCAGTTCGAGCAGACAAATGGGAAGCGCAAAGGTGCTCCTGGGATGGATAATTCTTCCTTACAACGGAAAAAGCAAGGGAATAGCAATATACCTCCTAGGCCCCCATTACCACAACGAGAACCTCGGCAGGAGAAAGAGTACACTCCGCTCAACACATCTCGAGCAAATGTGTTAATGGCGATTCAAGATCAGGACAAAGTGAAATGGCCGCATCCTTCGAAGCCAAATACAGGAAATCAAGATCAGTACTGTCACTTTCATCATAGTCGTGGCCACACTACTGAAGCATGTTGGCAACTTAAGGATGAGATTGAAAGACTTATCCACCAGGGCTATCTTCGACAGTTTATTGGGAACCCACTTACCCGAGAAGAAGCTCGCCCCACTGGGGGGCAAAATCAACAACAAAGACAACCATTGAATAATATTCAAATGGTTGGTGAGATTGAGTAATGCTGCAACTTGAACCTTTGTGTTAGTAATACTACTTGTCATGTGTCACCATGTATCTCTTCTATGATCAGTAGGATGTCACTCTAATATCCTTAGTATTTCTACCAAGTCAAATGATATGGTTGTCCCTATATGTATCTCTTCTGTTGTTGTCTTACAGTAATATAATGTATTGTTCGTCCAATTTTGATATTGTCTCTTTCTTTAAAAAGAATATAAATGACAGTGAAAAACTACTGACAAATATAGTCTCTTTATCCTTGATTCGAGAAATACGAAATCTTTATTGTGTCTCAATCACTGGATGATCAATCCTAGGGGGATTCAATCCGACCTCTTCCATACAGGTTAACGTCGTCGAGCAAAGGCTCCGACATACAACCTTAGATAGGTCTCACATCCTTGGTGGATTCTCTCGACCTCTTCCATACAGGTTAACATCGTCGAGCAAAGGCTCCGACATACAACCTCGGATAGGTCTCACATCCTTGGTGGATTCCCTCGACCTCTTCCATACAGGTTAACGTCGTCGAGCAAAGGCTCCGACATACAACCTTGGATAGGTCTCACATCCTTGGTGGATTCTCTTGACCTCTTCCATACAGGTTAGCGTCATCGAGCAAGGCTCTGACATACAACCTCGGATAGGTCTCACATCCTTGGTGGATTCTCTCGACCTCTTCCATACAGGTTAGCGTCGTCGAGCAAAGGCTCCGACATACTACCTCGGATAGGTCATATATTCTTGATGGATTCTCTGGACATCTCCTACAGAGATTCTTGGCGGGCAAAAAATATTCGAAAAAGCATGTTACACAATATACTAACTCATGTTTCAAAGATGCAAAAGTGAGTTTTCAACTTCATATAAATATTATTGAAGTCATATTACGAAAGATTGTATATCTAGGTCACCTTTGCAAGAATGTAAAAGCAAAAGGTACACTGGTGACATTCATACAAGCTAGTATCATCAAGCAACAAGCAACTTTAACACAGTCAAATGTCCTTGGTGGATTTAAGTGACTTCTCCCTTACTGCACGCAAGCATCTCCTACAACTGCTCCTTCACAGAAAGGACATAACTGGATCATCATCAGACCTCCACTCAGTTGACAGTGTTAGTGTATTGCTAGAATGTTGGCATGTCACACTACTTCGGCCCCTTGATTCAGTAATATCTGATGTTGGCACACTTTAGTATGGATGAATATTGCCTTAACACAATGTTACTGGACGCCCGCCATCATCTGCCTGTCGCCAGACCCTCGTCGAATTTCTACCCGACGTTGTACTTACGCCCGTCGAGGGACTTTCATCGGACTTCTGCCCGACGACGAGCTTCTTCCCGTTGCTGGGTCTCTGCCCGTCGCCAGACTTTCGTTAGAATTTTGCCCAATATTTTCGTCGGACTTCTGCCCGACACCGTACTTCCACTCAACGCAGGACTTCTGTCAGTCGCGGGACTTTCGTCGCACTTCTACCCGACGCCGGACTTCTGCCCGTCGTCGGACTTCAACCCGACGCTGTACTTCTTCCCGACGTCGGACTTCTGCCCGTCGCCGGATATTTGTTGGGCTTCTACCCGACACCGAATTTCTACCCGTCATAGGACTTCTTCCCGCCGACGGATTTTCGTCGGAGTTCTACCCGACGCCGTACTTCTTCCCGACGCCTGACTTCCGACCATCTTCAGACTCCCTCCGACTAACATCTCACCTCCACATGAAGGAATGAAAAAGAAAAGAAATTTCTAACTCCTGTACAAGAGGAGGGGCGTTGTCTCAAGTAGGGAAAATCACCTACTGAATAACAACGGAATGCCTCAACTGTCAGAAAGCCAGAATGAGAGGAAAAAGAGGGAAAACCGCTAACTTCTGTGCAAAGGGAGGGGCGCCGAGTCAAGTAGGGAAAGTCACCTACTCAAAAACGGCGGAAAGCCTCAAAATGCCAGAAACTAGAGGGGAGAAGAGAGGAATACTCTAACTTCTACGCAAAGGGAGGGGCGCCGAGTCAAGTAGGGAAAGTCACCTACTCAAAAACGGCGGAAAGCCTCAAAATGCCAAAAGCCAGAGGGAGAAAGGAAGAAGGGGCGAGTTTCTCCTAGGCCCTGGGGGTCTATTTATATTATTTTTGAGGAGGGGAGGATTTCAAAATTTTATTAAATTCCCTGAATTTTTTCGAATTTTTCGGAATTTTTTGGGATTTTTTCGGAATTTTTTGGGCCCCACCACTTAAAAAAAAAAAAAATTTTAAAAAAGAGGTAACCGCGCGGACGCGCCTGTTGGGGCGGGCGCCGCCGCAGGCGGCAGCGGCAGGCGGCGGCCGGCCGGTTCGGCCGCCTACGCGTTCCTGGGCTCCGATTTCGGGCCCGGACGGTCCAAATTTGACGTTTTTAGGGTCCCCGGACACGTTTTTCGAAGTTCCGGACTCAATTTTGACACTTTCAGAGCTCAACGGGGCCTCTATGATCAAGTTCGAGCAAACATTTAATTTTTGGAACACAAATTTTTGCGATTTTGCCAAAGTGAAAGGCCGACACAAATATTTTTGGACTCCTGGAGCTTTGACGTCCAAAAATAGAGGGGCAACTGATACGTCATCGAAAAATTATCTTGATCGGGCACGAATCTCGAGGAAAAACTCAAGTTGGAAACTTCAAAAATTAATTCGGAGACTATTTAAACTCCGATTTCAGCAAGCTTATAGTCGAACTGAGCGTCTCGGAAATACGAATCCAACAACACAAAATTCGACTCAATCCGAGCCCAAACGAGTCCAAATCAAGTACCCGAAGTGCTGTTAGAAGCATCGAACAGCAATTTGAGTTACCAAACGGTCTTCGATTTTGGCGAGCTTATAGTTGAATCGAGCGGCTCGACGAGACGAATCCAACGAGCCCAAGATCGCAGAATTCTGATATCATTAAGACCTTCAAATCCTCGATAAACGGTTCATGATCAAGGGATTCAATATCAACCGTTCATTCGGATCACTCCCTATTTGCCCCTGATCCCTCACATATTTACGGGCTATGCCACTCCAGAAAAACTATAAATAGCCCCTCATTTCTCTTAAGAGGGGACCGAAGCCAAGAAGCCAAGAAGAGAAGAAGAAGAGAAGAGAAGCCTAGGAGGGAACAACTCCTCCTCGACCACCGCCGGAACTCCGCCGGAACACCGCCGGAACTCCGCCGGGACACCACCGGAGCACCACCAGGCGCCCGAGGGATGCCGGAGCTCTGCCCGACACTGTAGCAACGTCGGAATTCTGCCCGACGCTGGAATTCTACCCAACGCCCGAGTGACGCCGGACTTCTTTCCAAGTGACGCCAGAATTCTGCCGGACACTCAAGTGACATCGAAACTCTGCTTGTCCTTGTAACTGATACTCATTGTAACCTGATCGTCCTGAATTTAAAGGACGAATCAGCCTCATGTACTTCAAACGACACTAGTGGAACTCTTTCAACTGGGCGTGGCCCCGTGGTTTTTTCCCTTTCCAGGGTTTTCCACGTAAAAATCCTGGTGTTACTATTTCGATTCTGTTTGTGTGCTGAATATACGTACAACGCTGAGACGAAAAATTAAAATCTATCGCCGCGTATATTTGAGTCCGCAACAATATAGTTTTTTAATTAAAATCTCTGAGCCATGAAAATCAATTTAAAATGTTCAAGCTTAGCTTCACAGCTGCAGCCGAATTGAACAATCAAGATAGATATGCGGAGTTATCAATTTGAGAAGTATGATTTTGCACGAGATATTTGGTACAAGGACTTCTTTGTTTGCGAACTATGAAAGCCTGTCTTACTAAAAATAAAAAATAAAAAAAATTTAAAATGGAGCTAAATAATGTGAACTTCCAATTTAAATTTGAAGATTTGTCCAACCCGCTTTGAGTGATCATATTTGATAGTGATGCATCTCTAGAAAATTCATTTGATTAATATGATATTGAGGTAATATTCAAAATCACTCAGACTCAGATTTCAACAAACAAATAGTTGATCTGAACATCGCAACTAGATGAATCAATGACACCTAAAGTGATTCACTTTAAGTTCAAATGAACTCAAATCATGCAGTTGAAATGTATTTACGACTTTTAGGACATTAGTAGGACCACACGGCTTGCAATATTTCTTATGATAGTCAAATTATATGGATTAACAAGAAGAATCCAACAAGCCAAGATCATTCAATTTTGAGATTATTAAATATTGAATGACGATATATCATTAAGATGATCAATATGTGTTATTCGGTGTAGTTTTTTGAATTCTGATAGATTGACCCAAATGTTGTTCTTAAAAAAGCTATAATTACGACTTTGTTTTCTACATGGAAGAGGTTCAAGAGTTGATGGAGCATAAGAATTCTATTACTTTATTTGATGATTATTGATGTTGACCACAAACAATAATTGTTGTCACCATCGTATGATTTCTGTCATCTAACTATTGTCGCTCGGCTACTAATATCCAACTCCGTCATTAGACTTCAACTGTTCGATTATGGACACCCAACCTCTATAATATCTTCAACAAGAACAAGACAATTATTAATAATTATATGTAATATTGTCTTCTTTAATTATAAGGAAGGATGCATTATTATATCTTTAATTATATAGTGGATTATTACAACTAGGATAAACCCTATAATTTTAGGTTTTTTTTCATGAGAAATTGGATTGTTATATTTTTAATTGTATAATGGATTCTTTCAACTAGGGTAGACCCTACGATTTTAGGTTTTTTTCTATAAGAAATTATAGTGTATCTTATAATTTTTATTTCTGCATATTAATTTTTTATATAAAATAAATATATTAAACATGTACTCTCAATTGTTGTAAAATTTTTAACTCGTAACAAATAGGAAAATGAAACAAAAATCATACATAGATCAGCTGCAACTAAATGATAGGCATGATTTGCCCTAGCACAAATCTTTCATAATTATGACATTAATTGCATAGTTGTAATTTTTATGAAAAATTATTCAAGCTCATTCTAATCACTAGATTCAATCCACACAAAGCCAATTTGATTTTATAAATAAGTATGATTTCAATCAAAGCAATCTAAATTGGATAAAATATTATATGAAGATAATCTTAAAAGATTTATATTTGTTTTCTTGAATTTTGAATTTATATTTGCTCCTCATATCCCCTCTCTCTCTCTCTCTCTCTCTCTCTCTCTCTCTCTCTCTCTTATTTGACTCTCATAAATGAAATAAAGTTCATAAATTTTGTAAATATTAAAAAATTATTTTAGTTTTAAACAACTTTAATTTCAATATAATTTGTTTGGAGTCTAAATTTGCTCCCTTCAAATCAATTCTACTCAATTTGTCTTCGTATATATGTATATATATTTTTAGTTTAAAATTATATTTTTTGATAAAAAGATTCGGACTCACACGTGTCGTGCTCCCCGTGGTGTCGAACGCCATCGGTTCTCTTCCTCTTATCGCCCTCTCAAAGCTCTCCACTTCCCATCCCTACAACCTAGGTCGGAACTTTCCCTCGTCCGATCCCCCTCTTCTTCTTCCCCGCTCTCTCTCTCTCTCTCCACATTTCTTTTTTCTTCTCATATGCGCCAATATAGCAAGTTTCTGCTCAGGTGAGTCCACGATTTGAAATTTCCGTTGTCGATTTTATTCTTTCGTTATTATTACTTGGAACTTCTGTTCTCGGTGGATTCTTTTATGCCGATTGAGTTTCTCCTCCGTATGAATTGCTTACCGTTGTTTTGCCAAGATTCAATTTGGATTTTCAAAAAGATTGCATATTTTAGGTCCTCTAACCTTATTTGAGCCTGAAAAGGGACAACAACAATGTCCCAAGCAGCGGAGCAACCCACCTCTACTTCCAATGAGGGAACCTCTGAGAAGAGCTGGGTTCCTAAGCTTCATATGGTTTTCGAGAGCGATGAGAAGGCCTACCAGTTCTACTGCTTCTATGCTAGAGAGATGGGTTTTGGTGTCAGGAAGCACTTGGTAAAGCGTCGCTCTAATGGGACAGTGTATGCGAGAACGTTTTGTTGTTACAAGGAAGGATTTTGCAGGACCTTGAAGGAAGGGAAGAAGCCGCGGCCAGACGCAAGAACTGGCTGTGGTGCACATATTGGTGTTCGGCTTATGGATGATGGTAATTTTCATGTTACTGAGTTTGAGGCAGAGCATAACCATGGGCTGGTAGAAAAGGCCCCAGAAATTCAATTGGAATCAAGTAATGAATTGGTAGTGGATGGTAAAATTCGCAAGAGAAATTCCCGTGGGAAGCTTGCAGGAAGGCTTGTTCACAAGAGTTATATTTCTTCTAATTGTTTGAGCAATCCGGTGCCTTGGGAAAATGTTGATAACGAGGATTGGGTGCCCAAAGTTGATATGGAATTTGAGGATGATGAGGAGGCATATGAGTTTTATATAAATTATGCAGCTAGAATAGGATTTAGTGTCAGAAAGCATCTGGTGAAACGAAGGACTTCAGGCATTGTGTATTCAAGAACATATGTTTGTCATAAAGAGGGTCAAAGCAGAAAAAGTAATGAGCTGAAGAGAGATCAACAGCATGTAAGGGGTCCCAAGCCATATGAAAGGACAGGTTGTGCTGCATCCATGACCATTAAGATTATGAAAAATGGTAGATATCGTGTTACTGAGTTTGAGTTAAAGCATAACCATCCACTGGTAATTCCCTCGAAAGCCCACTTGTTCAGGTGGCGTTGGCGGAGGGGTTTAGTTGGGGCACCAGTTGATTTTATTGCTTTGGGGAATATCCAAGAGAATGCATTAGAATTATCTGATAACAAGAACGAGGCATATGAAAGTAACGAGAATCCAAGTTTTATGTCTACCAGATACAAGAATTATGTACCGTCGAAGCATATGGCTGAGATGGTTCCAGGGGATGTTGGAGCTGTAATGCAATATGCGCAGGAAAAGCAAGCAGAAGACCCATCCTTCTATTATGCTTTGCAGTTGAATCAGAATGACAAATTAGCAAGCATCTTCTGGGCCGATGCGAAGTCCATGGTTGATTTCGAGTGCTTTGGTGATGTACTGTGCCTCGACACAACATACAGATCAAGAGACTATGGCAGGCCATTTGCGCCTTTTGTTGGAGTGAACAATCATAAGCAAATAATTATTTTTGGTGCAGCATTGCTATATGGTGACTCCGAAGATTCTTTCAAGTGGCTATTTAAAACGTTCAAAACTGCAATGTCTGGGAAACAACCAAATGTAGTCCTCACAGATCGGTGTGAAGCCATGAGCAATGCAGTAGCTGCTGTCTGGCCAGGTACAACTCACCGTGTTTGTGTGTGGCATATGCATAATGATGCCTTGAAGCATCTAAATTTTGTCTTTCAAGGTTCAACAACATTTGCAAAGGATTTCAGCCGATGTTTGTATGATATAGAGGATGAAGAGGATTTTGTGTTGGAATGGACGAGCTTAATAGATAAGTATGATCTTGGCAGTAATTCTTGGCTGACTAGGTTATTTGAAGACAAGGAGAAGTGGTCTTTGGCATATGGGCGCCAAGCATTTTATGCTGATATAAAAAGTTCTCTTGTTAGGGAAAGCATTAGCCACAAACTAAAAGAGCACTTGGGTTTGGAGTGTAAACTGTTGGACTTCTTCAAGCATTATGAGAGTGAATTGAATGAGAGACGCTATGTTGAACTGCAAGCTGATTTCCGTGCTTGTCATAGTTATGGAAAGATGCCTGCTTCAAAAATGCTGAGGCAGGCTGCTAATGCATACACTCCTGCAGTGTTTAAGATATTCCAAATTGAGTTTGAGTTGTCGATGGATTTGATGGTATACAATTGTGACCATGATCAGGCTACATACATATACAAAGTTAAAGCAGAGAACTGCTCAAAAGAGTATATTGTAAGATTTGACACAGCGGATAATACCATTATCTGCAGTTGCAGAAAATTTGATTTTATGGGGATTCAATGCCGTCATGTTCTGAAAGTACTAGATATCATAAATATAAAGGAGCTTCCTCCACAATATATATTGAAAAGGTGGAGAAAGGATGCTAAGAGCGTGAATCTAAGAAGCATTCATGAAATAGAAGTTGATAATGAAAATAAATCTGCACTAGGAAAGTGCTGTAGCAGTTTGCGTTACATATGTAATAGGTTTGCAATAAGAGCTGCAGAAACTAAGGAATCATGTGCATTCATTGAAACTCTATCAAATGAGCTCATGGATGAAGTATGCAAGATTTTAAAAAGAACACTCCCTGAAAGGCCTTAAAGCTAGTTAGGTCAGTTTGAAGCATTTTTCAAGACAATTTCATGCTTTCCTATTATTGTTTTTTTTTTTTTGGATTTCTGGTATTATTTCGATGCAGATCAATTAGTCAAACTTATATTACCATTGCTTTTTTATTCTTTTGAAAAGCTTGCTTTTTTAATTGAAACATTGGTAGTACTAATCAACTAGCCCAAATGGCGTTGATTTAGATGTCAGAAAATTGAGTTTAAGAGAGATTACTGGATGGTTGGCCCAATAGTTCCGATGAAGACCTTTGGAGCTGATAGATTAAAGGATTCATTCGGTCTATTGTCTTGCTTATAAGGATAACCATTTTGTCTATATTGATTAGTGCTAAGAACATCCTTCTAGAACAAAAAGTATGGTGTCTTCTACTCGGGGTGTAGCTGGCTTGATAGAATCATAGTTAATTAAAATTATACCAAATTTTATTTTATTTTAAACCTGCAAGTTAACCTAGAAAAGAACATCCTATCAGTAAAGGCTATTGGTTCTAGGTTCCAATCCTGTTGAGATGGGCTATGATTTATGTCGCTGTTCCTTATTTTAGTTTTATTATCTTGATAGATATAGCTAGGGTGATTTTATAGTGGCTTTATGCATTGGTGAACTCCATTGGTATGGAATAGCAGTATACAACAAAGTTACTGGGAATGAAAACTGCACTTTTCATTGAGCAGGCTTGCCATACTAACCAAGGCATAAACAACAACAATAACAACACCAATAACATGAAGCCTTTATCCCCCCCCACTACGTATGGTTGGCTACATGAATCTTTTTTCTTCACTGTGTCCTATTAAGAGTCAAATTCTTTATTTAAATCTAATAAAAATGGTCATTTCTAATACTTTCTAATCAAGTTTTTTTAGGCTTACCTCTATCTTTCTTAAAATATGCAGGATATAATACATCTACTCTCCTAATCGGGTCATCGGAAAGCCAACGTTTTATGTGACCAAACCATCTAAGGCGGCTCTCTATAATCTTATATGCCTCCAGAGCTACTCGAACCTTTTCATGTATAAACTTGTTTTGCATTTTGTCTCTAAGTGTAAAGCCACTCATCCACTTGAGCATCTTCATCTCTGCAACACTTAACTTAATTTTATGCTTCTCTTTTAATGGCTAACATTATGCGCCATAAAGCACCCTTACATTTGAGGGGTACTTTTCTATCACACAACAGACCCGTTGCATTCCTCAACTTCAACATCCAACTCGAATTCTACTATTAACATCCCCATTTATTTCACCATTGCTTTGAACAATAGACTTGAGATATCTAAAATATGTAATAACTTAATCATCCAATATCACATTCCCACCACTAGATTTATTACTACTAAAATTATACTCCATGTATTCGATTCTAAATCTATTCAACGAAAACCTTTAAACTCTATGTTTGACCTCCATAATTTAAGTTTTCCTTCGACTTCCTCTCTTGTCTTATCAATAAGAAGAATATCATCAACAAAAAGCATACACCAAGGTATATCCTTTGGCAAATGTTTGGTAAGAACATCCATAACTAAAGCAAAAAGATATGGGCTTAAAGCTGATCCTTGATGTAATCCAACTGAAGTTGGAAAATACTTGGTCAAATCGCTTTATGTTTGAATACAAGTAACCGTTTTTGTATACATATACTTACTGCTTGAATATAGGCATTATTAACTTCTTGCTTTTTTAGAACTCTTCAAAGCACTTCTTTTAGAACATTATCATATGCTTTCTCTAAATCAATAAATATTATATTTAGATCCTCCTGAACATTATCATATGCTTTCTCTAAATCAATAAATATTTGTATACATATACTTACTGCTTGAATATAGGCATTATTAACTTCTTGCTTTTTTAGAACTCTTCAAAGCACTTCTTTTAGAACATTATCATATGCTTTCTCTAAATCAATAAATATTATATTTAGATCCTCCTTACTCTCTGTATACTTCTCCATCAAATCTCTCAACAGCTGTATAGCTTTCGTAGTAGTCCTACCTGGCATGAATTCAAATTAATTTTGAGAAATATTAGTATCACATTGTAACTTATGCTCAATTACTCTCTCCCATAATTTTAATGTATGACATATACTTAATTCCTCTATAATTTATACACTCTTGTTTACACTCTTATGCACACTTTTATTCTTAAAAATAGGAATCACTTCTTCTCCACTCATCTGACATCTTTTTAATCTTCAAAATAATATTTAGAAAATTTAATAAGCAAAGAAATTCTTTGATCTCCCAAGCATTTCCATATCTCTATTGGAATATCATTAGGTCTTACTGATGACCGGTGATAAAGTAAATAAATTAGCCTAATAGCCTATTATAGAGTGACTTTACGAAATGATAAGACTTTCTTTGGCTATTTTAAAAGTCTAATGAAAAGCTGGAGTTAGAAAAATTATGGTGAAAGACTAATGACTTTTGTTCAGTAGATTTACAATTGAGCTAGAGGTCCTTGCTACATTTGTTGTTGCTTGAGATGTGCTAGGGAACACATTTGAGCATGGAAGGTGGTGCATTGTTGTCTTCAGTGACAAGATTGTCTTTCTGGTGATCTCATGCTGGACCTTCCTTGGCTGGCCACACAACCTATGACAACTTTGCGGTGAGGAAGTCTTGGGCTTCATCGACAAGGGATGAATAAGTAAGCTAGAGGTCCTTGCTACATTGTATGTAGCCATCACTGTGTTGGCAGATGTGGGCGGCGGAGTCAGTGTGAAGATGGTCAAGAGTGGGGGAGATGAGGTCACAAAAGCATTTGCTGCAGTGGGACCCAGAAAGCTAGATTTTTCTCGTGGTTCAAAATCACTGTAACTGCTCACATTTCCTATAGTATGGGTGGACGCAAAAACAAACCATTGCCGTGAAACAGAAAAAAGTTTTCTAAGCTCAAAAGCTATATAACACTGAATCAAAATATATCCCAAGTTAACATCCCAATTGGAAAAGATATTAGCAGTAATAAGTTATATATAAACATTACAATTGTAAATAATCTGAAATCATAACAGTGGCAGGTGTCCCAAATAAACTCAAACAAGCACCATATAATTGAGATATTGAAAACTAATAATCTATATAGCAATGTAAAAAGGCATGCCTGGTGAAATTGTTGTTGCTCTAGGCAATTGAAAACCATAGCTTTCTAACTTGTTTTTACTTATGGTAGCTAGAGATTGGAATGGTCACCGATTTCATGGTTTGAAAGAATTCATTTGCATTAGTTCTACTTTCCACCTTTTCTAAGAATCTCTTCGCTAAATACCCACAGCTTGTTGGCTAAAACTTTGTCCTTTGCTTCAGGTAAAGGATTCTCCTCGTTGCAGTTGACATAGTATTTGCCTGTTGCATCTTTTACTTTTGGATTTAGGGCTAGATAACAAGTCGTCGCAGCACCCTGCAGATGTTAATGATTTTCAAATCTAACAAATAACTAATACTTACATGAAAGAAATTATTTACTCATTTTTAGATTTTTTTTCTGATTTGTCCACAAATAAAACAGAATTGACATTATTTTACCTGCGGGATGGTCTTCAAAAATGGCTTCAAACAAATTACAAGTGCTGCTGCAGAAACAAAGAAAGTTTTTTTTTAATTGTTGCTTATTGATCCACAAAACCCAGAAAAAATTGAGTGAACAAATGTTATATACCACTAAAGCCTAGGAAGCGGGTTATATTTGTCTGTATTAGTCCTGGGTGCAATGAATTGGCTGTGACATTGGAACCCTCTTCCTGGTTATCATTAGATGAATATTAGTGTGCATTTTTTTTTCACTATCAGCATAAACACAACACTTGAAGATATTATAAATTATTGAGGGATTATCATCCTGACCTGCAGTTTCCTAGATAGCTCATTTGCATGAAGTATATTTGCCAGCTTTGATTGGCCATATGCTAAAAAACGTTTGTAGCTGCCAAAAGATGAAAATAGAGTCAGCTTATATAGTTCTGTAATTGCCTATAAAGAGAAGTGGCTAGTGTTTTTATCCAATTTGCAGGCACTGTAGTTCAATCAGAAATTGTACAGGGAATGGGTCTCAATTGCCTTGATTTGTCATTTAGCTTATCCAAACTGAATGGCAGTTCATATCCTCTTCGATGAGCAGACGATGATACATTAATAATCCTTCCCTGAACCCCTGTTTCTTTGGCTGTTGATTTCATCTTTTCCAGAAGAAGTTTTGTTAATAAGAAATGACCTGCAATTTCAAATGAAAATTGAAAAGAAGGCATGTGTGAGGCTTGCTTCATTTTACTCATCAGCGTTTCTTGTAAAAGCATGAATTAAGATAGATTTTCCTTGTCATGCGGTCTCCATCTAAATGCAACCAGTGTACTGATACTTTGTTAATATGAAACTTTTATTACCCAGGTGGTTTGTAGCAAACTGCATCTCTATTCCATCTCTTGATAACTGAAAGGGGCAAGCCATTATTCCTGCATTGTTTCTGTTAAAAACAAATATTTTTTATGTTACTGTTGCTATTTGTGATGTGAAGCTCATTTCTTTTCTACAGAAGTGGTGAATGTTACTTACATTAGGATGTTTAGGCGTTTATTTGTTGAAATGAATGAGCGTGCGAAGGTCTCGACTGAGTCAAGGGAGCTGAGATCCATCTCCATGACATGGAGCTTTGCACTTGGATTTTGTTCAAGGAGGCTTTCTTTTACCCGCAGGCCACTCTCAATTGTTCTTGATGGGATTATGACTTCAGCTCCTCGCAGTGCTAGAACTCTTGCTGTCTCTTTTCCGATACCATTTGTTGCACCTGGACTATGAGGTAATGAAGTCCCATATTAGAAAGCCGGTCTTAGGGCTACTATTAAATTTATTGGAGTAATTTTTTCAGTTAAATTTATTGGAGTAATTTTTTCAGTTATTGATGCAGTACAATTTATGCATCAGAGCACTAGTTTAGAATAATGGATTGGAAGAGTTTTGAATTTGAAGACTAAGTTAGGAAGATTGTCTTTAATCTTTCACAAAGCTATAGGTTAATTTGTAGTGTGGTGCAGAAATTGGGTGCATAAAACCATTTGATTTTATGTTATTGCTTTCCATTTCTTGAATAACGTATGATACAATATGTAAGTGTTTATTTATCAGGTGTTGGATCTGGACTACACAATCTGGGCAAGGCATTCCGAGTGGTTCCACATCAGCATACCAAAAAGAGAGCGAAGCTAGATTAATTCAATAGGTTTTTCAGGAAGAAGCAATGGTCCTAGTTCCATAGAGTTAACTGGAGGAGGCTAGAACAAAATTATCAAGGAATCTAAAGAAGCAACATCTAAGAAGTGTTACTGGGTGATTAGCCAATGTTTTGCCTGTGGAAGGATGGACGTAAGGTAAAGAATTATCCTACTAGGACTCAGTAGGAGTTCATTGGTACATAAAAACACACATACTTGCACCTAACCTAACATGAAGTAAGATGTCATATCTGAATACGTCATATTACCGTTAACTTCAGCTTGAAGCGATCTTTCTTTTATAATGACACAATGGCTTGTAGATGAAATCGTCTGATTATGCATTTATTGTCTTTTGCTACCATTTCTTTGTACCTAATTTATTGTCTGATTCTGCTACAACTTTTAATATGCCATTTTATAGGAGCTACGTAAGTGAAATCAAAAGAGAGAATATGGAAACAAATCCAACTATGGCAGAGACGAAGAAAACCTGTGACTATTGCAGTCAAATCACGGGCATCGATCCCCTCAGTAACCTCTTCTGCTGTCGATGACCGGCCAAAACCTGAGGCACCTTTGCTTGTTCTCCATGGCCAGCCCCACAAACTCATTTGCTCTGCAGTTTCTATGACCTGGAAGAACAACAAAATTTTCTGGAATGAGAAGAAGCAGACTATCATGCTTCACTGTGGTATCTGCCCACTGGTTTCATCTGCCTGTTTGCAGAAGATTGAGAGGTACGCGGAGCTTTTATATCCACCGGCTGTGTATGGATAATGTTGTTGGATTTATGGGTTTCAGACTTTCAGTGGCTAGCGGTGAACCCAATCGTTGACCATGATGAGTGGGAGATGCTCTTAGCCATTTGATTGAAATCCAATGGCTGCTATTGATGGTTGCGATTATTCTTTGGTTTCTACTGATTTAGAGGGTCCATTATTGGGCTGAATAGAGCCTGTTAGATTTGGGCCAAGCCTATTAGCTTTGCGCAACGATTTATGTAATTCAGGAATTTAGGTGGTTCATGTATCATTTATTAATGATTTAATGATAATAAATATTAAATGTTATATTTAAATAATTTTTTAAGTGTCTCAAGTAATTTATTATGTATAAAAAAATGAACATGATGATTATATCAGCTAGATTAATTTGGAGCTTTAATCATTTGAAAATTGATTTTAGTGGAGTATTCAAGAAGGTTAGAGCTTCGTTTGAGATAGCTTCTTTATTGTTTTATAAATTAGTTTTTTTAGTAAAAAAAAATTTTAATTTAAGAAATTTTTATACTAAAAAGTTATTTTAAAAAGCAGTAAGAAAGCCGTTAGACACTATGATGCTCATTCAAAGTTGATTTAGGTTTCGTTTGGGATGACTTTCTTACTATTTCTTAAAGTAATTTTTAAGTACAAAATTTTTAATTTTTTACTTAAAAAATTACTTTAAGAAGCAATAAGAAAGCCGTCCCAAACAAAGCCTTAGGCTTCGTTTTAAGGCGGAACTAGCCTTAATTTTAAAGGGGGGCAAACTTATAAGGCATATATGTCGGGGGGTCTAAGGGGGCTGCGCCCCCTGGCGGGGTTCGATCAGCCCGGTCAGGTCGTTGGGTCAAGGGGCAGCGCCCCTGCGGGGGTTTTTGGGGGCAGCGCCTAAAAATCATATTATTTTAAAACTTTTAGGGGGGGCAATTGCCTAAAAACTTTATAATAAAGACTAAAAATGAATGAATATGAACAAATTACTTAAAAATTATATAATTATTTTTTTTTTGAGGGGGGGCAATTGCCCCCCCTGACCACAAGGGGGTTCCGCCCCTGCTTCATTTGGGACGGCTTTCTTATTATTTTTCTGAAGCAGCTTTTTAGTATAATATTTTTTAATTTAAGAAATTTTTGTACTAAAAATTTGCTTTTGAAAGCAAACAAAGCCTTAGTATACTTGGATTTAGGGTTAGTTTTTACTTGGAATCTCAAGGAGGGATGTACATATAATTAAAACAAACTAAAAACCCTTTTTTTTTTACTATAAGGATATTAAAATTATATAGATCTATGTGTAAAAATATATATGTAGAACATTGAATTATATTTTATATCTTATTATCACGCATTATATAAATCATTATAAAATCATATTATACAATCATAAACTTCGTAGTTGTTGCATATAGTCATTATTTTGTTAGTAATTTTATCGCCAAATAAAATTTTATAATTTTTTTGGCGAGATTTCATTGGAGTTAATTGATCGAGCATTTGTATGTATAATCGATTGTACAGCAAATAATAAAAAAACAATAATAATAATAATAATAAAAGGGTATTTTTGACGCATGCATCCCTTTGGGAAACGGTATCCCATCACATTCCTCGTTTCCCGTTTTCGAGCACGGCGGTCGGGCTGACGGGGCGCAGCCATTAATAAGCAATCCCAACGCACCGATCTCGTCTTATCTCTTAGCCATCCATCATTGATCATTCCCCCCAACTAATTCTAAATTTACCCCTTTTTTTATTTAATAACTTCACAGCTCAACCCCATCATTTATTATTAATTTAATACCACACATAATGAAAAATAATTATGTTTTTTTAAATAAATTAAATATAAAATTATCTTATTTTTTAAATAATAATATCACTCATTTTAAAAACACAATTATGAACTTAAAATAATTATTTATATATTATATTTATTTGAAAATAAATTTGATAATTTTTAGATGAAATATATATAATAGAGCAAGAAAAAAAAAATCATTTATAAAAACTCTTATATATTAATAATATAAAAATCCAGCTCCGTTCATTCTCCTCCCAACGGCCACAACTCCGGCCACCAGAATACACTGTCTAATTTTTTTATGGGAGAAGGTATTAAAAAAAGGGGAAAAAAGAAAACCCTAGGGCTTAAGCGAATTTCCGAAACTAGCTTGAAAATGTCGCCGGAATCCGATCAGACTCGGATAGTCGGAGCGGCGGCGTCGGCGGCAGCTGCGGAGGAGGGACCGTGCCCGGCGGCGGTGGTGATAGCAGAGGTCGAGAGATTGTTCTTGTGATTATGCATCCAGACCTTTAGAGCATGGCGCTTTACACCAATCTCGACGCAGAACTCCTCGAGCTTCTCGTCATCGTGTTTCTGGATCCGCCATCCGAGCTTCTCGGCGAAGATCCACATCTTCTCCTTCTGCTCTGCGGTGAACTTTGTTCGATATCTCTTCCTCATCGGCCCTTCCTCCCTTCTTGGCGGCGTCTCCGAAGCCCCTCTTCCGGGATCGGGTGAAACCGGTGTCGGGATCTGGTGGAATGGAAGGGGCGGCGGTGGGAAGAAGGCCACCGGCGACGGTGCCGGCAACATTGCATGTTTCAGTAGAGGGCGGTGGGTCGGGGACCCTTCCCGCCGGTGGAAGTTGCGGTGGCAGCCGCACGCGGCGCACTTGAGAGATTCTTCCTCTCCTGCCATGAACTCGCCGCATCCGTCGTAAGCCTGCCCGCCCATCGCGGCGGCGTGGTTCCGCAGGCACTCGCGATATTTGCCGTCTCCGGCTACTCCGGCAGTTTTCTCGGCTGCCGTCGACTCGACATAGGGAACCAAGCTTAGATCCATCGTCTCTCTATCGATTTCTCTCCTTATGCTTCAGCTTCAGAGTTGATAAAAAAACACTGCTGAGCGTGCTGCTTCTCCCTCTGAAGAGGACAAGAAATTATGCTTTTATAAAAGAGGAATTTTTGCAATAATATAAATTTCACTTAAAATACACTGATCAAAATTTCTATCTAAATAAATTTTAAAATTATTTTATAATATATAAAATATAAAGTTTTATTGAAATAAAATATCATCTTAGATGATTTATCCACATAAAATATTGATTTTCCCAGAAAAATTTTATTCTATGCGGATACTTGACGGGAGAATCATCCGGTTATGCTTAGATACCGAGAGCGGTACCACCGAGTCTCGGTATCGGACGTGGCACATTTTTATTGGAGTTCGGACGCCATCCGGACTCCGCACAGAATAAAATTTCCTTCCGAGGACTCATATATATTAAATTTGATCTATATTAAAAAAGATGAGAAAAAATTAAAAATATTACAAATGCTATTTTTAATATTTATTTTAAATAAAATTTTTTCTTAATAGAAGAAAAATAACTTATATAGAAAATCCCATTACATTTTATGCAGAAAAAAAAAATATGATATTTTGATTTAATTCATATTATATTTATGTTAAATTAAATACTATAATTTCTCAGATTTATTCTTTAAAAAAAAATAATTTATGAGATGTGGTCCATCTACTTTGAATTTATTAAGCGGTTGATAGTAACGGAATTGACAATTTTAGCCCTATATTTTCTTTGCGGTAAAGCTAAATAGACCCAGCCTTAACCGGTACACTTTATGGTCATGCAGCTCATGCTCGAGCTCACCATAGTTCAACCTATTAATTATGCCCACTCACCCAATTGCTTAAAATAAAAATAATTAGACTTTCCAATTAACTATAATCTCACTTATTATCATTAATTAATCCAATTTATCTTAATTAATTATGCATATTAAACATGCCTTAAAAGTCATCTTAAAATTATAATTTTTTTATTCTTATGTGATCATAAGAAATCTAATTTGAAATGAGAGTCCCAATAATATTATTACTTATCTCAATGATGATTCATATCTAATAAAAAAATATTTATTTAATTGATTTTAATGAATGAAATTTATTATAAAAAAATTTAATACATAGATATTAAGCTTTGATAAGGAAATCCTAAGAAAAAAGAAATAATATTTGGAGTCTCATGAGCCATGCTAAATCTTTTTAAATATCTTCCTTTGTCTTCAAGCTGATATATAAACTTATCATCAGAATAGTGTGATAGGCAATATTTTTGTCAAAGTTGACTCAAATCCTTATGAACTCCTATGTGAAGAAAGGCATCTACTATAAGTAGAGCCGACTTCCATTGACAAAAATGCTTTAATTAATGTGCAATCATATTTATAATTTGCTTATTTTATTTTGAATTTTTCTTAAAGGGACAAAAAATCTTATTTATAGTATCCCTTAATTAATACCACTTCAAGCTAAGGCTTGCCATGCAAACTTCCACCTAATTTATTAGCTTGGTTCTCTTCTTCTAGTTATTATAATTATTTACTCTTTTTTTTATAGGGTTAGAGAGTCTACTTCCTTAGATATTGGTTTTCTGATGATCTGGTTAAGAGAGTACAATAACAACATCAAGCCTTTGTCCTACTACGTGGGGTTGGTTACATGGATACTTTTTCTCCATTATGTCCTGTTAAAAGTCAAATTCTTGTTTAAATCTAATAAAGAAAGATCATTTCTAATATTTTCTAACCAAGTCTTTTTAGGTCTATCTCTACCTTTCTTAACATAAGTCAAATTTAAAACATCTACTTTCCTAACCGGGTCATCGGAAGGTTGTCGTTTAATGTGACCAAACCATCTAAGACGACTTTCTCTAATCTTATCTTCCACTGGAGCTACTCCAACCTTTTCACGATCTGGTTAAGAGAGTAGATGTATTAAATTCGATTTATAATAAGAAAGATAGAGATAATTAGATAGATCTAAAAAAATTTAGGCTTTGTTTGGGAAGGTTTTTTACTGTTTTTAAAGTTGTTTTTAAGTATAAAAATTTTTAAAATAAAAAATTTTGTACTAGAAAGTTGCATTAGAAAGCAATAAGAAATATGTTTCAAATGAAGCCTTAGTTAGAAATTATATATATTTTTATTATATTTAGGTAGGAATTTGACTCATAATATAATATAATTGCAAAAAAGAATTATCTAGTGAACCCCACGTACTGAGATAAAAGCTTGAATGTTATTATTATTGTACTATATTTTTCAATTTTAAATTAATTTTTACTAAATACTTAAATGATGATGTGGCACATATTTTGTTAATTTATTAAAATTAAAATTTTATTACAAATATAGTATTTGTATGGTAAAAAAAAAAATTGACAATGACCCAATGGGTGAGTTAACACGCAACCTATTTTACCTCATGGTTAGTCCAATCAACCGAATCACGTGGTGGGCCCCATATGGAGGCAGGCGGGTGGGGCCTTCAGCCGCAACGTGATGAGGAGCACGTGATATGCCCGCCCTGCCATAAATTCGTCTCACGCCTGACCCAACAGCCACTACTTAGCTTCATGCTGAAAGGTTAGTGAAGGGAAATTTTGCATTATTGGACTTACGGTTAATGTATTTGCAAAATTAGCCCTCTCAATAACGCAAAATTAATTATGATAAAAAAAATAGACGAGAAAACATTTTCTTTGGGACAACTCAAAATATAAAAAATTGCATGTGATTGCATAATTAATTTTTTTATTAATTCAATATCCATATTATTACATAATAGCATTGCCTTTTTTGAAAATAGGAGACATGTTAGTGCAATGCAAAAAAAAAATTGTTTATGGTGACTAATGTTAGTGAAGGGAATACGAAGATATTGTGTATGATTTTGTGTGACACCTAAAATGACCTTTGACTTAAAATAAGGGACAGAGTTAAAAAAATTTCGGAGTACGATTCGAACAAATAATAGTCGATAAGTGACTAAAGACGATTAAAAGACCCTCTCACCTAGAACGAGTTTGAATATAATGTACAAAAAATTATATGTTGGAGGATGTTCATACAATGGCCTCTTGCCATCAGGCCAATATTCAACATTGGCCTTTAATATTTAATAATGATCTCGTAAACAATGCTAGCTATTCATGTAACTTATAAGCTTCTGTCAACGTGTAATTGTTAGCTACTCATCTGACCTATATGGTTATTTCAGTTACATGCAACGATTCAATGTTGTAACGGATTTGTCTTTAGTGCATAATGATGATGTCCCTCGAAATATCTTTCAGGATAAGCTTTGTCATGTAATTTAAGGTCAATATTTTTTAGTAAATCCAAAACATTGATACACTTCGATGAGTGAGGCAACTAAATTGTATTTATGGTTAGAGTCAATCGTCATATTGTCACCTTCATAATTATGACATTCAATTAAAATATATTTTCTCACAAAATAAGATGCCAAATGTGTGATTTATCATATATATATTATGAATTCCCAACCTTAAGAAAAGGAGAATTGATTCATCTAAATATATAATCAAACATAAAGAGGATAAATAATCAATATTTTCAAGACCACCATCATCAAGGGCTTGTCACTACATTCTACGAAGGAGTTTTAGAATAAATTTTTGATGACTTTGTTAAAACAATCGTATACTTTCATTTTGGTGATATCTGTAGTTTTTTAACTATTTAAAAATAATTGTTGTCCAAATCTATAAATAAAGCTCTAAGCCAATTATTTTCATTATTTCTTTCTCTTCATAAAGAGTAAAGATTATAAAAACCAAGAAAACCTAAAATTGTCTAATACTTTCCTCACACTCCACCTCCTTAGAAAGAGGACAACATGTTGAAAGGAGGTCTGCCTCTCTGCTCTCACATATTCCTCCTCTCTTGGCTGGCGCCGCTGATTTCATGGGGTTTTCATGAGCTTTTTTTTTTGTGATTTTGCTTGAATTTTCTTCTGTTCTCTGGTTCCTTTTTTTCCCTGTTTGGTTTTTTTGCGGTTTTGCATGGCTTTTCTCATGACGACCATCTTTAAGCGCGGCAACCATCTTTAAGCGCAACGATCCTGGCTTTCTTGCTTGTAATAACCCTTCTAAATCTTTAAAAGATGTGTTAGCTAATTCTGATTCTTCGGTGGAATTTTCGAATCTAAAAGTGACTATTCTTAGAGGTTTGCCTGCGTCAAGGATCTCTAAGGCTGAAGTTTTGCATTTTGCTAAGCCATTTGATTATGCTTTAGTTGGGAAGTTTCCACTTCGTCAGCCGGTTCTAGACTCGATTAGAAAATTCTTTTTCAATCTCAAATTGTCGGGTGATTTTCTGTCACTCTTTTGGATCAGAAGAATGTTCTGATCAAGCTTGCTAACGAACATGATTGTTGCAGGGACTTTGCACATAGATATTTTTTTGTTTATGGGTGTTTTATGAAGTTGATAAAATGGACCCCTTTTCTTGACTTATCGGAAGAATCTTCGATCGCCCCTGTCTGGATTGGGTTTCCTGAACTTTGCCCCCACCTTTTCTCTCCTAGCATTATTTTCAGTTTCAGATCCATATTTGGTAGATCGCTTCGTATGGATAATGCTAATGTTGTCGGTTCTAGACCGTCTATTGCGCATATTCTCGTGGAATTGGACATTTCTAAGTCTCATCCCGATTTAGTTTGGCTTGGACCTGAGAAATTTGGGTATGTTCGAAAGGTGGTTTTGGAAGGTTTGTCTAGTTTTTGCTCTCATAGCAAATATGTGGGTCATGAAAACTCTGAATGTATTAATTTGCATCATCATTTGAGGAAGGCTGACGTTTCTGTTCAGCCGGTTGTGTTGGCTAGGGACTTGGCTTTAAAGGATCGGGAAACGGATATTACGGGTGAGAAAATGGTTGTTTCTGAGTTTTGCAATGCTTCTCATGTTTTAACTTTGCATGATAAGGTGGAAAATTTAAACACTGGGTTTTTGTAACATTTAGATGGTGATTTGGGTCCCTATGTGGTGCCGATTTTGTCAGGTCTGGTTGCTTTACCGGTTCAGGTGGATGATATTCATAATGAAATTGTGGTAAACTTGCCTGAGAATCAATGTGCCTCTCCTTTAATTAATTTGTCATGTGTTGCTCAAGAGGATTGTCAGGGGGGTTGTTGATATTTGTTTGTCTTTAATTCATGTTTCTTTTCCTCAGCTTGATTCCCCTGTTCTTGTTGAGAAGGTTGCTATGAGTACTCTTGATAATTTAGATGATGTTAATGTGGGTGTTTGTGATGTTAACTAGGTTGATTTGGTTGATTCTTTTTGTGGTTTGGTGTCCCTTTCTGGTTACTCTATTTCATATGATATTGTTGGATCACCTAGTATCGTTAATGATCAAAATGTGCCCTTTTATTGATGTTCCTATTTCTCTTATTTCTACTGAAGCTTTGTTAGCTCAATTGGTTTTAAATGTGAACGATGTTAGTCTTGATTATTCTGATTGGCTTGATGGATATGTTTCACCATGCAGGGATGTTGGGGAAGATTTGGGTAGTGTCATCGATGAGTTTAATGAGATGTATAATTTGTCTGTTGGGCACATCGTTCATAAAGCATTTTCTCGTATTGGGGGAAAAAGGCGTGGGAGAAAATCTAAGAGATAGTTTTTGGATGTTTGGGAGCTCCTGTCTGCTCTTGTTGCTTCGTTTGGTGGCTGAGCTGTCTTGGGTTTGGTTTTTTCTGTTTGTTGTTGTTGGTCCTCTCATGTCTGTTCTTGGGGTCATTTTGGTTGGTTGGGCTTAAGGTGGTGAGGTCTTTTGGGGCTGTGGCTTTCTTTCCTGCTAGGGTTGGTTGGGTGGGTGGGTGCTATTATTTTTTGTCCTCTTTGTCCTCTCTCCATTTCTGGTTCTTGTGAGGCTATGGTTTTGAGGGTTTTTTGCCTACGGGTGTTGTTTCTTTGGTGGCTGTTGGGGTGTCGGTTTGTTGGTGCTTGGGTTGCATGTCTTCTTTTCTTTTTGCAGGTTGTCTTTGGAGGTTTTTTTCTAGGTTTAGTGGTTGTTGTTCGTTTGGCTTCTGGTCTGGAGCGGAGGATCTTCTTACTGCTTCTTTTAGCTTTTTTTTCATTTGGTTAGCTTGTTTTTCTGATTTTTTTTCTTTGCTTTTCATTGTAATAGATAGAAGCATCGATTCATAGGTTTTATTTCAATGACTGCATTTTTAGTAAGCTGAAGGTTCTTTAAGGACTTGTAATATTTATTTTTAATTAACGCGTAGGCCCCTTCATGAATTTTCTCTAAAAAAAAATCAGCCCACCTCCTTAGAGTTTCCTTCAATTATATAGCAAAAATAAATCGCAGCCAGGGTTGACGTCCACCTCTTCTTAGACAAATGGTTTGCATAAGCTGGCTTATATTTATATATGTTCCCATCAAGACAATTTTACCTTTCTAAATGAAAGGATAGTCAGATCACTGTGAAAGAACTAACTGTAGTAAAAGTGCTTTTCTCAAATCACGTTGCATCGCTATCTTCTTTCGAAAGTCCTTTCGGTTTGGTTTATGTGATTAAGAGATTATTTAAAAGCGGACAAAAAACATAAAATCAGTCTCTGTGGGATTTAGAAAAAAAAGTGTCCGATGAGATCAGACCTCCTTTGTCGATTCCACTTAATGGAGATGGCACCAATTCATTAGCTATTCTACTAAGCATGACTGTGCATTCATATTCATTTGAATAGAACGGACAAAGAAAATTCAAATATGAAAGCTCTAACTTCGAAAGCTAATCATTCGCTATAAATTAAAAAATAATTAAAAAGTAAAGAGATAAAAACAGAAATAAATTCCATATAAAATCAGTTAAGCGAAAAATAAAAAAAGAAGACTAAAAATAAATTAGCTAATTTCACACGCCCGGTGGGACTCGAACCCACAATCGCCTGATTAGAAGTCAGACGCCTTATCCATTAGGCCACGGGCGCTCCGATGAACTGAAGCGTACCAATGTTTTTTATAAACATCAATAACGAGTACACAGATTCCAAGCCACTTTACGCGTCGTTCGATTATCCTGCTTCTTTTATAAAAGATAATCTTAAAACTGTTGTTTGAGAAAATGGAGAAATAAATACACTAAAATTTAAAAGCTGCTTTAAGAAGCAGTAACAAAGCCGTCCCAAACGAAGCCAAAAGCTTTTAAAAATAGTACAAAAATACAGTTCTCTAAAAAATGTTTCTGCAAAAATATCACAAACAAACACCAGCAATAAAAAAATTCCTCTGTTTCTAAACGGAAAAGGCAAAAAAATGCTCAAACAAACTAGGCCTTAGACATACAGATTTGAGTTACGTTAAAGTTCAAATTAAAATTTTGTTTGGGACAATTTATTTATTATTTTCTAAAATAATTTTTTAACACAATTTTTTTTTGTAAGTAATAAAAAACTATCACAAACGAAACCCAAGTTAATTAAATTTTGTGTCAAGCTAAAAATTTAGAATTATTTAACTGATTCAACATCAAGCTTGCATTAATCTTATCTTACAACAATAATTTACTATTATAAAATATACTTAGTAGGAGCATCTCTAACTGGATTTTATTTGAAATAAAAGTATTTTTTAATATAAAAAAGTCTTTAAAAATAATGATAAAAACTTATTCCAACCAAAGCCTGAGTACTGTTTCTGACCAAGCTTAAGCTTAATTGAAAATATTCTTTATTTTTGTAATTTACATTAAAATACTAAAACAAGCAAATACTTTTCATATTATGATATGAATTTATTTATTTTTTTATTTTGAAAACTTGAACTCCTTTAGGTGAAAAAAGAATATAGGTACATATTGTAATTGAGTGCTTTCTGGATCGAGCGCAATAGTTTTGACTTAGCCATTGTTGTGATCATTTAAAGCTAAGATGCTTTGCTCCCTCATGTCCAGTTGCTCGAATTGCTTTTTTTTATTATTATTTTTATTTTTTTCATTTTAATCTAACAACCGTAATCCTCGAGAAATTATTCTGTGCGGAGTCCGAACGTAGAGTATCATCCCGTTACTGCGTGCGCACTGCATATGTTCTGTGCGTGCACTACGTATACTATGCGTATTTGTAAATACGCAGCAAATCAACAATATTCACTATTTTGCTGTTAATTTATTATGTATCTATAAATACGTAGTATATATGCAGAGTATAAGTAGTGCATACACTTAATATACACAGTGCGCACACAATAACCGGATGATTCTCTAACGTTCCGACTCCGCACATACTAATTTCTCGTAATCCTCTTAGTTTTTTTTTTTTTTCTAAAACCATTACTTCTAATGAATAACCTTTGTATTGGAGTGTTTCGATTAGAATTTTTACTCAAAATGTTTAAATATTTGCTATCAAAGAGGAGATGCCCATGCCCTGTTTAATTATTTCTATTTTAAAAAACAGTAAACAGTAAATAGCCGTGTAAAACAAATTTGGAGGACTGCTTGCTTCTGCTTCCAGTTCTACAATAATGACAAATGGCCCGCAGGTACCCACCCCAACAAGGAAAGAAGAAGCAACATAGGCTATTCAGACACTCTCCAGTAAATGGAATCAGGAATGGCGTGTCTGCTTCTTCTTAAAGTTTTGCCTTGTTCTGAAAACATCTGTAATTCTAGACTTTCTTTTCTTTTTTTTTTTTCCAAGGGAAAAGATAGCGATTTCATAAAATTCCTTTAGTACACTTCTTTTACTATAGAAAAATATGAATAAAAAGGGAACTGCTGCCAATTAATCAGTGGTACAGCAATCACAAATATAAAACGTTTAACTAAAGCAAGCACAGTAATTCAAAAAAGAAAAAAAAACAAATCCAGAAAGCAATCATGGCTGGTGATTCTCTTGGGACTTGTTCTGCTATGTCCTCCTAAAATACGAGAGATTATTCTGTGCAGACGCCGAACGCAGCTCTACGTCCGGATACTAATCAGAGTGAGCCACCTTAATAATACCTAGCCTCAGTACCGAGCGGTATCGAGCCGCGGGCTCAGTTATCCGGACGTCCGCACATAATAATTTTTCCTAAAATAAATACATGCATCAAGAGACCTTTCTTTAGTGTTTGAACAATTAACCTGGACCGATCAGTTCGACTGTTTGGACCTGAAACTGGTTGCTTTGCTGTTTGACTTGGTTGAATTGATAGAATTATTATGGACCAAGCTAAAATTGATCGAAATAGGTGAACAGATATGAACCAAGGTATATGTGGTTGAATCGAATTGTAACTCTAGCAGCACTCACTGATGATGATAAAATAATCATTAGGATGTTATAATATTTAAATGCAATCACTTAAATATTGTGCAATGTTCAGTGTGAGGTTTTTGTCGAGCTGATACAATGGCTGCAAGTAATCAAGATGAGTCATTGCAGAAAAACACACAAACAGAGCTCCAGAAAACAAAGAGGCAAGCATTCATATTATCATTTTGTTCATCGAGGAAGCTACAGGAAAAAACGTCTATATATAGATATATGTATCAAACTACTGAAAACAAATCAGAGTTTGTTATAAATCTAAGGATGTGATTGCTGAAGCTTTTAACCAACGATGAGCATGAAGCAACTCTGAAAAAAGGTGATGTTCTGCAGAATATAGAAGATGGAGCTGGAAGCCAGCATATCAACTTTTGAGATAGTTTATCACATATAGCTTATCTCATATCAGTCTTGAAGAGGGAGATAAGGGGTAGGCCAACATTTAGTATCTCGATTGGATGCCTCCGAAAACTTGGATTTACTGAATGGCAAAAACCATGTATTGCATCGCTGTGTTATTCTACAAATATATTCACGGAGAAAGTGTTTTCAATGGTAATGTAGATATATGGAGTAATAGCGGTATGATAAAAAGAATAAAGAAAATACAAATTTAGATAATTAATTGAGATAAAAGGTAAGAGCAAGCTGTAACCCGCGCCAGAGAATGATATCTGTTAATCAATGGTTTCTAAGATATGCTGCCAATTAATGATTCCTAAATATTGTCTACAAATGATTACTATCACTCCACCTCAAGTTGGAGTGCGCAGATTACGAACACCAAATTGTAGATGATAGAAGGAAGATCAGTTGCTCCAAAGCTTTGGTGAAGATGTCCGACAGTTTTTAAGATGAGGATGAGGATGAGGATGAGGATGATGATGATGTCCGAAAGTTGATTCAAGGTATGGACATATATAAACTAAAGACAGCCAGCTTGGATTCTTTCGAAAATCACATGACATTTGACTTTGATGCGGTCAATGCACCAAGAAAATACAGGATTTGCAGCAATATAGAGCGCAGCTTTATTGTCAAAAAATATGTTGGCTGTTTGTTGATGTCTAACATATAGATAATGGAGTAAATAAAGGAGTCATCGTATTTCATGAGATTTCTAGAATATAGGAGAAGTACCCAACCCAATACAGTACCCGACAATGGAGCAATGTGTTTCTAGACGAGTTACCCAATCAGAGTCGCAAAAAGCATTAAATTGAAGTGTGCTAGATGAAGAAAAGAGTAGTCCTTGCTCAGGAAATTGTACGATGCATCCAAGTAAGTGATGAGCATCCAGGTGATTGCTGAGGATTAGCCATGAATCTAAGCACTTGAACTGAAAAAAAAAGCTTGGCCAACTGATAAAAGAGAATTCCAACAATATGACAATATAAAGAAATATCAGGTTAATAGGTCTCCATCTGTTGAGATATGTTGAAATTTGGGGTCCATAGGTGTCTTGAAAGGCTATTTCTATTGAAAAAGATAAATACCATGCTTAGAGTATGCAATTTCTAGCCCAAGAAAATATTTAAGTGATTCAGGATCATTTAAGGCAAAACAATCATGGAGATAGGTCTTTCGGGAAGCAATGACATAAATATCAATAAACCATGATGTCATCCACATAAATAACTAAGGAGTTAAATGAATGTTCTACAGTCATTGTGAATAGAGACTAATTAGTTTTAGACTGAAGATATTCTGTAGCAAGTAAAGCACTAAATAGTTTAGCAAATCACTGTTGAGATGCTTGTTAGAGACCATAGAGAGATTTGTGGAGTGCGCAAACAAAAGTCCCTCTTTCAATGAAAGTTGAGTGGAATCTATATATAAACATCTTCATCCAAATCACCATGAAGAAAGACATTATTGACATCCAAGTGATGAAGATGACAATTTCTAATGGAAGCAATTGCTAGAATTGCTTTGAGAATAAGTAAATCAACAAAATGAGCAAAGGTCTCAAGAAAGTCAATTCCTTCTTGTTGGCTATAACTTTTCGCAACAATATGAGCAAAGGTCTCAAGAAAGTCGATTCCTTCTTGATTTTCAATGAAAGATGAATCATTGGAGTTGTCACTTGTGGAGTTGCCATTTTGAAGGTGTTGTTGAGCTATCTGGCTAGCAACACAATCGAAAGTCTCCTAGTGGAGGCGATATATTGAAGGATATGCATAAAACTTGTAACACTTCACTATTGTGTGACCAATCTAACAGTAGCGAGAACAAGTAGGTCGCTCCTTTTTGAAGTTTGGACCCTTAATACTTTGTTTCATCATCTTCTGAAAATATTGTCGAACAACAAATGTAGTAGTTTCAATATTTGGTTGTCCTGTTTCAACCACATTACTTCCCGGCTAACAAAAGGAAGAAGATCCATAATTTGCCCACATAAAGCATAATATGATTTATTCAAACCCATTAAGAACTGATTTAGAGTGCTGTTACTACGCACGTAGATATTGGAAAGTATTGCAAATTTGCAAGTTCATCTTAAAAAGCCTCTAAATGGGTATAATAAGTAACGATAGACAATTTTTCTTGCCTCAAAAGAGATAATGTCTCTCTCAATATGGAAGAGATAAGGAGCATTGAGTTTCCAAGAATGCTCCTTAAATTCAAACCAAATTTCTACTCCTGTATCAGCAGGTGTATGCATTGACAACTAAAAAATGATGTGGTGAGATATGCGTGCATGTGAGTGGATACTGCGGTGAGGCATTGGGCAGAGCACGCCAACAAGTGTATGCTAGGTGCATTAGAGCTAGGCATGCGGGTTATGCGCAATGCGCATGGGCGAATACTCTATGCTCGAATGCTAAGCGATAGAAGAGTCATCAATAAGGACAGTTGGCGGCAAGAAACTAGCAACAAGAAGTTGTCGTGCAGGAATTTTAAAGCTTATATCTGATGACATCAGAATAATGTAACGAATCAAGCTCATCAAGAATGCTTGGAATGAAGTGAGATCTAAGCAAGTTCTAAAAGGAGTTCAACACCTATATTTTTAACAAGCAACGTAGTAAATTATCTAAAGTTTTATTAACAACCGCTATTTAACTACCAGCCTAGGGATGAAAGGCTAAGAAAACAAGTCAATTGAGTTTCAAATAATTTTCACAGTGATTTCTAAAAATAGAACTTAAACTTAACATTTATATCCAAAATAATAAATGACTGTAAACCATGTAATATGCAATTTCTTTGAAAAATAGTTTTGTGATATGTGAAACATTATCTACTTTAAAGCCTGGCAAGAAATGTCCTATTTTTGTGAATCAATCAGCTTAGAAAAGTATTTCTTTACCCAATCACCATCAAACAAAGTGGAAAGAGAGGCTTCCTTACCAAGTAAATAATTATTTTTTCAGAGTTTTCTTATTGCATACATGTGCTATTAGAGTAAAATTTTGTAAATATAATTACATTCTATATGTTTATTTACATATATTTACAAGTGTGTTGTCCTCTGAAATCAATGCATTTCTTTTTTTTTTCAATATTTTTATTAAAATTTCGTTAAAAATAAATACAGAAGTTTTAATTGAAATCTTTGACATTTATTTGTAACTTTATTTTAAAGAATCTCGAGTAAATTTTAGCTGAAATTGTATTAAAATGATTGAATTTGAAACTCACTTAAATTAGCTGAAATGAAAATATTTTAAAGAATCTCGTGAAAATTTTAGCCCTCAACCCAAACGGTCTACTTCGTTTTCTCCTTTGTGTCTCTCTCACGCCTCGCGACTCATGACCTCGAGCACGGCTTTCGTTATCCCTTTCGCTCCTCTCTTGCCCCCAAACAGAGATCACCCGTGGCAAATATTTATGTCTTCTAAGCTCTAAAGACCATGTTATTTGCATTCTAAATTTTGATTTTACAACTCCTCTTGGCTCCGGTAATGAGACGGTAAACAGAACTATTTTAACTTAGGCCCCCCTGAATAAAATTTATGGCTCCACCATTGTTTTCAAGAGCATTGTTTAGTGGTCTTAGCTTTTACAAGTATGGTAGCAAGAAGCAATTTAATCATCATCTCTTTATTGTGAGAGTACATAAAATATGTGCTCCATTAAATTAATAGTTGTATCCCTTCCATAGTGATTTGTTGTTATTCGCCAAGAATGCAATTCATAAATACAAATATGTCATAAGAAAGGTCTTTCGATATAGAGTTGCTTTCCATGATAAAGATACCACCAATGATAGAAAATAGACTTGCTATAAAAAGAGTTTGTCTTCATGTTCATGTTAAAGGATATGAAAATTCAGGCAAAGAATAAAATTCACCAATTCTAACAAATCCAGGAATCTAAAACTCTTAAGGAAAAAATTACTAAAATAACACATGATAAAGCACATCAATAGGCTTCTTCATCAATTCTTTATCTTTCTTTAAAATATTAGTAATAAGAATCATATTAGTGCTGAAATTTTTAATGAATCTCCTATAGAAGAATTTAGTCAGTCAATGAAAATGTTGAACATCAAAAGCTTATTTTAGTGTTTGTCAGCCCATTATTACTTCGATTTTAAAAGGATCAAGTTGAAGTTAGAGAATACAAATCTCAAAAATATTACTTGTTTTTGTAAGAAGATTTACTTTTTAAGATTGACATATAATTTTCCAATTCTTATGAGTTAAAACCAATCTCAATTGTTCCAAATGCTTCGCATAATCGGAATTAAAAATCAAAATCATCAAAATATATAACGAAAGAAATTTCCAATACATAGACAAAAGACATAAACAAACTATTCAAATAAACCATTAGAGTTTTAAATGTAGTTTTCAATTCATCATCTACTCTAATTCTTATCCAGTGGTAATCACTTTTTAAATCAACTATGGAGAAGTGATCCATAGTTTTCATATAACCTTGGGATAGAAAACTTGTATTTAAATGTAACTTTATTAAATGGACAAATATCAACACAAATTATCCAAAAATCATATTTCTTAGGTGTTAATAAAAAAAAGGGGCAATATAAGTACTTAAGCTTTCTTAAAAAACTCCATTCTTGAGAATATAATGTCTAAATTCACGAGATAAAGAAGAATAGACATCAATGTTGATTGTTTATAAAAGAAGTGCAGAACACGCAATACAAACTGAGCAATAAGGATTTAAAAAAAAAAATAGCCCAGAAATTGAGCCATTTCTAAGTCCAGTATAATATACTCGAGCAAAATTGGCAGCACTTTAAAGTGATAAGGTCTTATTTCCTTTTTAAAAATGTACAGTAAATCGTATGGAATAAAAGAATGAATCCCTCTCAACTCTCTTATTACTCAAACCTATCTCCCTGGAACAAAAAAAAAAGGGTAAGTGCAACGAAAATAAAATTGAAAGAAATTGCAATGTTACTGTGCTGCAGAGGATGCAGCCGAAGAATGGGGAAGAAATCAAATTCGCTTACCATGATCCCTCCACTGGAGTTTTCAGGAAGTAATGACATCACAAGGTGGAGAGCAGGTTAGATCCGCCATCCGGACCAGATCTTGAGGAGGAAGTAGCAAAGGAAGCAAAAGAAGATGATAAGGAAAAGGTAATCCACCATCTCAAAAAACCACGTCGAACCATGTCTCCGGCTAGGGTTCCGGCGGTCGCTCCTTCTCTTCTCCTCCTTTCCATCCATATTCAGTTAGGGCTCCCGCGCGCGCTTGATTCTTCTTCTTTGAAAGGTTATTTTGTAATATACATATATTCCACATTGTCTTATACCTCAATGTGGCCTTTTTAGGCCAAATATTTATTAGCAAGTTAATTAGCTATAATTGAGTCATTGGCTCACTAAGGCTTTGTTTGGAATAGCTTTCTTACTGTTTTCTAAAGCTGCTTTATATAAAGTAGTAAGAAAGCTATCACAAACAAAGCCTTAAGTTATTCATTATTTTTTAGTGATAAGGAGCATATAAGTTTGAAATATATTAATGAGATTATAAACTTATTACTATAACTTTTTGTTGTTGTTGGAGTTATTATTAATATGGTTAGGACTAGCTTTGGTCGTATCGATGTCCATTTGTATATCAATATCATAAAATATGGGTTTAGATAGTTTCTTCGTTTTTTTTTTTGGATGTTAGGGTGAAATTTTTAATATAATTGTCAAAGATAATTTGTGGTTGACATACCATTCATTGTAGTAATGTTGATTTGAAACTTTGTATATCAATTACATCAATATAGAAATTTTTAAGTGATTGCCATTTTATCGCTCAAACTCAGTGAAAGTGAGTAGCATCCCACTCGAAGGAAATTATTGAATTATTCCTCATCCAAAACGGATCATTATGAGACACGCAACATACACTGGAATAGAGCAAAGATTATATAATAGTTTTAAAAAATATATAGTTTTTAAAGTTATCTCTTAGTTCAGAAAACCTTTGGGGACCAGTGCATCGACACTCTTAGAACCAATGGTGTTGATGAAAAATATTGTTGCATTACATAGGTTTCGTTTGGAACAATTTTCTTTCCGTTTTCTAAAAAAGTTTTCTAATACAAAAAATTGTTGTACTAGAAAGCTATTTTAGAAGGCAATAAAATAATTATCCCAAATGAAGGCTTAATTAGGTGCAAGCAATTGTGTGAGAAATAGATGTTGGCTTGACTTATTTAGTGCAAACTAGCTGCGAACATCATAAATTTGTTGCAGCTCTTTGAAGTCCAATTTGTTCAAGCAAAATATATATATGGACTTTTTTTTTATGTTTTGGGGCGAGCCCATGGATCAAATGGGCCTTCATGATCTGATTTTGGTGCAATTTAACAAAATCAACCTAATCTGTTTTTATTGCTTTACTATAAATGCTATGATTAATTAGATTTAGGTTTCGTTTGGGACGGCTTTCTTACTGCTTCTTAAAGCAGCTTTCTAGTACAAAAATTTTAATTTTGAAGCAGCTTTCTAGTACAAAAAGTTTACAAAAATTAAAATTTTTGTACTAAAAAGCTGCTTTAAGAAGCAGTAAGAAAGCCGCCCCAAACAAGGCCTTAGGTTTTATTTGGGATAGCTTTCTTACTGATTTCTAAAATAGCTTTTTAGTACAAAAATTTCTTAAACTAAAAATCTTTGCATTAAAAAGCTAATTTAGAAAGCAGTAAGAAGCTATCCCAAGCAAAGACTTAGTATTTTTTAAGAGATAAATTGTATTGATCAACTCATAAACTATAAAAATATATTAATTAATAGGAAATAAAAAAGTTAGAGAAAGCTTAATTATCTATTATGATCGTGCATAATATTCAAAATTTTTATTAAATAAGTTCATAAAATTATAATATTTGATTACAATTTGAATACTACAACATCGCTCATTTTACAAAGTCAATATCAAATATTTTTATTTTATTTTATTAGGCAAACATTTGAGCCTGAGTCTGCCTATAATATATATATATATATATATATATATATATATATATATATATATATATATATATATATATATATATATATTTTACAGCCAACAGCTACCGCCACTCAATAAGATTAGCATAGCCCCTTCGAAGGCATCCGATAAAATTAGAACGATATAGCGAAAAATAGCTTGGCCATTACGCAAAAATGACATAAAGAACAAATTAATTTGACATGACAAATAAATTCATGCTAAATGAAGCATTTATGTTATTTATTCATAAAAGTTTAACACACTTTACTGAAGTTAAAAGTTTTAATAGAAATAAATAATTTAAGTTCCATAAATGCCCTCAACTAAAGCTTCAATTTACAAAAGACATTTTCATGACGCCTTCTTTATTATATTAGCTAAAAAAATGCCATTGGTTAGTGAGAGTAAAACATTCTAATTGCTTTCTTATCCAAACATATTAATTTTCCCTATTATTGTCGTATATTTATTATGATAAATAATTATTTAATTATCTTATTTTTATATATATTAAAAAAATAATTTTCAAAAAAGGCCACTTAAGCGGCCATCCTTGTCTGATGTTATAGTGGATGGCTCTGCACAAATTCTTTTTCTGCTCATAAAGAGAATGGTCCATAATGCTATTTAGGTATAATGGATCTAATTGTGATCTCTGTGGTTAATATTATTGGAAGAGGGTCACCATCCTTACACTTACTCAAAGGAACACATCACGTGGCAATGAATTAAAGGAGGTTTGTTATGGGGTCTTGTCAATATTGAAATTTCAATTACTTTCCTTTTTTTACTACATTAATCCATAATACTTTGTTAATATTAACTAATTTTAGCGGGGTTTGATTTAGATTTTGGCTTCGTTTGAGACGGCTTTCTTCTGCTTCTGAAAGCAACTTTCTAGTACAAAAATTTTATTTTTTATACTAAAAAGCTGCTTTAAGTAGCAATAAGAAAGAGAGATAACTTTCTCATTGCTTTATAAAATAGTTTTCAAGTGCAAAAATTTTAAATTAAAAAAAAAATTTGTACTTAAAAATTACTTCATAAAGCAGTAAGAAAACTGTCCCAAACGAAATCTTAATATTCGATAGATGAAAATATATTTTTAGTGGTATTAAAAGGTGTAAAGACACTTTATGTTATAGAAAAGAAAATTATTAATTAAATAAATTAATCAAATATTTTTATTTGTTTAGTGGACTAAACACCTAACATTTATTAATATGGAGCCAACTATACAACAAAACAATATCCCTAAAGAATGATAAATTTTTTTATAGTCCCAATAATATCATTTTAAGTAAAAGTATTATAAATATATTGCATATAATTTATGGATAATTCAAAGGAAAAAAGAGTGTCTTTCTCAATGATTATTTAACATCTCTCATTTGTATTTAGATGCATATGTTTATCTATATTTTAAATATATTGAAAGAGATAATTTGAAAGCTTAGTTTTTCATAAATCTTTAAATGGGTTCTGGATTTTTAAAAAGCCATGATTGAGCTAGCACCTATTGGATCTCGACTTCTAATATTCTAATAAATAGCTAGACAATCCATTATGGATCTCGTGGGTCCATAGATAAGCATAGATATTGACTAATAGTTTAGCATCGCTCGAACAAGACACAATCATGCTCATAGGAACCTAACCTATCCAAAAGTTACTATTGGCTTATCTCAAGGTTGAAATCATTTGGTTAACTTTTAACTTCTAAATGTTACATACGGCCTGAAGTACCCAAACGACTATTCTTATTTATTATGTTAAAAGTAAATGAGCCAAGCTTAGTACAAGTCATCCTATGATAAGAGTGATTAATCTAATTATGCCCTTGGCATGCCAATGTGGTTTAAGGTGTATTATTTGAAGCTAATATTAAATTCGAATGACTATGGGTTTAGCCCAACTTAGCCCAATCACCCATTAAGTTTCATTCTCATAATTGATTAGACTATAGTCTAACTAATACTATCATAAAATATTGATCAAGTATAAAGTCCTTGAATTATCTAAAAACTCGCTAAGAAAGTCCAATTGAATGTTTATCTTATTGATTGAACTTCAAAGTCTCAATATCCTTAATTATCTCCAAAATAAGTGAATTGAGATTGAATTAAGTGAGCTAATTGTATAAGGTCCACCACAATTATAGAATTATGTGTTCAATTGGCTGCAAAGATTATTATGTAGCCTTCATTAATGCCTTAAATTTAAAATTAACAACTTAAATATAAGCTTTAGTTAATGATAAGGTTTGTTCTCCTAAAATTAAATCTCATTTGAACCATAAGTATGAGTCTAATTATAAGAACAATCAATTAATTACTCAAATAAGGTGCTTAATCATGCAAGTCGAACTTGCAATGGTAAATCTAAACCTAAAACCTAATGAGTTTAAAAATCATTTAATTATATGGTTTAATCATTATTGAATTTAGTAAACAGTCATAATTAATCCCAATTATATATTTATGATATCAAATATGGGTGGAGGTCATCAATTACACCTATTAAAAGCCTAAGTCATGCATCAAGCTAATAATCTGTTGTTTTTAAAATATTCATTTACAATTAAGCACTCATTATGTTGATGTATTTGTTCCATCCAATATAGCTACCCTAAGTTAATCACATTAATATTAAGCTAACTTGACTCCGACCCATCTTAATTACATAAGTTGGCTAAATCAAAGAATTGAACTTTTGACTTGAACCTTAATTGACCCAACATATATACTTGCCCTTTAACTCACCAACTCGATAATTTTTGTCATTTTGACAATAAAAGGGGGGCTATATCCCACGTCAAAGTCTTGTACTCTTATAGAAAGATTTGTCTCATAAAAATAGGGTTAAAAATATACTAAAAGGGGTTAATTTTTTCTTATTGCTAACAATGCTTGAGAAGGCTCATGAGCTCTATGATCTTTCTTTTGCTCTTTTAAAATTTCATTACATAAGACGGCATTATAAAATTTAAGATGATATTATTTTATTTTTTGAAATTAGATTATTTAATTATGAGATCGATTAAGATACTTTATATTTCTTTTTTGTATTATGCATGCTTGAAATTAAGATAATATATATTTTTTAATCTTCTCAATATTTTGATGTTATAATTCTATAAAAAAAATTATGATAATGTGATATTGAATTATATGATCATAAAAATTCATAATTTTACTCATAGAGCAATGCCTTCCTCACCTAATGTTTTAAGACATAACCAAAACATATAAATACTAAAATAAACACAACTTAGTACATTATATACTTTGGTCACTTATATTATTGATTGATTTTTTGACCGTTGAAAACCTGGATGAGAAGAAAACATTACTAATAAGAAAAACCAATTCTCATCCTTCTCTGAGGTCCCTCCTTTTCCCCCATACCTTTTTATAACTGCTAATAACTGCCACCCTTCCTCGCATTCTCCCCCTCCTCGTTCTACTGACTACCTATGACTGCATATATCCAAAAGCTTCTTCCTCCCTTCCACGATCTCATCAAAGAAATCATCCAACTGCCCAGCTACATTCTCAGCTCCCGACCTCAACAGCCCAAACAATCCCTTCAAACTCTCCAACTTCTCTCTCACTTCCTCATTCTCACTTCCTCCTCCTCCTCCTCCTCCTCCTACATTCCTCTCCACCTCCTCCCTTAGCTCCTCCAATGCCGTCTTCACCTTCCTGAACTCATGCATAAGAATCATGGGCCTCCCTTCCATTCTCTCTACTTGGCCCACCACTCTCTGCTGGAGCCTCCTCATCGAAGCCATGAATCCAGAACCATAGAGGAGAGAACCTTCCCTGACCGCCACCTCGTTGCCACTTATAGTGCTTGCGCTGGGTTCCGGCCACCAAGACACCAATCCCCAGAGCAAGATAATCAGTAAGAATGAGCTTACACTTCTCATGGCGTAGAGCACTCCCCTGAATCCATTAAATCCATTAAGCTTCGATTCCATCTCCAATCTCGAATCCAGTCTCAGCGAAATCTGCTCGGTCCTTGTCTCCACCAGAACTCTGTTCTCTACCTCCAGCCCCGCCGCCTCCCTCCGGCAAGCAGAAACAGCTCGTTTTACCTGCAGAACAAATTAACACTAGGAAAGATCACGATTTGGAATATAAGATAGAACTAGTGAGTTTTTTTATGGAGGAACTAATTAAGAAAATGACCTGGTTTGCAACCCGGCAGTCAAGGGAGGAAGCTATGTTAGCTCCAGTAGAGGCGTAATTCTCCATGGCAGTGATTCCGATCTTGAGCACATGACAAGCTTCCCAAAGGCGAGAGCTTTCGTCCATATACTCATCGAGCCACTTCTCTCCCACCGGAAGATGAAGTTTTTTCACCATATTAATGAGCTGGTAATGGAAAGAGCGGAGAAGAGAAACGGTACTTTGAATGAATTGAAGAGACATGAACTCCGTCGAAGCAAAGGTGCGCTCCAGATCATCGATGCCGTGAGCAAGATAAGAATAAAAGTTATTTGCTGAGCTCGAACCTGGCTTCATTTTCAAAGTGGGATTTTGCAGAGCAGAAGGTGATGGTGGTAGTAGAAAGAGGAATAGGAAGATGGAGGTATAAGAAGGAGAGTCCAGCTTCCTATATTCTGAAAAGGAAAGCCTGGGAACAATGATGACTGTTTCCTTCAGAGGGGAAAGTTGGTTGGGAATCTACCATTCTGCACCAATTCCACGGAAAACATTCTTCATATTTTCAATTCATTACCCCCTTCTCCTCCTTCTCTCTCCTCCTCAGCTTGTTTCTCTGTTTCGAAGAAGAAAACAGAGCAAAAGAAAAGTAGGGGCAGGTATCTCCTTCTTGGTCTTTATGATTCCCAGCTCTCGAGTCAAGTTTGAATAGACCGATGTGGAGTTCTGGGACCAGTGTGACTGAGAATGAGTGCAAAAACAAGGAAGAAAATAAGTAAAGGAGCCAGCTTTCTTCACCTTCTCCGCATCGATAATTCTCTTTACCCTCTTGCTTCTAATTTACCCTGTAATTCTTATAGAAATTCAAACCCTAAAGCTCAGTTCTTTTCCACACTCTCCCCGAGATTATACTGATTAAGAATTAGTAGGAGGGGTCTAATCTCTTTGGAATGTGGAAGGAAAATGATGATTTCCATGGAATCCATCCATATCTCTCGATTCCACTAGTCAAAATCTGCTTTTTAGATCGTCCCCGTAATCTTTTTCAAGCTATCAAAGCTTCGATTTTTGAGAGAGAATTGGGTGGGAGAGGAAACAGGAGGGGGTTACAGGTGCGCTCGTGGGTTTTTGGAGAATGGGATCGATGCTTTTAGGCTTGGAGAAAGCCACAGAATTTTGGTTTTTTGAGATCTCATTGGAAAGTGAAGGGCTATAAGCATATACACGATGCCTTCGGGATTATTTTATTTTATTTTTGTTTTTTTTTTCACATTATAATTTTAATAATACATAATATAATCGAAATTAATGGCTTGGTAGATTATTCCTTGCTTAGTAATTAAGTTTCTTGTGGTTACTCATATGGTTAAGTGATTTAGGTGCACGTGACTCGGTAATTAATGCACCATACTCCTTAAATGTGTTCTTCATTTTTTTGCGTGTACAAAGAGCAAAGGTAGGCTCCATTGCACTTTGATTTGTACATAAATTGTAACTTACTAACAATTAATTTCTATTACTTATATTTACTTTAAAAAACTTTGGAATTTAATAGATTATTGAACATGAAGACAAACTCTTTGTATATTTAATTTTTATGGTACTTAAATAAAAATTTTCTTGCATTATCTCGCATTTCTTATTAAGTTTGAGAAAAATTATGTGAGTAATGATTTAGGATCTGTTTGGGACGGCTATAGCTTTTTATAAAGATAGTTGTAAAGTTATATTGCGGAGAAAATAGCTTTTTTGAAAGTTGCTATAGAAATCAGTTTTCTAGTACAAAAATTTATTAAAATAAGTGAAAAAGCAATAGGCAAATAAAAATAATGATTATGATCTAGAAAGCAGAAGTAAGAAAGTTGTCCCATAAGAAGCATTAAATATCATCACTATAGTTTTCAAATTTCATGATTAAAAAATTAGATTTTTACAAACCCAAAATGACTGCATAACAAATCACGATGTTCAAGCATAATATTTTTTTAATGCTAATTTAATTACAAAATGCATGTTGTTAAATTTTAAAAATATATATTTTTTATGAAAATGCAAATTAATTAGTATTATAATATTAATATGTTTATTTTTAAAATTTTAAATAATTTATTTTAAAGAAAATGATTCATTACCAATTCTCAATGAGGTGTGCTAAACTATCCATATAAAATAAAAATTCCTCATAGCCCCTCCATCATTCCTAAGTTCCTAACTACTAATGTACATAAATGTAAATGGAATAATAACAGTGCTTCACAAGTAAAAAATGTTAATAATGAATAATTATCAAAGATTGCAGAAGTTTTTTCATTTCTTTTGCCTTTTGAATGTGAAAGGAAGTGCAAATTAGGGGCGCGGAGAGTTTTTCCTTGCAAATGTAGGAATGTGGGGTTTAAATCTTGTCACAACAATAATAAATAGTTAAAATTGGATACCTAAATTTATGATTTTGTACCACAAGGTTTTTCAAAGATTTAAAGTATATTGCATTGCATTGCTCGACAATCATTGTCGATGACCACCATCAATAACTGCTGCTACCATCAACTGGCTTCTATCATCCAACTATTATCATTTTGTTATTAACATCCAATCATATTGTTGGACTTTAACTATTCATTTGTGGACACCTAACTTTTATAATCCATATAATAGGAATCAAACAATTATTCTCAATTGTACAATTTCATCTTTTTTAATTGTGGAGAAGAAAGTATCATTGCAGCTATCAATATGTAGTGGAATATTGCAACTAGGATAGATTCTGCAATTTTCACAAACTCTCTATAACTAAACAATATTCTTATATATATATAATTGAATAACAGTTTCATTAACATATAATAGATTGAGGGAGGTAAGAAAATTGATGATTTTATTGACTATTTTTATGAAAATGACCATAGTAAAAAGCTTATATATCTTTCAATAATTTTATTATATATATATATATATATATATAGATAGAGAGAGAGAGAGAGAGAGAGGGCATGCATATGAGCTCTTATAATGTTTTTTTAGTTTTAGTGAAAATGAATACTTAATATATTCATTATTTTGATATGCTATAATATAAGAATTGTATTAATCAAACAATGAAATTATTTTAATACTAAATAAATCACTCCTAATTTCATATGAAAGAAGAATTGGCTAAATAATTATGAGAGAAATCTTAAGAGTGGATCATATTATTAAAAAATAATAATAAAATACAAATTTCCCTTTGTTAGTGAAAGGGATGTCGCATCTACAAACATCCAATGAAATCAATATCTTAAAAACAAAAGAATCAAAGGCAATCATTAGTATTGTCATTCCATTGATTTGTGATCAATATTTTTGGTTCAAATTGAGAGATGATTGGGATTTGCCTTTGCATTGCAATTATTAATCTTGTCATTCATCACACTCTTAGATTCAACATGTTATTATTAGTCCTGACTAAGAGAATCATATTTGAGACTTGCATGTGCACTCCCATCCAAAACACAATAATAATTTCTCCAAAGATATTTTGATTTATTTTATATTTTAATGCTCCATCTATCGAACTCATATATATTTTTTTAATAAATTGCCACAAATATAATATTAAATTATATCATATTATAAAAAATTATTCAGCCTCTTTGCTCTCTCACTCTCTTTCTATCTCAAAGTTAATATAAATTAAGAGTATAATTGACTTAAGCTAAATTAATAAATAACTTATCAGGCAAATTTTTAGTTTTAGACAGTTTTCTTAATATTTTCTACAACAGTTTTCTAATATGCAAAAAATTTTTAAAAGTTGTAAATAAGTAGTGGCCAAAAGCTGTGCCAAACGAAGCTCAGTTTATTTAAAGAATATTAATATAAATAGCTTAAATATATATTAAAATTAAATAATTTATATAAGTAAAATTATGAAAAAAAAACTCTCCTTTATAAAAGAGAGCATCATGACACTAACTCAAATTTTATGTTGAAATACATAATAAAATTTAATAATTTTATGATATATTGATAGTTGGTACAATTGTAATTGAAGTATTCAATGATTGTTCATATCATTACAAATAAAAAAATTGTAATATAAAGCAAAAGAATTTATTGCTCAAGCCTAGCTAGCTAGATGCAAAGTGAAGTGCACTATAGGAGTTAAAATTTTTATATGATCTTGATTCGGCCACTTGTGGGCATAAGGATTAATTATAGACTATAGCTTTTTCTTTGAGAATCATAATCATTGTTTTTATTTTTGAACTTAGTGTTGTCAAAAGTTTAAGATACACTAACATAGATAAATGACAAAATTAATGATTGTATTGCAAGTCACATTCTAACCATTTTGGCTTCTTTACTATTCAACAGTATGACTAGATTATTGATTAGCTTTTTTTTTTTAGAAAGATTTTTATTTGATGTTTGTTGGTGTGTCGGATATATATACATTGCTAAGATGCTTTATTTTATCACTCTACTTACGTACACTGGACTTCCACCCGTTCGTGGACCACCACAGGAGCTCTTCCTGACCAATGTCGAACTTCTGCTCGTTTGTCGACCATCGTCGAATTTCCGCCCGTTCGTCGACCATCACCAAACTTGTGCCTGATTCTCCAATTTATTGTAAATTCCATTGTCTCTAAGTAAAGGGGAAAATCAAGCTTTGTAATTCATTCAAATTTAGTAGAATCTTCTTATCTGGGCTAGGCCCCTTGATTTTTCCCATTTCCGGGTTTTCCACATAAAAAAGCTTCTGATATTTTTCTCTCTCTTACATATTTATTGATGTGCCAGATATACGTACACTTATAAAACATTTTATTCTCTTACTCTACTGCCGTGTATATTCTCGCCCACGATAATGCTGATTGACTAATGCACATCATCAATACATATCATCACATATAAGCTTGATGTACGTTGTCACCACCAAGGATGATGCCAGCCGACATTATTATTGATTCTCAACATTAGCATTGAGATTCATAAGCTATGCATCTTGGTTTTTGGTCTCTTTGATCTCGTAAATATAATTTCAATACTTTAAAGCTCATACAAACATCCAAAATTAAATTCATTATCAAATGTTCATATCTACTAGATTATATCAATACTTTCCTAATTACGGAGAAAGACATTATTAGCAACTGATGAATACATTAGAGAAGGACGTTATTTGTACCTTTTATTTGATTGAGGATAATTGAAATGACTTTTTTTAAGTTTATTTGAATGATGAGAATTTGAATTTTTATTTGTTACAAAGAGAAAATATATGAGTCAATATCTCATAAAATTTTCTGAGTCTTTTTTATTACGGTCGAATAATAACTTATCATATGTATATATATATGATTTTAAAGTAAATTTAATTAATTATATTAAAATTTTAAATCCAAAATAAAATTATAAAATCAAAGACATTTGTATTCACTCTCATTCATTCAAATTAAATGATAAATATACACCCTTTTATTAAGAATGATATTTTACCTATTAGAAAATTTAGCATCAATATTTTTTAAACACATTGTCATTATGTAAAAAAAGCACGTATTTACTATATTATGTATTTGTAATTTAATTTATTTTAATTTTTAAATTTAATACTGAATTTTTAAACCCTAATAGCAAGTGTGTGCCCTTGTGTCCATGCTTTGACTAATCTCGATGTGCTCTGCTAAGGTTTTCTCCCCTTAGCCGTTTGTCTTCATGCCGCCCTCCTGGAGGCTTCTGACATTTTCAGGGAAGTTTCTCTTTCCTTCTGTCTTTTCATGTGATCTTCTTTTTGGTTTTTCTGCTTGCGCCTGGTTTTGATGGCGGGTAGCCGGTTGTTGGATCCCAATTTTTTGAATGGGAAGGTCAAACCTCGTTCCTTTAGAAATGCGCTTTCCGATGGTTCTCATTCTTCGAATTTTCCTGATCTCAAAATTTCTTCTCATCGTGGGTTGCCGTTGTTGTAGATTTCGGAAGAGGAAGTTCTTGCTCTCGCTGCCCCCTTTGTGTTCGTGTTGGTTGGCAAGTTCTCGGGCCGGAGACCTTCGGTTAATATTTTCAGGTCATTCTTTTTAAACCTCAAGCTTAACAGTGCTTTCTCTGTGACTGTGCTCAATCCTAAGCATGTGTTGATTAAGCTTATGAATGATTTGTATTACTGCAGGGTGTTTGCTCACCGCTCTTATTTTGTTAGCAATTGTTTTATGAAGGTTTTCAAATTGACACCTTCATTTGATATATATTGAAGTTGAATGCCCCATTATTCCTATTTGGGTTTCGGTTCCCATTCTTAGACCACACCTTTTCTCTCCTCGAATCCTTCATGGCCTTGGTTCTATGTTTGGCCGACCTCTTAAAACTGATAATGCTACTTCTTCTGGTTCACGTCCATATGTTGTTCGTGTTCTTGTTGAGTTAGTCGTTACCAAACAATTTTTGGATAAGATTTGGGTTGGTCCCAATAGCTTGGGTTACATTCAATCAGTAGACTTTAAGGACTTTCCTTTTTATTGTTCTCATTGTAAATCTTTGGGTCACAAAAAACTAGAGTGTAGTCTTTTACATCCTCAGTCTACTCATGTTGTTAATGGTGGTGAGAAAGTTGCTAATGTTGTGTTGGATAATAGGCTTGGTAATGCTTCTTCTGGTCTCGATAATACTGAATAGGTGGTTGTGAATGATTTGGTTGTTGAGCCTTTGATTCATAGCACGAATGATGTGGGCCTTTCGGTTTTGAATAGCCCTCCTGCTTGCATTGATTTGGAAGCTGGTGTGGGTTTTACTAAGGTGGTGGAGGCTTTTGTTCCATCACCTTGTGGTCTAGATGGTTCTATTAATCTTGTCGTGAATAATGTTGGTTTGTATGTTGATTTGGCTGATAGTGATGCTTTGACTCCTGTGGTTAATAATTCTCATTACAGTGCTGATGAATTAGAGATTTTGGAGCCTCTTGCTTTTAATTCTGAGAATCAGTGTGTTGTTTCTAGTGAAGGTTTGGTTTGTCCTGAGCAAGAGGTCTGTTTGGTTAATTCCCCAGCTGGTTCATGAAGGACCCATTATGTCCTGCCTCTTAGGATATGAATGGGGTTAATTTAGAGTTGTGTAATGTTAACATGCAGGGTTTGAATGAGTCTCCTAGTGTTATGGTTGATGCTTCTGGTGAATCTTCATTATCTCCATTACCTTATATTTCTATCGTCGACGTTCAAGTGACTATTATTACTAATGAAGAGTTAAAAGCTCGTTTGAATATAAATAATGCTTATGTGTCTCAAACAGATTGGATTGGCGATTCCTTCTCTTGACCTGGTGGGGGTGTTGGGGATGAGTTGGATGGGCATGAAGAGGATTTCAATGATATGTTTAATTTGAATATGAATCGCTTAGTGGAAAAAGCTTTCTCTCAGGGGGGTGAAAATTATCGTTAACGCAAATACAAAAGAACGTAAATTTATTGCTTTGGGGGTTACAACCTGAATGTGTCTATTTGGTTAATTCCCCAGCTGGTTCATGAAGGACCCATTATGTCCTGCCTCTTAGGACATGAATGGGGTTAATTTAGAGTTGTGTAACGTTAACATGTAGGGTTTGAATGAGTCTCCTAGTGTTATGGTTGATGCTTCTGGTGAATCTTCATTACCTCCATTACCTTCTATTTCTATCGTCGACGTTCCTGTGACTATTATTACTAATGAAGAGTTAAAAGCTCGTTTGAATATAAATAATGTGTATGTGTCTCAAACAGATTGGATTGACAATTCCTTCTCCTCACCTGGTGGGGGTGTTGGGAATGAGTTGGATGGGCATGAGGAGGATTTCAATGATATGTTTAATTTGAATGTGAATCGCTTAGTGGAAAAGGCTTTCTCTCAGGGGGGTGGAAATTATAGTCAACGCAAATACAAAAAAACGTAAATTTATTGCTTTGGGAGTTACAACCTGAATGTGTTATATTTTTTATGAGTGGATGCTTGGGTGGCCTTTGGGGTTTTATTGGTTGTGGGTATTTTAGTTGCTATATGATGTGATGTCTCTTGGTTGGTTGACTATTCGGGTTAGGACAATGACAAGGTAGGTTCTTACACGCCTCCTGATGGCCTTAGCTTGTTTGTCAACCTTGGTGATTGTATATTTGTCAGATTTTGGTGGTCTTTAGCTCGATTTTTTTTAGCCTTTGTCTATTTGGGACTTCTGACGGTTGTTTGCTTTACTTCCAAGGATGGTTTACGCCAGACAACGAGGTGGCGTTTCTGAGTCCGACTGCCTTTAGGGATTTTCTTTTTCCTTTTATTTTCAGACTGTTTTGCATTCTGTCAATTATTGTATTATTTTGACTGTGTTCTTTTCTTGTTCTAACCTCTTTTTGGCCTTGCTTTGTGTGTCTCCTTCTTTTTTTTTGAATAAATTAACATTTCACGGAAAAAAAAAAAATCCAAGCTTTGACAGTATAACTAAAATAAATATTTGATTAATGAAAAACAAATTAAACAGTATGTGTACGTTAGCCAGATGCCCTCTACAAACTGATAACCAGCGCTGTCGTCAGCGTCTGTCGAGACCCAACCCTAATACGGCCTTCACGGCGAAACCAGCTCCGAATCTGATTGTTACTCACTCTGCCGTATTGGGGCCAGGCTCTGCACCCCGTCCGTGCGGTGGAAAGTGCCGCCGAGATGGAGGACATCGAAGACGTCATCGCCTCAGGAACGCCGCCTGGGCTTCGTCTGCCTCTCACCACCGTGAGCGTCAATCCCCGTCGAAAACCCAAGTCCCGCGTCCTCCAAGATCCCGTGAAACCCAGTGCTCAGATCCCAGGCACACAGGTGTCTCTCTCTCTCTCTCTCTTTCTATGTCTTGGTGTTTAATTGTTTATGCATTTATGCCACCTTATTTATTTATAATTTCTGTAGACAATTTTCGTGAAGACGTTCGGGTGCTCGCATAATCAGGCAAGCTGTTTATGATGTTTATGTTTTTGGAAGAGCATATTTTTTGTAATTAAATGCTTATTCTGTTGTAATTTGAACTCTGTTAGTAGGGGAAGGATGGATTTTGCGCTTCTTCTAAAGCAGTGCCATTCTAATCGAATTGGCTATACTTTCAACTGTGATGATAGTATAAGATTATAAATTTCTATTTAAACGTTCGGAGTTATCCTGAAAATGGCAGGAACTTCTAGAATGATCCTTTATAATTTAGTTTAATAACTATATTATAATCATGCAAGCATTTATATTTGTATATTAGCTTAATAACAATGCACATATTAGCTTTATTAGTTTAATAACTAAATTATACTTTCATTTATCACCATATAGTTGGTATTTGTCACGAGAAGTGATTAAATTAAAAATCTAATGATTTTTTGTTCATTTTCTAAAGAATAGTGGCCAAATTGTAAGGTAGATTTTTAGCCTTTTAGGGTACCATCCCCATTCCTGTATGTATTCAAGGAAGGATTACATGAGGATTGTTTATGGGTCATTAAATGATATACGATGGATTCTATTAAACGTAGGTTTTATCTTATCATTTGTATGTAGGAATTCAATTTGAACTAATTGTTTATTTTTAGGTGTACATTAGCATTAGTCCTTTGTTTTAAATCTTTTATTGCTAGTTAGCCATGCTAGGCATGCAGCTACCTTTGCTGGGTCTTGAAGCTTACAAGCAGTAAGAAGCATATAAAATAAGTCAGTGTAGGGCCTAGATACTTATGTGTCCCATCTTATGACTAATTCATGGAAGGTAACACAATTGTAAAATTTATTTCTTAACATTCCCAGTATCAACAGCTAGATTGCATTTTTGAGAAGCATAACTGTTCAGTTTAATTGTTAAATCACTTCAAAGCTTAGCACATTTAGTTGAATGCCGAAGTTCCTATGATGGCATAGCATTACATGATTTTCATTACATTGGTCCATTGATAGATCCTTTCGGTCCATATCCTTATCCAGACAATGTTCGGCAGCGTGATTATTAACATATATTATTTCATTTACTTTGTTACTCTGTGGATTCCATTGTGATTACATCATCTTTTCACATTTAGTCTGACCTTTGATGGCAACATTTGCTTATACTAATCATTATGATGACACTTTTATTTCATGGGTCAATTACAAATGTACAACACAAACATTGCATATTTACAAAAGTGATATTCCAAATTGGAATATTAATTTCCAATGCTTTTGTTTACAATACTACCACCCAACTCTTGAAGGACACGACAAAAATAGCAACTTTCATTCTCAAAAATTTTGGTGGCAATGTGGCACACATGAAAATCTCTCATTTCATTCCTCAATTCATTTTATGGAATAGCATGACATATTTGTGAGTTTCACAGGGTCTATTCTTGTAAACAAGTCCTTAAAGCTGACATTGTGAATATTAGAATGAATTGATGAATGAAATCTGGAATGCATTCTATTGCTAATGCTTTGCTCGTCCTTCTCTTCCTTACCTAATGCTTTCCTTGACACAAACCTCTTACTCCTCTTGTGAGTTCAGTTCTCCCCTTTCTCCTTTCTCTAGTTTCTTTCTCGTGTTCTTTGTTTTGCTCTTGGTTCTGATTGTTTAATACCGCTCTCTCACCTCCCCAAAGCACACCTCCAACCTCCATTAATCCCCTCCAAATTTTGCTACCATCAACCCATTCAAAACCCTTAAAGTTGGAACCGGAATTCAGGTTTAACAGTTTGCACTGTACCCTGGTTTATTGTTTCTCCCCTCAAACTACATTAGAAGCTCACAAAATTTTAACACAATGTTCAGCATCCCCTCCTATCATATACACTGACCATTTAATCCTCCAAAATCTTGCTGCTTTAGAAACTGGTGGAGGAAACTGTTCCACTGAGTTATTTTCTGTTCCCTGCTCATCATTTTTTGGTTTCAGAGCATCTCATGCTGCGTCAACCTGCCCTTGAATATTGTATTTTATAGGAAAACCATGACCAACTTCATCATTAAGAAAGCGGTCAATTAATCCGTGATATTGTACTGGAAGATGCTTTTCAGTCTTTCTTTCTTTTTTCCTTCTGTTAAGTTGCCTGGTATATTGAAATTGGGTGCTATGAAATTCAACTGGCATGATGCAACACAACATAGAAACCACAAATGCCACATAAGCTTAATAAACAATTCGTGAAAGCTGTAATGCTGTGAGCGTTATTATTATGTAAATCAGTGGTTGGGGAACTTGTCAAAGCTGAATATCATGTGTAAGTGGAATTGGACATCATGACAGTGTCATGCTTCTTAATACTTAAATTAAGGCTCTTGCATTTTGTGAGTATTCTGGAATTCTAATTTGCTTTATGGTGCCTCCTCATTTCCTTATGCTTTTTCAGTATCATTGAATCTAAACTGGCCCACTGGGTCTATTGCTTTTGCATTGTTCTATGAAGTATAACGGGATGTTCTTTAAATTTCTTAGAGTTTAGCTTGCATGGGGCATAACATTTCTGATCTGTAATACAATATATGATTTTGAATGTCAGAATTTGACAATTTGCTTTGCTTAACAGAGTGATAGTGAATACATGGCTGGTCAACTCTCAGCATTTGGGTATGCATTGACAGATATTTCCGAAGAGGCAGACCTGTGGCTCATTAACACGTACTTATATTTTAACTCTTTCCCTTTAGCCTCCTTTACCGGCCTGTAACCTTTTAAAGCCTTGTTGCTTATGGATGTTGTATATGTAGTCTAGCTACCTTCTGGACGTTACTATGGATTATGATATTTGATCTGCTCATCCATGCCTATATTTAGCCATTGCTTTTATCATTATCTTGCTTTTACCTGTTTGGCATTTAAATTGGTTTTGCAATTATCTGCATCCTATATTTCTTATAAATTAGATTTATAGGCCCGGTGAATTTAGTTCAACCTAGTTTTTTACTACTTTTGTTAGCTTCTTTTTAGGAGCAAAACTTCCCCAATTATTTGGCTCTTTCATCATTATGGTTACCATAAGCACTTTGTGCCCTCTGGGGATTCAGTGCAACCCTAGGTACCGCCTTAATGAAGTGAAGCACTAAAAAGAAATGGCCATTTAACTTAATAACAAGTTTTCAAGTTCCAAAGATTCATCCTTTCTATCTTCAATATTTACTAAAGAATTTAAAGCTTTTGCAGCTTCATTTGATTTAACTTGTTTCCTAGCATGTCTCATTTTCTCTGCAATTCTTAATGGTTTTCCCTTATCATACAATGCCAAATTGTCACCGACTCATCTTTCACATCTATTGGCACCTATCTCTACAATCATGCAAAGTGCTCACCTAGGTTGCATGCCGGTAATGGTGCTCACCTGGGGATATTTCAGGCACTATGAACCCTTCTTGCTTTGTCTGGGTGGTTAGCTGAGCACTTGGTTTACGTTTGACAGCAATGATCATCAATGAGCAGCACATCTGCAACATGTTCCCCTTTTGTCTCCTAATTTATTGCTTAGAAACTGTGTCTATTGTCATGCAGATGCACCGTCAAGTCCCCTAGCCAATCAGCTATGGAGACCTTGATATCAAAAGGTAAAAATGCAAAAAAACCCCTGGTGGTAGCTGGATGCGTCCCTCAAGGAAGCAGAGATATAAAGGAACTTGAAGGTATTAGCATAATTGGAGTCCAGCAAATAGACCGTGTGGTTGAAGTGGTGGAAGAAACTTTGAAAGGTCATGAAGTGAGGCTTTTAAGCAGAAAAACACTACCTGCACTGGACCTTCCTAAGGTAATTCAACTCTTTATTTTGTGAAAATTTAATTGTGTTCATTTTTCAAAGTCTTTTCTCTTGTTGCTCATCATAATTTATTTTAACCACATTCGGTCTTGATTTCATTTGAGGTTTGCTCTTAAACAGGTGAGAAAGAATAAATATGTTGAGATTCTTCCAATTAATGTTGGTTGTTTAGGTGCTTGTACCTACTGCAAGACAAAGCATGCTCGTGGCCATCTTGGGAGCTACACGGTGGAAAGCCTTGTAAGTTTTGTTCTTTTTAGCACAAGCATTCTTTCAGAGATATCGATATGTTATCCTTATGAAACTGGGGAAACCATTTGAAACATTACCTTATGCAGGTTGAACGGTTGAGAACTGTTATTTCAGAAGGAGTTAAAGAGATATGGTTAAGCAGTGAAGACACTGGTGCATATGGTAAGTGACATTAGTATGACCTCATTTATAACAAAAAAAGTTGGGCTCCATTAGGCATTACTTTTTGAAACTTGCGCCCAAAACATCTTGAGGCTTGTATCTCTTTTCACAAAAAGAAAAAGCCTTAATACCTGATTTTATAATTTGAAACCTTAAGTAAATATATTTAGTATTTTGATTAATTTCATACTAAATGAGATGGTGATCAATAATAGTACCATTTCTGATTGTGTTTTCATTTAGAGTTGAGCAGAGGCTCATGATTCAAACTTGGAATGAAGACAATAGACACAGAAAAGGCGAATCGATGAAAGGAAGAGAATACATGTTCAAAGGACATAAATAAGCATGGTGGATTGTGAGTACTTTTGAGTTTATGTTTTGGTAGAGTAATAGGAAGATGTGGATACAAATGTCCAGCTTCAGGTGGATGCTCAATTTTACTAGACAAGATTAAGGTAGTTGCTTCAATAGAAGGTGGTGGGGGCCTATGAGTATAAACTTGTTAGGGAGAGAGGAGCATACATCATGGCTAGGTCGTATAGGAGTTGACAAAGTAGCATTGGTAGGAGACGAAATATAAGAGAAGTAAGGGTATGCCTTGTACTTAGGATTTCATTATACTAGTAAATATCTTCTTCACGACTTGCTAGTAGGGAAACTCTTGTAGTATATTCTTCAAGAGAAAGCATTCCCTAACTTCCTTAAGGATAATCATTCCTCATAATTATTCAAGGGCAAGTGTACCACCACCATTGTTAGACAAGGGAACCACCTCTAAGCCAATGCTTTGCATACTCTAGGAAACTCCTTCCAAAATGATCAAACATTTTGTAGTTATTAAGGCTATTACCAACTATTATAAGGTTCAATACAAACTGATTGCAAGATAATTAGAATGGAGATACAAATGCAAAACTATAAGATTAACAGAAGTATGTTATTACAAGTTTGATATTAAGAGATTGGACGGTGGAAGACTTTTAGCTTTTCTTCTTGAATATAATAGAACCTTACGGCTTAAAATTCTCTATATTTTTTATATATAATATATGCAGAATCACCAATCTATCATAGTGGAAGTATAGAGGTATATAGAGAGTATCAACTGTCTCAAAATTAGCATCCAAAATGGCTAAATTTAGCTACAATCAATTCCTCAACAACTATAATTAATAGTGTTTTCAGTAACAGTTAAAATAGGAAATAAACGATGTTTTGGAATACCATAATAAATCCATTTCTAATTGAAAATAGATCATATAACATAAGAAATCACATGTAAAAGATCGAGTGAATCCAATGAAATAGGAAGTCAGCTCCAATTTATTAGTTATAACAAAATTTCTTCATTAGTGTTATTTATTACATAATTATGAATTTTAAATATATTAAATATGCTCTAATAAATTTGTAATTTTATATGTAAGAATATAAATATGTTAGTAGCATACCATAAACATTTCAAGAAAAAATAAAAAGACTGAGACGCTATTTGGTTTCCTAGAAAAGGAATGTAGCGTAAAAAAAATATAGTATAAAACTAAAAAGTTATCTATTGAAATACTTTTGAGTTATTTGGTTGAGGACATTGCTAATGCATGAGTTTATCTTTCTTGAAGAAAAGAGAATTCAGAATAAAAGAGCAATGCATTTGAAACAATAGTTAATCAGAAGTGGTAGTCCCTGGCGGCGGCTGGCGACGGTGCAGTTGGTGTGGCTGACATACTTTGCGTAAGCTATATTTGAAATTTATCTAAAATTAGACGATTTCCAAATTTATTGAAAATGAACTGAAGGGTATATTTTAAATACATTAAAACTTAACACTGCATTTGCTTTTCTTCCAACCACAATTGGATTTTCTAAATTTGTATATTCGGAATACAATGCACTAGGAATACTTGAAACAAAATAGCCCCTATACCTAATTTAAAATTCATAATATATATGCTAACTATCCTTAATTAATATAATTAATCATAATTGATATTTAAATAATAAATTTAATGATATAATTATGAAAATTCAACTCAGTATATTTTGTAATAGTATTAGTAATCAATTCTAAGTTAAAATAAATTTTTAGCATATGATTATTAATTATTTTAATTTATGTAAATAAAAAACACTAATAAATTAAACATAAATTCAGATAAATTAAAAAAAAATGTAGATAAATTTAGATACGGGGTAAACTCCAAAATGTTTTCTTTAGGACTAAATTGAGATCAATTTTATGTCACAATTATAACATAAGGGATCATTTTGAATAAATTTTATATAATCAAGAGATTAAATTAGAGCAATGTAATATTCTGAGACTAAGTTGGCCACACACAAATAGTCTAGGGATTATTTTGAGATTTTTTTTTTATTTTCATACAATCTTATTTTAACAAGTGCTTGAATTTCAAAGCATTGCTTTCTTGATCACACATTTCTAGTAGAAGTTCATTGGATTTTCATGTGCTTGATTTTTATTTTTTTAAAGTTTTCATTGAAGGTACGAAATTGTTATCACCTAGTAAGAGTTTGTAACTTATGAACTTTGTATGTTCGTTGTATGATTTTTTGCATCCCTTATGCAAATCTTATATCTAAGATATTCTGCACCAAACTTGGTATTACAGCTTATAAGGGCATCATAATACTAGATATAGGATATAATGTCAAGGTTAGTTAATAGCACAATAAAAAATGCATTTTTAAGGAAAAAAGTTTAGCTATGCTATAAACAACTTCAACATAATATTTGAAAATTTAGAATTTTATTCCTACATTTGATGGTCGGTTTTAAATCCAAGGTTTTTTCATATTGAATAAATAGCTTAGAACAATTCCTTGAAAAATACAATATGATTGATTCCCAAAAATTTGAATTAGTTCAAACAAAATTATTGGGATTACTCGATATCTTGGCGAACTGTTGCTATAAAAAATGCAATTTACATGGGTTGATATGAAATATACATTTAAAGAACAATATTTTTATTTCTTGAACTATAGAGAGTTTGCATGTTCAATTTACAAATTTTAAGCAAGGTGATTATCATCTTTTTTGAATATTTTTTGTAGATTTGAAGGTTTTAGTCAAATATTATTTTTCTAGAGATTATATGTTATCAATATACGTTTCATTATTGGTCAAATTTGAGCACGAGTTAAGCTATAATTCACCAACTTTTTTTAATATTTTTAACCGAGAAAAATCTTGGACACCTCACCCAAATCTTGTTAAACTCATACTAACACAAAAATCATGTATAGTTAGTTTTGTTTTTTGAAGAAACTAGAATTCATAAATATTTTTTAAATATTGAATTAGATGCAAAAATATTTTTACAACTTTGATATGATTTTACAGCTTATTTTGTTGAATTTGAATATGCACTGGATTCTGCGTTAGAACATTTTCAGAACCCACACCTGAATCTAATATTGAATTGAGATCACATATAAACTTGACCTTAAATAGGATATGAATTTATCTTTTGCTGTGAAATTAAACAAGCTATGACTATTGAAGTTTCTGAATTTATTGAGTAATCTAATAATGCCATTCATTCCAAATTATCTATGGCTATTATCCCTATAATGAGAAATCAAATTGTTATTATTTTTATTTTGTATTCTTGATTTTTTTTGACTTGCACATTCATAAGAGGAATCTTATTGAGATAATCAATATGCATCAAATACTATAGATTTATTCATGATATAACTTATTTAACAAAAAGCATGAAATTGAAATTCCATTTATATAGTTGAATCGAAATGTACGTACTTCATAATGATGAATCTTTAAATCATTTGGATTACTTTTCTTTTAAGAGTTTGCACTTCCATATTATAGAGGCATTATATTTGTGTTTGTCAGTTGTTAAAATCAAACTTTCTAAAATTTAATAAACATAAACTTTAAGTTTTGCTCATTTTTCTCTTCAGGAATTAGTTATAGTTCATCCATTAGGAAGTATACAGGCATAGCATCATATCCCATTGTGTTATCCATTAGTTATATTCTTGAATTGCATGGAAGTATTCATAGAAAATTTGCTATTAGTTATGATGAACGTAAGCTTGTTGCAAATTGGGGATATGTAGAGAGTTCAAATAAGGCTATAATGTAATATTTTGTTTGGATTGTAAAAGGTTTTATACAAGAATTTTTAAGAAATTATTTGTTACAAAACATGTTCATATAAAGCTATACAATGAATTGGGATGAATTAATAGAAGTTTGAAATTAGAAAAATTCTGGTATTAGTTTATTCTTTAATTTATCCTATTTAACTTTTTATGAATCATCGGCCAATATCTTAAATTCTTCTCTCATTCTAAGTTCCCCTTCGAAATTCACATCGAACACATCATATGCTTGTTGCTAAAACCGTCTTGCTAGTCTTATGCTTGAAGCTATTATTGGATATGAAATCATGTCTATTACTGATGTTGTATATTAAAGCAATGAAGAGATAGACTTGTTTGTGATGATTCATGGACAATTCTACGAAAAATCCAAGAGATACGTCCAAATCTACTTCAAGAATATTGACCAAATAGTTCGTTAGGGTTGAATTTTTTCAAGCCAAGTAGAATTGATGTGGAAAGCCCTATAGCTCCCGTAACCCTTGCAACTGAGTTCTCGGACTTTTCTTCTGCCTCCTTTGTTTCTTGTTCTGAAATCTTCCATAATGGCTTTATAGACTTTTATAGGTTTTTAACCAAGTCTTAGTATGGTTCTATTGTGATTGTGTTATGGTTCGGCCTGAACCATCCAAACCGGCCCAACCTGGGCCGGCTGATACCTACAGGAGGCGGGCTAAGCCGCCTCCTTTGATTGCCGCCCAAGTGTGTGGGCCCCCCCAAGGTCGGCAAAGAGAGAGTGGGAAGGGAGGGATAGGGAAACTATTTGAATAATTGGTTTATTTTAGGAAACCTTTTATTGATTTTTATTAGGAAGATATGTATTAAAAGAGGGAGGGAGGCTAGGGTTAGGGCATGCATGATTTGAGTTATTCTCTTGGAGTTTCCTTGGCGTCTTGGGCTCTAGACTCATCGTCTAGAGATTGGGAGAGAACGATCCTCCTCTCGAATTGAGGATCAATTGTATCTTTGCTTTATGTTTGCTTTGCTTTGATTTCCCTAATAAAATCTACTGTTGGGGTTGATTTTGTTGGCATCTTGATGTTCTTTCTCGCTGTTTTCACCAATTATCGTTAGGGTTGCTTTCGAACTCAAGTAAATCCGATAGGATTACTTACGAACTCAAATATTTCTTAACAAATTGGTATCAGAGCAAGTCTTGGGACCGTTGGTGGGCTGATTTTGGCAAATTTCAGCATCTGAATTTTGGCCAGTGAAGGAGGAAGTTGCTATTTTTTGTAATCCAAATTCAGATTTTTGAATCTACAAAAATTCGGATAGAGATGGTGGCCAGGAAAGTAGATGCGCTGGAAGAAAGACTTGAAGGGGAGATGAACCAAATCAGGATAACGGTTGAGGAAAGGATTTCCTCCATGGAAGGACAAATAGCCGATCTCCGGGATATGATGAAGAAAATGTTGGAAATCCACAACCAAACGACAACTTCCGTGGCAAAAGGGTTGGAAGGAAAAAAACACGAATTCTGAAATTCGTTGGGAGGAAGATGAGGTGAAGATCGTGGAGGGAGAAAGAAGAAAACCCAAAATGGAGCCTTTCCAGAGTGAGGATAGAGGAGGTAGGTATGGGAAAAGGCATGGGTATGGGAGGCGGAGCAAAGGGGTGTTGATTGGGAACGCCGGGAGGGATATTATGGCCGCCGAGGTGCTGAATTTGAAGGAAGAAGAGGGGAATTCGATGGGGGTTTGGGTAATGATAGGGAAAGGGAAGACCGGGAGACGTGGGGAGTGCCAAGCACTTGAGAAAGGGGAAGCTTTGGAGGAATGAAGGGAAACGAGAGAGATCAGAAGGTGAGAAAGCTGAAGATGCTCATATTCGAAGAGGAGGATGCGTATGAGTGGATTTATAAGGTGGATAGGTACTTCGCCGTCAATGGGCTAACGGAGGAGGAGAAGCTGACAGTAGCAGGCTTATGTTTGGAGGGGAAGGTGCTGTCATGGTACCAGTGGAGGGACCAGAGGAGACCCATCAGGAGCTAGTGAGAATTCAAGGACTGCATAATAGAATATTTCTAAACTGACCAGGGAGGAGATTTCTATTAGTTGTTTTTTGCTCTGGTACAGGAGGGATCCGTAACAGACTACCGTGAGCAGTTTGAGCACCTGGCCAGTAGGGTGGAGCGATTATCAGATACTGTATTGGAGGGGAACTTCAAGTAAATGGCTGAAGGCAAAGATCAGAGCAGCAGTGAAAGTTCCGATGCCTCGTGACTTGGGGGAGGCCATGAAATTGGCACAGCTAGTTGAAAATCAGAGGAATCTAGAGAAGAGAGCCAGGAGTAGCAGCTCCGAAGGTACTTACAGGATGACGACCACTCATTTAGCACCTAAGGGTCCTACAATAGGGGGAATTTGGGAGACCACCAGGGAGAAGACAGTAGGAGGGAGTGGGGGAAACTTCAATAGGCTGACAGAGAAGGAAATACAGGAGAAGAGGGCAAAGGGGTTGTGCTTCAGATGTGATGAAAAATATACTCCAGGGCATAGGTGTAGGGACCGAACTCTTTAGGTTCTCACCGTCTGTGATGACGAGAAAATTGAGGAGGGAGATGAGGGAGAGTTAGAGGAGGAGATGGAGGAGAAGCTACATCTGGATCTGGCCAAGATTTTCTTGAACTCGGTGGTAGGATTCACTACGAATCATACCATGAAGGTGAAGGGGGAGATAGAGGACAAGGAGGTGGTGGTGCTGATTGATAGTGGGGCTACCCATAATTTTATTTTCACTCAGATCATCGACTAATTGGGAGTGAAATTGGTAGATACCGGTTGTTATGGGGTGATGATGGGTACAAGGAAGGTGGAGAAGGGCCAAGGGATTTGTAGAGGAGTGTTGCTGACTATCCAGGGGATTCAGGTGAGGGAAAATTTTCTTTCACTAGAGTTAGGAAGTACAGATGTCATCCTGGGAATAAAGTAGCTGCAAACCTTGGGAGACACCAAGGTTAATTGGGGAGCACTCACAATGGAGCTGATGGTGGATGGGAGGAAGGTGGTGATAAGGGGAGATGCGGAGTTATCCAAATCCTTGGTTTCTCTTAAAACCATGGTAAGGAGTATACAGGTGGTGGGTGGAGGATATTTGGTGGAGCTGCACAGTTTGGAGGGAACTAGTTTGGAGGATGGAATGGACATACCCCTCTCCCTACAACCGTTGATTCAACAATTTCAGGAGATGTTTCAGCCACCTCAAGGATTATCACCACCCAGGAGCAGGAGCACGCCGTCGCCTTGAGGGAATGTGTGTCACCCATCAGCATCAGGCCCTACCGATATCCTCAATTTCAGAAGGATGAGATTGAGAAACTGATTCGTGAAATGCTGGAGGCTGGGATCATTAGGCGGAGTGTGAGTCCCTTCTCTAGTCCAGTCTTACTGGTTAAGAAGAAGGATGGGAGCTGGTGGTTTTGTGTGGACTATAGAGCTTTGAACAAGGAGGCAGTACCGGATAAGTTCCTTATTCCGGTGATTGATGAGCTCTTGGATGAACTGAATGGGGTAGTGATGTTCTCCAAAATGGATTTGAAGTCTGGATACCACCAGATCAGAATGAGGGAGGCATATATCTCCAAGACAGCTTTCAGGATACGTGAGGGAGGGGCCGTATGAGTTTCTGGTAATGCTGTTTGGGCTTACCAATGCCCCTGCTGCTTTCTAGTCACTGATGAACATGGTGTTCAGGCAGTACCTTCGGAAGTTTATTTTGTGTTTTTTGATGACATATTGGTGTACAATAAAACTGAGAAGGAGCATCTGGAGCACATGAAAGATGGTCTTGGAAGTCCTACAGGAACACCAACTGAGGGTCAACCTGAAGAAGTGTTGTTTTGCCCAAACCAGTGTGGAGTATTTGGGACATATTATGTCCAAAGAAGGGGTGGCAGTGGATCGGTCAAAGATTGAGGCTATGTTGAGGTGGCCCTTACCTAAGAATCTGAAGGAGTTGAGAGGATTCTTAGGACTGACGGGATACTAAAGGAGGTTTGTAAAAGGGTACAGCACGATAGCATGGCCACTAACAGAATAACTGAAGAAAGATGAGTTCTTATAGGGAGAGGCGGCCACAACAACATTTGAGAGATTGAATAAAGCGATGACTACTGTACTAGTCTTAGCTTTACCAAACTTCACTTAGGCCTTCATAGTGGAGATAGATGCTTCAGGGTACGGACTGAGGGCAGTACTCATGCAGAATCGTCGACCCATTGCCTACTTCAGCCAGGTGTTGACAGCTAGAGCTAGGTTGAAATCAGTTTATGAGAGGGAGTTAATAGCCATCCAAAAATGGCGACCCTACCTGTTAGGTAGGCCTTTCATTGTCATAACCGATCAGAGGAGCCTGAAGTGCTTGTTGGAGCAGCAGATGGTGACTGAGGAGCATCAGAGGTGGTTGTCCAAATTGTTGGGATATGATTTTGAAATCCAATACAGGCCAGGAGTGGAGAATAATGCATCAGATGCCTTGTCCAGATGTGTGGGGGAGCTGCAGACAGTGGCAGTATCGGTTCCCTTGATGCTAGATTGGGAGGCCATCAGGGAGGAGAGTGCTAGGGATGAGGAGTTGGGAAAGATCAGGACAGATTTACCGAGGGAAGGGGGTAGCCATCCAGGGTACTCCTTGGAGGGGGATAGACTATTGTATCAGGGGAGGTTTGTGATGCTCCGGACCTTAATCTATATTCCAAACTTACTCTAGGAGTTTCATGATAGCGCTGTTGGGGGTCATTCAGGGGTGCAGAAGACATACAGGAGGTTAGCCTCAGAGCTGTACTGGAAGGGGATGGACAGAGATGTGGAGGAAATGGTGGCCAGCTGTGAGGTCTATCAGAGGAACAAATACCAGGCTATGTCGCCAGGAGGACTACTACAGTCGTTGGCTTTACCGGGATGAGTATGTGAGGAGATATCCATGGACTTCATAGATGGGCTACCCCGTTCAGAAGGGTTTACGATGATTCTGGTGGTGGTAGACAGATTGAGCAAGTATGCTCATTTCATCCCCCTCCGACATCCATACATCACGGTGACAGTGGCTTCAGCTTTCATTAGAGAGGTGGTCAGGTTACATGGAGTACCAGAGGCGATAGTGTCAGATAGAGATAAGGTGTTCCTCAGCCATTTTTGAAGGGAGTTGTTCAGATTACAGGGGACAATTTTGAAGAGCCTACCACCCACAAATGGATGGCCAAACGGAAGTGGTCAACAGGAGCTTAGAGACCTACCTGAGATGCTTCATGTCGGAGACACCCAGGCTATGGGCCAAGTGGCTATCTTGGGCCGAGTACTGGTACAACTCCTCTTATTATTTTGCTTCTCAGATAACCCCATTCAAAGTGTTGTACGGAAGGAATCCTCCTCACTTGGTGCACTTTGGGAGTAGCAGTACTCCAGTTTCTTCTGTGGAGGAGTACCGGGAGGAGAGGGCTAGAAGAGTTAAAGAGACATTTACTAAGAGCTCAACAAATTATGAAGAAACAAGCCGATGGGCATAGGAAGGACATCCAGTTCGAAGTAGGGGAGAGGGTGTTCTTGAAGCTCCGATCGTACAGATAGAAGACAGTTACCCACAAGAGGAATGAGAGCTTGCTCCAAGGTATTTTGGATCTTATGAGGTATTGGAGAAGATTGGGGCGGTAGCATATCGGCTGAAACTACCACCAATGCCGACTATGCATCCAGTTTTTCATGTATCTCAGTTGAGAAGGGCCATTGGGGATTATACAGCCAGCTCGGAGGTACCGGTGACACTTACTGAGGATTTAGAGGTGATTCTGGAACCCTTAAAGTTGATGGGGGTTCACTAGCAAGAAGATAGAATTAAGGAAGTACTGATCAAGTGGAAGAATCTTCCTAACTACGATGCCACGTGGGAGCCATACGAGAGGGTAAAACATCAGTTTCCTGGCTTTCACCTTGAGGACAAGGTGGTTCTTTGAGAAGGGGGTATTATTATGGTTTTGCCTAAACCATCCAAACCGGCCCAACCTAGGCCGGCTCATACCTATAGGAGGCGGGCTAAGCCGCCTCCTTTGATTGCCGCCCAAGTGTGTGGGCCCCCCAAGGTCGGCAAAGAGAGAGAGGGAAGGGAGGGAATTTGCATTGGGAAACTATTTATTTTAGGAAACATTTTATTGATTTTTATTAGGAAGATGTGTATTAAAAGAGGGAGGGAGGCTAGGGTTAGGGCATGCATGATTTGAGTTGTTCTCTTGGGGTTTCCTTGGCGTCTTGGGCTCTAGACTCATCGTTTAGAGATTGGAAGAGAACGATCCTCCTCTCGAATTGAGGATCAATTGTATCTCTGCTTTATGTTTGCTTTGCTTTGATTTCCCTAATAAAATCTACTGTTGGGTTTGATTTTGTTGGCAACTTGGTGTTCTTTCTCACTGTTTTCACCAATTATCGTTAGGGTTGCTTGCGAACTTAAATAAATCCGATAGGATTACTTGCGAACTCAAGTATTTCCTAACAGATTGTTTCCTGTAACTTTCTCTTACCGGGTTTCCCATTTGACTTCCCTGTTTGCTACTTCCTGCTGCTTTCTATTGGCACTTCATCTTGTGGATTTGTACTATGAGTTGATCCACTATTTATTCCGTTCATAGCTATTTGCATGTTATGGTTGACTAAAAGTGAAACTCTATCTTTTAACTTTCTAGTAGAACCAAAGCACGTATTATTCAGCCTAAATATTTGATGGAATCCTGGTCTTATCTGAACTTGCCTAACTGGACAGGCCGTGACATTGGGGTAAACCTTCCGATATTGTTGAATGCCCTTATCGCAGAGCTTCCCGCTGATAGAAGCACAATGCTTCGCATTGGCATGACGAATCCTCCTTTTATACTTGAACATTTAGAAGAAATAGCCAAAGTTCTGCGCCATCCCTGTGTTTACTCATTTCTTCATGTTCCTGTTCAAAGTGGGAGTGATGCTGTTCTTGATGTGAGTTTTAAGTTGCAATTAATTGGTTATGTATCTTTGTGTAGCTCTTCTTCATAACATTTGCCTTGATTTGGCGGTTGCTATCTAAACAATGTGCTACCCTACTTTTGACAGTTCAAATTTGGGTTAACCTAGTTACCTTATGCCATCAGTGCCTTTGCTTTGTTAGGCAATGAATCGTGAGTACACTGTCAGTGACTTTAGAGCCGTGGTGGATACCTTGATTAGGCTTGTGCCTGACATGCAGATTGCTACTGATGTAATATGTGGATTCCCAGGTTTGTAAGCTGTTTCATATGTAACGTTAACTTCCAAGTTTAACTGCATGCTGGCGCTCTGTATTAATCTTGAATAAGTAATGACCGAACCTTTAAAATTTTACAAACCGTTAGGAATGGTACTGGAGAAGAATCTGATATGTTGAGTTGTTGCTGCAAATCTGTCTGAAGCCAACTTCTTGAACGATTGACAATTCAATACTTAAAATTTTCAGGTGAAACTGATGAGGATTTTGCACAAAGTATTGCTCTCATTAAGGAGTATCAGTTTCCGCAGGTCCATATTTCACAGTTCTATCCAAGACCAGGTTTGCCGTGCATGTCCTTGTCAGAACTTTTCACTGCAATTCCTGTCTGTGTATCCATCAAGCTTTTTTTCTCTAGTAGCAGCAAATCTACTAGTTTTTCATCAATGCTGCTAACTATTTCTGTGCTTTGCTTAATATAATTTTTTATATTTTAAATTAGATTTCTTTCTTTGACTACTATAAAATTTCAAGAAAATCTTCTTTTAGGACCAATTTATTTTTTGTAAGTTGTTGGGAGTTGTTGAAGTGAGTTGGAAACTGAACTTCATTGAAGTGAGTTTTAGTAGTTTCTGTTTTGCATTGTTTTGCATGAACTCATTTGTGAAATCAATTTTAATATCTATTTGGACTCTTGAGTTTCATAAAATTCAAGCTAAAGTAATATTCAATTATTAATAATAATTTTATTAGTGTGATTAATAAGAAAATTCATATCATAATTATTAATAAATATCTACTTAATTAGATTAATATTTTTATCTACTAATTCATTAATATCAATAATGATATTTTTAATATATAATTTATAATTAAATAGATTATGTAATTATTTATTTGACTAATTAATATGTTTCTTATTCATTCTAAATTATTCAGATTAATTACTTATCAGTAATGGCTAATTATCTTATTTAATTAAGTGATTAATATCGATATCATTAATTTATGTATAGTCAATTAAAATTGTTATTTTAAATATTTATTAAGTTATAAATTAACATTATTTATTTCATAACAATTATTTATCAAATAATTAGTCTAATTAACAGATGTATCCTATATCAATTAACTATGTTATTAATAATTAGATTAATGTATTAACCTAGTTAATAATTAATGAATTGTTCCTCTACTAAATCCAAAAGAAATTAATTTAGTACCTTAAATATTTTTAATACTTAGTTAACGAACCTAATTATTATTTAAAATTAATAATATCTCACATAGTCTCTATTTTTAATTAATGATCCTTAATTAGTTATTGGTTGTTATGCTCTTATTGAGTTCCCTAATTATTCTAAACAAATTTGAGACTAATTGGTCTAATTATTATCATAATTACTTTTTAATTCATAATTAGCCAAAACAAAATTTCACCAACTAATTTTAATGTTATTTGATTTTATTATTATCTCATGCAAAAGAAAATTTGACGGGGACTTCTTTAAAAAGGTTTAAATTGTAGCTCCTCATTTTCATCTACTTTTTGTCAAGCAAATACTTGAACTCAATAGGGATCTATTCACTTTTGGATAATTTTGTCCAAATAAATTTGGCTTTAGCCTTAAAAAAGTTAAAAAGTATGAATGTTGGAATATATCTTTGTAGTAAAATTGGAATATGTAACAATTATTTTATAAACTATGTTTTTTAGTGCCTTGCTTTGTCAACTTATTCCCAAACATGGTGCGACGATGACTTTTGTCACAAGAGGATTTGCCTTGCTTTGTCAACTTATTCCCAAACATGGTGCGACGATGACTTTTGTCACAAGAGGATTTGTCAATTGGATGGCAACTTTGTCATCCGAACAATCCGCTTTGGTGATCTTCCTAAGGTAACATCTGAATGATTGGATGGTTGAAGGATTTGCCTATTGTTCAAATGATGAGACCCATTATCTTGATGATGAAATGAGACACCATTCTTTGTTTATTGTTTATTATTTTTGTTTTGTTACATATGAGTGCACGAAGTTCCAACTTAGCCTTACTCAACTTATGCTTGTGCAATTGACAATAGCATAGTAGTTTGTTCTTACCATCGATGAGGTACTTAGTGATTTTTTTGTAAAGTTTATGTTCATTTTTTTTATTCATTGCTTAAATGTTTCATCGATGACAAAATGTTCATGCGATCACAAAAGTCAACAGTGCTTTCGTACACTCATACAGTTGAAGGTGTTAGCGTTTTCTCCTAGTATGAGTTCTCCATTTTCATGTCACCATTGCGAAGAGTTTGTAGAATTTAGTTGAGCCTATACCAACTTGCAAAAAGAGACATGCATAGCTAGTATGCGAATCACTAAGAAGGCTATGTCAGGGGTCTTCCGTCATGCTAAGAACTTATATATTTCCAAGCAAAGTAGAGCTTCCTACTATGTCAAGCAAGACACATGGGTGGCATTGCCAACATTACCTCCATACAGAGCTAGATGCATGAACCCCGCAAATCAATGGATGATGGCACTAAGGCGATAATTGTATAAGAAATGAGGACCTTTATATCACTCAAAGAAAGATTTGTATTGATAGTTTTGTCGTCTTTAGCTTTTTGGAAGGGCAAAGTGAAGCTAGGGATTGATAACACAAAAAAGGAAATAATGAGGAAAAGGTAAAGATGAAAGAAAGTTGATTTGAGAGGACTTATACCACACACTTATCAATGTCAGGTGGTAGGTGGTAGAGATTCACCGTTTCCTTCATGTCTATGGTTACTACACTGAAGTTTTAGTCTGTGCTTGTATTATATATATATATAATCCTAAGATGAAATAAACATACCTCTTTTAAGTTTATTTTTAATTACACTATCTATTATGGTATTCAAATATAGAATCCCAACATATACATAATTATCTACCCCATGAAAGTGATAGGAAACACTTGAAGATCTCAAGTAATTCCTATCGATCTTCGGAAAACAGCGAGAAATCTCCACCAAAAGCCACACGAAAACAGTAGATAATTTGTATTATTTGATGAAAGGGAACGGAAAACCGCAAGATACAATTGATCCTCTATTCGAGAGGAGGATCTTTCTCTCCCAAATCTCTAGACGCCGCTGGAGCCCAAAAGACCTAAGAGATCTCAAATTTCAGCCAAATTCAAGATGCCCTAACCCTAGGAAAACAAAGTATTTAATGCATAGAAATCAAAAGGAAATCCCTAAACAGTCCCTACATTCAAATTTCCCTCTCAAATCCCTCAAAATTCCTTCCTAAATTGCTCCTTGGGAGGCTTGCGGTATGCTCTCTTGTAGCGGGAGGCGGACATTGTCCGCCTCGTTCCGCCTGGGCCGGTCCCGGCTGGACCGGTCCAATTAATTGGACCGGTCTAACAGAAAGCTACCTATAGTTTCATCAATTTTTAGTAATGATTTCACTATACATCAAACATGCAGAAGAAAGGGATAACTGGATGACACAGTTTCTTGATATAAAAAACTCGAGAGTTTATAGTATTTCATCTATCAAAATTGCTCAATATGCTATAAATCTCAAGAATCCATGTAATAAAGATTTTGCATGTTGAATTCATTAATTGACGACACCATTCATCACAGTTTTTGATGCATATGTAGATCTTAAAATAACCTTAAATATTCAGAATTATTTATGCCACTTACTTTAATGATATTTAGGAAGATTTAACATCTTGTTCTTACATTTGAAGCCCATAATATTGAAATTCAAACATGCATGTGAATGTGTATGCATGAACTATTCTCCATTCTATTATAATTTTGCATTGGCCATCATATATTTCATTTAAACTTAAGTTGAATAAATTTGTATAACACCTTAAATATTGACCAAACTTGTGAAAATTAAAGACAGTCACACAATGTATGGAAGTAAATTTAGGGGGTTAGTTTTACCCAGGGACGATGAGAATGCTCACATTAACAAAATTGTTTTATAAGCATAATGATTTTAATCAACTGAAATTTAAAATTGATTTACTTTACTCAAGGATGATTCTCACAAAATTAATTGATGCAACATGAAATAGATTTAATGTGCATGCACATTGTACATTAATATGCATAAGTATGAGCGTATTTGAACATATTATAATGTGTGTATGTGTGAGATTACTTTTTTTTTTAAGTTAGTATTTATTCTCTTGCATATCTTATACCATTAACTAAAATATTTGAATGCTAAGATGTAAAGTGGCTAAAAGTTAATTTTTATATTTCCAATGACTTTTAACTATTTGAAAACTTAGCCACTTAAATAAGTCGATGGATGATGCAAGATGTGCAAGGAGAATAAACCCTATCCTTCTAAAAACATAATTGCCAATTTCTCTCTTGTATATATATATGCATGCTAGTTAATTTTTCTTAAGAGGTAAAAAATGGATCTATGTTTTACTTGAGTCAAGCTCGAATTGAACTAACTAATTAGTAGCTGTCTCGATTCAGCTTTTGATTGCGTCAACCTAAAGGCAGACTTGGCTCAATTGAAACAGATCAAATGACTTCAAAGCGATCTCTAGCTTGAACCTTCTTTATTATGTTGAATCATTAGTGACCCTAGAACAATGTATCATGATCTCTATTTATTATGCCACTATGTATTCAGCTTCCAGAGTTTTCACCATTCAAATTACTGAATATTATTTAACCAGGAACACCTGCTGCAAGGATGAAGAAAGTGCCAAGCACACAAGTGAAGAATCGTAGTCGTGAATTGACATCCATTTTTGAATCTTTCAACCCTTACAATGAAATGGAAGGACAGATTGTGAGAATATGGATTACAGAAATTGCTTCTGATGGAATTCATTTGGTTAGTAAATCATCATATAGTACTTTGTGAGCTGCCTTAGCTTAAGAACATTCATTGCTTGCATAGAAAATTCCTTACACCTCTTTCCATTGAAAATTTATGACTACAAAGCATTTCATCTGTATTTTCATAGTTTTTGTTATTTGGCTGCTAACAGGTAGGACATACCAAGGGATATGTGCAAGTCTTGGTGATTGCTCCAGACAACATGCTTGGCACCTCAACAGAGGTAAAAATTACTTCAGTTGGAAGATGGTCCGTGTTTGGGGAGGTTATTGAGACTTCTACAGAAGTAAAGCTAGGTGTTAACCAAGCTCACCGAGGTGCTGAGTCTCCTGCCTCTTATGCCTGCCATAATCTCTGTCCGTGCTCGAGCGAGTCGGAATGTAACTCGACCAGCTTGAAAAGCAACGCAGAGATTGCGTCCATCCTGCACAAAGAAGCTTCTGCAGATAATGTTTCCTCCAGCAGTAAAAATGGGAGGTTGAGAACATTTATTAGCTCTATCAAGCCTGTTTTACTGAGAAGAAGATTTAAGGATCAGAGGGGAATCAGAGCATCCAGAAAATTGAAGATACAAGGGATAACCCAAAAAGATGTGTAGGATCTAATTTGAGCATGATGGATGGCATGCTTGTTGGTGGACTAATTGCGAGTTTGCTAACAATTATTTTAGTATTGACTATTCTCTTTTATCAGATGCTGTCATCTTGATACTGTTGCAGTTTTCTGGATTTGGAATTTTGAAAATATTTTTAATAATATTATGTCGAGATTTTATCGTGCTGTTTTATGTTTTTCATAGTTACCCTCTTCTATAGGTAAATATCATATTTTTAACTACTTATATATAACTTTCTTTGCATTTTATGAATTGTGTAGTAAGTTTTGCGTAATAGATTTGGTAGAACATGAAAAAATAAAAGTATTGTTTTTTTATATGAAAAAATCTTAATAATCATAACAGCTTATAAGAAAATTTTAATTTTCTCGTAACAATTCAATTAATTTTGTAAGTAATTGAAGCCATTCTAAACAACCCTAATCTACAACTAACAATGTTTATAACCCGCTGTTAAACAAACCAAAGAGAATGCGGTAATCATATTAAAAATATATAAATAGAAGACCACAATTTTCCAAACAAAAAAAAAAATCATAATAAATTTAGAATTAATTTTAAAAAACAAATAAAATAGTGCCAAAGGGATCCTATTGATCTCAAAACTTTAGAAGAAAGAGATCCAAATCCAAAGATATTTTATAATTTCCACTCGGATTCCAGCAACAGGAAAAAAACAGCGCTTGTATGCTACAAATTTGGAGATCAGCAGCCACCTTTGGGTCCATATATCATACAAAAAATTACAATCATACAAAATCAAAATTCCATTTCACCTAAGATTATATCTGAAATAAATTTAAAGGAGGTATTATAAATGAAAGGCAGGTAACCATGAAAATATAATTTCTGCAAGCAATGCATCTTCATCTTTTATTGCTCAAAATGTTTTCCTTAGGCCATGAAAATCGGCCCGAAATGCCAAAACTTCATCGTATCTACCTAATCGCATTTGATGTTCCTATAAATTCTTCGGACGAACAAGGACGAACCGAGAAAACCCACAGCACCTGCATTTCAACATATATGTTAAATTCAAGTGAGAATTAGAAAAATAAATAAACATTAATGTTTAGTAGAGAGATAAGGTACCACAGAGTGTTCCTAGTCCGAGACAAAACATGAGGGTGTAGCCAAAGTAGAAGCTCGTCTGGAAGAAACCTGACATTTTGGTCTTCACATAATAGCAATAAATGGAGTAAAGATATACGTATGCAGCAGTAGAAGCAGCGGAGAAGAACGAGGTCCACTGCCAGTGATAGTTCTCAGCGTTTAGAAGGAAATATGTGCCAACGATTGTGACACAGACAGCAACGATGTTGAGAATTAAGAAAACCAGTAACATGAATCCATATACATAGTAAACCTGCCAATAAGAACAGGCAAAAGTTAGCCCGTTTAAGCTCATTTAATTTAGCATAAAAATGAATCATGGGCTTCAACAAGATCAGAAATGGGTCACCCCATCATCTCGAAACATATTTCAGCTGAGTATTAAGAAGACGAGAAGTTTGAAAAACATTTTTGAATTATTTTAATTTAAGATAGTGTAACGAAGAATTGATAAGATAGATTTAACTTAATAATAGTCACATATGTTTGATGTGTAGGCAAAGGATTGGATGTTTTATTAGTAATGGTTTATTTGTGTTCATATGCGTTTAAATCTTCCCTGAATTTTATTTTTCTTTTAGGCTTCGTTTTGGGCGTTTATGCTTTTTTGTTTTTGTCGACAACTAAACCATAGTCTCAGATTTCCCCAAAGTAGTTTTTCTAGAGTAAATTCAAGAAATGCAAGGAAACTTTTTGCTGATTATTTTTCCGACTAGTAAAATGATAAAAAAGCTGTTTCAAAGGAAGGTGGCCGTTGGAGACCGTAATGGGGAATTTAAAATAAAATAAAGGTTCACTGTCAGCTCGAGCCTAATTGGACTAGCTCACTTAAGCCTATACTTATTAAGGTCACAGCCCATCAGAGTTTTTGGACAGTCAGGCTAATAGGCCGGCCTGACCCACATGATAGCCCTAAGTCATAAGCAACCAACAAGCTAAAAAACTCACCACACACTTGATAGTCCAAGTCATAAGCAACCTACAAGCTAAAAAGTCTCACGACACAGCATCAAATAGAAGTTCAAAATGAAAGAAAATGCAAACTTAAAGTATTATTTGCATGCTGCTTACCTTGTAATTCCAGAAAGATGTGAATACAAAATACATTTCAATGAAGATGCTGCCAAAAGGAAGTAGTCCGCCCATAAGTGAGACAACGAAGGGTGTGAGATACCACTTTTTCTCAGGTATAGGACGAGGTATGGTCTTCACACGACACGGATTGCTAGGAGCACCACTCCAGTTCCTACCCACCACAGTTCCCAAAAGTGTGAGAGGAAATGAGATAAAGGCCCAGATAATAAAAACCACCACCATTGTTCCGAAAGGAATAGCTGCTAATGACCGATAGAATATAGCGATTGTGTTGAGTGCAAAGCCAATTCCAAAGCATAAAAACGGGAAAAGAGATGCTGTAAGAATCATTGATTTAATCCAGCTTTTACCTGAATAAATAAAAAAAAATGAAATCAGAAGAAATGGGTCAAATTAAGAAGGGTTATTTTAATAAAACTCCCAATACTTTGCCTTTCGCTTTAAAACTTTGCAAATAAGAACAATAATTTATTATATTTTATAAATAAGAACAATCAAACCTAGCATAGATGACCAGGAAAATTCTTGCGTATATGTTTGGGTTTTTTGAAATCTTGGCATTACTATTAGCATTTGTTATGTAATCCTGATATTGTTATTAGAGTTAAGACTTGATTTTAAAAAAAAAAAAAAGAGAGTTAAGACTTGATTTGTATGTTAGGGTTTCATAGCTATGGTAACATCAGGGTTTCAAGAAACCCAAACATATATGCCACGACTAAAAAAAACCCAGGAGGCATGCAAGGGTTGATATTCCGTATTTATTAATAAAGTAAATTATTGTCCTTTTTTATAGAAAAAGTAAAATTATAAGAAATTTTAAACAAATAACCCTAAAAAGAAATAGAATTCCTATTAAACAAATTTGAAAACTCAGAACCATGGAAACTTTCATATGATCAAAAACATACAAAATGATTAGTTCAACTATAGCCCAAATGAACATTTAAAAAAAACTATTTATAATAGTACACAAATTGGATATGCATACCGCCATTCCGTGAATAGAGTCCGCCACTAACGTAGCCCGAAATGAATGAGGTGAAAGCATAGCATAATATGAAAGTTGTGTGAATAGCTCCTCGCCTGAGCACATTTAAAACTGATAAGACTCTTTCTATGACGCGACATCAAAAAGTGAAAACAAAAGTCGACTTTTATGCAAATGATGAAATGGGCAGAACAAAAAAGAAAAAAAGCCAAACGAATTAATAGCACAAATAGATAACAGCTTGTATTAATCACAGCAAGGCTACTAAATCACTATTGCAAACTCATCATCGTTCACTTATTAAAAGATCAATGCAGGATTAAACGCAGACACTTTATAAGTGAGAACCCAAGAGCACTCACAAGCACAACTCAAAGCACCAAATTTGTAAAAGATCAAGCAGTTGTAATGCCAAAATATACAGCATATGAGTGCTTGGATGTAAATAGACAGATATGAAATTCTTTATATAGATATTTAAAAACAAAATGATATATAATCATCTATATTAATCCTATCAATCTATAACTACTAACATGAACCAAGGTTTTATAATCCACTCAAATTACATTTTACTGAAGCTGACATTAGGAGTTTTGCGCAATGTCCACATACCCAACATAGAGCATCCCAATTATTGCCAGCAAAATGACTAGGAGAACAAGCAATGCAAGCTGAGCACCAGTACCAACAACAGCTGAAAGAAGAGCCAAATTGCGAACAGGCCTGAAAACATCACCATGAATAAGCTTCCAACCAGAATCTTCACTCACATCTCTTTCCTAACAAACATGGAAAAGCACAAATATATAAGCACTAACATTAAATACTTTCTTCACATTTGCAGATTGCCAGAAAAATCCAAACCAGTAAAAGGACTACGTACGTTCAATGGGAAAAAGTTTTGAATATTCATAAATTTTATAAAAAAAAAAGTGAACAAAATTATAAAAAAAAAACAAAGCATTAGTTTATGTTGTATGGAGCCATGTCAAATGATGGTAAGAGAAGATATAAGAAGAGGTGTATAACTGTGTGGTTTCAAAATAAATAAATAAAATCTTAAGATGTTTATAATTACCAGAGTCTCTAAATCATCATCTTCACGTGCATATTTAGCGTAATCATTTCTAAGAGTCCGCATGAGTATCATAGAGACCAGGCCGGTGAGGAAAATAACCATCATAAAGGAGTTAAAGATAGAAAACCAGTGGATCTGCAAAAAAGCACATTTCTTAACATTCATTCCAACAAGAAAAATGCTATGGTGAGCACATAAACTTTAAAGAGAACATTCCAACAATGATATCTAAACAGAACATTTTACATCCGAGTCTCATGTAGATTATAAGCTAGAAAATGACCACAATTACTAGCAGAAACTCAATGATTTCCCTGAATTCAGAATAAAATGTTATAGTAACTAGTAGGAGAACTCTATTATCCTCCAGATTCAAGGAGCTATTAGGAAACCATATTAATTTATATGAGCTTTGCAATTCTATCTAGGGCTGCAAGCGAATCAAGCGTTCGACGAGCTACTCGTTGTTCGGTTTGATTAAAGCTCGTTTGTGATCGTTTAATTAACTTAACAAACAAACTTGAACAATATTTTAAATACTCGATCTTAAATAAACAAACTTGAACACTAATGCGTTCGGCTCATTTATGTTCGCGAACAATATCATTTGAAGCTCGTGAACAAGCTCGACATTAAGCTCGATAAGAAGCTCGATTCTAGAATTAATAAATATAAATAATATAAATGCAACAGGTAAGCTTCATTTAAAAATATATTCATATTGATTAATGTTATTTTCATTTTACATAGACAATTGCTTTTATTATAAATGTGTTTGTTCATAGATATGTTCATGAACGTGTTTGTTTGATAGTTTAAAAAAATTCGTTATATTGATTAATGTTATTTTCATTTTACATAGACAATTGCTTTTATTATAAATGTGTTTGTTCATAGATATGTTCATGAACGTGTTTGTTTGATAGTTTAAAAAAATTCGTTAAATATGTTCACGAACATGCTCGATGTAATCATTTGTTAGGAAGCTTGATAAAGCTCGTTTGTTAAGTTAATGAACATCTAAAAGTAGAGCTCGTTCATAGTTCGTTCATGCTTGTTTGTTTAAAGCTCGATAAGCACTAAACGAACTGAACATGAATTGAACATGAACCGAACATGAACGCTCATTAATTTAAATGAACCAAACATGAACACAAACAATAAAGCTCAAACAAACATGAACCAAACTTGAACAAGCTGATATTAAATGAACTCAAACATGAACACCCACATACTCGGCTCGGCTCGGTTCGTTTGCAACCCTAATTCTATCAACGGTCCTCTGACTTCAATAATCTCCACTTAGCTATTTGTTAAACTTGGCCCAAGCTAATACGAAAAAAAACAGAAGCTACTAGCCTAGAAATGGATGAGCGCCAATAAAAAAGGGTTTTCCATGGCTGAAGTTATGAGGAAGGTGCACAATGGCGTAGAATTTTCCATCATTGATTTTCCAGTCAAATTGAGATGGTGAAATTGCAGGTTTTGAAAAGTAAAGCAGTTGGAGCACATTCCCAAATTAACCTAACGTGCAGATCCTAAAACTTGCGGATTCTCAAGTTATTTAACATGCTAATTTCAACAAACGGCCTGTAGTAAAGAAGAAAAAACACCTGAAAACAAGCTAATAGCAGTAAATCAAAATATTACCTACACCTAACAGCTGATTACCTGGTGTTCAAAGAAAGGGTAATCCAAGTATGCATCAAAACGATGAGCAAATGTTACATTTGTTGGGATCCATTTAACCGAATATGTCATCTCTAATGTCTTTCCAGGTTCCAACAGTTTGGGGGTTTCTTGGGTGATATTAACATGAATAATCTGCAAGAACAATACATTATCATCAGATAGCCTCATCATGGCCATCAAAATTTAGCATCACAGATTCATTCTTAACTGGCAATCGCCATTAAACCAACTAAACATGATTTCCAAATGCTAAGTGCCCAAGGAAAACACGTTTTAAGGATTCTGCAAAACCATACCTGGTCTCTATTGTATTTCACAACGATATTCTTGTTTGTGAAGAGATAATGCTTGCTTTCATCAGTTTTTCCAGTCTCTCCAACGAAGGCTGATATATAAGGCAATGAATTTGAAATATGATTTCAAAAGTCTAAATAATTCGTAAATACCATTGATTTTTCAATACATACCCCATAATGGTAAATCATCTACGCCAGCATGCCCAAGAAAGCCAAAAAAATCAAGTAAAATAGTTAATAATTGGCTAACCAAATATCAATAAACAAACAAATGGAAATACAAGAGCATAACGGATAGCATACCTATGAAGAATTCAAACCAATATGAACTCTCAATTGCATCCTTAAATAGCTCCACCTTAACATCATTGAGTTCAAGAGAACAAATGGAACCTTTGTCAACATTTTCTGATAAGATAAAAAAAATTATTTAGAGCTCGTTATACACTATAATAAATTCAATACTGTGATAACTAATTTCAGACTAGGTGACTCAGAAATACATCATAATCCGAAACCATGGCTAAAAAATGAATTTTAGGTATGTGCAGTGGATTCTTAGCAAAAATATTCAAAAGAAAAAACACTTACTCTGGAATTTTAATTCGATCTGGCTGTCAATCAGTTCATTTCCACCCAAAACTTCTCCAAGCCCACCCCACTTATGTGGAGGGTTCTCAGCAGGCTGGCAAAATGGAAGACTATAATAGTTATACGTTTCTTGAGGGTTGTTATATGGACCAACTTTGTTTACCCATAGTGTAACAGGGTCATCAGGTTGATACTGCAAATAAAAATGGAAAAAGGGAAAGGTTGAATATGCAAGAAATGATTGCAATTCATAGTTTAAGTCTGTACTTAGTAAAATTAGCATTTCAATATATTCCAAGAAATGAATAACAATTCCCAGACGAGAGATATACTCCGACACCCTAATTTTGGCTACCAACATCAAGCCAAGTGCGTATGGTAATATAGTTTCTTCACTATAAAAGTTGTTACTCCTATAATTTGGTTGAGTGGAGTGCAGAATTAATTATCCGACCATGACAAGCCTAAATTCAAATATTAATATAAAGTCTTTTCAAAAAGTAATGCCAATTGTAACATAATTTATTCTCATTAAAATTTAAGATTTTGTGGTCTAGTAAAAGAAGTATACCAAAATAACAATAAATGATGGCTTAGCTATTAAAGAAATAAATATTCTAACCCCCAACAGAAAATCAAAAGAAATCCACAATCCTTGCATGAACATACGAGTGATAGACTTCAGCAAACAATAGGTAAAAAATAAATGAAAATTTTTCACCAAGAACTCTGTTCAGTTAAAAAAGTACATATGGATCGAAAACAGTGAAAGGTGCAGATAGAATAGGAAAACAACTATGATGCACCGACACTTCTCCTCAAAGAGGCGTGCAGTGTCCGACATGTATCCGACACGACACGCGTCCGACATGTGTCAGACACACCGAAAATGTGTCCGATTAAAAAAATATTAAATACAAATTGGACACGCGTGTCTGACACGCTTATCTTAAATATTTTATGAATTTTTTTTTAAATATAATTTCTTGTATTTAAAATTTTTTACTTATTTAAAATATAAAAACTAAATTTCTTATTTACTATTCACAATACCAAATCAATTGTCCGCACTTAATACCCCATTTATCGAATATTCTCATTTTCATTTCTCTTTGGCGGGTTACAACTTTGATTTCGTAACAATGCTCGATGTCACCTCAACATCGACGTCTGACGTCGTTACAACATCAACATTTCAAAATGATCTCTATATCAAAGTCTCACGTTGTCTTTACATTGATGCTCGATGCTAGCAATTTCTACACCCACAACTTGACATCTCATATTTGTCCAACACCTCAACATTGACGACCAACGCCCTCTCAACATCAACGATAAACGCCCTCTTAACATTGATGTCCAATATTTACTGCATAACATCAATGCCCGACTCTCGACAGCATTGTCATCTCCTCTCTCGATGAATGATAAACGGTATCAACGCCAAACTCTTGACATCCTAATATTAAGCATTTTAAGCACAAATTTTACTTAAATGACTTATTATTTCTAAATTATTTTTAAAATTATACTTATTCAATTTTTATACATTATTTTTAAAATATAAAAACTATAATACCGTATACAACCGGTGTCCGTGCCATATATCTTCAATAATTGATGTGTCCTGTGTCTGTGTCTGTGTCTGTGTCGTATTCGTGTCATCGTGTCCGTGTCTGTACAATGTACAAACAGCAGTAGTATTAATGGTAATTCGCACGTGTCGAGCTTCTCAAACAGCTTTGCACTAACTAAACTGGTAATAGACTTCTTAAGTGGGAAGAAATCTTGGACTAACTAAAGGAAGGATTCACTATTTCTCCCAAGGGAAGAATGCTTGGATGGTTGTAACCCTATGTACAGTCAAGGATTCCTCATTTTCCACAATAAGCATCTCACCTTTTACGATTATGTCTCTAGTAATCCTGTATGTATCTTGATCGAGTTTCCAAGGAACTCTGAATCTTGAAATCTTTAATAAGCCCTAATTCCTTAAAATACATGAAAGTTTTACCAAGTGTAACCTTAGAAACCCTAAGCCTCATCAAAACATAAAATTCAGCTCTTGATTATTGCAAAGATTTGAGATGTGAATGCTAAGAAGTTCTCAAAAGGTATAACAGCATTACATTGGCCGGCCCTAATCTATACTACTATTATAAAAGGGGCTTGAGTTTCCTTTCCTAACAAATATTAGCCATTCATTTTATTTCTTTTTAAATTATTTTGATCATCCATTATATTATAAATAATTAATAATTCAAAAAAATAATACTTATATAATTTAATGTTGTTTATGTAGACCTCATTCTAAATATATCTCATTTTAAATTAATTTTAATTCATCCAAACGCTTGAGTTTCCGTCCGTATGTTTCGTAAACCTTACCTCCGTCGAAATTAATTTATCCTATTAATGTTTCACCTCTTCAAATCCCACCACAGCCATAAACTAAACTCTTCGTCTTCGCCTGCTTCTTATTCCCATTCACACCAACCCACCCCGCAACCCCCGCTCCCAACCCTCCTCCCTCTCGCATTCGAACGAAACTCATCCTGGCTTTCCCTCCTTGCTTCCCGTGCACCTGTTGTGATAGGAGCCTCTGGTGCCCGCATAGTCGGCGCGGAGAGTTGTGCGCAGATCTTCTTTAGGAACTGTGTGACCACTGGTGAGTCCTACCCTATTGAGACAGAGGAGGTCAGGATGTGGAAGGAGTGCTCTACTGGGGATATTGTGACTGTTGATCTTGTGGGGAATCGCTAGATTAATCACATGAAGGGGAAAGACTATAAGTTGAAGCCGATTGGGATGTCGGGCCGGTGATTGAGGCGGAAGGTATTTTTGCTTATGCGAGGAAAACATGCATGATTTCTTCTACGGCTGCTTAAATAGAGGTACAAATATATTTTTTTATAATAATCTGTGTCCTTTAACCTTTATAGACTCTAGAGCTTGCATTTCAATTTAATGGAATGATTGTTGGTTTTGCTTTGGAGGTCTTAAATTCATGAGAAGGGTGGTTTGAAGTTTGATTAGAACTAAATAAATTAGACTTTTAGGTTTATATTTGACTGTTGGTAGTTTGATAATGTAGCAGGCTGAAGTATTTGGAATATTATTATATGATCATGAACTAAATATTTATAACAGTTGGAAGAGTTCACATTACCTTTTATTGCCTATAGCTTTACTTGACTAAAGCATGTTTATGCTACAAGGTTAAAAGGAGGAACAAATAATTTTATGCTAAAAGGAGGAAAGAAGAAAAAATTCTAGGAACTATGCATAGAAGTACCTTTAATTTGGTCTTTTTTATGAAAAGAATAATAGTTTTAGAGCTTTATAATCTATGGAACATAATGATATTTACATATCTAACATCTAAAACTTTAATATTACATGCCTACCACCCATAGAACAAATATGGGTGCATGAAACGAAATATTAAAATTTATAGGGTGGTATGGGTGGTAAGAATGAAATATAGAAGTGGTATATTTGATATTAAAATTTTATATGAGTGATAGGAATATAATTTAAGGTTTTAGGTGCTAGATATATAAATAACATGAAATAAAGTGATATATATGTAAACCCCCCAATAATTTATCCTATTTTGCAAACTCAAAAATGAATCTTGGCAAACTATCAGCATTAATTGAAAGTATGACATACATGTGTGTGCTCTTTGAAACTTTGGTAATACTATTAAAATTTGTTATGAGTAGGAAAAACATATACCTTCTATTAGCAAGAACATGGTATAAATGCATTGAAGAAGCTTTCTCTTTTCCCCTACCGATTACTTTTAGGATCATTGAATTTTGATCTTGTGAAGATTACAAGTTTATCCTTTTGTTTTTACCTTTGCGTTTTAAGCCATTATTCACTTCTAATATGAAGTTTTGTTCTGATATCACGCTTATTGTATAAAAAAATAAGAGCAAAAGGAATGGAAGGTTAAAGGCTATGAAGATGACTGCAACAGGTATGTCAATAACAGTACTTGGTACAATTCTGCCTGTAGGAGAGTTTTGAAAGAGTTGCTAAAGGAGCTTCTTCGCCTTGTTCATTCTTCTTCTGCTTTGCATGAAGGAGAGTTTTGAAATAGATGCTAAAGAAGCTTCTTCTCCTATTTTGAGAAAAACTAGGAAGTGTATCGTTTCTAATTGATAAAAAAAGTAGTATGGTTATTCTTAATTGCGTGAAATCAGCAAAGAATTAACAAGTGAACTTCATAAAAACCTGATAAGTCATGCCAAGGGAGACTCTTTAGGGCCAACCATGTTCTCATTGTTGTCCAAATGCAAAAACATATTAAGATGACATTTTATATGCAAGCCATACCAGATCAGAACATCCAGCCATCAACATTCACGACGTTATGCTTAGACAAAAGCATAGGGGAAATAAGGCATACATCACAATATGGAGATTAGATTAACATCAAAATACAATACTAAAAAAGAAATATTATCGATTAACTTTAATGAAAAGCATTACAGAGTTGCTAGCAACAATAATAACAGAGGAAGAAGAAAATAAAAAATAAAAAACAAATAAAACAGGGAATGTATCAGCTTGCAACACAAACGTAAAAATGGAATTAAGACCAGCTTGACAGAAAACCACCTCTTATCCAGAAACCAAGTGGTTCCAAAAGTTAAAATAGTAACTTAGAATCTAAAATTGTAATACCAAAACAAGCACACTCCTTCTCAAACTAATGCTGAAACAGAACATTCAATAGTTCAGCATTTCAGCTTCTAAGCAGCAACATTTACATTGAGAACAAAATACCAAAGGAACAATCAGGTGGAATTCCCCGCAAACAAACTTACGACCCCACCATCAAGAAAGCCAGAAGAATCGACTCAGATCTAAAGTCCGCGATCACGCACGAATAAACACCACGAGATCCTTTCATTGACATGGCAATATCTAGCTGTGAAGAGCCCCCACACGAATGGGAAGAAATAGAGTTGGAGAAGATCTAAGGTCCCTACACATCAAAAGTTCAATCCAGAAACTAGGGTTAAGGTACCAGCAGAATACCTTGTGGTCGGACTCCGACGCCGATGCCGGCGCGGCAGTAAGGATAAAGATGGCAAGTCCTGCGGCAACAATATTCAGAAATCTCGCTGCAACAACCATGGCGACGGTAGATCTACGTTGTAAAGCAAGATTTGCTTCAGCCCCGCTTTTTCAGCGAGTGGACGGAGGGGAGAACCAGCGAGAGAGAGTCGTCCTCACGTGGATTCTAGAAAACTAGAAGGGTTTTTCTTCGCGTCGAGTTATGAACGATGAATAAAGAAGCTTTGTGGTATGGGTTCAGTGAACCGGCCGAGTTAATCTGGTTGGGTTCGGCTACACTTAGGATTGTTAAGCCATGGATCGACCTGCTTCTATTTAAAGCATTCAGTACAAAATACCTCCCCAAAATTAAATTATTATTTTATTATTTTTTTTTTCAAAAATTAATAATTTTTTTAAGAACTCTGAATTTCCTCCTGTTTATAATTGAAATGAGCGCAACACCGAGATATTTTCAAAGAATCTAACTTTTTTTTTGGAACGGGGTATCCACCTGCCCGAGAGGTCGTTTGGCAACGTGACTAATTCTCGACTGACCTAAAGAAGGCACCCACCCCAGAAATCTCCTGGCCCGCCCTTTATTGGGCCTAACTTAAGAGGCGCTGCCGCTCGAGGGAATCGAATACGAGTTGGGGGGTTCCTAATCATACTTGCCCATCAACTATGCTAAGCAACGGTGGGTGAATCTAACATTTTTGTGAACTCATGCTTTTTTAATATTTAAATTAAAAAATAGTACTCTGATGTGATTTGTGTAAGGACGTACTTAATAGTTCTTGAGAAATTATTATATGCGGACTCCGGACGTAAAGTTACGTTTAAATTGTGAGTGTACACAATATGTATATATTATATATAAAGATATACTGCGTATATTTATATATAGTATGTACAAATTATGTACACTCACATTTCGGACATAGACTTTTCATAATATTAAAAAAAATGAGAATATTTTCATATAAATTATATTGAGATGAATATAACTTATTTTAAAAATAATATTATATGTGCAATATACAAATCATTGTATTAGTCTGATAAATAGAAGGGCAAATTATTGAAAGCAGCTTGTATATCTAGGTATTTAGCAGAAGAAGTCGGGATGAGAAGAAATTTAAGTAGCAGCGAACTCGCTGTCGTGATTGGCGCGTTGAGAATGCGCAGTTAAGAATGGCGCATTCAAAGAATGTGCCGAACTAAATGACGCATTCTTTGAATGAGCCGAAATGTTCGGCGCATTCAAAGAATGCGCCATTTAGTTCGGCGCATTCTTTGAATGCGCCAACCGAGGTGAAACATTTTCCTAAATTCGTTTAAACCCGAAAATTTAGAGCAGATTTCCCAATCATTTGGATCTGAAATATGTGCGAATTGCATAAGAGTTATTTATATATAAATTATTGAAGTTGTTTATAAATTATCATATAAAATAATAAGGTGATTTTTATGTTCATTTAATTGGGTAACATTTAATTTGGATGAATAATTAAAGAAGTATAAAATTAGGAAAATATTGAAGGTAAAAAATAAGTTTTTTTGTAATTAAAATTTGAAATATTGTAATAGAATATTTAGTTGTAAGTTGAAGAATAAGAGATTAATTAAAATTTTAAATAATTTAAATTTAATATTATATTTCTTTTAATATAAAGTAAATTGTAATAGTAACAATTATTTCTTATAAGTATTGGTAATAGTTTAAATAACTATAAAAAATATTTATCTAACTAAAAGAGCAAATAAAAATGTAAAATTATTAATTTTAAATAGATTTGTTAAAAATAGTATAGTTAAAGTATTATTTAAAAAAATTTAAATATATTAAAATAGCATTAATGATGAGTAAAAATCTCAATAATTAATAAGTAATATTAAAAATGAATAAATAATAGAATTATTTAATTTTGTAGAATTTTAATTTCTTAAAAACAGTAAAAATTGCTTTTCTGAAAATGTACCAAGATAGACATAAATATTTTTTAGATAAATAGCAGCGTAGCCATATATAGCAATACGTACCCTTGATATAAGCTCACATTATGTCATATATTCCTAAGTACATATCGTACACGAGCTTGGAGCTGTGTTTGGATAGGACAACATTTGAAATTGAACTCAAATTCATGTTGAAGCTCCTTCCAGTCTTGTCGATCTAAAAATTCTTTCTCCTTTCCATGTTCAGAACGTTGCAGTAGCATTTTATAGTACTCTACAAGCCATTGATCATGTTTGTGGCACCAAGAATGGTATAGAATACAGTGATCTATATCAAGCATAGACCTTCCAATCCCTGGCACAACTATACCCTCTTTGTCACGTCCAAGTTCCAGAATACGACCCTTTAAAAAATTTAATGGTACAAGGTGACCCCCTATGTCACAAAATCTATCTTGTATCAATTTCCAACCAACGTCTCGAAGTTCAAAGCCAGACCTATATTGCCTTATTTTCATAACATCATGATTTTCATGCCACAGAATGTAATCATCGTCTTCCCCCCAAGTATGCATAACACATCTAAAAATTTCATTAGATGTTGCCTTCGCTTCTAAGATCTCATTTGTATTGTAAGCCAAACTTTCATGCAAACGGCTACTTCCTTCTTCAATCAGTTGTTGTGTCGGTATGGCTCTCATTTTATCCATGATAGAAGAGTACATTTTTTACAAATGCAGTTGAAGTGGTAGATTTGATAAAGCTGTCAAGTAGTTGATCCTTTGTAGGTTGCGTATTCCTATGTACCCTGGAAAAAAATGATGTTATATGACAAAAAAGTGGGATCTTAAAAAATATATATATTTTTAACAATTACATATTGGATATTAAATTATAGGTAAATTTAGATAGAAATATAATACTACATGTAGTACTTTAATATTAAGATACAATCCTTGACGTCATATTATGAAATACAAGAGAACTTTTTAAGTAAATTTTATATTAATTTAAATAGGTATTCGTTATAATGTTGTGTATATTATCTTATTGTATTAGTTAAGGTAAGCATTGAAATTGAGAGCAGCATAAAGTAAACTTAAATTAATTAACACATTTTACAACATCTATCCATCATACATTCACTACACATGAAATTGAGAGCAGGATATAGAAAATACATTATCATAACTCTACTAGCGATGACGCGGAAGAGTCCTACTACCAGGAGTATATCTAACTGGGGCCTTCCTTCTTCGTCGTTGCAGTTGTTGCTCCTCAATAAATTCCTCTTCTTGCTCTATAACTTCAGGTTGATGATGCGTTGTCTCAGTGTGCTGTTGTGAAGATTGTCCTCCCATCAATAGTATAGTATATCTTGTTGCGAAGGGGAGGTCGGCAACCCAACACTTGACATCCAGTCCGATATTGCAATGGGAAAAAATGAATGTGTTGTGGGTTGTTGAGATGGTGTGCCATAGTATATCTCGTGTGCACCACTTTGTTGTGCATCGTATGGGCTCCAATATTGCGTGGATGGTCCTGCCCCAGTCATGTCGTAGACGGTTGATGGAGTATGCATTGAAAGTCTAGGTGGTTCCCTCTCAGTACTTTGATGGTGGCGGCTTCCCGTGGATCTAGATGGAGCATCAGAGGTTGACCGTCTTGCTCCATGAACTCTATGAGAACTTGATGGTTGTTCCCTTGTTTGGTTCCTCTCCTCAGTTCTAGTGTCAAAAGTAGTGTAGTCGATGTAAACTGAACGTTGAACTCTAGCAGAAAGCTCTGTGATCTGGTCAACTGCTAACTGTAATGAACTCGCATTTTGGCCGTGCCCCCCGGCCAATGGCTCTAGAATTGCAGTTGAACGTATGTAGTAGTCTGCCTACAAGATGTGATTTTCCTGTCAAATTAAAATCTTTTAAACATCTAAGAAATTTGCGGTATAATAACACATACCACCAATCGTTCCCCTGGAGATCGAGGTAAGAAAGTTTCTGCTGGTGCCGTCTGTGGCTGTAAGAGATAAATCGATGTCCATGACCTGTACCAGCATAGGTATGTGCCTAATTCCCTATTACCTGTGCCTTATGGAGGAGATATTGACACCACATATGCTCTCCTTTCTTCCCACATCTGAAGGTATTCTCGATATTGTACTGTCCAGTCTAAATCTGCTCTGCCTCGTCCATCAATCCTTCTAAAATTTTATTCCATTGGTGGAATATCTGTGAACTGTACCCCCCCAAATTGTCGCATGACACGGTCTGGAAGATACTACTTGGCACGCTTCCAGCTAATGAGTAGGACTCGAGCAGGCCAAATGTCCCTCCCCTCCTGACATTGGATAGGCAGAGCTGCAAGAATCTCATCTGTGTATGGAGTCATGCTCACCTGACATTAATGATGTTAAATATTATTAGTGATGCTTGGTATTTAATAAATGTATGAGGATAGAGGATAATGAATTATGTCGTACCTGACTAACCCTTAAACCGTCCAAATCATCACGATATGTCATCGTGTTTCCGGATGGAAGCTCGCGTATCCAATCTTCTGCCCACCTGTATATGACACAAATTAATATTATCACATGACATATGAATATAATTAATTGCTGTAATTATATGTTTATATCTGCAGCCAAGAGGTCTGCCGCCGAGATCAAATATGTGTGGTACACATAGTGTGGGTCTCCCAACGTATAATCACTCCCAGGACCGGACTTGTAGTAATGCCACACACCCAATAATGTAAGTACGTGTGGGCCTAGTTGAATTATATAGCTCTCTGTATAGATGCGCAAGTACAGCACTACCAATAGACAGCCGCGCAAAAAATTCCACGTCCATAAGTAAGGGCAACCACTGCAATGACACATGCGATCGCGATGTGTCTGGTATCAAAAAGCACCCTATCATGAACAGGATGTAGGCCTGAACATGCTGAATAAATGGACCAGGAGCTAACTCTTCGTATGAATCCCTATAGAATGTCCATCTGAGCCACCGCAATGGGAGCATTGACTCGACCTGTGCACTACCCATTCTAAACGTGGCGATATCATCTTCATCACCCGGTGCATGGTATACCGTATCCCTGCCTGGATGTGTACCAAGGAGTTCATCACAGCATTCCGGCCAGGACTCCCAACGACGGCCAACGCCCACCATATTTGGCCCCACTACAGCAGGCCCATCAATTCTCAGACCAAGTATAACCTGCACATCCTGGAGCGTAATTGTCATCTCTCCAACCGTGAAATGAAATGTGTTCATGAGTGGACACCATCTCTCTACAAGTACTGTTATCAGGTTATGATCCAAACGTATAAATTGTAGATGCCGGATGTTTTCAAGCCCAAGGTTTCTCAAAATATATATCATGCGGAGGCACTCCATCGGCCACTCACGCGCCATTCTTAAATGTGTTGAAGCAACCAATGGAGATGCCTGTTGGAAAGGAAAATCAGATTAATATAATAGAAATTACACGTGAAAAAATAAAATTTTATACTTAATAGATGTAGTAATAACCTGATCAGGGTCGCGGGCCCTATGTGATGCTCCCAGAGATGCTATGCTGATCTGAGTTGGCTGAATGTCTTCCTCGCGCACCTCATGGGCGGTTCGCCGCCCACCACGTCGCCGCCTCGATCTATCAGCCATGTCTATATATGCAAAATTTATTTTTTAAATTTAAATACTCATGTCAGTAAAAAAATTGTTTTAATTATTTTTATAGAGTTTAGGGTCTTTTTAAATATAATTTATAATTTTTTTTTATATAAAAATTTTTAAAGATTATTTCGAATTATATTTTATAAATTTTGCTTAAAGAATATTTTGAATATAAAAAAATTATTCAAATCATTTGGCTATTTTGACCCTTTTGAATTTTTTCTTTATATACGCTGTTTTAACTAATTTTAGCAAATAATATGCTCATTTCTATAATTTGGCCAATATCTAATAAATATTTTCGTGTTGACCTTTCGACATAAGACACGACATATCACTAACTTCAAATTCATTTAAAAAAAATTTAATATGTCAATGTAGGAGCTCATTTTAAAAATTTTTAAAATGCTTATTGGAACACATAAGCAACATTGAAACTACTAGAAATATAGATTGAGAAACAAAATAAAACATACATCGTTTACTAAGCACGAGCTCTTTTAGAAGGTATACAATCTTATAAATTCATCGTTTACTCAGCACGATGCGGGTACGAGCTTGGAGTTGGGTTTGTGTTGGGCAGTACCCAAATTTTTGTTGAAACCAATGCTGGACGCATTGCCAATACGACGCATCGAGAAACTGCTTCCGCTTTTTTCCAGGCCAATAAATCAGATTGTCATATGTGCTAGCAAGGAATGCATCAGCCATAGAATCCCATTTTTTATAAAGAATGCAACGATTTATATCGGCAGTTGGGTTGTTTACAATCACCTCAACTGATCCATCTTGACGCCTTCTTGTTTCAGCATATCTTGCCTTCAGAAAACTTATCGGAGCTATATGTCCTAACATTTTCATACCCTTACTTTGCACATATTGCCAACCTTCTTTGTTCAAACCGTCTTCTTCCCTGTAAGAGTGATTTGTCATAGCTATGCTGTGCCTCTCCCATAATATGCTGTCTTCCTTGTTAGACCACGAATGTATACAGCAACGATAGAACTCATTTAATATGGCCTTCTCCTTTAACGCATCATCACTGGTATGTGCTAAACATTCCTTTAACCTACTGCTTCCCTCCATAATTAAGGTCTTCAAAGGGATTCTATCTTTGCGGTACATTGCACACGAATATAAAATAAGCTGAAGGTAATCTATAGAAGAAGTTTGTAATAAATGGAACAAGCTGCAAACATCAATTTAGAGGCACTGTCCATCAGTTAACATGATCAATTATGAAATGCTTAATGATAAATAAAATACGCTTGCTACTTTAATACCACAAGATATTTTATCTTGAACAAACAAAACTTGATTTGATAACACATGATGACTCGACAACACACGCTAAGTTGATGGTAGTTATTGATTTCATAATATTTTCAAATTTCATAGATAAAGTTTTTATATAATTAAAGAGCGTAACCAAGCGTAGTAGCACTATGATGATCATTGCACCTGCTAGAACAAGCACGCCTATATCGGTCGACGATGTCTGTGGATAACATAATATAATTTAGTATGTTGTAATTTCAAAATATTTATAATCCATATATTATTAGGTATGAAAATTATATGTCTTGATTAATACCTGGATGATGTCGGATAATATGGACATGTAGCCCTATTGTAACCCTTATCTTGCAATGTCCACAAGTCTTGTTTGAGGTTGAGGGCACCTCATCCATAGTATTACGAAATCTATTTGATCGGGGTCTACCCACACACCTCCTGAAAGCTGGTGCAATCAAGGGGATGATTCGTTCTTGTTCGTTGAAGATTGGCCAAATATCCTTTGGTGGGACAACATGGAATAATCCGGAGTACGTTGCCTTGTACGAGTTTAGGGTGAAGTATTTTGATACAAAGTTATTATAATTCCACCTCATATTACCGGCAATTGCTATCACATGAATGTATGACACATGATATAATTGTGGTTTCATGCATGTGCAAGTGCAAGTGTTTGGTGTCAGTACCTCAACTTTATGTGGTCGACATGATGTATCCACAACTTCAAATTCTTTTCTATTAATGGTTACTGGTTCTGGGCATCTTCGTGCTTCACATTCAGCTCGTTGTAATGTAGTCATTGTACGGGGAACAAATTCAGACTCCCCCACCTCTAGCCACTTCTCAACATCTGTGGATCGCCTCATGAACAATGAGACTAGGTTGTAGTATATGGCCATAATCAAGCCTTGCATTGGAAGGCCACAAGCACATTTAAGAACTCCGTTAAAATATTCTGAGGCGTTGGTTGTCATAATGCTATATCGACAGCCATTGTCGAACAACAACGACCACTCACTAATATCACGCTGTATTAACCAGTCATATGCTTCTTGCTTAGCAGTTCTAATGTGGTTCATCATTAGATTGAAGTAGGACATATCCTCCGTAATCGCGGCTAAGTACATATTATTACAAAGGCCCTCACTATCAGGAATAGCTTGCCGACGTATAAATTTTTTGAAGTTCTCACGCAAGTGACGAAGACAATGTCTATGAACTGCATTAGGAAAAATTTCTCGGCAACCTCTTACAAGGCCTGGATGCTTATCAGATATTATGCACAAATTAGGACGCTCAGTAACTACTCCAACCAAATCATGTAGGTTTTGAAGGAACCACAACCAAGAATCATTGCTCTCTGATTCAACAATTACAAAAGCCAACGGGAATAATCCACCATTTCCATCAATCCCTACAGCTGCAAGGAGTGTCCCACGATACTTTCCTAGGAGGAAAGTCCGATCGAGGCTAAGGACAGGCCGACACTCTTCCCAGCCAGAAATTGATGGCCCAAATGCCCAAAATAGTGCCTTGAATCTTGAACTGGCGACAAGTTGAACATTGTACACAGTTCCTGGTTGTGATAGACGTATAACTTCCATAAAACGTAGTAGAGATCGGTACGAATCTTCGTAGCTACCAAATATCGCTTCAATTGCTTTTCTTCGAGTGTCCCAAGCCTTCATGTATGAAATCTTCATTTCGAACTTCAACTCCATCCTTGCAATTATCTCCTTCGGCTTCATATCGAGTTGTTGCCTTATGATTGGCATGATGTGCCTACATATAAACTTGGAGGTACAATTGTGATGCCCAATAGCCATTACCGGTTGGGTGCATGTATGTGGAGGACCTGAAGTTGATACTTTCCAAAGCCCACCTAGTCGTTTACTTCGTGATGCATGTATTCGCCATAGACAAGGCCTATGTGGATTGTTATGTTGGGTACAGATAATACTGAGATGACTCTTATTTGAAGTTGAATTAATGTATTGAACATTTTGTTTAATTGACCATCCATTAATTGCAGCTTGAAGGTCTTCCTTACTATGAAAAATCTGACCTTCATACATTTCAGAAGGAATATTTGCTTCTGTTGAGCTAACTATATTTACGACTGGAGCATCACAATGATCATCACCATCCCATTCTTGGGTTGTTTGAATTGTTTCTGTGAACTCATTATTTGCGACCATCCCTTCTAAATCACTTCGATTTTGTCTAGCATGTACTTCAATATATTCAACACCATTATTTTCATCGTTATCATAATTTTGCATTGATTTATTCGTATCTATTTCTGGTTGACCACCACCATGTGATGAATTAGTACTACCACTATCCATAGTTTTGTATGAATCTACTTCGTCGTTATCCATCACATATCCCTATGGTATTATATTTTCATTTTCACATGGCTCCTGCATGTATGGGCCTAAGGCTTGGTGGTCTGCACATGCACTAAAAATTGGTCTAACACAACTTGGATGTTCACTAACACTAGGCCGTGATGCCACGTGTTGTTGTGTAAATGTTGGTCGATCCGACAAACTAAGGTTGCCATGAAAGTCATTCTGCACATCTACCGTATTTGCTCTTTCACCATACCACATTTTAGGACTGGTAAAATTTATATTTTTTAGTCAGCGTGAATTAATTAAAAATGCTAACACTAATATAATATATGGTCCTTAATACTCACATATGCACTTCGGTTGATGGACCACCAACATCGACATAATTTAATTCTTCAACCTCGACGTACAGAACAATAGTATGAGTCCTACCTTCCAGCAACATGAACTCACAAATCTCATCATCAGTAACATGTGTCGCGCAGTACCTACCATTATCACGAAAGCGACATATTAGATTAATAGTATTTATTCTTGAATTTATCTTAAGTGCGCGCATAATTCTTTATTTTAGCATTGCAAGTGAGATGTCCTCGTTGACGAGAAGTGGCCGATTTTGTCCACCAATATATGTCGGTGTGAACTCATCCCCAATACGCAACTCTCCCCCAAAATATAGCATTAATCGTGACATCTATCATAAATACATGATTGTTGATGGTCAATGACAAGAATGTAATATATTCTATAATTCTATATTATTGATAATCAATGTCACTTAATAATTTAAATCCTTTATTTTTTTAAGATTGTTAGGTCCAATAATACCATCATCAGCAACTTAAATTTGCTTTTGTCCGATAATAGAACATGATCCTAATGTTCTCTATCACATATAAATTCTTTTCACCACGATCCGACTAACTTGTTAGTGTTCATCATGTGACCATTCCTTATGTAGAAATAAATCATACAATAGCTTCAATAATTAAACTATAACTACCAACACACCAATCATTAGCAGATTAAATGATTAATGTATAAGAATTTAAATAGGTCTATTAAGTTTCATGTGGACCGTTCTATTTGACACCTTTATGGCTGAACTCCTAGACCATGAGTGATTCACCTACATTCATGTTTGATTATTAGGGGAGATGATGTGTATATTCACCACATTTGAATTAAGAAAGAGAATTGAGCAAAAGAGACCTTTTGAGATATTAACTCAAAGAAAGAAAGGGATTATGTTAATTACGACCTTGTAAATCTCCTAGTTATAACCCTTAAGTTATACATTTTGTTTCTCAATAGTACACATAGGTTAAAGTGACTGAAGTAACTAAAAAAATGCTCGTATAGATTATTTCTCAATAGTATAGTTTTAACACTTAAGGTATACATTTTGATTCTCAATAGTAATGTAAAGATTATTGATGATCAATGCCAAGAATTTTAATCATTACATATTATTTACTTGAAAATTTATTTCTTATTACATTTTTTAATTGCACATGACTCAAATGCAATTCTTATATTTCCTAAAGTTTAATAAAGTTTGACAGATACTATATTATCTTAGTAAATTAAGTAATACTTGATGTTAAGTTTAATCTTTTATAATTAATTTTAAATTTCCATTATAATCAATATATTTCATAAACTTTATTATCTCATTATTTAGTCCTAATTTTTTTTATTTAATGTTATTTAATGTTATTCAATATTAATATTTGAAATTATAATTTTATATTTTATTCCAATATTATTATATATGTTTACATTTATCACCATTATAATACATTACATTAACATTAATATTAAACAAATTGAATAATTTTATTATTGGCTTAAATAATTACTCCTTTATTTTAATTTTCTTTAAACAAATTACATTATTATAAGAATGTCATAAACTAAAAAAACATTAGATTTTTTGAATTGTGATATTTTATGGTTTATAATAATTAAGTAATCAATCTTTTCTTAACAATTTAATTAATCTTCGTTAATTTTTTTTGTCACTATGCCAACGCTTCATTTCTAGTATAGAAGTTTTTACTAAAAAATATATGTTTATTCTCATTGTCAATAAGAGTATTACATTAAATTTATAACATTATTAAACTAAACTCTCTCATTAAAAAGTATTTTAAAAAATAAATAGCATTTCCAAAACAACTCTTAAAGTCTTATTTTTTACTCTTCAAACATTTATTAACATTATATTATCAAAACTTTTGTTACATTATCAATACCTATAAATAAATCAAATAACATATATTATGCTAATTCTTTTTTAAAACTATTATAGATGAGTATTTACATATTATTTATATTTTAGAGGAGCATTTACATATTATTTATATTTTAGAGGAGTATTTATATAATATTTATATTTTTTTATATATAAATAAATTTAGGCCACATTTAATTACTTTGTATTAACGATAAAGTTATTAGTTAAAAATTTACATTAACATACTATCTATAAACTATAGGTTCATAGTTCAAAATACTATAAATTTTTAAAAAGAAGGTCAAATATATAAATTTAAATAAATATTTCCTATAACTAAAAATTTCATTAGTTTAACATGAGTCATATTTTGTGTGTTTACAATGTCTTACTTAATGATTTCTTCCAAGTTCCTTTCATGTTAGATTAATATGTTAATTTTTTATGAAAAAATTCCAGCAATTTTTATCCTTTCACAAGCTACTTCTAACTTCACTAATAATTAGTTCAATAAGAACGACAAGAATTTCAAAAGCGGGTTTTAGAAATCCTATTGAAAGCTAAAATTGAGAAGTTTTAATATATTATAGTTACTAAAGTTAGGGTTAAACTTTAATATAAATAATAAAGTTTTAAAAACTAAATATTAACAATTATAATTTATTTTATTGAATAAAAACTATATATATATTTTAAAAATTCAGATAATAAATTATAACTTAAATTAATCAGTTTAAATTATTCATATTTTTAATCTACTGATTGCAATTATTTTAATATAAAAAAAATTTCAATAATATAAATTATATAAAATTCAATTATATAAATTATTTAAACGATATAATTAATTATATAAAATATTCAATATTTCTTATTTTTTCTCATTTTGATAGTTTATTTTCTTACCCCATTTTGCAATTTTGACACATGTTTGGCATAAATTTTTAGTATGATAAAACTTATTCATGTTCCTCTTTGGCATTTTTCTAGATTTGTAAATGCTTTTGAGAAAAACATTAGATCACCTGTGGAAAATGCTATAACAAAAAATTTTTTTGAGGTGGCGGGAAAGCTACTCATTTTTGTAGTCTCTACCCAAGCAAACTAATATGAATAATATTGCAGCATTAAATGTAACTTTTGTCGATAACCCTATGGTTGGAAATTCTTCTATTGAGTTCGATGTTAATGGCTTGTTTGTTCAATCAACTAGAGACTTGGCAGCGAGCTATCTGCTTGACCACAAAACCAAAAAAAAAAAAAATTTCTAGTCCAAACAATTATTTTCCAGCGAGCTATCTACTTTCACTTTAAAAAATTTTTCTAGTCCAAACAATTATTTTCCTAAACACAAATTAAATAAATTAATTATAATTTGTCTGCTTGACCACAAAACCAAAAAAAAAAAAAAAATCCTCTCTTAGTAAGGCCACTTCTTATTTCTAAAACTCTAAAATACAAATTAACCATATTTACAACAACAATAAAATTTACAAACTAATTATTAACAAATACATTAATGCTTGGCAAAAAAATAAAAATACACCACCTAAATAACCAACCAATGAAAATAAATTATCAACATCAATCACCGCATTAAACAAAATTCAAATATCTACATAAAAAAAACTAAAGAAACTATGTAACAAACAATTAACTCAGATTAAACAAAATTCAAGGATTTAATAAGTTAAACAAACTTACCTTACACGAGCTGCGGAGAGCTTCAGAAATAAAATCTAAAGAAGAACTTAAGTTTATATCAAAAGCTGTGTGAGAATGTCTGTGTGAGGGAGAGTCTATTTATAAACTTTTTACTCAGCTAACCTCCAACCACCGCATTCAGACCGCGGCACTAAAATCCACATTCCACCCGCGATAAGCGGATCTGGTCCCCGCTACAGCCAAATTTTTCCGGAAATTGGTGCAGGCGTGAGCTGGGCGGATAAAATACGCCATGTGGGTTGGCATATTCTTAAGAATACGCCATATTGGTAAGCGCATTCGCACATTCTTTAGAATGCGCCACCTTGGTTGGCGCATTCTTTAGAATGCGCTTTCTTAATTGGCGTAATCCCCATTCCAAGCAAATTGCGCTGTGATGTATGGCGTATTCTTTAAATACGCTACAACTTTTGACTGCTTTGCTCCTTTACAAATTCTCCACCATTCGCACTTCTCCCGCTAATTTACACGCACAACCTGCTCCTTCTTAAAATTTGTCCTAAATAGTATAGTAATTTTTAGACTCTTCATAATAAAGATTTAATCAAAGACATTTAAAAAAAAATAAAAAATCTCAACCAAAACTAAACCTTGTCTAACACCTCCAAACCTTTCCTTCTCCTACCGTTTAAAACCGTTGAAAATAATTAAAAAAAAAAGAAATATTTTGATTAAAAGTTAATCATAAAATAACAACTTTTACTTTAAAAGAATAAAATAAATAGGTAAAATTCCCGCCACCTGATCTCCTTGCATCAAGGCCCTTCACGGCGCATTGTCTCCTCTGACAGCAAGAGACGAATGCTCTCTCTCTCTCTCTCTCCATTTCCAAAAAATGCGCCCTCTTTCTCTCTCACACCCCATCTAAAACCCTATTGGAATCCCTAAGACCTCCCGCCCAGCTTCTTTTCTTCTTCATGACCACCTCCAGCACCTGCAAGCTGCAGAGAAGGCAATGCAAAAACTCTGGCGCGGTAGTACCTCCCTCGCTTCCTGCATTCCCATTCCTAAACTCCCAATGTCCTCCGCCTTCCCGCTCCAAACGCGCCCGTCTTCTATCACCGTCAGCTCCGCTTCCGGTCACGGCCTCGCTCACCGCGTTTCCATTAACTGCCGCTGCGAAATCCCCTTAAGTCGCGCATGGTCCCCTCTTCTCCTGCAAGCCCGGGATCCCTGTCCTGTCTTGCTGTTCGCCGGTAGCGGTGGAAGGGGATTGACGGTTTCTCATGGTTTAAGGGGCCAAGAAAAAAGAGCGAGTACGGAGGAGGAGATCGGCGGAGATGAGGAGGACGTGACGCATGGAGACGAAGAAAGTAGAAGCCGAGTCGCACAGTCGCAGAGGCAAAGAGGTGGGAACTCTGCTGGCTCGGATGTGGCCAATGTCGACCTACTGATGATACCAGGAGTTGGGCCGAAGAATCTTAGGAAGCTTGTGGATAAGGGATTTCGTGGTGTTTCTCAGCTCAAGCAGTTGTACAGGGACAAGGTATTTGAAAAACTATGCAGAATATATCCCATCCTCTCCAAATAGAGGATCTGAATACTTTTTTTTTTTCCAGAGCTTTGATTTGATGTTAGGACATACTGGATGGGATGTTAAACGAATAAAAGTTGTATTTTCATGAAAAAAAGGCATCTTTTAGGTTATACTATACCATGATTTGCTTTAATCAAAACATTTCCTGTTACTTGAATTATTTTTTTATGTTGAAAGAAGCGAAGAACGACCTGCTGCACAGCATTTGTGCAGTTTTAAACAAGATAATTGTGTAAAATTAGTTGGAATGAGCCTGTTTTTGTCAGTCTATGTAACAATTGTATTGCTTTCATTAATGTCTATGTAATATTATTTTGAGGTTCGTCAGTTTAAATGCATTTGCTTGTAAACTGCTTTACTTTTTTTCTGATAGTAGCTGGTATGTGCGTGCGATTGTGTTTGTATTTTTCACATTATTACGCAATATTCCACTCTAACAATTTGAAACAAGTTCGAAATAACCTCGTATTTCCTGCACAGTTGAAGATGGATTTAAGCATATTTTCGATTTGGCACTACTGTGGGCTCTTTGTGTGGATGTAATACAGTTTTTAAATATCTTATCTTAGAACTAAATTTAAGACATTCATTCATGTCTTTTCAAGTTAAGGGATGATGTGGCTGACGCTAAGGCATTTCTGGTTATAAATTCTCCTGTTTCCAACTGCAGTTTTATGGTGAATCCAGCCAGAAGATGGTAAAATTCCTGCAGAGTTCTGTAGGTATCATCCACAGGAATCATGCTGAGAGCATCACCTCTTTCATCAAAGAGAGTGTTGATGAAGAAGTTAAGCAAGAAGGATCAGAACCTGATATGAAGCTCAGACAGAAAAGAAGGTTGACATTCTGTGTCGAGGGTAACATCAGTGTTGGAAAGACTACATTTCTACAAAGAATTGCTAACGAGACACTTGAATTGCGCGATATTGTTGAAATAGTTCCGGAGCCTATCTCCAAATGGCAGGATATTGGTCCTGATCACTTCAATATATTGGATGCCTTTTATGCTGAGCCTAAGAGATATGCATACACCTTTCAGAATTATGTGTTTGTTACAAGGTTTATGCAGGAAAGAGACTCTGCTGGTGGTGTAAAACCACTTAGGTTGATGGAAAGAAGTGTTTTTAGTGACAGAATGGTTTACTCATCTTACTATATAGTTTCTTCTTCAGCTTCTAATCATGTTTAATCACATCTTCCTTTTTAAGTTTTCAAGCTGTTTATTTCTAATAGGTATTTGTTCGAGCTGTTCATGAAGCAAATTGGATGAATGAAATGGAGATAAGCATCTATGACTCATGGTTTGATCCTGTTGTGTCATGCTTGCCAGGACTTATTCCTGATGGTTTCATTTATCTTAGAGCTAGTCCTGATACTTGCCACAAGAGAATGATGCTGCGTAAGAGGGAAGAGGAGGGTGGTGTGACTTTGGATTATTTAAGAGATTTGCATGAGAAACATGAGAGCTGGCTACTCCCATTACAAAGTGGAAATCATGGTGTACTGTCAATTAGCCAATTACCTTTCCATGTTGATAACACATTACATCCTGATATTAAAGACCGTGTTTTCTACTTAGAGGGTAACCATATGCACCCAAGCATTCAGAAGGTATTTATATCAAATGGTTTCTCTCCAAATCTGCTCCACATAATGTTGTGTAGTTTGGCATTTGATATCACTTTGGTGATATGCAGGTTCCTGCTTTGGTGTTGGATTGTGAGCCTAACATAGACTTTAATAAAGACATAGAAGCTAAAAGACAGTAAGTCTACCTTTTCTACTCCAACTCTCTCTTTATATACATTATATGGGTTTTTAGTTTTCAACGTGTTAGGCTATGGAGCCTAATTGATGCTCTAAGAAGAAACAGCTTTATATATTTTGAGCCATTAACAAGCCGAACATAATCAAGCATAATTGTTTGTGTTTTGTTTGTTAAGAAAGCTAGGCCAAAATATATGTTAAAGCTCCACTTGCTTATCCATTGAGCCGAACACAGAGTTATTTGTAAACGGCAAAAGCCTTTTTATACCCCTTATTACCTGTTATTGTGAACATAAAATGATATAAGATAAATCACTAGTTAAACCTCTTGAAGAATGACTTAACATAAAAAGTTAAATTATTCATAATCTTTTATCTAGTTTCAAAGCAGAATAAAGTTCAGATACAGTTTACATCTACCATGCTCATAATTGAGAAGCTTCGGTTCTTCAATTCTCCTCTATTCAACTCATGTACATTGCATAGGTATGCTCGACAAGTTGCAGAATTCTTTGCTTTTGTGCAAAGAAAGAAAGATGATGAGACCCCAGAGAAGGCTAAAGAGGTGAAGCTCACAAGCCAACAGTTTCTTCTTCCTCAAGATGGCAGTCTGTGGATCCCAGAGAGCTGCCCCCTTCCTGATTCAGCCTTGAAATCTCTAGATTTCAAGCGAGCCAGGCAACCTTTCATGTTCTCCAGTTAAATCTTAATTAAGCCAAGTTCCAGATCTGAGGATTACTTGTTCTGCATGCTTATGGAGGTTGATGAAGGTTTTCTCTAAGAAGAGGCGAAAAAAAGCTTTGGGAGAAGGGAATTTTGACTATTAATGTTGTTATAGCTACTGATGCCTGTTCTAGGGTTTAGGGATAGTGATTAGAAATGGCCCAGTACCATGTTTTTGTAGTTAGATGTTCTAGTTGTGCACTCTTGTAGTATGTAAATTTGTAGTACAATTTATGGTTGTAAGGCATATTATTGTTACAATGCAGTTGGGAGGATTAGTGCTTCGGCAGCTGTTAACTTTTCCGTTTTCACTCTCAATTTGAACTTGAAAAATACAACATGCTGATGTTAAATTTTTGAATTTGTAACCGGTCAAGGACAAATTATTCTGTGCGGTCATCGGACTGTCCGAAAATGAATGAGAGCTCATCGCGTCATTGGGTAACGAGCGGTACACAACAAAAAAATGATGTGACGCGCTCTCATTTGTCTCCGGTTGCCGTCCGGTGACCGCACAATCATTGGGTGCCAAGCGGTACATAAAAAAAAAAGACGACGTGACACGCTCTCATCAGATGTTCGGTGACCGCACAGAATAATTAATCTTGGTCAAGTGCTTGTTTGATATGGTTGTTGTGGCACAAGTGTTGTTTGAAAAAAATATATGTTTGAACAAATTGGGAGTTTTTTTATCATGCTGAAGGACAAAAGTATTTTCATTTATTTTTTTAACATTATAATTAATGAATGATAATATATAAAAATATAATTCATTTAATTGTCCTAAAAAGTTAAGAATTTGATTAAGAGGTTATTTGATTTCTTAAAAAAGGTATGCATGAGTAAAATGGATAGTGTACAAACTATGTTATATATTAGAAATATTTATAATTGTTTAAATGAATATAAAATGCAAATGTATCATTTAAGCTCATAATTACTACACCAAATAACCTAATCGATAACTTTAATGAAATATATAAAAACATCAAGTAATCAAGATGGTGAAAATGAATAATTAATACTTATTATGATCATAAATAATAAAATAAAATAGTTTCCCAAACTTGAAAAATAGAAAATGAATCAAATAAGATGAATTAAGCCAATAGGACGAAGTTACAGGTTCCAGGCCAAAAAAGAAGGATATAAACCAGAAAACCCCACCTTTTATTTCCGTTGTAGTTCATACATATACAATTTCTCTTTGTACAAAGCATAATTGCTGTCACTTTGTTGACGACAACATAATACAAAATCACTGTATCTGCATTTCTACAGGCAAATAATATTTTCAATAATTACTTATTTCATTCCTGGAATACTTTATAGCCTCTGATAAGAGTATACAATGTGAAGCTGTTGCACTTTAGAAAGTAACAATTTCCCATCTTTCACATTAAAAAGAAGTGACTGATTATAAAAGAGGAAGTTGAGTAAGCTTCTTATGATGGATAAACCTTTGAGAGAAATCACAAGCAGTAAATCATCAAATTCCTAAATCAAATTTGGGTGAGCAGATGAAGTTGATTCCAGTACTTGTACCCTCATCAATCTGGGCTGAATGATCATGAACAGCAGCTTGTGATTTCCCAAATGATGATTCTGATCTGAATCTTAAGAGCTTAGTAGCTTGAGCTTCAACCTCATCAAGATCAAGATCCTGATAGAAATCATCATCAAATGAAAGATAAGTATCAAATTTGGCGACCTTCGGTGGATGATGAAGGTTGCTTTCAGCATGCGCTGATTGCATTTCGCACCGTAGCTGAGAGTTCAAATTCTCTTTTGTTATGGCGTCGGAAGGTTGAAAGAAAAGCTTTCTTTTTCTGCTTTCTAATTTATTGGAACATCTCTCGCTATGATTACCAGCTTCGCCTGACACAGCAATTACTGATGCAGCATTACAAATTGCCGAATTTTTATCATCCAGCTGATTCACAGAAAGCAAACCATCCTGAGGAGTGTCTATAAGATTAATTTTTCTGTCAGGTGAACAGCTGCCAGCTGTTCCTGAAGAAAGAGGCTCATGAGAAGTTGGTAGACATTTCCCTGGAAGTACCATTGGCGACTGGGTAAGCAGAGAGCGCCTGCACAGGTTAATTACAGCTTTACAAACCAAGGTGGATAACAAAATTAGAACATCTGAATAGTATGACAGTTTAATGAAGCTAAGCCTTATATTAATTCTAAATCAGTAGTAGAATTTAGTGATCTTGGGTAAAATTAGGAAATTTCATTAACTAATAGAAAGCATACGATTACAGTTTAATTCTAATGAAAGAAATATTAGATATTGACTTAATATCAAGCATGAATCACATTGTGAGTTAAATTTCAAGGTTCTTATATGACGCTTGAAAATGAGTGATTTGTTAGGAGTTGATTTAACATCCATTTATGATCACATTATGAGGTACAAATTTTGCGTGAAAGCTTGAAAATGATTTAGGTGTATTTGCATTCAGTTGGTGGCTAGTTCAGTTGAAGCATAAAAGATTAACTAGCAATGGAAACATAAGAAAACCTTGAATTTTTTATGAAGTTCAAAGAGAATTGAGAAGAGAGAACAGACGAGCAATTCATTTCCAAGAGTTCGAAGTAGTATCACTTTCTGTCTCTCTCTCTCTCTCTCTCTCTCTCTCTCTCTCTCTCTCTCTCTCTCTCTATATATATATATATATATATATATATATATATATATATATAATTTATTAAATACTTGACTTATAGCACATTGTAATCTACGGATCTTATCAAATGGAAGTCTGATAAATGAAACAACATATACAAATGACAGGCATTTCATAGGGTATATTTCTTCATAGAACATAGAATAAAAAGAATCCATTTTTTATTGTTGTTTGATTAAAGGTTGATGAACTATTATTACCTGTAAAAAGCTATCATGTCAACTTCACTATTTTCTGCTTCTGTGGATCCTTCTGTTGGATTTATTTTATCATCAATGAAGCTATCATCGTACTGGTCATTCTTTTCATCAACCAACTCATCCTCTGAAACTGATGCATCGCCTGACACCCTAAAAAGGAATGATCAGTGTATAATAGTAGCATTTCATATCGCACATTACAGCCATATCATACTGATTAAATAGGAGAAAATCAGAATATGAAGTAAGAAACACAAATAACAGCATTAACCAATAATTAATTTCTTATTTACTCAAACTCAAATATAAAGATTAGCAACTTACTCAGCTTCCTCGTCAACGAAGGCATCAACATGTCTAATTGCTTTTTCTTTCTCACCTACATTTACGGCAATTGTCATTTTAACTAAGAAGAAATACAGTGGTGCTAGATAAGAGAGGATTCACATTAAAATGACAATCAGCAGCCTAACAATATCTCGAGATTCTTCAGCAATGTAACACAGTGAATTATGTCGTAGCCTTCTGTGACCCATCTAGTAAGTAATAAAAAAAATAGAATTAAGCATAAAATAATGAAATGCTAAAATATCTTCTCACCGTAGGTATGACCTAATTCGTTATCTTGAGTATTCATAGCACTGCCACAAGTTTTTTCAACCAATTTAAACCTTTTGTGCAAAGTCTTAACCGGAAGCTTTCTGACTACATCTCCATGCTTGCGCAAACGCTTATATTTAGAAGCTTGAAAGAATGAAATTGAGGCTTCTCCAGAATTGCACTTCCAATCCTCACTTGAGCTGTGTTTCATTGTTTTAGGAGTATGGACTGCCGCATTTGTTGTATTAGCAGGTGTATGAACAGCCTCATTTATTGTACAGGCTATGTTATTATCATTTGTATTTTCAAACATGGTATTTTTCACTATTTTCATTTCCTTCTCATACATGCTAATTTCCTTGAATGACATGCCAGAGATACCGACATTAGTAGGCGGAGCAATAGAATGAATAAATGAATCGTTTACTGAGAAAGCGTTTAACATGACCACAGACTGAGATGCTAACCCATCAATAGAAAGCTTGTTCACATGTCTCGGGGCCTGACATCTAGTATCCTTATCATCCTCCAAAGAGTGGCTTAAAATATGGTTTTTCTCTACCGTGGGCACATGATGATCTACGTTTAGAACAGGAGACTCTGGAACAATTCCTTCCTCGATGAAATGAGTTAGCCTGGGGCTCAGCTCAATGTCAGTTGCTTCATTTTTTAATCTGCCAACAGATGAAGGCAAAACATCTTCCATATTACTATTTATTCCGGTAGCTGGTTCATCAACTGGCTCTCTATGTCTCAGCTTACAATCTGGCATTTTAAATAGATGCTTCACATTCTCCTGCTCAATTTGGGTTGCTTGAATAAACAAACTAGATAATGGCCCATTGTTCGATTGCTGCAGATCAGTAGAAACTTTTACTTCAGGATTTTCAACCTGCATGGTTGGTTTTCCTGATAACTTGAGAGAAGAAGCACCACTTGTGTATTTAGGCTTAGGTCCTTCAGTCAATAAACCGTTTTCAGTCAAAATAGCTTCAGAATATTTGGATCCTTTATGTTGAAGGACAGGAACACAAGTAATGAGAACGCTTCCTAATGAATTTACAATAACAGAACCTTCGCCAAAGAGGAAGCAATGAGGTTTCCGCTTCTGGAAAGCATGATGAGGCCTAGGAGAACCAACTTTCACCTCTAAAACTTCGCTAGTTGATACTTGAAAGGGGGCACCATCAACGTCAGCAGTGCAATGGAAAACAGAGTCTGAAAATATACATGGCAATCATTTTGCATGATTATAAAGGTGGAATGCATATAAAGATGGCCGGTATTTTATCTTCACAAAAATTGCAAGAAAAATATGATGCATGAAACAATAAAGAGATGCATAAACTACTTAGCAATATACTTACCAAGCTATTAAATTCCTATAGTTTTCAATCTAGAAAAATCCTGTAGGTTCATTTACAGCATAATGAAAAGACTTCAATAAGTGTTACGACCAACCTAGCTAATAGCTAGGCATCATGTAGCTACAGATTCATCACAAAATCTAGTGCTACATTATTTTCTCAACAATCCCGTGACTTCATATATCATGTATTCTCAAGACTGTCTTATGACTCAACAGTTCAGGTCTTGATCAATGAAAGTAGTTTTAGGCATTGCAAGTCCCAACTCTTTGGGTTCACCACCTCCTAAAAATACTGATATTATATACAGGGAAAATATACCACGCAAGGGCGCATATGCATATAATACAAATAGCGACAAAAATCAGATTAGGCTTAAAGATGCTCAAGGTATTTCGCTACTATTACCAAAGCCATTTTCTTTATGCATTTGTCCATTCTGATTAAATAATGGATATGCAACATATTCTAACTTCTATGTGATATCGTGCAAGAAATCAAACTTAGAATTTATTCTGAATAGTTTATTTTAAATTAAAATTAAGATTTATTTTATTTAATTTATGCAAAATTATCCTTCTGGATAATTATCAGGGCAATTTGGAAAGCATAGATTTAAATTTAGATTTGATCTTATCTAGTAATCACTACTTTCATAAATAGGGGTCTGCTGTGTACTAAATCAGTGAATAAAATGAGAATGATTTGAGATCTAAGTTTTCTGGTGGCCTTCCCTTTGAGGATTTCCACCCTGACGGGTATTCGACCAATGACACAGTCTCCACACCCGTCTTAAGAAAAGCTAAAATATATTAAACATAAGGGAAAATAGGACTAACTTTTCAATAACAACAAAAATTCTAAATAAAATAACTGCACGAAAGAGAATTCTCTTGGCTGAAAATCACTTCGTATAATATTATCAAGTTACTTTGAAGTTTTTTAAATAGAGAAATCAAAAGAAAATTTATTTCATTGTGTGATGTTAAACTGAAAGTTTTAGGAAGCAAATAGCAATTCAATATGCATATAGAATATCTAATGAGAGATCATCCAGGACCAGCTCGGGTGAGTTCCATTATTTTGTGCAGTCATTTGTATAAGTAGAATAATAATTAGATTGAATTCTCATATTAGTTTCTTCAAGAAAGAAAAGTGTCAGCAATAGGTGATCACGAGATAAACCTTTAGGACATTTAAAACAAACACGTTGACCAAGATTGAATGATCAATACCTTGTCTATGAGTGCTTAATTCATATTGTGGCTGACTTGAGGTCTCAACCTGAACAAAGGTGATTACACAAACGAACTCATTTTAATCATCCACTAAAAAATATTAATAAACAATTCGGATCTTAAAGTACCTCAATAAAGCTATCGTTATTTACTTTAGAAAACGACAGTCCTTGAAGATCTTGCATGGCTTCAATGAACATTGACGTTGTTTTGAACGAATGTCTCACTCTACTTACTTGAGAGGACAACGCCTGAAAGCTGGGGAAGGCAATAAGAGATGGTTTCCATGTAACATCTCCAGATTGAGGGAAGTACTTGGAAATTAGATTTAGTTCCTCATTAGATATATTTCTTGAAAATGGTGATCTATCTATGGCTGCATTTTTCACCTTCTTCCCACGGGGAATGAACCGTTCTATTGACATTTCAAGATACTGAACTTGTGGTTTACACATATGGGGAACCTACAAGAGAGTAAATATGATTGCAAGCTATAATACAAACATAAGTGGTTCACTTCCAATAAAAGCCAATGATTGATTCAATAAAAGTCAACGATCGCAGACTGATCTTACCATTCTTGGACTAGGATGGAAATTAAAACTTGTGATTCCTCCATTATGCATATGCTTCCTCATAGCTTTACTGCTAGCTTGTTTCTTCAAATAAGCCTTCAGCTCAGATCCTTCACATGCTAGAATAAGTACTTGAGTCAAAGAAAATCTTCCATGATTACTATGACAGACAATTCCAAAGTAGAATGCAGTGAATAGTAGCACAGGCTAAATGCATGATATATAAGTAGCTAATTAGGAGAGTAATTAAAAAAGGCTCCACAGTCTTGTCACTATGTAAAGCTACTTTGACAAAGGATATCAACTCGGCCATCATTCTTCCTGCCAGTCCGTCCCATGCGCTGGATCATTCTCAGGGGTGATACATTGGCATCAAAGCAGATGACAAGGTCAACCTCCATAATATCAAGACCTTCTTCACCTATTGATGTTGCAACAATGACATTGAATTCACCAGAACGAAATTTCTGCAGAAACAAAACTGAATAAAAAAATAACGCAAAAAAAAAAAAAAAGAAAGATAAGAGCCTAATGAAACCTCTAAAACTGCTTGCTGCACTTTCTGAGTCTGCCCTTTCAAAGTTTTCCCTGTAAAAATATGATGGAATATAAATAGAGAACGAATATATGCTTAAACAAATACTGCACTGTAAATTTTGATAACAGAAGGGAATCTGAAGCTTCATTAGCATGCTTTTCTTCCACTTGGCTTTTCCAAAACCATACCAATTTTGTTCTATACAGAAAACGCCCTATACTGCTCGTGCACCTCCACTATAGCTTCACGAACATGGGAAAAACACATACAGACCAACTTGTTCATCTTTATAAGATAGGAATATATTTTGTACAAGACAGCGGTAACACAGCATTACCAAATAAAGCCAAACAGACTCATTGCTGCTGGTGCAGGTGTTAGAGGCTTTCAGAATTCGAATTTATATCAGCCCAAAGTGGATGCCAAATAAAGTAAAAAAAACGCCAACAAACCTGAGCTCTGCCCTATAAACTCCGTAGCTTTGATCATATCTTCTATGTTGGATAAATAATTCATTATATCTCTGAAATTATTGCAAGAAAATCAATCAAATTTCATTCCATTAACATGAACATTAGGCTGAAGACTGAGCACTTGAAAAATAAAGGTTAAAAAAAAATGACTAGCATGCCCAGTAGCCAAAGTTTTAACACAAGCAAAACAGGTGTCAATTACTGGAATTCACAAATTGATGCATATAGGCGGTATAAGAACAAATCACTCTGTCCACAAAGAAGCCATATTAGATAAAACCTTTTGCCCTTTAATAAACCTACACATACTTAAACCCATATGATCTGTTTAAAAACATAACTTTGCAGAACAAAAACCGTCATGGAATCAATAAAAGACTTTATCATGTCTATTTTTTTTATCAAAACTTGATAGATGCATGTTGATGTGATTATAATCTAGAAGAAAACTAACTTATTCATGCAGGGGAATTCTCATCACCTTATTTCTCAAACTTAACCATGAATCTAAGGATTATATATGAGCTCAACATTAGGCATACGAAAAACAGCTCTGCACGTGTTTGCTAGTGGGATACAAATATAAACAAACACCTGTAAAACATACATACATATACATTGAAGCATGCCTATGGAGTGTTGCAAAGCATTCAAGATTTGATCCTAAGGCAGTACACACAATAACTTATTTGTATCTCTTCACATCTACTACCCCTCTCCCACTACGACTAATTTGCTACCCACCCCGCCTAAAAATAAATAAACAAATAAAATGATCGTACCTATCTTTCTTTAGTGCTTGAACGCTATTGTAGATGCATCAACCCAAAATCCAACATGAGTGCCCAATTAAACTTAGATTCACATCTGCTTTGGGCTGAAGCAACCCAACTCAAATACTTGAAGCCATTCAGAAGGACACTGGATTTGATTCAAACCAAGGTTTACATGAGTTGATTTTACTTGTTGAAAGGCCTATTGATGAGGACATCAGAGATCGACGGCTACGATTGTGATTATTTATTTTGCTCTATTTCATGTATTTGATTTATTATTGTTCTTTTCCTTTTCTACCCTCACTTGAGGGCTTTGTCTTATGTATGCCCTAGGGGCAATGGTGTCTTTGTTATTTCCCTTCTTGTATTTGGCTATTTAAAGCCACCCTCTTCCTTTGGAGAGGTTAATGAATGATTATTACAAAATATTTTCCTGCACTTTGTTTTTTTTTAGCATGAGAGTTTGAGAGCGTGGAGAGAGATCCCTTGGAGAGGGAATTGGATCACCCACCAATCTTGGAAGAGTCCGGATTCGTGGTTAGTTAATATTTTATCTTCCTTTCCCCTTCCCTCTTCCCCCACCGACCAACTCTCTCTCCTCCCCCACCCGCCGGCCACCCAATTCCCCTCCCACCCTCACAAGCCGCCGGCCCCTCCCATCTCCCTCCCTCTAATGTGGTTTCCTAAAATACTTTGATGTATATGGGGAAGGCATTTGAAATTTGAATTCAATTTTGAATTCAAAATTTAGTACTTTCCTAAATTACTAAATTTATTTTAGGAAAGTTACCTAATTTAATCCTATTTGAATTTAAAATTCAAAAGGATTAAATAAAATCTTTCCTAATTCCCTAAACCCAAAGTAGGAAACCCCAAATCTTCCCCTCAATCATCTCCTAGTCTATAAGCCGCCGGCCCCCCTTAAGGATTAGATTAGGAATTGTTTCCTAAATCCATATCTCCCCTCTTTGGAAACTTTCCAAATCCCCTCCACCTCTCTTGACCGAAAATCCCAAGGCCCCACAATCCTTAATTCTTGCCACAAGCACCCCTCCCTCACTTGGAAATAATTCCAAGACCCCTCCCCACCTGGCTGGCCACTCCCTCCAACCCGTGGCTGGTTTTCCTGCTCCAGATTCTTGGTCCAAGCCTCTCCACACCAAGTTCCCTGCTTTCCTAGTTGGCTGCCAGAAAAATTTCTGCACCTAGTGCTGAATTTTTATCAATTAGACACTTCACAAACTGCTGCTCAAGGAGGGAATCCCGCTATACATCAACTCCTGCTGTCTCCTCTCAGCCCGCCACCAACTGAAAGACTCTCCCAGCCATCCAACACTTCCCCAAAGTCAAAACAGCAGCTTTTGCATGGAATGGCTGATTCAGACTTTATTGCACACCTATCCTAAGGGCTAGTTGTTTGCTGTCCAAAGGTCCAGGCTTGCAAGGAGAAGGAATATCAACAAAGGGTGAACTCTTACCTACTCTCTTACCTTCCGCATTAATCTCTATTTGTGGTTTTAATTGATCCATGCAAAATCTTACAATGCTCCGTTAAAGCCTAGTATCTAGTAGGAATTGTGTGAGAGTTCTTTCATAGCACTAATCTTATTGTTAAACTAGAGATTTCTTGTTGAAACCCATTCCATATGCAACCTCAAGAGTAATTGGTTGTTTTGTAGTTTTTACTTTTGCAAGTAACTTGGCCTAAGCTAGTGTTTACCACTCTTTGTGTTTTATTTCATTGTTTAGATCATCATCAAGATTTAATTAAATTGCTCTAATCTTTAAACATGCAAACTCCTTATTTAATTCTCAATTTCATACATGTCCTGCATCATCTGGTATCAGAGCATGGTTTGCTCTAGTTTTGCATGCTAGACATCATCCTAGGAGTTGTTTTAACTAGTTTTATACGTTGTTGCATGCATGCTATCATTTAAAATAGTTTAGTTACATTTTATGCTTGCTGTCCACTACATTTTGCATGCATTTAGAGGTTGCTAGGTTGATTTCTTATCAAACTAAGTGCTGCCTTTAACCCAAAACCCGCCCAATCCACCTAGGTTACTTGGAACTTAGTATAACTTGCTGCCCAAAAACTTTTCCTGCACTTTTTGGAGAAGTTTAAGTGTGTTTAACTTAGTGTCTAGGTGATGTCCTTAATTCTTCAACCTCCCTAGTTGCCTAAGTGACTTAACATCTTAGTGTAGTTTGCTGTCCTTGAAGTTCCTGCATCATTTAGTGACCTTTAGGGTATCTTTCCATTACAATTGCTTGCTGTCCTCTTCCTAAATTCATCCCTCAGTGTCCTTAGTGGCTAGAAATGGACCCGGAACAACTTGGAAGGACTTTAGACTTGTTGGTAGGTCAAATGAACACCATTAGTCAGCAACTCAAGGAAAACCAATCCTATCTAGCTGAGCTTCGTAGGACCACCACTGATCGATTTGACACTTTAGAACGAAGTAGGACCCACCAAACCCCTTACACTCCTTCTAGACCACTTTCCTTATACGGGGACGATACTTACCAAGATGAAGGACCTTTTCGTGCCCCTTATCGCGCTCCCCAGTATGGACACAACCATCACCATGATCCTGACGTGCCTCTGATGAAAAACATCAAAGTCGATGCTCCTACCTTTGATGGCACCCTCGATCCCCAGCTCTTTCTGGACTGGGTCAAAGGTATGGACAGTTTCTTTAAGTGGTATAACATCTCAGAGGCTAGGAAGGTTAGTTTTGCCGAGATGAAACTTACGGGTAGGGCAAGTCAGTTTTGGTCAAATCTAGAAAGCCTTAGGGAGACCAGGAACGAATACCCCATCTCTGATTGGCCAACCATGAAGCGGGAACTCAAGCAGAAGTACTTACCTCCCTCGTACTTCCCCCGACTTTTGGATAGGTGGAATAGGCTGACTCAAGGCAATAAACCAGTTAAGGAGTACATCGCCTCCTTCGATGACTACCTGATCCGCTGCAAAGGGGAGACCACTACCACCCCCGCGCAGATCTTATCTATGTTTCGTACCGGGTTACGAGAGGACCTTCGCAACGAGCTTTTTGCCCGAAATGTTACTACTCTGGAGAATGCCTACAGCCTAGTACTTGACTTAGAGGAGACCCGTTCCCAGCACCCGAGCCGTTCACATGACTCTAGGCCCTCCTACAGATCATCCGGTAGTTCCACCCCTCAAACTCCCACTGCCCAGCCAACCCTAGGGAGCACTACCCGACCCTCGTCTGTTCCCCCCACTCCCCGTTCTGATATTAGAAGCAAGCCTCCCACTCTGGGTACCCCTCGGTCCAACCCCGGGACAAAATGCTTTAGATGTCAGGGGTATGGGCACATCGCCTCTCAGTGCTCTAGTCCCTACAAAGTCACAATTATCGAAGAGACCACTGAGTCGGAATTCGAGCCCGAAGTTGATCAAATTCACCAAGTTGACAACGAGGGTGAATTCTTTCAGGAGGATGACGACACTACTGTCCTCCAATACATTCAGAAAATTGACACTCCTCTCACCTGTGTGGTGAGATGTGCACTGTCACAACCCGTAGCCACCGATGACTAGCGTAGGACTACGATCTTTCACACCTACACCAAAATCAAGGATAAGAACTGTAAAGTCGTCGTGGATAGTGGCAGTTGCATAAATGTTGTCTCCTCCAGCATGGTATCAAAGCTTGGCCTGTCTACCGTTCCTCACCCCAACCCATATAAGGTAACTTGGGTCAACACCACTGCATTGGAGGTAAAGAAACGGAGTTTCATACCTATCTCCTTCGCTGACTATAAGGAGAATGTTTGGTGTGATGTATTGATTATGAATGTTGGACAAATCCTTCTAGGTCGTCCCTGGCTATTTGACAACGATGTCCACATCTATGGTCATTCAAATATCTGCGTGTTTGAACATGATGGCAAAAAGATTAAGCTCTTTCCATTACAGCCACGGGTTACGGATGACTATGAATCCAACCCTACCAAAGCCAAGAAGGGACTAAACCTGATTGCTACCATAACCCAGAGCACCCCTTTACACATCTTAGTAGGTCGTGAGACTTCCGCTGAGTCTAACAAATCTGTCCCTCAGGAGATCCAGCCCATATCGAGTAGACTTGTTGCGGTCGTCCCTAATGATCTTCCTGATCCTTTGCTTCCGATTAGAGACATCCCATATGATTTAGACCTAGTCCCTGGAGCCTCCCTATCCATACTCCCCACTGTCAAGTTCACCTGTCCTGATTCGATGACCTGTTCCACTGGTTTAAGTCCCACCAAAGCTGCTTTTGGGTTCACACCTAGGTCAATGTTAGATCTCATACCCATGTGTCCTAGGTATAGAATTTCTGAGTCTGCATCTACATGTGAATTGCATTTGTATAAGTTACATAAGGAAATTGCACGCGAGATTAATCAGAGCAACATTAATTATAAGCTTCATGTTGACTTTAAACAAAGATTTGAAACTTTAGAGGTTGGTAACTCAGTGATGGTGCAGATTTGTCTGGAATGGTTCCCACAAGGAACTGTTAGGAAGTTACATGCTGAAAGTGTGGGGCTATTCAAAATAATCAAGAGAATCAAGGACAATGCATATGGGGTGGATCTGCTTGCAGAAGTTGACATTAATCCCTCATTTAACATAAAAGATCTGGTTGTCTATGAGGATCTGGAGTGTAACCCACCAAATCCACTTCAATTTGAACCTTGTGTGACCCCACCTTGTGAGAACCCAAGCTTACCTCCACTCCCAAATGTTTCTAAAATACCTATAGCGGAGAAAGTTGGCATGATTTTAAATGATGATATTATTTCTACAAAAGAGGATGGTCAAAGAATGTATTTGATTAGGTGGAGAGGCAAGCCCGAGTCAGAGGACACCTGGTTAGAGCGCGAGGAGTTTCAGCAGATCGACCCAGATGCACGGGAGTCCTCAAGACACCCACTCGACGGAGTCGAGTTTTCTCCCACCCGGGGAGAATGATGAGGACATCAGAGATCGACGGCTACGATTGTGATTATTTATTTTGCTCTATTTCATGTATTTGATTTATTATTGTTCTTTTCCTTTTCTACCCTCACTTGAGGGCTTTGTCTTATGTATGCCCTAGGGGCAATGGTGTCTTTGTTATTTCCCTTCTTGTATTTGGCTATTTAAAGCCACCCTCTTCCTTTGGAGAGGTTAATGAATGATTATTACAAAATATTTTCCTGCACTTTGTTTTTTTTTAGCATGAGAGTTTGAGAGCGTGGAGAGAGATCCCTTGGAGAGGGAATTGGATCACCCACCAATCTTGGAAGAGTCCGGATTCATGGTTAGTTAATATTTTATCTTCCTTTCCCCTTCCCTCTTCCCCCACTGACCAACTCTCTCTCCTCCCCCACCCGCCGGCCACCCAATTCCCCTCCCACCCTCACAAGCCGCCGGCCCCTCCCATCTCCCTCCCTCTAATGTGGTTTCCTAAAATACTTTGATGTATATGGGGAAGGCATTTGAAATTTGAATTCAATTTTGAAATCAAAATTTAGTACTTTCCTAAATTACTAAATTTATTTTAGGAAAGTTACCTAATTTAATCCTATTTGAATTTAAAATTCAAAAGGATTAAATAAAATCTTTCCTAATTCCCTAAACCCAAAGTAGGAAACCCCAAATCTTCCCCTCAATCATCTCCTAGTCTATAAGCCGCCGACCCCCCTTAAGGATTAGATTAGGAATTGTTTCCTAAATCCATATCTCCTCTCTTTGGAAACTTTCCAAATCCCCTCCACCTCTCTTGACCGAAAATCCCAAGGCCCCACAATCCTTAATTCTTGCCACAAGCACCCCTCCCTCACTTGGAAATAATTCCAAGACCCCTCCCCACCTGGCTGGCCACTCCCTCCAACCCGTGGCTGGTTTTCCTGCTCCAGATTCTTGGTCCAAGCCTCTCCACACCAAGTTCCCTGCTTTCCTAGTTGGCTGCCAGAAATTTCTGCACCTAGTCCTAAATTTTTATCAATTAGACACTTCACAAACTGCTGCTCAAGGAGGGAATCCCGCTATACATCAACTCCTGCTGTCTCCTCTCAGCCCGCCACCAACTGGAAGACTCTCCCAGCCATCCAACACTTCCCCAAAGTCAAAACAGCAGCTTTTGCATGGAATGGCTGATTCAGACTTTATTGCACACCTATCCTAAGGGCTAGCTGTTTGCTGTCCAAAGGTCCAGGCTTGCAAGGAGAAGGAATATCAACAAAGGGTGAACTCTTACCTACTCTCTTACCTTCCGCATTAATCTCTATTTGTGGTTTTAATTGATCCATGCAAAATCTTACAACGCTCCGTTAAAGCCTAGTATCTAGTAGGAATTGTGTGAGAGTTCTTTCATAGCACTAATCTTATTGTTAAACTAGAGATTTCTTGTTGAAACCCATTCCATATGCAACCTCAAGAGTAATTGGTTGTTTTGTAGTTTTTACTTTTGCAAGTAACTTGGCCTAAGCTAGTGTTTACCGCTCTTTGTGTTTTATTTCATTGTTTAGATCATCATCAAAATTTAATTAAATTGCTCTAATCTTTAAACATGCAAACTCCTTATTTAATTCTCAATTTCATACATGTCCTGCATCACCTATGCAAGCTCAAGTCAATCACATATTTAAGTGAAAGTGTTCAACAGAAAATGCATTTGAAGAAAAATCAGCCTAAAAAGTTCAGTAGGCTTTTTCTTGAGGGATCGAAAAAAAAAAGAAGAAAACTTAATGATAGTGTCACTTGCAGCATATTAGAGCTGCATGGTGAATGCACCAATTGACAGAGCCCAGGAGGGTACGGAGAAGCATTCTTCATCATTAGCCCAAGCTCGTTGTTTCTCGAATGCCTTCAATTTGAATCCCAACAACAAGCCAAACCAACGAGTTGGGAAAAGGACAATAATAACAACGTGATTAACACACCAGCTGCATTAGTGTTACTCAACAGCCAACCATTGGCATAATAAATTTGGTCACCATGGATAAAACATTTGCCTTGATGAAACAATGTCTTTCCTGTTCATATACTATCAAAACTACATTATAAGTCTCCAGGTAACCAAATGTATATTAAATGTTGATCAGCAATTATTAAATCAATCAAACACCAAAAGACATAGTCATGAATGACAAAAAAGGACATGCATTTGATAATTTGAACTTTACCTAACACTTCCCCTGAAGTTTGAGAAAATGATAACTCTCGAGTCATTGGGATTTTTTGTTTCTGCATCAGTAGAAATAAAAATTGGTTCATTTCACCATGTCTCTTTAGCATAAATCTCAAAAGCAAGAATTAAACATCTCTTATAAACAAAAAAAGGAGGAAAGAAATCAAGAATAGGGATATATTATCAAATAAAGAACAAGTATGAATGGTTTTCCAATGAGGATGCTTGAATGATCTCTTCACTTTGATTGTTCAAAGGAGCCATCCGCATCACTAATTTGGGTTGTTTTTCTTTGATTTCAGAATCACTACTTCAATCAATCAACCATGTATTCTTTGATTTCAGCTAAGTTCTAGTTTATCAATAGCTAGGGTCTTGGTTAAAATGGGTATTACTATACTTTTGGCGAAGGAAATTTGGATTGGTTCTATTGCTCATATTTATTAGCAGAACATAGAATTTGAGTACATGCCTTCATATTAGTTTTCATGCAAAATTTTTTGTCACTGCTTCACAAAATGTTTCAAGGCTCACTTGGAATTGAAGAAATCATCTTCTCTTGATTAAAACAAGTAGGGTATAAGGAGGATTTAAATGAACAAAATCTACCTTCAAACATTGTGGTTGCAGTTTAAACAACTTCTAATCAGATTTGCACACAAGACTTTGAATCTATTTTAGATCTTGTCATGGAACCACACTCTTCCTTCGATGTCCTCAGCCCAAAGGAGGTGATCAACAGCTCATCTGCATGCAAGATTATTGATCGAAATTCCTCAAATGTATTAATTTCTCATGATCATCCTGTTGTTCGAGATATTGATTTTCCAGATTTGCAGTCTTATAACTGTAAAATTAACATTTCTACTATAGAAGAATACAACAACAAGATCAAGACTTTATCCCGCTAAGTGAGATCGGCTACATGAATCCTTTTTCTCCATTTTGTCCTATTAAGAGTCAAATTCCCATTTAAATCTAATTACGAAAGGTTAATTCTAATATTTTATAACCAAGTCTTTTTAGATCTACCTCTACATTTCATAACATAAGCCAAATTTAATACAACTACTCTCCTAACCGGGTCATCGGAAGGCCGCCATTTTATGTGACCAAACCATCTAAGGCGAATCTCTCTAATCTTATCTTCCACTGGAGCTACTCCAACTTTTTCACGTATATACTCGTTTCGTATCATGTCTCTAAGAGTAAAGTCACTCATCCACCTAAACATCCTCATCTCTGCAACACTTAACTTAGTATCATGCTTCTCTTTTAATGGCCAACATTCTTACACCAAAAAGCATTGCATTTCTACTATAGAAGAATAAAGGAATAAAATGCATCAAATTCTGTTTGCTAAGAGGGACAGAAATAGAAATAAAATATATCATCGCTCTCCAAAGTTTACAAAACTTCAAGGAATATACTATAAATGAGGATTCTAGGAGTTCTCTTCCTTCGGGACTCTTCCTTGTTGTTATCTCGTTATCTTTGATGAGATATATTAGTTTATTCTTTTTCAACTAGAAATTCTTTGTAACTACTTGATGTTGTACTCATTTCATTGACATATTATAAAATCTTTACTCAACAAAAAAAAAGTAAACTAAAGGAACCAATAAGAAAAGGATGAATCTAGAAAAATATATGAGCATAAAAACCTCTATCCTATCTATTGTCTTTTGGGCATCTTTTATCATTAAACTCTGCAATATGACCCCAATTTGTCTTTACCCAATACAAATCAAGTGAAACTTTAGAAGTTGTGGGCTCCGAAAATTCGGCCCCAGCCTCCGCCCTGCAGTTGCTTTCTTCGGGGGAGGAGTTTTAACGGAATTAAGTTCCGGGGTAAATTTTGGAAGGCAGATGAGGTTGTAGATAAGACACTACCCAGAGATTTCGCCCTCATTTTGCGAGGACTTTATGATCTGAGTTCTGGTTTCCTATAGGCGCAAGCCCTTATAGTTAATTACCCCTCCCGATAACGAGAGAGAACTTTCGATTAAGGCTAGTCGTCAATCAGATACGTAGAGATACGTGATATCTGGTATATAGTAGCAGCATGGGTTGAAGGTTTGAAAGTTTGAAGATTTTAATATTTAAAACAGAAATTTTCACCACCTTGCACTTAAAGCGGATGGTGGGGGAATGAATGATAGACCCGATCAAGATCCCATGGTTCCGTCATCCCGGGACATCGTGGTCCCTGGTCTACTTAGTCAGAGGAGGTAGTCGACCCAACCTAACAGAAGGATCATTATCGACAGCCATGGGTTGCTTCATCCAAGAGTACCTTGTAGACCTGGGATGGGTATTTGCCTAAGGGGACAAATTTGAATCCACCTTAGCTAACAGAGGGCTTTGTGCCCTATCGATCATATCCTATTGATTCATATCTCAAGGATTTGATGCCAATAAGAAACGTATTGGCTCTGGCCATAACCGATATCACGTGGTGCCATTTGACGACAAAACCACTCGGTTCAGAGGGCCCCTGGTCATAACCATTTATCTGCAGTGCCATTTGGCGGCGAAACTGCCGGTTAGAGGACACATACCACGTCCTTATTAGCAAGAGATTGTTTGAAAATGGATCCTAGTGATATTTTCGACCAGGCATTAGCTCTATATGAGCTTAGGTAAATTTTGATTTGTCCACTTTAGCAAATTGTTGCGAAGGATGGATAGATCTTTGTGCTTTGAGTGTTTGAGGGTGTTTATTTCGATTTTAAATATTTTGGAATCTGGGATTTCTGGATTTTGTAGAAATTTGGGTGGCATTTGAGTGATACTTTGGAGATATGGAATTAACCCCTCCAGTTGAGATCTACATTCAACACGGCCATCATCGGGGTGTGAAGGGGTGATTTGTATTTATGGGTTGAACCTTGTCGACTCTATCGGGCTGTCGATAGAGGATCGGGTTTCGTAGGCTTTATGCCTTTGTAAGTGAATTCTCTTGATTATAGGCCTTGAAGGCCTAATATGAACTATAAAATAAATATCCCGGTCGATCTCGCGACCGCGTATTTATTTAATGGTTCGAGTCGTGTCGACTCCTATCTACACGTATAGAAGAATCGGGCTCGAACTGAAATTCATTTATTAACCCGCGTAGCATCCCTAGACGTCACATGTGTACCAATAACACGCTCGTCGGTGCCTATACAGGTTATGATTGTACTTACCCCTTTTGTGTTCCTATGTGTATATAAATTAAGGTGCACATGTAGAATATTTATAAATGCCTTCTGTCTGCTTGTACGGATGTTGCAGATCCGGTGGCGTAGTGCCATTGTAGTCGTTTGAAATCCTATTCGTGGATGACATCTTGCATATGTAGTAGGTCTTCTGCAAGAGCCTGTAGACACTTGCATTTGCTATGATTCTCTTGCAATTTTGCTTGTAGACAATACATTGGGTGTACCACAGGTCTTCTACAACAGCTTGTAGAAGCCTACATCTGTTGCATCCTTCCATCTTTGCTTGTAGTGAATCAATGTATTTCCCAACCATTGATTGATTATTGACTATGAATGTGTCATAGAATTTATTATTTGTGGTTGATTATCACTGTTGCACATGTGCATGTTTGTTGCACATCAATCCTCCCATTTTTGTAGGAGATCGATACATTTGCTTGCGTACTATTATTGGTCTCTAGTGTAGTTGCATTCGCCATTGCTCCGTCCTTGCATGTTAATTGTTACTTATGAGTAATGTGTAGGAGGCTTCATTTCGCTGATAAGCAAATTGTTGCATTTGCATGGGTTTCTTTTAGTGCTTGTGGGAGATATTGTATGCATCTCCAAGGCAATTGACATTAGTTGTAGGGGGACTTGTTGCATCCACGGTCTATTAGCTACTGCTGTCTATGGATGTTCGTGTCCACTGCCACTCTTCTAATATTGCTTGCAACTGTATTGCATTCCTTATGTACAATAGTTGGTAGGCCATCCGGTTCATTGTATGTTGATTTTTTGGCATTCGTAGATAACTACTGTATTCATCTATGAACTAGTTGTCGTTGATTGGAGAGAACTCTTGGTACTAATTTTGTGCTCTTTTATGCATGTAGGAGTCATTGTGTACATCATCGTTTAATGTGCTTGCTTGCAAGATCGATGCAAATGTGACGCTTCGATCGCCACTGCTTCTATATGATTTGAAACACTTGGTGGAACCTCTTCATGTATTTGTTTGCAGTTAGCTCACATATAATCTTTGATCAGTGTTTATCATTACAAAGAAATCATGTTATCCATTAAGAGCATCATGTCACAGTGAGAAAATTTGATTATGTTACTTACAATTACACCCTCAATTGTAAAGAAACAATATTTGTAAATCTCTCTTTCACCACCAACCTTATACATGCTCACCTGTAATTGAGTCATTATCTTGCCAATCATGACTTCATTTTTAAATATTAGACTTTTGAATTTAAATCATTTGTTTAATATTCAATCAAGTCCAATTCGAACTTGGGCTCAATTTCTAGTCCAAGATGAGTCCTCTGCATTCGTTCAAGTCTTTATGGTCCTTGAAAGTTCAATTTTTGTTTGAGTTCAAGTAACAAGCTCAAGTTTTGTGTCCCCTATGGTCCAACTCAAGTTTGCTGCTTGAGTTCAAGTGTCCAAATCAAATTCATGTAGTCTTGTCAAATTCAAGTCCAAGCATAGTCCTTTGACCCAAATCAAGTTTTGGCTTAAGTTCAAATGTCTAAGTCCTTGTTTAGTTCAAGCTCCAAATTATAGTTCAAGTTTCAACTCTTTTCAATCTCATTTGATTAAGCTTGATTTATGTTTGATTGAAGTTTGATTTTGTTTTCAAATTATGTTCAAATTAAGTTCCAAAATTCTTATCCAAGTCCCCTTCTTTTGAATTCAATCAAATCCAAGTACTGTTTCAATTTCACCCGAAATTTCGGCAGTCTCCCGACGTCTCCTCCGTTTAGGGGAAATTTTGGGAAACTGGGCCATCCCACCACGCGAGCAAACGCGTGTATGGTAGGTGTCCTTAGACATCGCGGCCGTGGTCTTCATTCCCACCATACGAGCAAACGCGTGTATGGGGTCTTCGACGGTACCTGTTTAAAAGACAGTTGGCTTTCCCCCCCGCTCGAGGGTACTTATAAGTAACCCACATTTCGTCGTAGGTGTCGTATCGGGTTTCCATCCCACCACGCGAGCAACGCGTGTATAGGCGGTTTTCCGGTACGCCACGAACGCCGAAATGGGGCTTTAAGTGATTACCCGCCTCGTTGTAGGCGCCGCACCGGGGTCCCATCCCACCACGCGAGCAAACGCGTGTATAGGCGGTTTTCCGGTGCGCCACGAACGACGTGAATGGGCTCTCGGTGATCACCCGCCTCGTTGTAGGCGCCGCACCGGGGTCCCATCCCACCACGAGAGCAAATGCGTGTATGGGCGGTTTTCCGGTGTGCCGCAAACGACGAGATGAGCTTTCGAAGTTTGCAAAAATTCTCTCTCTTTTTTTTCTTCTCTTTTTTTTTTTGAATCCTCCTCTTCTTTCTTTCTTTCTTTCTTTTTTCCAGCAATAATATAAATAACTAGCTATACTAATTAATAGTAATTAGTAATTCTAATTAACAACAAGCAAAATGAGTGTAGAAGGTTGCTGTAGTGTTGTGAGGGAGTTTGATAACAGCTAAACACCAATGTTTCTCTGTGTACGGGAACAAAAAAAACTGTCTTATTCAGTAAGGCTATAACCCATCTTTTTTTTTTGGGTAATCCACCTTCTTACAGCTTTGAAATCATAGCCATTCTTCCCATTGATCGACTTTTCAAAGAAAAAGGTTTTGAAGAAATGACAGTTAAAAAAACTTTGCGGGTTCTCTTCTTAGAAGATCTCAAATTCAGGAGCTGGGATCAATATAAAGTCTAAGGATTTGCAATCAGATGCTAAAACTTTGCCAACTTTGGGTGATGAAAGCACAGGTTACACTGTTGATGATAATTTGACATATCGATATGTGGGTATATCTGTAACACCCCACAGTATACCTTAGTAGAACAGTACTGTAGAGTATCACAATTAACAACTTAACATTTTCATATACCAAAACATCGCATTCATTCGATCGATATAAAATGATCACATAACATAAGTTTGATACAGCACAGGAAGCATCTAATAATTCCCAATTAACCTCAAAACTTAGTACAGAGCCACTAAGGAAATCCCAACAATTCAACTGAACACAATATTTAAAATTGTTTACTGACCTCAATAGTAGACTTCCAAATAAAAACAAATGAACATTAACATATTATGAAAATACTTGCTTATCAAATCTCCTCCGCTTTTTCTTTCCCTTTTCCTGTAAAAACAGCCAGTAAGAAATTACTGGTGAGCTGTGAGACTCAGTAAGGTATACAGAATTTATTAACAATTAAAATAGCATAACATGAATAATTACAACATTGAAGTCATAACAGAAAACTACTGTTGAATATAAATTTCTGGTGAAAGATTTGGCTATCCATTATTAACTTTATTCAATGGAGCCCAGGTAAACCTGGCATTATCGCCATTGAAATTCATAGAGGACCCTTTTGCCTCTTTGGGGTCCCTTTTGCCCCACCTGCCATGCAGGTATCATAATTCCTGGGGTCCCTTTTGCCCCACTTACCATGTAGTTCTTGTATGGGAACCCTTTTGTCCCACTACATTGGTAAGACATATTTCATTCATAGCCAAACTTTACCTTAATTTAATATTCAACATTCTTTCATAATCACAGATCATAATTGACTTCATCATCATTCATGATATATATTGTGTAAGATTAAAATACATAACTTTTCCAGAAACATTTACCTTCTTCCAAAACCTTCTTAATAGGAAAGTTTTAAATGATCTTACAAATATTATCTTGAACTCTATCATTGCAAAGGAATAAGCTGTAGTTCATTTTCAAAAGCTTGGAGAAAACTTTCTAAAGTAATTTAAATGAGTCAAAACACATAAGCTTCTTTAAACATAAATCTTGCATTTCTTACCTTCTTGACGAAGTGTGTCTTCCACCCCCTCCCTTCTTAATCGTCTACGATTGTATGTCACTTCAAAGCTTTCTCTTTGCATATGACCCAATTTATCTAAGGATATCATATGTTATAAGAACTTTTACAACTAATTGGAAACCATACTAAACACACCAAATAACTTACTTGTTATCTCTTCTCTGGCTTTTCTTTCTTATTCCCTCTTATTCTTCTTCCTTCAATATTATTTCCTTGACCAAATAATGCTTCTATAATTAAGACAACTTAATATTAATCACAATCTATAAGTAAGAAACCTAAAAGAAACTTTCTGTAATTTACTACATTAATTACCTTCTTAAAGGACTCTATCAAATTGCTTTATATGAATTCCCTGTTTTCCAAAACTCCTGTGCCAAATTTTGCAATTGGTCTCTCACTGTAATGTCTGCCGTTTGAAGACTAGTTCTCCGCCTCCTGCTACAGGGAAATGGAGAATTTTCTTCAGCTTTTGCGGTTACTGCTACAGTCCCGGGAACACAAAATCGATCTCTGCTAGGGAATTTTCTGCTTCTGCGGCTTGCTACCACTGTGCCGAATTCCTCTGTCACCGTAATCTTCTGGCCGAACAAAGCAGCAACTTAGGTCTTTGGAAAAATTCAGCACCCAGCACTCTTCTTGCTTGCGGTAGTCTTCTTCTCCACCGAAAATAGTCTTCTCCAGCCCTTTCATACGCAACATGGGAGGAGATGTCCTTGCTATACAACCATTGGAAAGTGGGCCCCAGCTTCTAACTGCCCCCTTCCAAACCGCCCTCTCCCAAGAGCTGCTTTGAAATGCCTCCTTTCAGATTTTCTCTAATACTTATCTTAACTAACATTTAATAACATTTTAATAAGATAAACTATTAATATTTATTTATTTACCTTTATTTCTGGTTCTGACAAATCTTCCCTCCTTAAGAGAATTTCGTCCCCAAAATTCAACATTTCATACTTCTTCAAACAGATGAGGAAACTTCTGCTTTAAATCTTCCTCTTTTTCCCACGTAGCATGTTTTTCTGACATGTGTTTCCACATTACTTTTACAAAAGGAATCATTCTGCTCCTCAACCTACGAACATCTCTTTCCAATATTAGTTCAGGCTCTTCCATATAAGTCAAATCTTTCTGAAGTTCAATATCTTTCTGAGAAACCCTTTGACTTTCATCTGTAACCCATTTCCTGAGCATTGATATATGAAAAACATTATGAACATCAGACATGTCTCTAGGTAATGCCAGCTTGTAAGCAACTGGTCCAACTCTCTCAATAATTTCAAATGGACCAATGTATCTAGGACTAAGCTTTCCACCTTGGCCAAATCTAGTCACACCCTTCATTGGTCTCACCTTCAAAAATACAAAATCTCCTACTGCAAATTCTATCATTTTATGCTTGGGATCATAATATTTCTGCTGGCGGTCTTGAGCTGCTTTTAATCTGTCTCTGATCAGTCTTACCTTCTCAGTAGCTTGATCCACTAGTTGTGGACCCAACAATTGTCTTTCACCAACCTCAAACCAGCTTAAGGGAGTTCTGCATCTTCTACCATATAAAGCTTCATATGGAGCCATCTTGATGCTGGATTGGTAGCTATTATTGTAAGTGAACTCGATCAATGGAACGTGATCTTCCCAGCTACCTCCAAAATCCAATACACACAATCTTAACAAATCTTCCAGTACCTGAATTAGTCTTTCTGATTGACCATCTGTCTGTGGATGAAAAGCTGTACTGAACTTCAATCTCGTGCCCAAACTTTCATGTATACCCTTCCATAATTTGGATGTAAATCTTCCATCTCTATCAGAAACAATAGCTTTAGGAATTCCATGCAATCTGATGATTTCTTTCACAAATAACCTGACCAATTTCTCCACTGAATCAGTCTGACGGATAGGTAGAAAATGGGCTGACTTGGTGAGTCTGTCAACTACAACCCATATACTATCACGCCCTTGCTTTGACCTAGGAAATCCTGTAACAAAATCCATAGCTATTTCCTCCCATTTCCATTCTGGAATTGGTAGAGATTGTAACATCCCACTGGGTTTCTGATGCTCAGCCTTAACAACTTGACATTTTTCACACTTAGCCACATAATTTGCCACATCTCTTTTCATTCCTTGCCACCAAAACAAAGTCTTCAAATCCTTGTACATCTTTGTACTTCCAGGGTGAATTGAATAACTGGTATTATGTGCTTCAAACAAAATATCCTGAATCAAATCTGACTCTTTTGGTATCCACAACCGCATATTATATCTGATTCTTCCTTGTTCATCAACACTGAGTTCTTTCTTTAATCCTTCTTGCACTTGATCCATAAACTTTTGATAGTTATTGCTTTTCTTTTGAGCTTCTATAATTCTTTCTTCCAATGATAACTGAACTGTCATCTGATTAATGCTAAGTGTATCATGATCTCCTCGTATTCTGACTTCTAATTGTAAGGCTTCCATTTCTTTAATCAGTCTTTCTTCACTAGTCAACAAATTCAACTGTGTTTGGTTCTTTCTGCTCAATGCATCAGCTACAACATTAGCCTTACCTGGACAGTACTGGATGTCCAGATCATAATCCTTTATCAATTCTAGCCATCTCCTCTGCCTCAGATTTAATTCCTTTTGAGTGAAAATATATTTCAAACTTTTGTGATCTGTAAAAATTTCACATTTGACTCCATACAAATAGTGTCTCCAAATTTTCAATGCAAATACCACCGCTGCCAACTCCAAATCATGAGTTGGATAATTCTTTTCATGTGGCTTAAGCTGCCTGGAAGCATAGGCAATCACTTTTCTGTTCTGCATCAACACACAACCTAACCCTTTTAAAGAAGCATCACTGAATAGCTGAAATCCCTCAGTTCCAGAAGGAATTGTCAACACTGGTGCAGTTGTTAAACATTGTTTTAATTTCTGAAAACTCTGATCACAATCCACCGTCCACTCAAACTTGATATCTTTCCTGGTTAACTTGGATAAGGGTAAAGCAATCTGAGAAAAGCCCTTAACGAACCTCCTATAATAACCTGCCAATCCCAAGAAACTTCTGACTTCTGCCACATTGGTAGGTCTTGGCCATTCCACTACTGCTTTAACCTTTGCTGGGTCTACAGATATTCCTTCTCCACTGACAATATGTCCCAGAAATGCAATTTCCTTCAACCAGAACTCGCACTTTGAATATTTGGCAAATAATTTATGTTGTCGCAGTAATTCAAGTACCATCTTCAAATGCTCTGCATGATCCTTATCATTCTTAGAATAGATTAAAATGTCATCAATAAATACAATAACAAATTGATCCAGATAAGGTTTGAAAATTCGGTTCATCATATCCATGAATACTGCCGGGGCATTGGTTAACCCAAATGGCATAACCAAAAATTCATAGTGCCCATATCTAGTTCTAAAAGCAGTCTTCTCAACATCACATTCTTTCACCCTAACCTGGTGATAACCTGATCTCAAATCAATTCTGGAGAAAACAGAAGCATCTGCTAATTGATCAAAGAGATCATCAATTCTGGGAAGAGGGTATTTGTTTTTAACTGTCACCTTGTTTAATTCTCTGTAATCAATGCAGAGTCTCATTGAACCATCCTTTTTCTTGACAAATAATACAGGTGCACTCCAAGGGGATGAACTAGGTCTGATAAAACCCTTCTCAATCAGTTCAGCCAACTGATCTTTCAGTTCATGCAATTCCTTAGTTGCCATTCTATAAGGTGCCTTGACAATAGGATTCGTGCTAGGTTGCAAGTTAATTGAAAATTCAACCTCTCTCTCAGGAGGTAAGTCCTTCCATTCCTCAGAGAAAACATCTAGAAATTCATTCACAACAGGAATGGAATGTATGTCATTATTTTCCTCTTTTGTTGCCTCTAACTTTGCTAAAAATATTAAGTCACTTGCTCTTATACTTTTAAGCACCTGACTAGCAGCAATCAAGGAAGAAACTACTCCTCTTTCACATTGGAAATAAAATATTTCTTCTCCCGGCAAATCAAATCTGACCTTTTTCTTCCAACATTCAATAGTTGCAAAGTACTTGACTAACCAATCCATTCCCAGAATTATATCAAATTCTACTAATGGAAGTACTATCAGATCTGCTTGAAATTTTCTACCAACTATCATAAATTCAACTGAACATGATGTACTGGCATTCAAATAATTACCCGCAGGTAATCTAACATGTAATCCAGGAGTAAAAGAAACAGGTTCCACATTTACTTTCCCACAAAATATCTCAGATATAAATGAATGCGACGCACCAGAATCAAAAAGTATTCTAGCAGGTAAATCTGAGATAATTAAAGTACCTGTCACCACCTCAGAAGAGTCTTTGGCATCCTGGGAAGATAAAACAAAAACTCTAGCTGGTACTGATCTGACTGCTTCACTTGAGGTTTCTCCTTTTATCTTCAAAGCAGGTTGGTGCATTTGTGGCCTTGCACCCCTGTACTGATCTGTTCTTTGACTGCTTCTAATTTCTGCGCCTCTTTGACCATTCCTTGGACAGTTCCTCTTGATATGACCAGATTCTCCACACAGATAACACTTCCCTGAATTCATAAGACACCTTCCTGGATGAGATTTTCCACAAATTGCACAAACTGGTATCACAGGAAGCCTGGTAATCTGCTGCTGTTGCCCTTGATGAAATTTCTGCCTTTTGGATGATCCACCTCTGTGATCACTTTGTCTCTTTCTATCATTATTCTCTCATTTCTGATTAACCACTTCTATGTCATTTTCCAATAATCTAGCACTTTCAACCAGTTCAGAAAATTCCTTTATGCGAAGAGGGATTAAAGGTTGTCTCAAAGAATCCCTGAGACCCTTCAAAAATCTGTAGCATTTTTCATCTGGAGTAATGATGAGTTGTGGAGCATACCTTGACAGAGCTGTAAATTCTGCTTCATATTGAATGACAGTCTTAGATCCTTGCTTTAGGTTTACAAAATTTTCTTGCATTGCCTGCCTTGCTGATGGAGGCACATACCATTCTCTGAAGACTTGTTCAAATTCCTCCCACATAATTTGTTCCTCATTTCTACCTCTGAATTTCTCCAGTTGTTGTCCCCTCCACCATCTTTCTGCTTCACCCTCTAGCATAAAGATTGCTAAGGCTACCCTTCTATTCTCAGGACATCTCATTCCATTTAAAACTTTCTCTATTCTGATAATCCAGTCCTCAGCACTTCTGGCATCAACCCCTCCTTTAAAGAAAGGAGGTTTTAAGCTTTGGAAGAGCTTTAAATGCTTATCCACTTCTGCACTAACAGGATCTCCTGCCTCCACATTTGTACTACTACCTGGAGGGGTAGGAGTAATTGGAGTAACTACAGGTGGAACACCAGGTGTTGCAGATCCCACCATAGACTGCATCTTTTCCATCATCTGCATCATCATATTCATCATCTGCAGTTGCATCATATTCCTTGACATTGCATTCATAGCATCCATTCCTACAGGTGCAGGATTTTCCCTAGGTGCACTGCCTCCTACTGGTGTCACATTTTCAGGATCCTCAGAGATCCTAATAGGCTGAGATGACTGACCCTCATCCCTTTCAGGTATTCTTTCAGCCATCAAATCTGCAATGCATGACATCGAGAGTTATGCATTTATATAATCATGTATTCATAATTAGATGTTCATTTCATATGCTTACATAGAAGCCCAAGGGAAACTTACATATAAATTAACTGAAGTTGGACTTATTTCTAACTTAGGAATACTACACTATCCTAGGCTCTGTAATGATTCCATCCGATTCATGACAATTCACCATACTTATGCTTCTGTATTAACATCCTCAGAACCTTAAAACATTGCTTTGATACCACTTTTGTAACACCCCACAGTATACCTTAGTAGAACAGTACTGTAGAGTATCACAATTAACAACTTAACATTTTCATATACCAAAACATCGCATTCATTCGATCGATATAAAATGATCACATAACATAAGTTTGATACAGCACAGGAAGCATCTAATAATTCCCAATTAACCTCAAAACTTAGTACAGAGCCACTAAGGAAATCCCAACAATTCAACTGAACACAATATTTAAAATTGTTTACTGACCTCAATAGTAGACTTCCAAATAAAAACAAATGAACATTAACATATTATGAAAATACTTGCTTATCAAATCTCCTCCACTTTTCCTTTCCCTTTTCCTGTAAAAACAGCCAGTAAGAAATTACTGGTGAGCTGTGAGACTCAGTAAGATATACAGAATTTATTAACAATTAAAATAGCATAACATGAATAATTACAACATTGAAGTCATAACAGAAAACTACTGTTGAATATAAATTTCTGGTGAAAGATTTGGCTATCCATTATTAACTTTATTCAATGGAGCCCAGGTAAACCTGGCATTATCGCCATTGAAATTCATAGAGGACCCTTTTGCCTCTTTGGGGTCCCTTTTGCCCCACCTGCCATGCAGGTATCATAATTCCTGGGGTCCCTTTTGCCCCACTTACCATGTAGTTCTTGTATGGGAACCCTTTTGTCCCACTACATTGGTAAGACATATTTCATTCATAGCCAAACTTTACCTTAATTTAATATTCAACATTCTTTCATAATCACAGATCATAATTGACTTCATCATCATTCATGATATATATTGTGTAAGATTAAAATACATAACTTTTCCAGAAACATTTACCTTCTTCCAAAACCTTCTTAATAGGAAAGTTTTAAATGATCTTACAAATATTATCTTGAACTCTATCATTGCAAAGGAATAAGCTGTAGTTCATTTTCAAAAGCTTGAAGAAAACTTTCTAAAGTAATTTAAATGAGTCAAAACACATAAGCTTCTTTAAACATAAATCTTGCATTTCTTACCTTCTTGACGAAGTGTGTCTTCCACCCCCTCCCTTCTTAATCGTCTACGATTGTATGTCACTTCAAAGCTTTCTCTTTGCATATGACCCAATTTATCTAAGGATATCATATGTTATAAGAACTTTTACAACTAATTGGAAACCATACTAAACACACCAAATAACTTACTTGTTATCTCTTCTCTGGCTTTTCTTTCTTATTCCCTCTTATTCTTCTTCCTTCAATATTATTTCCTTGACCAAATAATGCTTCTATAATTAAGACAACTTAATATTAATCACAATCTATAAGTAAGAAACCTAAAAGAAACTTTCTGTAATTTACTACATTAATTACCTTCTTAAAGGACTCTATCAAATTGCTTTATATGAATTCCCTGTTTTCCAAAACTCCTGTGCCAAATTTTGCAATTGGTCTCTCACTGTAATGTCTGCCGTTTGAAGACTAGTTCTCCGCCTCCTGCTACAGGGAAATGGAGAATTTTCTTCAGCTTTTGCGGTTACTGCTACAGTCCCGGGAACACAAAATCGATCTCTGCTAGGGAATTTTCTGCTTCTGCGGCTTGCTACCACTGTGCCGAATTCCTCTGTCACCGTAATCTTCTGGCCGAACAAAGCAGCAACTTAGGTCTTTGGAAAAATTCAGCACCCAGCACTCTTCTTGCTTGCGGTAGTCTTCTTCTCCACCGAAAATAGTCTTCTCCAGCCCTTTCATACGCAACATGGGAGGAGATGTCCTTGCTATACAACCATTGGAAAGTGGGCCCCAGCTTCTAACTGCCCCCTTCCAAACCGCCCTCTCCCAAGAGCTGCTTTGAAATGCCTCCTTTCAGATTTTCTCTAATACTTATCTTAACTAACATTTAATAACATTTTAATAAGATAAACTATTAATATTTATTTATTTACCTTTATTTCTGGTTCTGACAATATCACCTTTCAGAGGAGATGGTGTCAGTGGGAAGAGAGTAGCAAAATCTATTTTGTGCTCAACAGTCTTAGCTTTAAGATCAGGAGAATCTCCTCCATGCCTTCTGTTTGTCCATGCATGATTTTCCATGCAAGAACTACTGGACCTCTTTTCATGAACATCATTACAATAATTTCTTCCTTTAAGGGTCCTCTTTAGTTTGTCTGTAGATTGAGCAACTTCAGAAAATAATTTGGAGTTTTCTTACGCATTCTTTGATAGCTCAAAATCTGCTTGTGAGATTTTGCTGTCAATGGCATCAACCATCTCCTTGAGTTCTTTAGCCTGGTTCCACATCGACATTTGCTGCTTGTTATAGTCCTGTATAGAATGCTTTAACTTGTTCACTTCAGCATCAACCTCATGGACCAAAAGCTCTTCTTTTTTTTTGGAACTTCACGCTTTGTTTCTTCCCTGCAAGCTTCTCCTCGAGTTCACTTCTTCTCTCATTACAGGCGGGCAGCTTGTCCATGAACACTTGCAAAGTGGCCAGCTTTTCCTCCCTATATTAGAGGAAATTAATGATGGCGCTGAAAATGAGGACCATCCTCCGCAGTGTCGGCCTCAATAGATTGGAGAGCTTGAATCCATTACAATTAATACATATGAGAAGCTCATTCATCTGCCGAGCTTATGAGCTTTGACGCTTGCTGTATGACTCCTACGTCTTGCTCTTGCTGTGTGGGAGGGCGGATGTGAGAAGCAAGGAGGATTTCCACGTGAAAGAGCAGTAGGTGAGTGTGAAGAAGAGTTCTGCAAGGCTATGACGGATCTCTGGCTTCATGGTTTGCTACAGAGTGTGAGGATTTTCTCCATATTGAAGAAAATGAACAGCCACAGAATGAACTTTGTTAGGGTGGCGTGGAAGGGAGTTAGAGCTGCGTGAGATCTGGCTTTGAACTGGAAATCCGAAATCAGGAGCTGCTTGCGATTTTGGAGTGTCCAAGTAGATCACGGCTGCAGGAGAGCTGGACATTGAAGCCGGTTGGGAAAACATGAAAGGCTGTGAGGAAGATCCGGTGTGAAGGGAGGAAGGAAATTTCAGAGAAGAGCTGGGATTAGCGGCTGGAGTTTGACATGAAGCAGACTTGTGGTGTTCGATCCAGGCATTGAAAGGAGTTGGGGAGGGAGCAGCAATTGGAGGGAAGGAACGGTGAAGACTTGAACAAGAAGAAGCTCTTGAGTGGGGTATCAAGGGAAAACAAAGAGCAAAGGGGAGTTAAAGAGAACCGGCCAACAGTTCTTTTTTTTTTGTTTTACCGAGGAGACCCAGCTGTAAGCAAATATCAGATTAAGGTAAGTGACGCATAGGTAGGAAAACATCACATTGATATGAGGTAACATTAGCTTGCATTAAATTCTGATTTGATCTCCCATTTGACTTTAACACATTTTTTTTTAATTCACAGTGATATTGTTAATAATTTACTATTTTTTAATATTACCGTTAATTAAAAATGACGTCCACGCATCATTTACTCAAAATAATCTCGTTTTGCGTGCAATTTCTAGATTGAATAAATTGGCAATCAATTTAAAGTATTGATAGTGTTACGGACGCAATGACGGAGTCCGTTTGGCGATCAGACTTAGTTTGGGCACAAATTTGTGTATTTTTACATGGGAATTACCTCGATTTGCGTGCCAACCTTAATTAAACAAATTGGTAGTGCATTTAGGATATTGACGGTATTCCGGATGCACTGGCGAAGTCCGTTTGTCAATCGGACATCATTTGGGCGACGCGGAGGCCTAATTTTCTTGAAATGTGTACTCTATCTCGATATCCGTGCCACCAATTCGGGTGATCCCAATTGAACATAAAAAATATAGTTCTTGAGTATTTGCAATATTCTGAACGCATTGACGAAGTCCATTTTGCAATCGGACTTCGTTTAGGCAGTGCCGAGGCCCATTGTCCTCGATAAGCGTGTTGCCTCGAAATCTATGCCACCAACCTGGATGATCTAATTTGAACACGGAAAGTGTAGTTCTTAAGTATTTGTAATATTCCGGTCGCAATGACGAAATCCATTTCGCGAACGGACAACATTTGGATAGCGGCGATGCTAATTTTTTCCTCGAAATTCGTAATGTTGCCTCGGGATCCCTGCCACCATTTTGGATATTTCATTGAATAAACAAGACTTAATTTTTAGAGGTTGACAATATTCCGGACGCAACGACGAAGTCTGTTCGTCGATCCGATGTCGTTTGGTCGGCGTCGTGCTTTAATTTTGGGTGTCGGTCATCCCTTTTGACCGATCTCATTCGGCTAGACTGCGAGGGGTCTCGACCTAGCAGAATTTGATGTTCTGATCGCAACGGCGCCGTCCGTTTGGCAATCAGAGGTCATTTAACCCTTTAAGTGATGTCTCGGACCAACCCGCGCACTACTTGATTCATCATTTTTGTCCTTTTATGCGTGGTTTGAGTTGTGGGGGTCAACAGAAGTCTTGTAAACAAAGTGATAATTTTATAATATTCATCTTCAATTTGATTAAGATGTCAACTAGCACACATTTTAAGTACTATATATGAAACAACTATATAAACCAAAGAGTTTATTAAGGAAATGGTAAATCAATGATTTCCATCAAACCAATAGACATCATAAAATTATGCAACTCTATGCAAAGTTTGTCATTGCGGAAGCTAAAGCACAGTAGTATAGTCCTTTGAGTGTAAAATTACAACTCATTTGTAAAACCTTAGTATAAGTTACACTTTTTCACATTAAACTAATGCAGCATAGAAGCTAATAATGTCGGCGTGCAAATCATTATAATTGCAAGCGAATTGTTCAGGGGGTCAGTGACCTCCTTCAACTATCTTGCGATGCATGAGAGAAAACGAGAAGAAGAAAATACTAAAAGAAGTATATTCAAGCGAGTGTTAGAATCACTCAAGAGAACAATTTCCCACCAAATCCTTTGTCAGGGATACTTATGGTCGAACCTTCAAAAGGGTGTAGAAGAATTCTCAAAAAGGTGCAGCAATGGCAAATATTAAATCTCTTAAGGAAGAAAGTAAAAGGAGCAAAAGACAGGTGGGTCAAAGCACTTCCCTCAATCCTATAGGCAATCAAGGACTCTTTCCTCAGCAACAGGTTAGACGACGTTCTCACTCTCACATGGCGTTGAAGCCCTACTTCTAGTTGAGTCTGAATTGCACAGCCATCAAGTGGTTGTAGTCACCAACTTTAATGAAAACAAGCTTGATGGGTGGGAAGAAAGGAAACAATAAGGCTTAGAAACAACAATTGATCTCTTTGAAGAACTCCGAGCGCAAGCCGACCTCAGGCTGAAGGAAATGAAAAGGAGGATGACTAAGTACTACAATGTCAATGTCAAAGAGAAATCTTTCCTTCCAGACGACTAAGTCCTGAAGAAGGTAGAGGTTTTAACTCGCCAGTTAGCACTCGGCAAAATCGAATCAACATGAGACAACACCAATACCATCAAGAGGCAAGTCAATCTTGGAGCACATCAATTGTAAACTCACTTGAGCAAGAAGGTGTTGAATACCTAGATCCCCTATGACTTGAATATCTACTATTTTTAAGGGAAGTCTCTGTACTCCATTCATGTAAACTTGATCATAATAAAAATATCTTTAATTTCGAGCGCATATGTTGTTAAATTTCTATATGAGCGAGTCCACCATAAAGGCGAGTATACAATTAATACAAGTATAAAACAAATATAATGCTCCAGGAACTCGCCCCTAGTACACAAATGCTCGAGAAACTCATCCACTTCCAGAAACAAGAATTATGAACTCATCCATTCAAGGATCTACGTCCGTTAATTTTTGAATAACACTAAAAAAACTCGTATATATGTGGCAAGTTGCTAAGAGTAAGGGAATGAGAATAAACAACCTTCATTCACTGAGTTAGGAGCTGGCCAACTCTTTACAATCAGTGAGCATGAAGATATCAGAATAACCCTAACAAACTAAGGCGGCTTGACTGATGCACAATACAAAAAGTCAACCGACTGGGTTAGGGGCCAATAGAATCCTTGCTCAGGCTCAAGTCTAAAAGCAACTTAAATACTCCCTCCAGGTGAGCTGAAGCTAAAACACTACTCAATGCTTTCCATCAAAGCAGTAGACATCATAAAATTAGGTATTTCTAGCAAAGTTTGTCATTGCAGAAGCTAAATCACAATAGTATAGTACCTCGAGTGTAAAAGTGCAACTCGTTTATAAAATCCTGGTATAAGTTATATGTCTGATATAAAACTGAAGTAGCACAAAAACTAATAATGTAGAACATATTCAATATATTATCCAGATACTTCTTTTGTTAATATCAGGGACCAAATCTTTGTTTGCGTAGCAAAGAATCAAAGATAATCTGGAAAAGCTGGGTGGAAGAACAGTTGTGTGCTAATCCATGGAGTTTTGTAAATGTTTTAAGACCCTTATTAACAGTGAAAAGAATACAACCAATTGTGACAGGCACTGACCAACATCCAGTTTTGAATAAAAAATGTTATTGATGACGCCTGAAGTAGCATTATAGCGCCAAACTCAAGCAATCCAACATGGCAAACACCACTATACTTTCAGCCATCAAAGAGGGTGCGTGCTAAAGAGAGGTATAATCGGTTGGGATAAAGATTAATTAATCTTTACAATTACCTACATGATTTTCCTAAAAAGATCAGCGAACACATCTCCAATAAATAGAATAAACTATGAAATATCTGAGTACGATTAGTAATCAATTAGGTCATTTCCAAAGAATTTTAATCGTACAATAACCACCGTAATATTCCAAATATACAGGATACATAATATTTGTTCAAATTTATAAGTGTAGTTTTTCCTAGAAATAAAGGTTCACATCAGAAAATTAACATAAACGAAGAAACTGTAAATTATCTATCAAATCTTCTTCTCCACATCCTGGCCAAATTCCAACTTCTCCAGGTTTGGTTGAAATCCTAACTAGTGAAGCTTTTCTTACGTACTTTGTGACTGAATCCTAAACCCTCTCCCATCAACCAAACCTCTCCCCGCCATTTCTCTTTACTAGTAAGATGTGGGCTCCGAAAATTCGGCCCAGGCCTCCGCCCGCTTTGCTTTCTTCGGAGGGAGTTTTAATGGATTAAGTTCCGGGGTAAATTTTGAAAGGCAAATGGGTTTGTAGATAAGACACTACCCAGAGATTTCGCCCTCATTTTGCGAGTTATGATCTGAGTTCTGGTTTCCTATAGGCGCAAGCCCCTATAGTTAATTACCCCTCCCGGTAACGAGAGAGAACTTTCGATTAAGGCTAGTCGTCAATCAGATACGTTAAAATACGTATATCTGGCATATAGCAACAGCATGTGTTGAAGGTAATTGTTACGCCGGTTCCCATTGAACCGGCCCAAGCTCCACCGGCCCAAAGGGGGCCGGTCCGGTTTACCTACAGGAGGCGGACTGGTTCCGCCTCCTCTCCTTGTTCCGCCCAAACAAGTGGGGTCCCACCCACTTAAGTAAATTCAAAATTCAAAGGATGGGGCGGCTAGGGCTTTGGGAGGGAAATTAATTAGGAAAGCTTTTGTATTAGAAGGGGGGAGAGGATTAGGGGGAGGTTATGTTTTGTTTTGTGGAGAATTAGGGTTCTTTGGAGGCTTGGGCTCTAGACAACTTTGCCTAGAGATTTTGGAGAGTTAATCTTCCTCTCGAATTGAAGATTATTGTATCGTTTGTTGTTTTTATCCATCGTCTAGTGGAATACCACGTTTGCTTGATTTTCCTACAAGTTTTCTCTCATATTTCTACTATTTTTCCTACTGTTTGGGCTGTTTTCCTGCTGTAGACAGCCCTAGTGTTGCTGTTGGAACTCCGATTTGGACTAGGTTTGCTTGCGAACTCAAGTATTCCCTTCGGGTTACTTGCGAACTCAAGTATTTCCTATCAGTATTTGAGGGTTGATATTGAAAAAGGTTGATGTTTAAAATTAGAAATTTTCACCATCTCGCACTTAAAGCGGATGGTGGGGGATGGATGATGGACCCGATCAAGATCCTATGGTTCCGTCGTCCCGGGCCATCGTGGTCCCTGGTCTACTTAGTTAGAGGAGGTAGTCGACCCAACCTGACAGAAGGATCCTTATCGGCAGCCATGGGTTGCTTCGTCCAAGAGTATCTTGTAGACCTAGGGGGAGTATTTGCCTAAGGGGACAAATTTGAATCCACCTTAGCTAACAGAGGGCTTTGTACCCTATCGATCATATCCTATTGATTCATATCTCAAGGATTTGATGCCATTGGGGAGCATACGGGCTCTGGCCATAACCATAATATAATGGTGCCATTTGGCGGCGACCACCTGGTTCAGAGGGCCCCGAGTCATAACCATTAATCATGCAGTGCCATTTGGCGGCGAAACTGCCGGTTAGAGGACTCGTACAACGTCCTTGTTGACAAGAGATTGTTTGAGAATGGATCCTAGTGATATTTTCGACCAGGCATCAGCTCTTTGTGAGCTGCAGTTATTTTCAGATTTGTCCACCTCGGCAAACTGTTGCGGAGAGTGGATGAGTTTTGCTTTAAGTGATTGATGGTTGAATTTCAATTTTAAATATTTTTGGAATTTTGGGATTGTTATTTTCTGGAATTTTGGATTTTTGGGTGTTTGGGATTTTGGATTTTGTGGGAATTTGGGAGGCATTTTGGATTATTTGGAATAGACCCCTTCGGTTGAGATTTGCGTTCAACACGGCCATCATCGAGGTATTCGGGGTCATTCACATTTATGGATTGAACCTTGTCCACTCTGTCGAGCTGCTGACAGAGGATCAGGTTTCGTAGGCTTTGCGCATTTGTAAGTGAATTCTCTTGATTATAGGCCTTGAAGGCCTAATATGAACGTATAAAATAAATATCTCAGTCGACCTCGCGACCGTATATTTATTTAATAGTTCGAGCCGTGTCAACTCCTATCTACCTGAATAGAAGGATCGGGCTCGAACTTGAATTCACTTATTGACCCGCGCAGCATACCTAGGCGTCACGTGTGTACCAATAACATGCTCGTCGGGGCCCATGCGGGTGTTTGGGGGCATTTTATAGTTATTTGATGAACCTTGTCGACTCCTACTTGCTTTAGGAGGATCGGGTTCAAATTTATTGACCCGCGCAGCATCCCTAAACGTCACGTGTGTACTAATAACACGCTCGTCGGGGCCCATGCGGGTTATGATTGTATTTACCCCTTTTTGTGTTCCTATGTGTATACAAATTAAGGTGCATATGTACGGGGGTACTTTTAAAATATTTCTAAACGCCTTATGTCTGCTTGTACGGATGTTGCAGATCCGGTGGCGTGGCGCTGGGGTTTCGTTTGAAGATTTGTATGCCTTCTGTCTGCTTGCATGGATGTTGCAGATCCGGTGGCGTGGCACCCATGAGCCATTCAAGTGGTCAGCAAATACATTGATCCATCGCAAGCAAGGGAGGACGACATGCAGCAAGTGCAGGCACCCATGAGCTACTGTAGGAGACCCGTCTCGACACAACATGTATTGCAGGAAACCCGTCATAAGCTCAACACATCACATACAAGTAAAATTTAGAAGATTATCAACGAATACACAACTCACTTACAACACTCCTGCAATCAATCACCATTCAATAGTTAATGGATATTCTAGTCCATTACAAGTAGGGGAGGACAATATGAAACAAATACATTAATCTCCTTGTGAGATCAATTTGCAAACAATACTAGTTCACAGCAAGAGATACACATATCGCCTAAATGCAATGATAAAAGACGCTTCTTGCATATAATTACTTGCTCGTAGATCAAAGCAGAAATATTTACAAGCAGTGACATGTGGTTCATTACATATGCAATACTGAAGAACGCAGCTCGTCCAACATTCAACATTTGTCCTTGAATAAACGTGTTAACCTACCTGTAAGCGGTGAGGATAGATATGTTGCAAGACCACAACAAATACAAGCTCTCATGAGCCGTTGGAGGAGACCCATTATGCATTCAACTTGTTATTTGCGAGCGAATGTGAAAGAAACTGTAATAGATGCAAGCATATACAACCAAAAGCAGGAGATTCGTTAGCGCACTACAATCTACCTACAAAAAGCAACAAGTAGTGCACGACAGTCTACATGTACAAAATAATGGCAACTGCAACGCCACGCCACCGGATTTGCAACATCCATGCAAGCAGACAGAAGGCGTACAAATCTTCAAACGAAACCCCAGCGCCACGCCACCGGATCTGCAACATCCGTACAAGCAGACATAAGGCGTTTAGAAATATTTTAAAAGTACCCCCGTACATATGCACCTTAATTTGTATACACATAGGAACACAAAAAGGGGTAAATACAATCATAACCCGCATGGGCCCCGACGAGCGTGTTATTAGTACACATGTGACGTCTAGGGATGCTGCGCGGGTCAATAAATTTGAACCCGATCCTCCTAAAGCAAGTAGGAGTCGACAAGGTTCATCAAATAACTATAAAATGCCCCCAAACACCCGCATGGGCCCCGACGAGCGTCTTATTGGTACACACGTGACGCCTAGGTATGCTGCGCGGGTCAATAGGTGAATTCAAGTTCGAGCCCGATCCTTCTATTCAGGTAGATAGGAGTTGACACGGCTCGAACTATTAAATAAATATACGGTCGCGAGGTCGACTGAGATATTTATTTTATACGTTCATATTAGGCCTTCAAGGCCTATAATCAAGAGAATTCACTTACAAATGTGCAAAGCCTACGAAACCTGATCCTCTGTCGGCAGCTCGACAGAGTGGACAAGGTTCAATCCATAAATGTGAATGACCCTAAATACCCCGATGATGGCCGTGTTGAACGCAAATCTCAACCGGATGGGTTTATTCCAAATAATCCAAAATGCCTCTCAAATTCCCACAAAATCCAAAATCCCAAACACCCAAAAATCCAAAATTCCAGAAAATAACAATCCCAAAATTCCAAAAATATTTAAAATTGAAATTCAACCATCAACCACTTAAAGCAAAACCCATCCACCCTCCGCAACAGTTTGCCGAGGTGGACAAATCTGAAAATAACTGCAGCTCACAAAGAGCTGATGCCTGGTCGAAAATATCACTAGGATCCATTCTCAAACAATCTCTTACCAGCAAGGATGTTGTATGAGTCCTCTAACCGGCAGTTTCGCCGCCAAATAGCACTGCATGATTAATGGTTATGACTCGGGGCCCTCTGAACCAGGTGGTCGCCGCCAAATGGCACCATTATATTATGGCTATGGCAAGAGCCCGTATGCTCCCCAATGGTATCAAATCTTTGAGATATGAATCAATAGGATATGATCGATAGGGTACAAAGCCCTCTGTTAGCTAAGGTGGATTCAAATTTGTCCCCTTAACCCTTTTCAATATCAACCCTCAAATACCTTCAACCCATGCTGCTACTATATGCCAGATATACGTATTTTAACGTATCTGATTGACGACTAGCCTTAATCGAAAGTTCTCTCTCGTTACCGGGAGGGGTAATTAACTATAGGGGCTTACACCTATAGGAAACCAGAACTCAGATCATAAAGTCCTCGCAAAATGAGGGCGAAATCTCTGGGTAGTGTCTTATCTACAAACACATTTGCCTTCCAAAATTTACCCCGGAACTTAATCCATTAAAACTCCCCCCGAAGAAAGCAAAGCGGGCGGAGGCCGGGGCCGAATTTTCGGAGCCCGCATTGGTACAAGGTGTATAATCTTAATTAATGGCAGACTCCACAATGCCTAATATTGAAATCGCTCTCTGCCAAGTTCTTCCTATCACAGAGCTCCCACCCCTAAATCATACAATACAATGAGGGCAATCATAATTGAGGTCGTAAAACAAATGGTGGTTGTGGCTGCGGCCAAGGCCAAAATATTTTTTTCCCCTTGCCCTCATTATAGTAGCACTAATCATCCTATAAATGTTGGGAGAAATTCAATTATCGCTCCACTGCAGCATGCTTTGACATTCAATATGACTCTTCCTACTCCAACAGGTGCCTCCTCTTATGGATCGATTATTATGTCGTAGAAAGATTATGATCGGCTAATTCAACAATGACATACATTTGTCTATCTCTTAGGTTGTCTATTCTTTGGATCTGCTCACGTGCTCCATCTCATATGATAGATATGCCATCCATTCTCATCTCTTTGCATGTTTTCTCTATCACCTATCATTATTGTTAATGGTTCCCCCTTTCTTGTTTCTAGAAAGTGTTGCATCCCGGTAAACATCTACTCTTTTAGAGGTTCTACATGTCCCACACTTTCAAATCATTATTATAACTGATAATCATTCAGTAAAATTCTACCACTCAAATTAGGATTGGTAATTAATACATACTTCTTACACGTCTACAAAGTTCAAGATTTCAAGACAACATATTGTCACCATACTTAAAATAGCAATAAGGCCAGCTAAGATGCAAGGGTCATAAATGATTATACTAAAGGGCAATGGTTGTAACACAAAGGTTGTTGACAATAACTGATGTATGATGAGGAGCAAAGATCCATCAATAAGGTGGGAAGGTATATTGATGTGAAATGAATAGAAAGCATAGTAGAGAAGATAAATGGTTAAAAGTTCTACCATAGCCCACTCCTAGAAGTTGGGATAAGATTAATGCCAATAATGATGACTAAGTTTTTTCACTGAAACATGTTCAGGCATTTTCATTTTGATGATGCAAGCTGGAAATAATAACTGCATTGAAGTAAATGCTTTAAAAAACAGAAGCAGGTATTGCAGATACTTAAATCAGATTAAGGCTGCTAAAGACATACTGAAATGATCAACCAAAATTTCCAACAATTTAACCATTTTGGGAGTTGGAGCACCATGAGACAAGCTTTGTTCCATCAAGTGCTTTGCTTTCCAAAAAGCCTCAATCTTAGAAACAAGCTTGGAAAATGACCTGTAACACGTATGTCTCTTGACATGTATAGTTAAATTTGAACCAAAGTGATAATTTGGAGCTCAGAGAATCAAGAGAAATTAGAGTTTGCAAATAAAAATACATCGGTAAATAAATTCATAATGAAAAAAATTCTAGTTTCAAGAACAGATCTTGATTATTATAAATAACAGAAAACTTTACTAGAATGACAGAAACAAACAAGGAAGAAAACTTAATGTCATTGAAATATTAGATTAAATTAAATTTACGTAATTTTTCAAAAAAAAATCAAGAGAAAACGTTGATTGAATGTGTACAATTCAATGCAGGACTTTCAACTTCTCTCAAGGAAACAAGACCTCAAGCTACACAAGCACCAGCTTTCTATACATTAATAGTTTAGAAGATGGAAATGAGAAAATCACCTATAAAGAATTTTTGCTAAGACAAATACAATAGCTTCTACAATTTTAGTGAGCCCAAAAGGTGAAGGCATGCAATAATTCATTAGAGACGATGACTTGATAAAGAAAAGAAAATTGACACAAAAAACTTAAAAATATGAAAACCATTTTAGCATGCCACATAAACTAAAGCAATCCCATTCTTACTCAAAATATAAAAAGAATATTAGTCAATAAAGCATGAGTACAGAAAATGCATGCACATACCCTTTTTTGAACTTCTCCTGGAGCATCTCATAAGCTGGCTTAATACCATGGCTTGAAAGTAACTTCCTTATGTGATAAAAGGTGATAAGAGCGCAGAAATTTGCCTCTATTTCTCCATACCTCGAAGTAGGCAAACTATGTGGCGGTGCTTGACGAAATTTGTCCCTTAAATTGAGTAATTCAGATGGACTCAACTGGTTGTGATCAAAGACAATATGATTAATAAATAAATAAACAAATTATAACCAGCAAGCCTATTCCAACCTTGCACAAATGTTATATTGCTATAAGATCAAACATTACAAGGACCAAAGTTATAAAGCATACAAAATAACAAAAACGGCCTTATCAGAATAGTTTATCCCAAACAGTAAAGATCAGTGTCAGGCAATTGGTATGATTTACTTTCCCCTAGGATACATTTCTAAAGGTTTTCATGCATGTCACTTTTGGCCCCAACACCCACCCATCTAACCCTAAAAAACACAGACAATAAATCTAAATAAATTGATAACATTAAAAGAAGATTCATATGAATATTACAATGTGACTCTATTTCACAAGGTTAACATGCAAATATCACCTTAAATCTATTTCACGTCATTATTTTTCTCCATGAATCCCACCTCGTTCTAGACAATATTTTCATGCTAACTTAGATTTTCATGTCTAAAAGAAGAGTTCATGCAAAGATGCAAACAAAAACTTCACCGGTGGTTCCGATGGCTAACCCTAACCAAGATTTGACCGGGATTCCCTTGGCCGAATCGAAGGGGAAAGAGATCGGACAAGAGGAGTCTAACGAGGGGAGTTTCTTTCATCAAGAGCCACCTCCTGTGGATCCAATAAGGGGCGGAATAGGGTTATCAGATGGGGGGACAACAGGAAGGGCATTTCGTGGTGAAGGTGGTGGGGTGGTCGACTCCTATGGGAGGTCTTTTGGGCAAGGGAAGTGGACAACCGAAGGAGGGGGATGGGCTGAACTATGGGGATCGGGTCATGCGAGGCAAAGGGAAGGAAGGTGGGATTCCCACCCACAATACATGTGAGAAATATAGAGGGATCACGACAACCGCTACACTGGAGGAGGAAGAAACTATTGGGGTGATAGTGATCCTAAGGTGAGGAATTTAGGGATGTCAGTATTTAAAAGGGAGGATGCTTATGGGTGGTTGTACCGGGTGGAGATGTATCTTATGGTGAATGGGGGGGCAGAGGAGGAGAGACTGATAGCAGCGGCCCTATGTTTGGAAGGGAAAGCTTTAGCTTAGTTCCAGTAGATGATAGCATGGCCACTAACAAAGCAACTGGAGAAAACTATCAACAACGTCCCATCCTTCCACCTTGAGGACAAGGTGGATCTTTGGGAGGGGAGTATTGTTAGACCGGTCTAGTCGGTCCACGCGGGACCGACTTACGGGCGAAACAACAGAGCTTTTCCACCTACGGATGTCACGAGAGCCGCCGAAGCAAACGAAGCATTTTAGGAAGGCTTTTTGAGGGATTTGGGAGAGAAATTTGAATGTAGGGACCGTTTAGGGATTTCCTTTTTATTTGTATGCATTAAATAGTTTATTTTCCTAGGGTTAGGGCATCTGGAATTTGGTTGATTTTGGGATCTCTTAGGTTAGGTTTTGGGCTCTAGATTAGTCTAGAGATTGGGAGACATCGATCCTCCTCTCGAATAGAGGATCAATTGTATCTTGCTATTTTCCGTTTCTATTTCATCAAATAATACAAATTCCTACTGTTTTCGTGGTTTTGTCGCTGTTTTTGTGGAGAATTCTCACTGTTTTCAGGAGATTGATCGGAAATACTTGAGATTTACAAGTGTTTCCTATCACAATCCTATTCCTACAGTTATGTGCTTCTTCATATGATTTCCCAAGCTCCTACTCCTATGGGATTTAAATTGACACAAGCTCTGTTTCTTGGATTTCCTATATCTACAGGCTCTGGGATTATGGGCAGCTCTGTTTCTGACCAACGGGCTTTACATTACATGGCTTGCTCTGCTTAATGGCTTTCCGATTATAATGGGAGAGGAAGCATTGCTTCTCAGTTTTGCTTTACAGGATTTTGAGGAGGTGTCTAGCTTTATCATGGTCTTGCATTCTGATGCGATTTGGAAGTGAAATAAAAAAACATAGAAGAAGAAATTGCTAGAACACAAATATTAGGGCTAATTTTGATTAATACTTTAACAATAATGAAAGATACAATTGATCTACTATTTGAGAGGTAGATCGGCTCTCCCACAAACCCTAGACGCCTCTAGAAAATTCTCAAAGAAAAGCTACAGCAGAAATAACAATTGCATAATCTAAAAATAATACCTAGTTAGCCCTAAATAGGCTCCCCTACTTCCCTCCCAAATCAGTCTCCTTTCCTTAATTAATTCCCTCTCAATTTTGAACTCTTTCCCTAAATAATTCCCTCCCAATTATCATTAAAACCTTCCTAAATCTCTCCCTCTATTTCTCTTTCTAATATATTGAATTAAATTCTTCTTGGGCCCCACAAGGGGGGCTGAACCCCCCTCACTAGAACCACCCAGCTCTCCTGTTGGGTCCGGTTCAGAGAAATCGGGCGTAACAATACTCCCCCCAAAGACGCACCTTGTCCTCCAGGTGGAAGGATGGGAACTGTCTCATAATCGACTCCCATGTAGCATCGTGCTCCGGCAAATCCTTCCACTTGATTAATACTTCTTGTGCACCTGTTTCTTCTACGCGCACACCTTCTACACCTAGAGGTTCCAAAATGATCTCCATGTCTTCTGCCAAAGTCGGGGATAGTGAAAATGATGTGTGATCTCCTATCGCCTTCCTCAGCTGCGAGAAATGAAAGACGGGATGCAATGTTGATGAAGGTGGTAGCCTCAATCGATAAGCCATTGCTCCAATGCGCTCCACAATCTCAAAGATCTAAAATATCATGGGGACAATTTCTCATTCCTCCTCATTGCTAGTGTCTTCTATCTTTAGGGCCTCAACTTTAAATAAATCATATCTCCAAGCTCAAAGTGTACTTCTCTCATGTGCTCATCCGCCTTTCTTTTCATGATCTGCTGAGCTCTCAAGAAATATTCCTTGACTCGGATAATACCCTGTCCCTTTCCTCTAAGCACTGGTCTACACTGGCTATTGGTGTAGTGTTGTGTTCATAATGAATTAAATGAGGTGGGGCCATCCCATAGAGAATCTTAAGGGGGTGGTTTGTGCTGCAGAATGGTACAAGGTGTTGTACTAATATTTGACCCAAGCAATCCACTTTGCCCAACTCTTTAGTATATCTGATACAAAGCATCTCAAATAGGTCTCTACACTTCTGTTGACTACCTCTGTTTGGCCATTCGTCTGGGGATGGTATGTCGTACTCCTCTTTAGGATTGTCCCCTGTAAACGAAACAACTCATTTCATAAATGTTTAACGAACACCTTGTCTCTGTTTGACACAATGGATTCTGAAAATCCATGCAAGCGCACTACCACTCGTATGAAAGCAGTAGCCACAAAAATCGCGGTGTGAGGGTGCTTCAGAAGAATGAAGTGTGCATATTTGCTCAGATAATCCACGACTACCAGAATAATTGATAACCCCTCCAAAAGAGGGAACCCTTAGATGAAATCCATCATCACTTCCTCCCACACCCTTTTTGGCAGAGCTAGAGGCTGTAGTAACCTTGCTAGCGTCATGGCTAAGTACTTGTGCCTTTGGCACACATCACATCTCATTACACAGCCCTCCACATCGCGGCGCATCCCCACCCAGTATAATTTCGTTGATAGCCAACTGTAGGTTTTCTGAGCTCTTGAATATTCTCCCACTGCACTGCCATGAAACTCCTGCAATAACTTAGGGATGTATCCCGACACCCTCGATAAAACGAATCACCCCTGATGTAGAAGTTGGGCGCCCGTCAGTATGTAACTGGGATGACTAGCCAAGTGCTGCAACAAATTGCATAACAAATGGTATGCTGAAGTCTGAAAGTGCTAACGCTGGCACGTTGGTCATGGCCTTGTTCAACTGCTTGAAGGCCTGTGACGCTACTTCCCCCCAATTGAAACTGTCCTTCTTCAGCTGCTATGTCAGGATGCCATGCTATCATGCCATACCCTCGCACAAACTTCCAATAATATCCAATGAGGCCTAAGAACCCTCTCAATGCCTTCAGGTTCTTAGGTAAAAGTCAGTCCAACATAGCCTCAATCTTGGACTGGTCTGTCGCTACGTCTGCTCTGCTCACCACATGCCCTGGGTACTCTGCATGTGGTTGTGCAAAATAACATTTATGCATGTTAGCATACAGCTGGTGCTCCCTCAAAGTCTCCAATATAGTCCTCAGATGATCCGCATGCTCTGTCTCCATACAACTGTAGATCAAGATGTCATCAAAAAATACCAAGAAGAACTTTCTAAGGGTTGGAAAACCTGGTTCATTAGGGGCTGAAAAGAGGTTGGGGCGTTGGTAAGGCCGAAAGACATCACCAAGAACTCGTACTGACCCTCATTAGTCCTGAAAGTTGTCTTGTGTACATCCTTAGGCTTCATTCTAATCTGGTGGTATTCTGACTTCAGGTTAGTCTTTAAAAAAATGACCGCTCCAAACAACTCATATAAGAGCTCATCGATTACAGGGATAAGAAACCTGCCAACATCATTTCCTTGTTCAGGGCCCTATAAAATCTCCCCACCGTCCTTCTTTTTCACTAATAAAATTGGAGTGGAAAAGGAGCTCACACTGGGCCTGATAATCCCTGCCTCCAGATCTCTCTGATGAGTTTTTCTATCTCATCCTTCTAAATATGTAGGTACCAGTACGGTCGAACACTGATAGGGTAAGCTCCCTCCTTCAAGGTAATACCGTGCTCGTGCTCCCGGGGTGGCGATAATCCGCTAGGCTGCTAAAAAACCCCAAGAAACTACTGCAGAAGCTGATGTACACACTACGGAATCTTGTCTGCCTCTGGATCTCGGATCCCTTCCGAACTCTGCAACTGTACCAGGTATCACAGCCCTACTCCTTGTATTGCCTTGACCATAGTTTTGAGTGAAACCATAGTTCTGCATAGGCTGGCATCCCCTCGCAACACCACATTCTTCCCCTCCATCTGAATCTCCATAATCAAGGACTTTCAGTCCACATTGGTCTCCCTGATCATCTGTAACCACTTCATCCCTAAGATCACATAAGTGCTCCCCAAATCCAAGGGAAGAAAATCATCCACTATCTCTATGCCCTAGAGTGCCAGCACCAACCTCCTGCAAATCCTCCTACTCCTCTCTACCTTTCTTGTTCTCATCATGACTCCAAAGCTCCTTATATCCACTAAGACTACCACTGGCTGCTCCCCAATCTATCCCCTCGCCTTCATGATGTGATTTGGATTAAATCCCACCATAGAATTTAGGGACACTTACGCCACATCAAGGCGTAGGTGCTCTCTTCCTTCTACTTCCGCCACCAGGTCCTCAATGTCAGTCTCATCCTCCTCACAAACTAGAAGGACCTAGAGTGTGTGGTCCTTGCACCGATGGCCTGGTGCATACTTCTCATCACAACGAAAGCACAGACCTTTTGCTATGTTGTCCTGCACCTTCGCCTCTATGAGACGCTTAAAGTTGGCCCCTAGGAGAACCCCCCCCCCCCCCCCCCACTCTTATCCCTTGGTGCCTCCCGCTAAAATGATATTGTTTGGGTCATCGGTGCTAGTGAAGTTGAGATACTTCTGTAAAAGCCTCCCGCAACCCCACTCTCACTACTTCTCTCCATCTGTCTCTGATCCTCTGCTATATGCGCTAGCTCCATCGTCTCCTTCAACCCCCTCGGCCTCAGCACTCAAAGGTCCGCTAATATGTCGGGCTTGAGGCCCATCATGAAATTTTCCTCTAAAACTGCCTATGAAATCCCCCTCAACCTTCCTGACAACAACTCGAATATTTCCCTGTACTCCATGAAAGTCCCCTCCTGAGTCGATGCAAGGAATTACTTGTGTAGATCTCCTTCACGAATGACTTGGAAACATTCCAACAAGTAATCCTTAAATTATTCCCATGAACGGATCGGATATCTAGCCTCTCTCCACTGGAATCAAGCGAGTGTTTTCCCCTCCAGACATAACCCGACGACTGTAAGCTTCTCCTCCTCTCTCAACCCATTCACCGTAAAATATCTCACCACCCGGTATACCCACCCATGGGCATTCTTCCCTTCAAACGCTGGCATCTTCAGCTTCCTCACCTTCGCTTCTCCACCCCAACTTCCTCTTCCGCCACTGGTTCCCCCGTGAAACGAGGGTGGGAATCCCACCTTTCTTCCATCAGCCTACTATGATCTGATCCCCATGGCTAGGTTCGTCCACCTCCTTCCCCAGTTGCCCATTCCCCTTGCCCAAGTGGCCTTCCGTAGTAGTCGGTCACTCCACCGCCCCCGCCATAAAACTCCCTTCTTGCTTCCCCCTCTATCTGAAACTCCTGATTTGCCTCTTATCGGAGCCCTAGGCGGTGGTTTTTGATGAAAGAAGCTTTCCTCTTCGAACTCTACCCACCTGACCTCTTTCCCCTTAGTTGTGGTCAAGAGAATCCCGGTCGATTCTAAATTAAGGTTAGCAATTGGAAACCCCGGTGAAGTTTTTGTCTCTAAGAGCTTCCTTAACATCTCCTCCATCCCTCCAAATCGATTTTCCATATGATTTTCCATGGATGAAAACATTCCTTCCATGGTTGAGAATTTCTCCTCCACGCCGGATTTGAATTGCTCCATCCTGCCTTCCAACGCATCCACCTTCTTTGCCCATTGTCTAAAAAAAAACTCACTTTGATACCAATTTAATTCGATTTGGAAGTGAAAACAGCAAAATATAGAATAAGAAATTGCTAGAACACAAATAATATGGCTGATTTTGATTAATACTTCAACAATAATAAAAGATACAATTGATCTGTTATTCGAGAGGTAGATCGGCTCTCCCACAAACCCTAGACGCAGATAGGGAACTCTCAAAGAAAAGCTACAACATAAATAACAATTGTACAATCTGAAAGTAATACATAGTTAGCAATAAATAGGCTCCCTTACTTCCCTCCCAAATCAGCATTCTTTTCTTAATTAATTCCCAGTCAATTTTGAACTCTTCCCTAAATAATTCTCTCTCAATTATCATTAAAACCTTCCTAAATCTCTCCCTCTATTTCTTTTTCTAATATATTGAATTAAATCTTTCTTGGGCCCCACAAGGGGGGCCGAACCCCCCTCACTAGAACCGCCCAACTCTCCTGTTGGGTCCAGTTCAGAGGAATCGGGCGTAACACATTCATACATGCTTTGGGAATCTGTATGATTCACAAACTATTTAATACCATTTGTGGCTCTTATCCAGGGCTCCTTATCCATGGGTGTCTACTCAATGGTTGCCAATAAATAGATGTATTTTGAGGCATGTAAAATCAATCAATGGCATGAATAAAATTTAATTTTGGATGTGAAGACCATCTGCTTTGCATGGGGATCCCTGATCATGTGTCTGACCTAAAAGCCTATAGGGAGAGAGTCTATCCTTCTTAAAGCGTGAGCCTTTCTAATTGATCTCTTTTACTATTATGTATTCTTCTCATTTCTTACTTTCATTATTTTGTGGTTAACAAGGGAGAATTATTTTCATTCAGATCTATTAAACTTGTTTCTTTTGAGTATGAAATCATAATTGATTATGTTGTCTTTATGATATATAATCCTCATTGTTAACTCCTATTAGGAGACAAAAATCCTTTCGCTGAAACTTGGGTTTCATTTATTTTCCTATCATGCGTCGCTTATAAAATATAATTGTGAGGGACATCTTGCTTCCTAAGTGTTTTCAATGTTATATTTGCATCTCATCAAATTATCATAGAATTAAATACAGATCTTCATTAGAAATTCTAGACCCTAAAACATCCATCAAGAGATTATAGTACAATACACAAGAAAATAATCCAAATTTCAACTAAAGGTAACAAGCATTTTGAAGAAGACAACAAACATGTCAGAACATACCGTTGAGAAGTCCCTCTGAGGAAGTGCTCCAATGGCCCTAAGGCGAGCAACAAATGGCTGTATAGCCTGTAAAAGCATACTATTGATTCCAATAGCATCCTTGCCCATTGGGACCTGATGTTATTATTAACAGAATTACTACGTGACTAGAAAGAAAATATGAAATTTTACAGGTAAAAGAATTTATTTCAGCACTTACCTCTATTAATTCAAGTTTCCTGCTGTGCACATATGGACTTACATCACGATCACTTTCATGGCGATACTCTAGGGTTGAAATGCATAAGTTATCAATGACATTCTGAATTGTCTGGTGTTTTGCTGAGTAACCAGATTACATAAAACATTTCATATGAAAAAGAGAAACTGAACAGAGGAAAATATAATTTATTAGCATAAACACTAGACTTACATCCTGGAGTTGCAGTCAAAGCTAATATTCTTAGTTGCACAGGCATTGCCATCAACTACATCCACAAAAAAAGGGAACAACCAATTAAAGGCATTCACAGTCAGCATACTAGTAGATCCATGAGTGAACTATTAGTTAGGGATACTAATTAAATTGTAAGAAATTGTACTGAGGGGAATAAATACACATGCCTCTCGAACTGCAACACAGTAAGAATAGTTTCCCATGGCTCGATGAGCTTCATCAAAAACCAAACAGACAAGTTGTCTCACCAAGCATATGCCTGAGGAAAACAAGATTGTATAAGTTCATGCACTAAGAAAAATGAAAAAAAAGGAAAACAGCAACAGAAACCGAATGATTAAAGGATAAAGCCAACAAGCTACAATGTTTATAAAATGTTTAGACCTGGAATGATTGAAGGAAAACAGTAACAGAATACTGCAAGGTTCAGCTCTAATGTTTATAAAATGTATTTAGATCTGGAGTCAAAGTCAACAAGTTACAACATTATATTAAGAGAATACTAAAGAAACACGATCTAACAAAAAACATAAGGAAAAAAAAGAACCACATCATTTTTAAAGAAAAAAGTTCAAAGAAACATATGTAGCTCAAATCAGATGATCAATTAGAATTTCAACTTCAAACAGCAAGCAGTTTAAATTGAATCCATTATCCGATTCGTACCCTCAATATTAGTCATTTAGAGAACCTTATTCATTCAACAAATTATCCGTTAAATTGAATATCTAGTCTTCACAAGAATGTCTTTTGATATCAACAGTCTAAATAAATAGATAATAGGATTAAATAAATAAATAAATTATCTATCTAAATAGATAATAGGATTGGAAATAAAAGGGTTGCAGTCTATGCTCGGAATAAATAAATAAATAAATAAAAGGCATGAATAAAGATTAGCATCAAAGTTGAGAACATTTCTATAATAAAAAGGATTAAAAGGTATATAATGATTACGCTAAGGGTGAAAAAGTTGGTGTAGCAGTCATTGAACTTAAATTTTAAAGATGATAACAAGTCAATTCGCTATGACCATGATTTTGGGGATTATTAAAGTAACATGCCTGGCCACAATACAATATATTGCATGGCAGATGCAATTACAATATGAAAAATAAACTTGGGATTCAAGAATGTTTGAACTTATCAATAGAAAGAGAAAACAACTCATCTACTTCTTAAACCTTACATAAGTAGGCGCCGATTTATGTCATTCATAAAATACTTTTGAATGTCAACTCTTGAGAACTTCTTGTATGAAAATACAAGCATCCAAATTGTCAAATTATCAAAAAATAGGGTCATTGATAGTACATTTGCAAGACAATTCAACCCTAGCTCAAGATCATCTCAAATTCATTAAATTTGATCTCAAATCACGTCAAGTTTAATTAAACCTATCTCAATATGATCTCGATTTGAGTTAGGTATGGCCAATTAATTTTGATTTGAGCTCATTGATCCATCCTACAAGCCATTCCGATTTCAAAATAATCTTCAATCTCCTAAGGCATTTTTAGTTAAGACTTCAAGTAAACTAATGCACTTGATGAATAGTTTAAGCTAGATTAATACCTATTCATGTTCATTCAAGTTAGTAAGTAAATAAGTTTGAATATTTTTTAAAAACTGAAAAACAACATGAACCAAACTTGAATACAATATAACTTGTTTATTTTTATTGACAAACAAGCTTGTTTATTGTGCAACAAGTAAATTGTTAAATACTTGACATTCAACTCAATGATAGTTCATATATTATTTAATTAAAATTTAGCTAAATATAATTATTTATTTATTATTTAATAGTAATACATCATAAATTTATTTATTACTCAATGTAACTTTCTCATTTCATTTTTTCATATTTCTGCCTCTCATTGCTTTTTTTTTTTTTTCTTTTTTTTTCTTGTTCTGGGCTTCTGAGTTCAATCGCTTTCAATCTCCCCAATCGGCAATCACCCAAGGTTGCCATCCAAAGTGATGGTACATTGAGGTATCGACTCACGTGAGCACACAGAGTTGAGCATTTGAAAAAAATAAATAAATTATTTAGTTAGAGACTTCGGTGTAAGGTAACTTCATTATTATCAACTTGGTTGCATATTTTTTCTTGATTAGCTACTTCTGGGAAGAACTATCGTATTCTAGTTTCAATTTGTTTAAGAACTTTCTGACTTCTTATGAGTGTAGAAAATGGTAGTAAATATGATAAAAAATGTGAAATATCTTTTCGGAAGAATAACTATTGAGTTATTTGTCCATAATTTTATATATATATGTTCAAAATGACATGCTTAGTGATTTAGGAAACTTTGAATGGATGTTGTCAATATTAACTTACTTCAAAAATAATTTCGATTTGATAAATGCCATTCAAAAATAACATTTTTTCAAATGTGTAACTGTTAGACCGGTCCAATTGGACCGGTCACCGGTCCAGCCGGACCGGCCCAGGCGGAACGAGGCGGACATTGTCCGCCTCCCGCTACAGCCGCACACGAGCCGCAACCTTACGGGAGCCGAATAGGAAGGATTTTTGAGGGATTTGGGAGGGAAATTTGAATGTAGGGACTGTTTAGGGATTTCCTTTTGATTTGTATGCATTAAATACTTTGTTTTCCTAGGGTTAGGGCATCTTGAATTTGGCTGAAATTTGAGATCTCTTAGGTCTTTTGGGCTCTAGCGGCGTCTAGAGATTTAGGAGAGAAAGATCCTCCTCTCAAATAGAGGATCAATTGTATCTTGATGTTTTCCATTTCCCTTTCATCAAATAATACAAATTATCTACTGTTTTTGTGATTTGTGTGGACTTTTGTGGAGTTTTCTCGCTGTTTTCTAAAGATTGATCGGAAATACTTGAGATCTTCAAGTGTTTCCTATCAGTAACTTTTGCTATCTAGTGAATATGAAGTATTTGATCATGTGTTGACTTTGTTAGTTGTGGTAATTTCTCTTGACTCCTATAAGATCTCAATCTTTTTGAGAAATTCGTATAAGTTACTTTCCACATAATGGTTTCATCCAAATAAATATTTATATTTATTTTGTACCTTAATTTTTTTCAAATTAATTAATCCATTATTAATGAATTTGTATATTGATAAAATGCAATCCATATTTATTTCTCTATTTCAAAGAACAAATTTGCTAGTACTTGACTATATTGTATGATTGCAAAAATGTTTTTTTATGAATGGATATCAAGTAATTAGATACCAATTCCAAATCAATTGAATTGTTTGTTCATTTAGACTCATAAAATTCATAAAATTATGTACTAATATAAGAAGCAAAGTATTCATTCAATTCTTTAGCTTGTATATTAGCTCACCTAAGTGTTAATTTGATTAATTTGACAAGTACAAGCCAAGTTTGATAACAGAAAACTTTAAACAAGTCAAGTATGAACATATATGTGAATGCTAAGCTTGAGCTTGAGCGGAACATGAACAATTTGTAGCATGAGCAAGCCAAGTCCACTCTCAGCTGTGCTCATGTTGGCTCAACTCAATTAAACCCTATTCTTGATCTTCTATACATACATACTCTCAAAAATATATAGATTCATATATATAAATGCATAAATTCATACATTTATTATTTCAAATTTAAATATGTTATCATAGAGATTTTATTAACTTACAGAATGAAGACTTAAATTTGTCTTTATTATTATATGTCATCATAATTAGGGATATTCTCTTCTTTAATTTTTCATTTTCTTCTGAGTTTATCTCTTGTATTTACGTATATATAGACATGCGTATTGGTATTACAATCAATCAAGAAGTTTTGATGATTTAATACATAGTATCATGATAAGCCATGCTTGATACCTAACAGCCTAACTCACACCATTGCCCAACCCCACCTACCTTACTAGTTGTTGCTCATACTAATATGCGATCTCCCTTGACACTCGTACTTGCCTTGTTGCAAGCACGCACACATATATAGCATTAGCCCTATTGTGCGCTCACTTGCCTAGAGCACCAACCTCCTATGGTGAAGCCGAGAGCATGAAAGGCTCACGCTATTGTCAAGCCCAATCATCCAGGCAAAGAGGATGAATGGCCACGTGTTAGTGTTGAAACCAAGAGCGTGATAGGTTCGCCACTTCTCCTGCTAGCTTTGACCTCATATGTGTTTGTCTAAGCCAATTGCATGCCTCAAATGTACAATCAACTTTTGAGATGCCCTAATAAACATTGATTATAATAACAAATAAAATATAAACAATATTAATTTTATTTTCAAACCTAAATCATAGAAATGAAAATAGCACGTGCTAGCTATATGTTATTACAAGTGCATAGCACAACTGTCATCATTTTTACTAAGGTTCTAGGACCTCTTCATTTCTCCAATCTTTGTAGCAAGTAGTAACTCATTGATATATATGCTCCAACTTTAAGAGAGAGTGTTATTAAGGAAAATTATCCATTAAAGATCTTAATGCTTAATGATAAAAGATCTTTACTACTGCAATATATCATCATAAGTGGAGATAATCTCCTATTTAATTTTCCATAATTTCCTACACATTTTATCTAATGTATTTAACTCTATATAGGCACATGTATCAGTGAAAAAATCTGAACGCACACAAAAAATGAATTTCCAAAAATGTATGAGTTGTTTATGAGTTGTTTATGAATTTGACTTTTAATAGGACACAATGGAGAAAAAGGATTCATGTAGCCGACCCCACGTAGTGGGATAAAGGCTTGATGTTGTTGTTGTTGTTGTATGAGTTGTTTATGAATCAGCAGCCATTAATTTAACTTTTTAAACTTCTTTTAATTTAATTTTGTTCAAACTCGTAGCATTCAAACACAGCCTTAAAAGACAATCAAATAACTTCACTGACTTAGATATACCGGCAGTCAGGAATGTAAGAAAAATCCGTACAAAATGCGGGAAAACTGTAAAGAATAACTAGACTAGTATCTAGAAAAGTGAAATGTTAAGTGAATTTCAACCATCAATCTTTATGAACTAATGTCGTATGTGAAAAAGGAACCATCTACAGTTTCCGTGAGGGTTTTCAGAAAAATAAATAATCATGCAATGATAATCCCAGAAATAATAAGCTACTTCAAAGCATGACAATATCTTTGCTGCTCAAGTCGGGAAATTTTGTTGACATGCATAGAATAAAATATGCACCAGATTGAATGTCCTTTTCAAACACTTGTGGGGTGACAAAGAAGACTCTTTTAGCTTTCCAAAATCTTGACCGCTTTGGAGGACTCATCTGACCTGTCATATCAATTGTCCACTCCTGCAATCAGCTAGTCATATTCTTAACATGCTAAAAAAATAGTAAACATCTTCCTGATATATCAACGTTTGTACATTTAAATCGCCCAGATAAGCCCAACAGCTTCAGTACCTGAGGGATCCCAACAATGTTATGACATGCTTCAATCTGCTGCATCACAAGAGGCCGTGAAGGAGCAGCAAAGACAATTTTACCTGTCAATTTTGTAATTATTTGAACAATCTATGAAGGATTTAACAAATTTAAATAAATCATTAATTTGTTCGAAGTAAGAGAGCGACGACATTAGTAAATGCATTGCCAGTAAAGCAATGGCATTAATAACTATGCATTACGAAACCAAACCGGGCATCACTATAAAAAAAATGATGACAGTTCTCTCAAAAAACTGCCTAGGACCAAATGTTTCGATAAAGCGCTTGTTATGAATTTGAGAGATTGAGCAAATCTATTCAATAAAAAAGTATAAGTTCTGGAATGATTCTAACAGTCCTTTAGTCTAACTGGGTAATTTTAAATCATTTCAACACAGCATAATTTTAACACTTCTACTCACGCATTTCATTGACCAACTATCCCCCAGTCATTCATTAAGTTTCATGGTATTTTGGGTCTATTAACCATTTTTATCGTATGAATGTCTACTGCTGAACCATTACAATGCATGATATAGTTCGTGTCCAAACACATTCTTCTAATTCTGTTTGATGCTTTGATGTGAATTCTTCAAAACAATCAAGTTAGATTTGATCTTAAACAGCTATTGAAATAGATATCACATTCTCCTCAGCCTAACTTAAAACACTGATATGTCTGGAGTCCAGTTTATCAGAAAAAATCACTAGTAATGAGATTGTGAAGTAGAGAATAACCAAACCTCTACCATCCATCTTAACACAAAAATCAAAGCTAATATAAGCAAAATAATCAACAAATTAAACAAAAGAACAGAAAATTCTTGGATTAAATGACCGAAGAAAAGCTACCTTACAGTAAATTATTTAGGGCAGTTATTGAGTTCCAGATACGCAGGGCATGTAGAAATATGCTTTAGCATGTTTTGGGTAAAGATTTAAAAAGACATTAGAAACCACTTGCCTTTAGGAAACCATCTAAAGTAGTTATACATTACAACAGCAGCAATGAGAGTCTTTCCAAGACCGGTTGGTAATGCGACCAGTGTATTTGAAAATAGGGCATTTTTAACAATTGCAAATTGGTAATCACGAAGGGGGATATTAACTGCAAAAAAGGAGAAATCAGATAAAGATGAAAAATGATCAATATTTTGTATCAGTATTCTCTTAAAGATGAGATCATGAGAAACAATCTTCTAAAATTTTAAATTCTGCTATTTACAAACCATAAAAAGAGCATTGAATATGAACGCCCTAACAAATCTCAGGATAGATGGTTCGAGAAACGCAAATTGCCTCAAAATCAAGAGACACGCATGGTCGAATGGAATTCAATCTTCACATTGTGCTTGAAGAATTTCCATATCATCAGAGAAGAAACTCAGAAACTTCAACATGAACTTGCTAATCAAAAGTAGTCAGCTTGAGGCTGCTGATAATGAAAACCTCGTGATCATTTTTTTGTTTTAAGTGCATTGAAAAGTGAAGAAAGGTCATATGTTTGAACAGTTTTAATAAGTTAATTTAAAATCATCACAGGATGGTTGTCATTTTCAGATTTAATTGTCTTCTATATGAAATTACAACGTCGAAGTGCAACCATCACCGCTATGGACATGGGTTTTAATTGCAATAACAAGTCTTGTAAAATTAAATTGTTGAACGGGCTTGTTTGCAGGTTTACATACCGGTGAACTCTTGCAAGACAATTCTTGCATGTTTAATGCTTTCTGAGAATAAAGTGCTCGATTGTTTGTCAAAAAAATGCATCAACTAAATCATTAGCTTTTTGCATTCCATATGCAGATTCCATGCCGCATGCTATGAAATGAAAGCAACTTATATGTAATGGAGGGGGAGAATTTGCAGTTGAAAGGAATTGAAAGGGTTGAACAAATGGAAATAGTCACCCTACCCCCGAACAAAGAAATAAATAATTAAAAATAGATTGCATATATTTCAAAGTTTATTTTCTTTAGTGATAGTAAATCTAGTTTTGGGCAACACTAAAATAAAATATAGTTCCAGTCAGATAATGAACTTCAAATGGCATATTCATATTGATTCCAACAAGGCTGCTCATGCCTTAGACGAACTTCTGCTGGCATATTGCTTCTATATGTGATGGCAATGATGTTGAATGCATAATGACTCTATACCACAAAATGTTACCGACCACAGCTTAGCGTGGAAAACAATATAGAGTACAAACAGAAGGGATGAGGTTTCACGTCCCTATTTCTTGCACTTCTCAGCAGCGGTATGTTGTAGAGAGACAAGTGCTTAAATAGGTATGCAGAATATCAACATCAACAAGAAATCTATCTCTTTAATAAGTTAGAACTAACTAGGAAGTAGGGCAAGCACAGATATGAATCATGTCATAATATTTTTGTTGAATTATCATTGTATTTCTTTAATTAGTTCATATTTAATATTTATAGTCTTAACCTTGACTTATATGAACAACATGGTCAATTGTTAGTTTACGATTAATTTGATTATTTAGTGATGTATTATAAGATCTATTGTTATAAATAGAGGTATAGGAGTCATGTAATAGTTAGACTATAAGACTATGACTATTGAAACAAATTTGATGTTTTGCGTGACTTCTTTTTAAATCTAGGTTATGTGTCAAGTTTCCTTTTCTCATAGGCTATGTGCAAATTTTATTCTTCCCCTTTCTCCCCTCTTTTTTCCTTCTTCCATAACATAAATTTCATCCTAGGAATCTTTATTAGCAATGCAACACGAAGTTGAACTAAGCTATGATGTAGATTCAAGGTATCCATAACATTCTTGATTGTAAGAGCTTATGGCTTCCCATTCGTAATTCATTTGGCATATATAACTGATGAATCCTTCAAAAATCAAGTGATAACCCAACTACCTTGTTGTTTAAATTCAACATAATATAACTAGTTTCCCTCCCTCTCTCTCACCTATCTGAACTCCTCCCTCCCCCACCCCCACCCCCACCCCCCCTACAAGGCATTCTACCTAAAAAAATTCTCCCAAATCTCCCTAAAATTAAACTATAGCTGCAACTCTAAGCGCATCCCTAATCCATAACGCTAGTTATATAACCCTTGAACATAAACCCTAATTATAGCCATGGACCATGCGGAAAAAAGATTTAACAAAAGAATAATATGTTTGAACATTCACCAACAAAGCAATTTCTACTTGAGAATAAACCATCCATGGTTCATAAAATTTGAGAAATATGAATAAAGATGATTAATTGTTTCAAGATGTTACAAAACTAGGCTTCTTATATGAATGTACCAAATATGACGTTCCTCCCTCTCCCTGGAAAAGCGGTCCCTTCATCTCTTTTTATGATGTAGTGTCTTTGTTTATTCCTCTTCAAATATGTTCTCAATAGGATTGACTTCACTAAATTGGCACTATAGCTAACGACCTTTCAATTCTTCCTCTAGTAGCACTCAAATCTTAGAAGAATAACAACAAGCATGAATTATGTGTCATATCATAATATTTTAATTGAATTATCATTGTATTTCTTTATTAGTTCAACAGGTAATGTTATTTATTTGCATTTTAATTTTTATGAGTATGATCATTTATGAATTCAGGACAAATTGAGTATATTGACTTACTTTGTAGATCTTCCACATCCTATATTGTGTGTTAGGTTTATCCTCTTCATGAGTTGCAGGAGGGTCACTTCATCTCTCTTCTGTTTCTTCTTTTTTTACTCGACCTATTCAAAACTTCTATGTTCCAATGTGACTATACATCAATCTACTCAAGCAACTTAACATTGGAAGGCAAGCTTCATGAACTTTTTTATTGTTATTTGTCTCAACAAAATTTTAAAAAACAGCACAGTAGCAAACCCCATCCTCTCTTATGGACATTGCTAGGATGAATATACTAATAGCAAGAAAAGCATTACAGGCAGTTCATAACAGATGCTATTCTTTTCTATGCGGCTCCTCAGAGCAATTCTCAAGCAAAAACCATCTATTGCCTACAAAACGTGAATTTGTTGGAGAAGAAAATAGCATAGTCTCAAGAGAACTCCCTGCTAGTATACTATATGTCTAGCCTTATTTTATAATACTGCAAACATTGCAGAGATCTCATTCAGCACGTTAGTAGAGCTTAATCCTCCACCACTTCAACTTCACGGGTACATTTCTGAACAGTGACAAAGCAACACAATAAAGCTTCATTGCAATACCAACTGACCAGCATTCCAAATGATCCGGGTCTATAATGCAAAATCAGTCTACGTTTTCTAATTTCCCACATAACAAGTGTGTGCTCCGATGCAAGTTTGGATAAAGAAACATTCCAAGTGGTTGAATACAACCAGATTGCGCTCTTTAAGATTTATCTTTCCCCTCCAAGGTTAGGCTCATGGGCATCATATTGATACCAAATGCCCGTATTATTTCAACTAAATTAAATTATGGCACTAAATTAGAAGAAATAATGATAACAAAAACACACCTGGATAAATCCAGGTTTTTGCAGCTTCAAGATCAATGCTAACTGATGGAGTTCCATCTTCTGCTTCAGAAGCATCATCTCTCACACAATGGGCCTCTGCCACGTTCCCTTGGAAGCAGACTTTACTCTTTTCTTTCGCAAAACTGCCCACGTATCTATCAAGCGTGGACTGCCGCGCCCGGCAGAGTGGCACCCCCGGCATAGGGCAAACTCCACCAGCACTGGCGACAGAGGTGGATGGCCCAATGGGTGGAGGGATTGGTGTAAGCACCTCCCCATTCGTGGTGGAAGGAATGGCTGATTCGCAGGCAGAGTCAATCTCACGAACGGCCGCCTCCCAGTCGAAGCCCTGCGGGAAATAAAGAAACCTCGTGGGATGTGTGCAAAACTAGGGTTTTGCAGAAAGAGGGAACCGAAGCGGGGAAATATAAGAAAGAAGAAAAGGAATCACATCTTCGTCTAGATGTGAAGAGAGCGATGCCATCTACATCGACTCCTCCGCTATCCTTATCGCCATGAAAGAAACTCGAGGCTTCTTCTGCGTGTTTTGGCGCGCAAAACCTCTGTCGCTATAGCACAGTGGGCAATCGGTCGATAACCGATATAGTTTAGAAATTTTGACTTACTAATAATAAAGCTGTTTGGTCAAATATGTTCCCGTTAGTTTTTCTAGGCAAATTTGTCAAATATAAAAATTTGAATCCTAACTTTAAGGTGAATGAGAGATTATTATGTGTGGTCATCGGATCGTTCGAAAGTCGATTAAAATATGTCACATTATTCGATATATAACGGTACATTGTAACGGTACATAATATATTGGTGACGTGACATGTCCTAATTGACCTCCAAACGGCATCCAGTGACCACACGTAATAATTTTGCCGGGTGAAGAGAGGTGTAAATTTTTTAACAATAATGATGCTTGAATATTTCTCTTTGTAGCATCTTCTTTCTTTTGATAATTTTAGAGTTCTTGTGATTAGTTTACAGTAAAACTCTTAGGCTTTTTTTGAACAATTTTCTTATTGTTTTCTAAAGTTGATTTTTAGAACAAAATTTTTTAATTCAAACTTTGATTGTGAAAAGCAGTAAGAAATCTATCTTAAATTAAGCCTTAATCACATTGAAGGGTTGAGAAAATTCAAACTTTAATAAATAATAATAATCTACAAATCAATGATTCAGCAACTTTCAAAATGTGAGATATGATTGTCACTTCATAGTGAGTTTCCTAAATATTATACTAAATGGGAAAAAGATTGTCTTGGTTGTTACCAACTGGCTATAACAGACATTAGTCACTTGAGGAATAGAAGGGAAAATTTAATTGTGACATGTCATAATTATTATGATTATATTATGAGTTATCGAAGTTATTGATTATTGTGTTATATGTATTATGATTGTATACTCTCTAGTATTAAAATTATAGTTCAACAACAACAATAATAACATCAAGCCTTTATCCCACTACGTGGGGTCGGCTATATGAATCCTTTTTATCCATTGTGTAATAATAAGAGTCAAATTCTCATTAAAATCTAATAAAAATTATTATTTCTAATATTTTCTAACCAAGTCTTTTTAGGTCTACCTCTACCTTTCTTAACATAAGTCAAATCTAATTAACACAGCTACTCTCCTAACCAGGTCATCGGAAGGCCGTCGTTTTATGTGATAAAACCATCTAAGGCGACTCTCTCTAAGCTTATCTTCCACTAGAACTACTCCAACCTTTTCGCATATATGCTCGTTTCATATCCTGTCTCTAAGAGTAAAGCCACTCATCCACCTGAGCATCCTCATCTTTGCAACACTTAACTTAACAATATGCTTCGCTCTTTTAATGGCCAACATTCTGCGCCATAAAGCATTGTAAGTCTCACCACCATCTTAAAGAATTTTTCTTTAAGTTTGAGGGGACTTTTCTATCACAAAACAAGCTCGATGCAATGCTCCACTTTAACCATCCAGTTTAAATTCTATTAACAATATCCCAATCTATTAATTTCACAATCACTTAGAACAGTAGACAAAAGATATCTAAAACGTGTACACTTATTAATGACTTGATTGCCCAAAATCATAATCCCCCACAATTTCTCTTACTATTAAAATTACACTCCATATATTTGATTTTAGATCTACTTAAACGAAAACCTTTAAATTATAAGATTAACCTCCATAGTTCAAGTTTACCTTCGACTCCCTCTCTAGTCTTATCAACAAGAATAATACCATTAGCAAAAAAACATACACCAGGGCACAACCTCTAGCAAATGTCTAGTAAGAACATCCATGCCTAAAGCAAAATGATATGGGCTTAAGGCTGATCCTTGATGTAATCCAAGTGAAATAGGAAAACACTTGGTCAAATCACACTTTGTGTTTGAGCACAAGTAACAACTCCTGCATACATATCATTAATGACTTGAATATAAGCATTATTAACCCCTTTCATTTCTAGAACTCTCTATAGCACTATTTTTTAAACTTTATCATATGCTTTCTCTAAATCAATAAATATCATATGTAGATCCTCCTTATTCTCTCTATACATCTCCATCGAACCTCTCAATAATTAATGTATAACTTCCATGGCAGACCTACGTACTTGACATGAATCGAAATTGATTTTGAGAAATATTAGTATTACGTCGTAACCTAAACTCCATAACTCTCTCCCATAGTTTTAAAGTATGACACATTAACTTAATGCCTCTATAATTTGCACAATCTTGTACATGTCACCTTTATTCTTAAAAATAAGAATCAATATCTTCATTCTCCACTCATCTGAATCTTTAAATAATATTAAAAAGTTTAGTAAGCCATGAAATTCATTCATCTCCTAAGCATTTCCACATCTTTATTGGAATATCATCAGGTCCAACAACTTTTTCACACTTCATTTTCATTGAAGCCTCTCTAATTTTAGTTTTACTAATACATCGATAAAAATAAAATTTTATATTTTCATTTAGGATGCCAAGGTCACTAAAGTCAATCGTATTCTTACAATCTTCATTAAAAAGTTTATAAAATATCTCATCCACCTTTGTTGAATATCCTCTTCTAATAAAAACACTTTTCAATTTTCATCTTTAACGCACTTCACTTAAACTAAATTTTTACTACTCATATCCCTTTGTTCGGTTAACTTATGCATATATCTTTCACTCTCCTTAATATCTAATCTATTATATAAATCATTAAAAGCTAAAAATTTTGTATCCTATATCTTTCCTCATAAAATTATGTGTTTATTTGGTTTGCTACTAAGTTTTTACAATAATTTTTTTTTATTTTAGATTAACTCATTAGATTTAAATTTGTGTCTCATTTCTATAATGCTAAAGTTGGTACATTTAATAATTGATAAATTCAAATACTTTCCTATTGATATTATCCAACAAAATCATATCACCATTACAAAATGTGGTTAGGCAATGGCATATAGAATCTATTAATATTTAAATTTGTATTATCTTAGATTGTATTGATTATCCTTAGATAGGTGCAATCTTTCAACCACCCACTTTGTGATATATTAGATATATATTATAGATAAACCACCCAACCCTTCCTTCACACATACTTTACCTTCAAATTATTATTCTCATATTATATTTCTTATTTATTTTATATTAGTTTTCATGCCATTGAGTCATCATTAATTTGGCACTACAAATATTTTAATCTTTATGCTTAAACTTTAAACCCTTTATCTGTATAAATGGTTTCCACTTAGGGTGAAAGTAGAGATTTGATGATTACATAATATCTAAGTTTCGTGATTTCTGTGCAAATGCAATTTTGTATGAAATCAAAGAAAATATATATTTTTTGTAAAATATTATTTTGACAGATTTTTTGAAATTTATTCACATGCTTAAATTAACATATATTAAATAGGATAAAAACTAAGTGATGAGGCATACAAATTCAATTCAAAGATTTGAATTTGATCTTCTTTTTAAATACTTTTTAATAGGATTTTATGCAAAAAAAGCAACAACATAAATAAGAACTTTTTTGTAATATGTTAATCAAAATTTCAAATATAGAGTTGCCTGATCCAACATTCTTAATTCAAAAGATTTTCAAGCTTTTGAATTCTAAAAAGAAAATTAATATTACAATTTTTTTTTAACAATGCTGTCGATTTTTTTATTTAAGGGATGTTTTGTTGGCTGGAAAATGAATGCTTTGGAGTTGTTTGAATGAATGTATGTGAATGCAGATGAATGTATTATTTGTTTGGTTAGAAGTAATAAATATATAGTAAAGTTCAAAATGGTTACAATCAGAGAGAGGCCGGCAGTGGCGTGCGGCTGGCAAAGGAGGGCGGCTGGCGGCGATGATAGCCGACGGGCGGTGGTGGGTGGCAGTGGAGGGCAGCGGTGGGCAGTGACGGAGATAGTGGCTGGCGGGCGGTAGAGAGCGGCAATCGGTGGTGGCCGACCGCGGGTGGCGGTCAAGCAAGCTTGTAGTATAAACGATTTTCACTCAAAATTAGAGTTCGGTTTACACTTAAAATGAATTAGTTCACTTTGCATTACATTTAATATGCTTTACATTATTTTGTATTCCAACCAAACACCAAAATTTATAAAACTCACGCATTTGAAATACTTTACGCTCTAAAGAAATCCAACCAAACAATTTATTGCATTTTATAACCTATTTTGTGAAATTTAATATGTTGATTGAATTATTTTGTAGACAGGAAATCTTTGCTTGGCTGTACGCTTTAAAGATAAAATCTCAAAAAAAAAAAAAAAATCAATAAAAATCCGTTGATCCTAAAGGTTCTAATGTTACTTGATTTGGAATATTAGAATAATCACTGCCTGTCTGCCTTCTTTAAATAAATAAATAAATAAATAAATCTACCCTTATGTTCATGTTTATTATAATAATGCATGCACGCATGATTTAAAGCTTCTTAGAAGACTGAAAATGTTTTTTTTTTCCTTTTGCAGGAATTGAAATTAATTCTAAGTTCCGACAGAGTTGATTCAGCCTTTAGACCTAACTTTGAATATTGGTTTTGTACTGATATCCAGCCGTGATCAAATTGAGTTGAGATTATATCATCCACACATGCCAGAATATTATTCTTCAATCCTACAGAAAGGTGAGAGAAAGGCAGTCCAGTAGCTATTTCATGCAAGCAAAACGAAGTGGCCAACCAGGTGAAGTGCTTTCGTCTTTATATTTAGTTTGTGTTAGTCAAGAAAGAGGAAAGGCCAAATCCCAGTAGAGAAGAAATGATGCTTTCAGTGTTTTCTTGGAACATAAAGAGTTGGTTGCCGTCTTCAATCAAGAAATATTTTCTCTGTCTCTATCACGTTGATGAGGAAAAAAATGGAGCCATTGTCTTCCTGTCAAATATGATTTGGCTTATAAAGGAAGTGTAAGTGCCAGCAAATATGTAGTGATCTTTAGACTCTTATGGAGTACTTTTAGATAGAAATGTCTGTAAAATTTGTTTGAGTGACCGACATGGAGCTTGAGTGCTGAAGTTGGTCACTGATCAGGAAAAGTCTGATTTTTCTTTTTGAGCTTTCTCGATCTGTACAACAGCTCGATCTCATCCGATTGCATAGTAATACAGAAGAAAAAATAATGGCAAATTATAAGGAATTTAGTTTGTATCGTTAGTTTGAGATAGGATTATGAGGTAATGCTTTCGTATTCCTTTAGAATTTGACAAACAAAATTATTTTGCATTTGTCTATGTACATGGGCTCACCCATGCATCTTATCGCATGCATGACTATCTACTCTTGCTACATTCATATAGATGCGGCAAGTTGTATTGTGATTATATCTGTGCTTATCTCCACACGTAATATGTATCCTCAATAATTTCTCTTAACAAAACCTTTTGAGAAAGATCTCTTAAACACTCCAGCGATCCATCGGAACTATCTCTCATGAATTAGCTCAGGAACTTGAACTATTACCGCTCTTCATATCCTCAACAAACACTCTGTAAGAAATCTCTTAGAAAAAGTTATTAGGAACTATCTCTTGGGAATTCTGTTTTTGGGGAAAGTGAAACATGAAACTAAACAAATAAGAAATATAAAATGATGGAGATAATAAATAAATACTAGGATTTAATGTAGAAAAACTCGAAATCGGGAAAAAACTACAGTGCCACACCACATCAATAAATTCACTATGAAAATTTGGGATAAATAATACATATCTCTCTCCTCTCTCACTCTCTCGTTGCTTCTCTTCACCATTGCACAATTCTCATGTTAGAACATACAAAATCACAAAGGGATGCAACCTTTAATAAAAAATGAGAAAAAAAAACTGCCAGGAGCGCCGCAACACTCAACTCTCTGCCTCAAGTTTGCTTGACAGCACCACAGTGCTGAGGTCTGGAGTGCCGCAACATCGAAATTTGGAGCGCCACAGCGCTTCGCTCTGTTTCTCTAAGCAAACTATACAGGGCAAGGGAAATTCGGTACACGGCACCGCAACACTGTACGGTTCTACGGGAAAAAAAATTTGCGGTGAGGACCCCCTGCAACCTCCCAGCGAGCTTAACAGACTGAATTGAGGTTCAATATAATAATACAACACAATTATATTCCACATATAGAACTAACACAGTTATTTTGTTCAAATTTTCTTTGGAGAATTCTCAATGTTAACCTCAAATGAAAATTAGAAGAAATAAAAATGTTGTAAATTCAATGAAATTTGAAATAAAAATGCTATATTCAAAAGAGGAACTTATGAATATTACAAGAGATACATTAAATACCAATGAATTTCAACTCACCTTCCATGATGACCAATATTATAAATAGCAGCAGTCAAGCTTATTCTCTTATTGGAGGAGATATGTACATAAGCTAGCAACATATACACGCATACATAAGATCATCCTTGGAACCTTTGAATTGCTTTACATTTGATGTAGGTCATAAAATTGAATAACTTAAATGATCAATATAGCCTTCCTTTTTTTTCTATTATATTATTACTTTGCTTTCTGATCATAAAGAGTATACTAGTATCTTTATTCTTTTTAAGACTTCATTTGGGGCAGTCTTTTATCACTATTTTTTTGTTACTTTCAAAAATTTTGTGTCTTAGGAAGTTATCGTAGAGAACATTAAGAAAATTATCTCAAACGGAACTACATCATCTCCTTCACTTAGAGGTGCAAGTGAGCCGAACCGGCTCTCAAGTCGAGCTTATTGAGTCACGAGTTCAAGTTCTAACCTATACTCGAACTCGTATATTAAACGAGCTCGAGTTTGAGCTCAGCTTAACTCAGCACGAAATCTCATTGAGCCGCCTGATTTAATCAAAATATATTTTAAAATTAATTTAAATTAGCATTACATAATATATTTTAATTATTATAAATTAATTCTATGTTAAAAAATTTTAAAAAAAATTAATTCAAACCTAAGAAATCGAGCTCAAGCAACTGAGCCGAGCTCGAGCCTATATATTTTCAAACGAGTCAAGCTCAAGCTCCGTAAAAACTAAATAAGCTTAACTCGATTATACAAATACTCGACTCGACTCGACTCGTTTACACCCCTACCTCACTTACCACTCTCACTATTTACCGTTAATCGCATTTGACACATAAGGATTAGACAGCTCAACGATCATTAGGGCCTACTGATTTGGTGGCAAACCGAACATGCATCTGTTTGCGGTTGGATGCATGGCTGGCATCCTATTAACTTATTTGCTTGTGTTATACTCCTCATACAAAAATTAATACTCCAAAAACTTCTAAATGCCAACATTTTTTTTGGGTCACATTTGAGCCATTAAGGCAAAAGTCATACACATAAAATCCGAATCTAAAACCCCTCAATTAATAGTCAAAGTCCTCAACCAATATACATGCTTCGTTTGGGGCAAATTCCTTACTGCTTTCTAAAACAGCTTTTTTGTACACAAATTTATTGAACTAAAATTTTTTTACTAGAAAATTACTTTAAAAAATAACAAGAAAGAAGTCCCAAACGAAGTCTAAGATGAGCTATCTCTGATATATTTTTCACCTCCAATGAAGCAATACTTATTTGATTGTATCACATACAAATATATAAATTTAACAGTACATTTAAAAAGTTTGGTAGTTTTGTAATTAAAAAATCTCTCGCAAGTACAACATTGATTAAAATTTTACACCATAAAGATAGAATATGTCCTCTAAAATAATATGAGATAAAGAATGTAAAAAATATAATAAAAGAGGTTCTTTTCATTTCATTGAGTTATGTTATTTTCAAATTTAATATTTATATTAATTAAAGAAATTATGTAATAATTATATGATATATGCTATATATGTTAATCGGATATTATATAAATAAGATAGATATGACTTAACTTTTTTAAATAGAAAATAATTTTTCTACAACTATAATATAAGAAAAGCAAATAGATTAAGAGACTCTAAATTTAAGATAAGCTATTAATTTTTTTTTATTTTAAAAATTTGAAGAAAAATTTCTCTTATGTAATGGCTAAACAATTTGTAAAGAAAGTAACCCGTGCATGGCATGAGAGACAAAACCTTTTTTTTTCTTCTAATTATTTTAAATAATTGATGTTATATAATAATTTCAAAGAATATTATTTAATCTCATATTCATTATATGAGGCAATTTCAAAAGAGAAAAACAAATAAACTGTTATCTTATTTTCATAATATGATAAAATAATTTATTAATATTTATAATACATTTAACAAATAATTATTTAAATAATCAAATAATATTCATTTGGAAATTTATAAATAATCAACATTACACATTATATTAAAATAAAAACAGTTAAAACTAGTTATATTATTAATTAAATCATCAAATAATTAGTAAGAATATTTTTCTTTTAAATTTTTATTATTTCAATTTATTAACCTATAGAGTTTCATTTTGGATCTTTCAGCTCATGTAATATTTTAATGATGAAATACAATATCCTTTAATTTAAAATTAATTTGCAATTTTTGATAATTAGAGTATATATATATATATATATAATTATTTATCTTGTTTTAGTGACAATGAAAATTTCTACAATAATTACAAACGCTCAATTCAATTTGTAATGTATTTTTTTAGCATTTAAAATATTCGTAAAAGGCCCCAATGGATAACGATGAATATTAAATAAATAATAAGTACTCATGACATGAAAATGGCGACAAAAAGAATTATTGACATTTTATTAGTTCCAAACTTAGGGAAATCTTTTTTCATTTTGTTCTCTTGTTGATATAATAATCACTTCGATATTCCAAAGATTCTTTCATTTATATATAAAATGAATCTATCAATTTAATTGAAATTATGCCCATATGATTAAGGCTTACCCAATGGTGTGGAGGAACATATTTTAGGCTTGTTTCCTGTTTCCACTAACAGCTAGAAATTGACAGATTAATAGATAGACAAGGTGGCTTAGTCTTCAACGTTTCTTCTTAATTAATTTTATTCCTATAAAAAGATTTCAAACTCTACAGTGATAATGTTAGCTCAAAGGCCTCTTTTGATTTTGCTTAGATAATTGAGTTTGTTACAATTCCAACTTTGCTTATTTTTCACAAATTATTTACTTTGGAGAATTATTTAGGATAACTTTAATTTCTATCAAGAGTTGAGTAAAGAAATTCAAATTGCATGTTCAATGGCATGTATATTGTATTAGTGATTTTTTCATAGAGATTTGGGCACTTGCATGATTTCTAATCAGTTGAGTTATAACGTTCTGATGAGACTTTCCGCTCATATATTAACCTGACTGAGGCTTCATTTGGGACGGCTTTATTACTGCTTCTTAAAACAACTTTTTAGTACAAATTTTAAAACTTTTGTACTAGAAAGTTATTTTAAGAAGCAGTAAGAAAGCCGTCCCAAACGAAGCCTGAATAACACGTTATAATTACATATCGTATTTTAAGTTGAGTCAAAAATTGATCAATTTGATGCCCTGATCGAATCATCCAAAAAAATTCTCATGATGATAGATATATATAAGATATATTAAGATCACAATATTCATTCAAATCTTAATAAAAAAAATTACAACGAATTTAATAAGATATAAGAAACTAAATAAAGAAATTTTTTTCTAATTTAAATCTCAATTATTTAAACATGTTGCAAGATGAGTGAGGACACTAGCCAATATTTTTTTACAATGATTGTAATTTGACCTGGGTCAACATCCAAAAATATTGACGAGGACCATTTCTAGAGCCCACCCCCCTTCATTTCCAGCCTCTTGATAAAATAATTGCGTGCGGACCTTATGCACTCTCCACCTTAAGAGTTCAAAGCACAATAATATGATATTCTTTGTTAACTTGCATCGCTTTCACTCCCTGATTATGAAAAATAATAATAAAATTGAAGAGCTCCAATGTCAATGAATGTCTAACCTAAAAGATAGATCAAATTAATTATTAAATCTCTCAAACCATTCTCACAACACATAAATAATTCATATAAAATATCTATATAATCAGACATTTACATGGAATTTTAGATTCTAGTGTGGCCAATCATACTTCTTTTTAGGATCATAAATATAATTTCAAATCATACAAGTGATCTATAAAATTTATGTATGTTAGATAATTAAACTCCTATTTAACATTGTATCATAAAATTTTCTAATAATAAAAAAGATTTCAATTTTATTATATAACGATTGTTAATTAGCAAAATATACATGATATTAACAAGTTGAGCATGTCACGTAGTTCATCTTGATCTGTTAGTTGGGAGCTTTGGCTATCAAATGAGAGGTATTGGGTTCGAGTCTTATGTACGTATATGATATGTGTGTTAGTTTTTTCTTAATTGACCTAAATATTCCTAAAAAAAAGAGCTTGGCCCGAGGAATAATGTTTTCTCATGAAGAAAAATTTATTACATGCGGACACCAAGCGCATCCGGACGTCAATCAGGAGCCACCACATCACCCAATGCACATTGCATTGCGTGAAGTGGTGGCTCTTGATTGACCTTCGGATACATTTGACATCCGCACATAATAATCTCTTTCCGAGAAGACACTCTCATTATAAAGTTAGTTTGCTTACTTAAAAGACGAGAACGGTTGAAAACAACTTATCATAGTTTCCTTAGGAGCATGAGATTGTGCATAGGAAAGGTTTGTTCTCAATTGTCGTGCAAGGTATTTTTAGGGTCATCGATCGTTGAAGAGCATTCTGATGAATTAGTAAAAAAAATACGATGGATAGATGCATTATCTCACCTCTGAGTTTATGCTGGACCAAAATGGCCCTTATTGCTTGTACTTTTGTCTTCCAATCAATCATGTATAGGGTGGTGATCAGTCAAGTCAAGCCTAGGATTCATGATGAACTATTACGTCCCTGGCTAACGATAGATGGGTTGACGGAGGCTGTTGGCTTCAAGTTTCTATTTGTGTCAAATCATCAATGTTGAAGATGACCTAATGATTTAAATTAGAAAGTGAGAACTGGAAAGATTGTCATCTTATTCAACCTACGCTGCACCTGCACGAAGGCCATAATAACACAAATCTTATCTCTCTTAACCGGACGGCTGAAATTAATCCGGAGTTCTTATTCTTGAGAGACAAATCTGTTGAAAAATAAGATGTCACCACCATTACCAGAAGCATTTTTTGAGCATCACTAGTCCTGTTAGAATAAAACAAAACGATGCATGTCAGCTCACTGTATTAATGGAGGAAGACTGTCTCCCACCTGCAGCTTGTTGGACTCATTGCTTTGACTACAGCTCGCCACCTGTGCTTATAACGATCTCTTCCTTATTTCTTCTCCTTCATTGGATTCCTCTCTGGATTAAAACCTTTACTTAATTTCTACGTACCTGTCATTGATAGGCTTTCAAGTACAGAGCACATGTTTCAGTACAAATTTATGGAGTCTTAATTATTATTAAAATTCTCCACTAACCAAAGTGGCGTTTGAGTGTAGATCATTTGAGTTGTAAGGAAGACATAAGACAGTTCGATACAAATTTGACAAACATATGGTTCAGATTGACCTGTTTAAGTAGGATAGGTCTTAGTTTAAAATTTCGACCTATTTAATCAACGGGTCAGTTTTTGTTGACCCAAAAACTCGATTTCGATTCGATAGTGACCAATTTATTTATTTTTTTTCAACTTCTTTTACATGTTGGTATGTTATTCTTATTTTATAACCTACACTTTATAGTTACAAATTTTATTTTAAATAGAAATGAATTATTAAGTCAGGTTCATGTCATCTAGGTTGCAAATAGGTTGGATTTAGGTTCACCTTTTTGGTTCGTTTATCAAATTGATCAGGTCCCAATTGATTGGATTTAGATCGGGCCAATTACAGGTCATACTCAAATCTTACTTGTAAATGTATTTTCACACTCCTAACATATAAAAAACAAAATTTATACTTACCATTAATATATATTTTTATTTGTATGTCTGACATTTATTTTTTAATAAAGAAATACATAAATATTCTTATGAAAGGGAAAGAGTTCTAATAATGACTACCTAGTCATTATATTTTTGGTGGCTCAATGGACGTTCATGATTACTAATCATGAAAATAAGCTTTTTATAATATAAAAATGGGAAAAAAAATCTTTTTACGAAAAAAGTTGACATGAGCATAAACCTCACATTATAACATTGTATACGTTTTTTTTTTTTTTTAAGAAAATATTATATCAAAATATTCTGATATTTTTTTATTGCCAAAAAAAAAAAAACAAAAAGAGAGAAACCTATTTTTTGAATATTTTTCTATTTCTAAACTAATTTAAATTCTTAATATTTTATTGCCACCTCTCTTCTGATAATCCTAACACATTATTATTATTTTGTCCAACATATCGCATGCATAAATTATCAAAATGATAAGTCAAAGATTCGATAAGATTTCATGATAGAGAGGATAAAAATATGAACTTAATTAAAAATCTTCAAAGCTTTAAAAACCAAAGTATAATGAAAAAGCTAAAGTATTCATATATGCACTAATTAGTGATAATAATAGGCCGCAACTAAGATAAGTTTGCTAGTAATGTGGTGACGCATGCCAAAATAATTAGTGGTGGATAAAGAGAGAGATTAGGAGTGATTTGTGACCTTCTTAGTTTTAAATATAGAAAAAAATTATATGTAATTATACTTAATTATTACATACTAGAAAATACAAGAAAGATTAAAATTTAATTAATTAAGGAATTTTTCGCTCTAATATTTTATTTTACATTAGAATTTGTTTGTTCCTTAAAAAAATAAAGATAGCGAAATGAAAAAGTCAAAGAAAAAAGATAACGAAGAAAGGGCAACTCCATTTCATGGCATATTTTGTTTGGTTCTCATTAAAATAAAAACCCTCCCTTATTTAATGAGAGTTGCAGTGAGTTGCCATTTTTGAAATAATAAATAGTCAGCTAAGGTTTTAATACTAATTAAGAAGTTGGTGAAGACTTTCCAGGCGTTGGAGAAGAACAAGTCGAAGCATTGTCAATCAAGGAATAAATAATTCCTATTTTTATTTTCATGTGTTGTTAATTGTATTCTTATTCAGTATTAAGGAGTGTTGTGTTAGTTCTATTTGATTATTATAGGGAGATTGAAGAAATACTGAAAGCATCAACAAAAAATAATCAATTAGATGAATTCTGTTGGGGTAGAGATGAGGAGGAGTAAACACTAAGTAAAAGCAATAGAAAAGTAAAGGACAATAGGTATTACATGGAAAAACTCAAAATAGGAAAAAAAATACGGAGCCACACCACACCAAGAAATCCACTATGAAAATTGAGAGAAATAAGTATAGATCTCTCTTCTCTCTCACTCTCTCCTTTCTTCTCTTCTCACATGCACAGTTCTCAATGTCTACATACTTAGAAAATATAAGAGAAAGTAAGTTATAACCCCCAAGGGACGCAACCCTTGAGAAAGATGAGAAAAATAACTGTTCAATCTGTCTTGCAGCGCTGCGGCGCCTAATCTCTGTTTGACAATGTTGCAGTGCTCAAACACTCAGCATTGCAGAGCTCATTCTCTATCTTACCCGTTGCGGCGTTATATCTCGATTGTTGCGGTGCTCTGCTCTCCGTCGTTCAGCTTTGGGGCGCTTGGGTTTGCAACGCTCATGTAGGGGTAAACCCTCCGCACCCACAGTATATACGACAAGCTTTCAGGTCCGAGACAATAGAACAACCCGATTGATCAACACAATCAGATTCCACACATAACAAATTCATGTACAAATTATTGATATGATTTCACTTAGTTTGAGAACTTATTCTTTGTTGCGTCCTGGAGTATTCGCGGTGGTAGAGAAATATAAAGCTAAATGTCTTAGCATTGTACGAAGATCCGGCACGCAATCAGATGAGAGAGTGTGTGTTACATTCATATGAGACACCAGAGTTTTTACGTGGAAACCCCTAAAAAGGGGGAAAAACCACGGGGCCTGGCCCAGTTTGAATGAATCCACTAGTATTTGTAGTTAATTACAAATAAGACCCTCTGTTTAGGGGAAGGACTTGGCTTGATATAGCCAATATACATCATATTGAGTGAATTACATGGTGGGAGTCGATATATACATGTTGGTTTGGTCGGCTGACCATAGTTGGCAAGCAATGGCGATCGGAAGGACTATAGTCGGTAGGCGACGAGGTCGGGAGGATCGTAGTCGACAGGCGATGGCGGTCAGAAAAATCATAGTTGACAGGTGTTAGAGGTCGGAAGGCCCGTAGTCGGCATGCGACAAAGGTCGGGAGAACCATAGATGTAAGGCGGTGGTCTGACAGAAGTTTGAGCCTCAGATGGTGGTCCGGCAGGAGTACGGGCCTCAGGTGGTGGTCCGGTAGGAGTGCGGGCCTCAGGTGGTGGTCTGACAGGAGTACGGGCCTCTGGTGGTCCGGCAGGAGTGCAGGCCTCTGGTGGTGGTCCGACAGGAGTACGGGCCTCTGGTGGTCCGGCGGTGGTGCGGCAGAACCCCGGCGGTCGTCGAAGAGGAGCCAGGCGGCTAAAGCTTTCTTCTTTCTCTTCCTTCTTCTCCCTTGGCTTCCATCCCCTCTTAAGAGAAATGAGGGGCTATTTATAGTTTTTGGAGGATTGCACGACCCGTAAATAGGAGGAGGAGCAAGGGTAAATGTGAAGTGGTTTGGATGGACGGCCGATGATGAATTCTTTGATCGTGGACCGTTTATCAGGCATCTGAAGGTCTTAATGATATCAGAATTCGACGATCTTGGGCTCATTGGATTCGTCTCGTCGAACCGCTCGAATTGACTATAAGCATGTCACGTTTGGAAACTGTTTGGTAATCTGAATTATGGATCGAACCTTTCAGACGTGCTTTGGGTCTTTGATTTGGACTTATTTGGGCTCGGATTGTGTTGAATTTGGTGTCGTTGGGTTTGTATTTCCGAGACGCTCAGTTCGACTGTAAGTTTGTAGAAATTGGAGTTTAGATGATCACCGAATTTATTTTTGAAGTTTCCAACTTGATTTTGCTTCGAGATTCGTGCCTGACCAAGATAATTTTTTGATGATATATCATTCTTAATTTCTTACATTAAGTTGGAGCTTCAATAATGTAATGGAAATTATTTGATTGTAATTTTGTATTATATTTGAATGAGATTTTGACTCTTAACAGGACCCAATGGGGAAAAATAATTCATGTTACTGACCCAACGTAATGAGATAAAATTTTGATATATGCTGTTATTGCTTTCTTTTTGCTTTGCATTACTTTTTGAGCAAAGCAATTATAATAACAATAAAATAGTACTCAAAATAAATTCTTATGCTAAGATAAGTTTAGAGTTATTAAATGTAATTTAATTTTGATAAATTGTTTATTTTTTTCTATTATGATTTATGAATAGAAAATTATATATGAAGCTCCTCAAGCAATTTTAATTTCTTCCTCAATAGAGACACCTACAAATAGTCTACAAAGTTTGTAAACATCACTATGTCAGTATCAATAATTTATTTTTGAAATATGGTAGCAGCTAATCATAAATCACAGTCAAATTTGTTGGCAATAGACTCCCTCACAGAAATTGAAACGGCTTATTTTTTATTTATTTTTTTTTATGACCAATTTATTTATATATAAATTTGTATTATATTATTCATGATTTTATTCTTGTTTTTCTCATAATGATGAATGTTAATTATATATTAAATATGATAGAAATTTTTAATTTTGTTATTATTACAAAGCTGATGTTAATCCCTATTTCATGAAATTTATTTAGCTGTTTAGATAAATAAAATTATATTTTTAAATTTTTTTCATATAATATGGCTTTTAAGTGTTCATCTAAAGTGAAATCTCTTTGAAGTTTCCTTATGGTGATCTTTCCCTCATTGCATCTTAAAAAGATTGCAATTTATTTTATATTATATATTTTAATCTATTATTGTAGGGAATGAAATGTTTATCTAGTTGGTGTTAGTCCACCATAAAGAGGAAGTTAGTGGAATCCTATGCGAATGATAAGCTTATATGTCAAACCATGAAGAAAGCCTTTGTGTCCATTACTCTTTAGCTTGGATCTTTTAATAAGAACTATTTACTAATTGAATTTGCATATTTGGTGATTGTTCCATTACATCCTTTGTGCTCTTTTGTGGAGTAAGTTTATTTACTCAAGCACATTAATAGTTTATTGCTCTCATTTGTTGATCACAATTATTTTGTTTGTCAGAGCCATTGTTGTGTGACTGTTGTGTTTGATGATTTATTTATACTAGAATGTGTGATTGAGTGGATCTTAATATTAAGCTTGATAGATTTTGTCAATCACACACTTGTTTTATATCATAAATAATTAAATATATATACATCGGAGATCATCTATGTGTTTTCTATGATAACCTGAATTGGTTCTTGTGCATATGATAGTTCTATTGAGTGGTACATCTACAACAAAAAAAAAGAGACGACAGATTCAATGATTAAGTACTGATCATTGCACCACTCACCAGAATCCAGCTTGATCCTATTAATATAGGATTTGTCTATTTTAGAATTGTTGCGGGCTAGAATATACGCGGCGATAGAGATTGAACTTTACGTCTTAGCGTTGCACGAATATCCAGCTTACACACAGAGAACACAAGATTTTTACGTGGAAAACCCTGAAAATGGGAAAAACCACGGGGCCTGGCCCAGTTGAAATGATTCCACTAGAACTTGAGCAAATTACAGGGGACTGACTCGCCTATAAGGGCGATCAGATTACAAGTATCACCCGGAGGGTGGAACTTAAAGGCTTTTGAAGGACTAGGTTTGTGCTGGCAGAACTTCGGGGTCTCCCGGTGGTCTAGCAGAGTTTCGGTCCCTAGGTAGTTGTCGGGCAGAGGCGAGGACGTCAGATGGTGGTACGGCGGAACTCCGGCGTCAGGTGGTGCTCCAGCGAAGAGTAGGGCCTCAGGTGGTGGTCCGGCGAAGAGCAGGGCCTCAGGTGGTGGTCCGGCGAAGTGCAGGGCCTCGGGTGGTGGTCCGGCGAAGAGCAGGGCCTCCGGTGGTGGTCCGGCGAAGTGCAGGGCCTCCGGTGGGTGGTGGTCCGACGAAGAGCAAGGCCTCATGTGGTGGTCCGGCGAAGTGCAGGGCCTCAGGTGGTGGTTCGGCGGAGTGCAGGGCCTCAGGTGGTGGTCCGGCGCAGAGCAGGGCCTCAGGTGGTGGTCCGGCGAAGTGCAGGGCCTCAGGTGGTGGTCCGGCGGAGTGCAGGGCCTCAGGTGGTGGTCCGGCGAAGAGCAGGGCCTCAGGTGGTGGTCCGGCGGAGTGCAGGGCCTCAGGTGGTGGTCCGGTGGAGTGCAGGGCTTCAGGTGGTGGTCCGGCGCAGAGCAGGGCCTCAGGTGGTGGTCCGGCGAAGTGCAGGGCCTTAGGTGGTGGTCCGGCGGAGTGCAGGGCTTCAGGTGGTGGTCCGGCGCAGAGCAGGGCCTCAGGTGGTGGTCCGGCGAAGTGAAGGGCCTCAGGTGGTGGTCTGGCGGAGTGCAGGGCCTCAGGTGGTGGTCCGGCGAAGAGCAGGGCCTCAGTTCGTGGTCCGGCGAAGTGCAGGGCCTCAGGTGGTGGTCCGGCGAAGCGCATGGCCTCAGGTAGTGGTCCGGCGAAGTGCAGGGCCTCAGGTGGTGGTCCGGCGGAGTGCAGGGCCTCAGGTGGTGGTCCGGTGGAGTGCAGAGCCACAGGTGGTGGTCTGGCGAAGTGCAGGGCCTCAGGTGGTAGTCCGGCGGAACTCCGGTGTCAGGCGGTGGTCCGGCGAAACTCCGGCGGTGGTCGAGGATGAGCGAGGGGGCAAGAGCTCTCTCTTTTTCTCCTTAGGAATATGTCCCCTTTTCAAGAGGAGAGGGGGCTCTATTTATAGATTTTTGTGAGTGGCATGGCCCTTAAATAGGTGGAAGATCAGGGGTAGTTAGGGAGTTGTTTGAATGGACGGCCGATCTTGAATCCCTTGATCATAGACCGTTCGCTGGACATTTGAAGGTCTTAGAAATGTCAGATTTTGACGATCTTGGGCTCGTTGGATTCGTCTCGTCGAGACGCTCGATTCAACTATAAGGTTGTCACCTTTGGAGACCGTTGGTAATCCAAATTATGGTTTGAACTTTCCAACAACGCTTCAGACCTTTGATTTGGACCCATTTGGGCTCGGATTGGGTTGAATTTGGTATGGTTGGGTTCGTATTTCTGAGATGGTCAGTTTGACTATAAGTTTGCTGGAATCAGAGTTTGGATGGTCCCAAAATTAATTTTGGAAGTTTCCAACTTGATTTTGCCTCGAGATTCGTGTCCGATCAAGATAATTTTTTGGATGCTGTCGCGCGGCTGACCGCGCTGCCCGGCTTCGGCCGGTCATGGCTGGCGGTTTAGTTAACCGCCAGCTGGCGGTTAGCTAACCGCCAGCTTGAAATTTTTTTTTTTAAATAACTGCCCAGGCCTCTTACTATAAATAGACCCCTAAGGGTCTTAGGCTCTTTGCACCTCCGCTCCTCCTCTTTTTCCTCTCTTTCAATTGAGGCCTTCCCCTGGCCCGGCACATGCGCCATCCCCTGCCCGGGCCCAGGGCCCCTCTCTGCAAGAAGGAAATTCCTTCCGCTTTTCTTCATTTCTCCCTCACGCTGAGGCATTCCCCTAGGCCATTTCAGGTGGTATCCCCTGTGCCGGTTTAGGGCCCCTCACTGAGCAGGAGTCTTCTCCTCCTTGTTCTTCTCTCCCTCATGCTGAGGCATTCCCCTAGGCCATTTCAGGTGGTATCCCCTGTGCGGTCTAGGGCCCCTCACTGAGCAGGAGTCTTCTCCTCTTTCTTTTAGAAATCTTACGGAGGTCTGACGTTAGTCGGTGGAAGTCTGGAAACGGAAGGAAGTCCAATGTTGGGAAGAAGTCTGGTGATGGGTAGAAGTCCGACGATGGGTTGAAACTTAGCGTCGGGTAGGAATCTGACGAGGGTCCGACAAAGGGCAGAAGTCCGATGTCGGGTAGAAGTTCAGTGTCGGGGAGGACTCCGACGAGGGTCCGACGACGGGCAGAAGTCTGGCGTCGGGTAGAAATTCAGCATCGGGTAGAAGTGCGACAAATGTCCTGCGACGGACAAAAGTCCTTCAACGGGAGGAAACTCGGTGTCGGGCAGTAGTCCGACGAATGTCTCGCGACGGACATAAGTCCTTCAACGGGAGGAAGCTCGGCGTCGGGCAGAAGTCCCACATATGGTAGAAGAGCGTAGGTCAATAGCATCCGCCAAAGATGTGTGACCTTTCTGAGGTTGTACGTCATAGTCCTTTTTGATGACATTAAATTATGCGGGAGAGTTCGAGGGAATCCACTAAGGATGTATGACCTATCAGAGGTTGTATGTCAGAGCCTTGCTCGATGACGTTAACCTGTGTGGAAGAGGTCGAGAGAATCCACCAAGGATGTATGACCTATCCGAGGTTGTATGTCAGAGCCCTGCTCGATGATGTTAACCTGTGTGGAAGAGGTCGAGAGAATCCACCAAGGATGTATGACCTATCCGAGGTTGTATGTCAGAGCCCTGCTCGATGACGTTAACCTGTGTGGAAGAGGTCGAGAGAATCCACCAAGGATGTATGACCTATCTGAGGTTGTATGTCAGAGCCCTGCTCGATGACGTTAACCTGTGTGGAAGAGGTCGAGAGAATCCACCAAGGATGTATGACCTATCCGAGGTTATATGTCAGAGCCCTGCTCGATGACGTTAACCTGTGTGGAAGAGGTCGAGATCGAATCCCCCTGGGATTGATCGTCCAATGATCGAGACACACTAAAGATCGTGTATTTCTCGAATCAGGGATTAGGAGACTATATTTGTTAGTAGTTTTCTACTGTCATCATTTTTAATCCCTTCTAAAGAAGCAGATACTATCAAATGGAATGCACAACACATCACCATATTATGTAGGATAATATAACAACTTCCTAGTACAATCTAGGGATATAAGTGTTACACCACGTTAAACACATAAGATATACGTACAAGGACAACACTGCTTGACTTGGAAAGAAAATATCAGAGCAACATACTGCTTGAAAGAGGCATAATAAAACAAGACGATTACTATTACTAACACGAATGTATACACTGTGTGATCATTTGATCTCACCAACCATCTGAATGTTATTCAATGGTTGTCTTTGTTGTTGCTGCTTTTACCCCCCAGCATCATCTCGAGTCGGTGGGCTTTGGATGAATTGACAGAGATATCCCTGTCGGATCATCCTCTCAATCTCATCCTTGAGTTGTTTGCAAGCTTCAGTAGTGTGTCCACGACTACGGTGGAAATGACAGTATTGATCTTGATTTCCTACGTTCAACTTCAAAGGATTAGGCTACTTAATATTTTCCTGATCTCGGATGGCCATCAACACATTCGATCGAGAGGCATTGAGTGGTGTATACTCCTCATCATGTCGAAACTCACGTCGTGGTATTGGGGGTCCAGGAGAGAAGTTTTTCTTTCGTTGTGAGGATGAGTCCTCCATTGTAGGGGCTTTGCGCTTTCCAGAAATTTGTTCAAATTGCTTTCTGTGGGCACTAATAGCTTCATCTGCTGATATTTGTGCTTCCACACGATGGATCAGTTTGGCATACGAAGGGACCGTGTCGCGCATAAGTGCTGAGTAGAAGGGGCCCAGACGAAGCCCTCCGAGGAAAACGCCTCTAAGTAACTCGGGATCTACTTCTTGAATTTGACGAGCTTCAGTAAAAAATCTCTGAAAGTATTCCTTGAGAGACTTACTTTCATTCTGGCGGATCCCCGAGAGGTGAGAAGAGTCCTTAGTAATTCTCCGATTGGCGACAAATTGTTCGACAAACATTTTGGCTAATTTGACGAACATTGGAATGGTTCCGACTGGAAGTGAATAGAACCATGTTCGAGCTTGCCCTTTGAGGGTGGCAGGAAAGACCTGACAGAGGAGCACGTCTGAGGCTCGCTGGATATGCATGATGGTTCTATAGTGATCGATATGCTCGTACGGGTCAGTTGTCCCGTCGTAGGGATCGATGTTCGGTAGTTTGAATCTCGCCGGAATGGGATGTTGAAGGATGGCTTCAGTTAGGGGTGATAACTCCTGGAAGTCCCGCTGATGAAGAGATTGTCTTACACCTCCCGCGGGGAACTCTTCCTGAACCAATCTTCGTAGTTCATGTCGTAGGACATTGCGAGGGAGTCCAGCAACATGTGGTGGGGCTAAGTCCTCGGGGATGTCTGGAGGAATACGAGGTTGCTGCCCTGCGTGTGAAGGATGTGTAGAGCTTGCTGTGTCATCAAGTTCATTGTCTTGGTGTGTCGGAGGATGTCTCCTTGGCGGAGGAAGAGGAAATTCGACATGGGGATGTTCCGGTAGAACATCATCGACCCGTGGTGGACCCCGGGGGAGCAGAACCTCATCAGGGGGTGCTAGTGTAGGTTGTCGGGTCTCTCTTAGGAGTTGAAGGATCTCCTTCTGGGAATCCTCCATCCTTTGAATGCGATCTTCCAGGGACGGTCCTGAAGTCCCTTCTCCGGCAGGGTTTAGGCCACCAGGCTGAAAAGAGGCAGATGCCTGACGTCCCTGATTCAGGGATTGATTCCAAGATTGATGTGAATTGGAGCGGGAGGCTCCCAAGATGCGATTGATACACCTGTTGGCCATCAAAGTGGTGCTTAGGATAGCGGGATTTGTTTCCCACAGACGGCGCCAAACTGTTGCGGGCTAGAATATACGCGGCGATAGAGATTGAACTTTACGTCTTAGCGTTGCACAAATATCCAGCTTACACACAAAGAACACAATATTTTTACGTGGAAAACCCTGAAAATGGGAAAAACCACGGGGCCTGGCCCAGTTGAAATGATTCCACTAGAACTTGAGCAGATTACAGGGGACTGACTCGCCTCTAAGGGTGATCAGATTACAAGTATCACCCGGAGGGTGGAACTTAAAGGCTTTTGAAGGACTAGGTTTGTGCTGGCAGAACTTCGGGGTCTCCCGGTGGTCTAGCAGAGTTTCGGTCCCTAGGTAGTTGTCGGGCAGAGGCGAGGACGTCAGATGGTGGTCCGGCGGAACTCCGGCGTCAGGTGGTGGTCCGGCGAAGAGCAGGGCCTCAGGTGGTGGTCCGGCGAAGAGCAGGGCCTCAGGTGGTGGTCCGGCGAAGTGCAGGGCCTCAGGTGGTGGTCCGGCGGAGTGCAGGGCTTCAGGTGGTGGTCCGGCGCAGAGCAGGGCCTCAGGTGGTGGTCCGGCGAAGTGCAGGGCCTCAGGTGGTGGTCTGGCGGAGTGCAGGGCCTCAGGTGGTGGTCCGGCGGAGTGCAGGGCTTCGGGTGGTGGTCCGGCGCAGAGCAGGGCCTCAGGTGGTGGTCCGGCGAAGTGCAGGGCCTCAGGTGGTGGTCCGGCAGAGTGCAGGGCCTCAGGTGGTGTTCCGGCGCAGAGCAGGGCCTCAGGTGGTGGTCCGGCGAAGTGCAGGGCCTTAGGTGGTGGTCCGGCGGAGTGCAGGGCCTTAGGTGGTGGTCCGGCGGAGTGCAGGGCCTCAGGTGGTGGTCCGGCGGAACTCCAGCGTCGGGCGGTGGTCAGGCGAAACTCCGGCGCTGGTCGAGGATGAGCGTGGGGGCAAGAGCTCTCCCTTTTTCTCCTTAGGAATATGTCCCCTTTTCAAGAGGAGAGGGGGCTCTATTTATAGATTTTCGTGAGTGGCATGGCCCGTAAATAGGTGGAAGATCAGGGGTAGTTAGGGAGTGGTTTGAATGGACGGCCGATCTTGAATCCCTTGATCATAGACCGTTCGCTGGACATTTGAAGGTCTTAGAAATGTCAGATTTTGATGATCTTGGGCTCGTTGGATTCGTCTCGTCAAGACGCTCGATTCGATTATAAGCTTGTCACCTTTGGAGACCGTTTGGTAATCCAAATTATGGTTTGAACTTTCCAACAACGCTTCAGACCTTTGATTTGGACCCATTTGGGCTCGGATTGGGTTGAATTTGGTATCGTTGGGTTTGTATTTCTGAGATGGTCAGTTTGACTGTAAGTTTGCTGGAATCAGAGTTTGGATGGTCCCAAAATTAATTTTGGAAGTTTCCAACTTGATTTTGCCTCGAGATTCGTGTCCGATCAAGATAATTTTTTGATGACGTATCAAGAATTAACCAAAGCATGGGAGTACTTAGAATTTTTATTACCTTCCAAAATATATTTAGAAGTAGCTTTTTGTCTCCAAAAGTCTTCTTCCATAATTTTGAGATGAATTAAATTGGTCTTAGCAGTGCAAACCTGATTTAAATTAAGATTACCATTAGTAGCAGCAAACTAGTTTTCAAGAGAAGACACCTCTTTTTTAGTATTTAAAATATTATTGAAAAAGTTCCCAAATTTATATTTATTACACCATCTCAGTTTTTTTCTTTAAATGTTTACGTTTAAGGGCAAGATAAATAATATCATTATCCTCTTGAAAGTAAGGTAAAGGAGTAGCCTAATTCTCATTAAATATAGATGTAAAATCAGGAGACTTAAGTCACATATTTTGAAAACGAAAAGGGCACACTCCATTGTAACTATCCTAAGAAATCTTTAAGAGTAAGGGAGAATGATCCAAAATAATTCTACTAAGATGTTCAACAGCAACATTAGGAAAGGAGGAGAGGCAATCATTATTAAAAAATAATCTATCAAGTATTTATCAAACTCTATTATTGGACCAAGTAAAGCTACATCCAGTAAAACCAATGTTAGTTAAATAACAGCCTAAGATCATATTATTGAAATCCTCCATATAGCATTCAAATTAGGGGGAGAGCCCCCCCACTTTTTCATTATAATAAGAGATGGTATTAAAATCACCCCCCACAATTCAAGGACCCTTATAAATATTAGCCAAATCAGATAAGTTTTGCCACAAAGGAATTCTAACACTCTTGAAATAACTAGCATAAACAATAGAAGCAATAATAGAAATATTAAAAATATCAAAACTACAGTGAATAACTTCACCAAAATCGGCCAGAACAGATTGACTTCTCCAAAAAAGTCAAATCTTATCAGAAGAATTAGCATGCATAAGAACAATCAAAGCCTAATTGCCTCTAATAAGTACCAATTTTAGAAGTATCTACCATGGGCTCTAAAAGAGCCAAAAAACTAATATTATGAATACGACAAAGATTACAGATACGAACCCGAGGCTAAAGTTTACCAACACCCCCAACATTCCAAATCAAAGAACTAAACATAAAAACCATTTGAATCCAACCAAAGTGAACTAAAGTAGTTGTATTAGAAGGACTTATCAAATTGAGATAAATTCTTTCTATTATTTATGATATGGCCACATATGATGAGCTTTTATGGAAATGGCTTGCTGCTAATGCACCATTCCTTTAACCACTAATAAGCAGCACATTAATGGCCTCCATTTTCTTTTTCATTTATTTATAAATAAATAATTTTAATAATTTTACTCTTTTTCACATTTTCATGCATTTTATATTCTGCATACAAGTAATGATTTTTCTAATCCTATTTGATACTCATAAGGAGATGTATAAATACAGACACATTTACTAACACTAACAAATATTTCTTATAGCTTTAAATAGAAAGACCTCAAGCTTTCTAAGAAATATTCTTATCAATAATTATTTAAAATTTTTTATCCATCACTCTTCAATGTGCTATATGACATTGTCGTAAAATTTTGATCCATCACTCTTCAATATAATATGATATTGTTATAATGAAATAGTTTGTATAAAATATTTACTTATAAAGTTATCAGATGAGACATATATAGTAAAAACTTGGTGTTAGGAATCATATACCTATTAGGGCATGAAAGTATGTTGTATTAATTAATTAAACACCACACTTTTTTGCACAATACAATACATTATTATCATGGCATTATAGGCTTCTATCATGGTTCTTTTGCATATTTCCCTATATATTTTTATTGTAATAGAAGGCTTCAATCTCCATTGTTTTGTATAATTAGAATAACAATCAAACTAAAATAATCATCTAAATATTTAGAAATAGATTGTATCCAATAAGGTTAAGTAAGTCTTTATAATTCTTAGAGCGAGAAATTTTTTATCTAAATTGATGATGAAGTGTCATCACTTCTTAATGATGATGATTGTATGCTGTTTTTCATCGATGATCGACATCACTTATTAACTAAGATTTTATTTGAGATAACTTTCTTATTGTTTTATTTTTCGGATCATAAGCATAATTTCTTCTTGGACACCATTCTTTTCTGTTGCTTTCAAGAAACTTTATACTAAGGCTGGCTTGAGATAGCTTTCTTACTGCTTCTTAAAATAGTTTTTTAGTACAAAAATTTTAATTTTTGTAAAGAATTTTTGTACCAAAAAATTGCTTTAAAAGTAGTAAGAAAGCTGTCACAAGCGAAACCTAAGAAGCTACTTTCTACCACAGCTTTAAAAAAAATTAATTTTATCATAACAACTTCACAATCATCTTTATAAAAACTCATAATTATCGCAAACAAATCCGGAGGATGTGACAATTTATATATTTTTATTTTTTTAATTTGTTGAGTTTGAGCCCCTAATCTTCTATCTCGATGCCTATACAAAAATCAAGTAGTGGTATATGAATGCATGGCTTGTCGTCGGGTGAATACGAACGTGACATTAGCTGTTAATACACAAGACATTGCTGGTCGGTAATGCCATGCTATTTAGATGCCACGTGGATTGTTGTGACGTGTTCACACCTCCCGAAGGTTCTTTTGTTGTGAATGCTTTAACGTTCCATTTACAAATCCGGGTGTGGGAGGCATGTTGTTGCTTGCGTGATTTGGGGGCACGTGTCATTCTCTTTTCGGCAGTGCGACGTGGGTCCTACTGTACTAGCAAAAGCCACTCGCGACGTGTCGCGGCTAAATTCGGTTGGTGGGGCCCTTCCGTTTCCTCGGCTTTTCCGCATCTTGCTTCCGCTAGCGCCGGTCGTTGGCTCCACCATGCACGGTTTGGGGCTTGTGCTTATTTTATATAAGACTTTTTTTAAAATCAATTGTAGGATTTTTCCATTTTTTTAATTTTCATTATTTGATTTAAAAAAAAGAAGTAAATACGGATTAAAATTTTAATATATTTTAAAATTTTAATTCAATATATTTATAATTTATTTGATTGTGTGAATTTTCAATGTATTATTTCTGTGAAATATAGCTTGTTATCGTTATCATCATCAATGACCACCACCCATTACTGACGTCAGCCATCTGCCACAGCCTCCATCACCCACTTACAACCACTGTAGCGAATTGCTAGTGCAAGCCACCACCAACCACTAGTTGCCCTTTGTTGTCAACCACCACTCACTTCTAGTCATCATCGATTATTGGAGGTCGTCATAAGCCACTACTCATTGCCAACTGCCTTTAATCGCCACCATTGTTGCCTACTACTAGACAACACTGTTATCGTGGGCTATTGCTGACCACTGCACGCACTCCATCACTGCATGTTATCCTTCGTTTCTATCGACGATAGCCACCATCGATTGCCATTACAGCAACCCACAAAAGCTACTAGCGGATAGACTCATCATTGTCACTGTTTAGTTTTACTCTGAATTAATTTTACATTAAATTAAAAGCAAAAAAAAGTCTTTTTCATTTATTATATACTCAACCAAATAACTCAAAGTTATTTTCAATATACTATATTACTTCATACTTTATTTTTTACTATGCATTTATTTTTATTAAAATAAATAGACACTTTGGTAGTTTTTTTTGGCACTTCACAATATTATTTTTGCATTCCTATGTAATTTGGAAGTGGTTTTGCCTAGCGTCGATATCATAGTGTTTTTCAACAGTCGGTGATCAATAATCAGTAATCATTGGCTCGGTAAGTAGAATTGTCATTATTTGCCCGTCAACACAGTAATAACTACGTATAACTCTCAATCATTGTATAATCATATCATGTGAATCAGTTGAGTATAACACCTAACCACAATATTTAAAGGAAAATCCGTCGACACACCATCCTATACAGGTCAATCAATCTTCAACAGGTCAACCAGCTTGTCTTCTAGATACATTCTAATAAAAGTAATAGCGATCAACTATTTCTCAATCACATATATATTTTCATTCTCAATGGTTATATTAACATTATGCTTAAATAAAAATATTTGATTTCTATACACTGTAAATCATACAAAATTCAATAACTACTATTTTATCTGGTGATATTCATAAATTTATAGTCAAAATCTCCATCATATAAAAAGTTACACAGTAGAAGTTCAATAGATCCAGAGAAAATGCAATAAAATAAGTTTTTAGGAGAATCAATTGCTGAAATCAAATATTTGAAAACAGAAGTAAGATCAGGGTCATCAGCCGCAATCTGAGCAAGTTCCACAAAAACAACGAAGCGATCAAGCGGCTAAAATTCATTTTTTTCTCTCTCCCGTTTCCTTCCCTTCCTCCTCTTTCTTCTTCAGCTAGACACAACGCTGAAATTCAAAATTTTCATTTACAAAAATCATTTCAGATATTTAGGTTATCACACACCACCTTAAATTTTTTTTATACAACTCAAAGGCGTTGTTGACCCGCTGAGTCAAATTTTTTAATAGTTATTCATACAAATTTTTCGCATTACATATGTTGTAACTGTTTGTGAGTTATGCTCTCTGTTATAATGTGAGAGTGTGAAGGTTAGTGCCTAGCAAATATTATTGAGAGAAATATTTGTATAATTTATTCCCATTTTTTATAATAAATTTCCCGGTATACCGACTCCATGATTTTTTCCTGTATTTGAGTTTTTAACATAAAATTCTCGTGTTCTTTCTCCGCTGTTATTATGTTGTTTGTTGCAATTAGTGTATTCCTAACAAAATTGCCACTAAAAATAATAATAATAATAATAAGTGCATCACTTTGTTATGCTCAAACAACCGACATAGCCCTTATTCCTAATGGAAAATTTCTAAGATAACTTTCCCCATCATCACTCCACGATAACCACTAACCATCCTTTCCTGAATAGTTATGAAAATCATTAAGAGATAAAGCACCGATCAGAAAGCAATTAATCAACCACATTAGACATTAAAACCCACCCACAGCATTTTATTAGATAACATGTGTCTTAATGCCATTTGTCCATAAAAAAATATTATATTCCTTACTTTTTTTATGACGTTGACAAAAATAGAATTTTTTAATATAATTTTCTTCAAAACTTCGTACTTTATCTTAAAATAATTTAAATATCTATACTTTTTATTTTTTATAGATTTAAAAAATGAATTAATTAAATATATAATTTAAATTTTTAAATGTTTTATATCACAACTTTAAGAGAGATTATTACGTCCGGTGTCCGGATCATCTGGAGGCGAATTCAAATGCGTCACATCACCCGAATGCACTTGACCCTGGATGACATGGCGCATCTGAATTCATCTCGAAATGAATCCGAACACCGGACTTAATAAAAATTCCAACTTTAAAGAGGGAAATGAGTCAAAGCTTGTCTCGTTAAATTTTTTTCTCGCAGGCCCGCCACCTGTCCCCGGCAAAAGTAACGGTTGAAATTAGACTCTACTTTTTCTTGCTAGTCTGGAGGAGCCCCACTAGAACACCCGCCTTTCTAGGCCATTTGTCAAGACCTGAAGCATTTTGTAGAGTGGGTTAAAGTGGGTACGTTGAGAAATTGTACAAAATTGCATCTCAGGCCGTAGGCCCCACTGTCCGGAATTCAAAATGCAGTGCTAATCTAAGTCAGCTCATAAGCCGCACGCTGATCACCATTCTTAAATGGGAATGCTTTTAATGTCAATTTAAGGCATAAAAGTCTAAGAGTCATGGGATTAATTAATTAATATGTATGTATTTCGATTATGCCTCATATTATTATGAATTATCTCATTAAAATCATGAATGCACATAAACTATTAGGTGGCTACTTTTTTTTTCTTAAAAATTTATTATGATTAATCATATTACATGTCTATTTATTGATGTGTTTAAGGCCTAGTTTGATTGGGCGTTTTTGGTGTTTATTATTTTTTTAAAACAGTAAAATTTATTTTTCTTTACTGTTTAGTTTGTCAAATCTCGTTCCCAATAACTCTATTTTTTTCATTTTTCTGCTGTTTTGAAAAAGCTTTTTATATATGCTTCTCCGTTAGAAAACTCCTTTTTCTGAACCAATATTTCTTAAAACTACCTTTTACGAAAGTACCAAATAACCAAACGAAGACTAAATTAGGAATGTAAATGAGTTTAAATAGCTTGTGAGTAAGTTCAAGCTTGGCCAGATCAAAGAGCTAATAAGTCAAATTTGAGCCAGGCTCAACTATTTTATAACCAGCAAGTTGGTTTACACGTAGCTCACCTTTGTCTGTTGGCCGGGAGCCTGGGCTACGAACCATGAGATCTTAGGTTCGAGTCATGCGTATGTATTGTATGTGTCAATTTGGCTCAATTGACCGCCCTCCACATGAAAAGAAAAGCAAGTTAGTTTATTTTAAAAATATTAATGTAAAAAACACATAAATATATATTATAATTTTAAGTTTTAAGTATATAGCTGTTAAAATTATTTAAAAATTAGATCTCACTTTCTTATATCAAATGAATATATATTATTTCTCTTCAAATTTTTTTTTTACAATTTTCTTACAATAATTGATTAAATAATTCTTATTTTATGTCTTTCATAATAAATGAGCAATTTTGAAATTATAAAATTAAACTTCAGATCTTGCTTGAACTTGAATAATTAATCAAGCTCAAGCTCAAGCTAAGGGCAACTCATGTTCTTATCAACTCGTTTACACCGTCAATTCCAAAGAATCTCACCCTTAGCTTGTGTTGGTGTAGACCTAATATCAAACAAGTCAAAGTCATGTTGTCATCATAAATCAGGTTCAACGAATCACCAAATACACGAATCAATTCTCAAAAGCCTCAGATTTCCAGAACAATCAAATTTATCTAAGACAGTCAGATCAACTCGCATCTATGTTGAATTTGTTAGAATAAAAATTATACTCACCTATAAATTTTGGCAGCTAAAATTGTTCAATTCATTAAATATGCTTATCGACTAAGAATGAACTTGCTAAGAGAAATCACAATTGAAATCACCTGGATGATTCATTAATAATCTCATTAAGAGAAATTATAATTGATCTCATGCAAGAAAATGCGTTAAAGAATTCATCAAATGATGCTCAAAATAGTGAGATACATATAACATAATAAATATAAGGTTTTAAAATTATGATGGCTAAAAAGAAAATAGAAAGAATTAGTGATTAATTGCCCACCACCTCCTACCACACATATCATGCCCTGATCTTCTAGAAAAAGGAAGTGGACCTTTTTATTTTAATTCATAAAATATTGAGCGTCACAATATAAAGTTAATACATATAAAATTTATTCTCAAAATTATGACAATAATAATATTCAAAATTTTTATCACCCACCTGAAGAAGTTATGAATAAAATTCTAAAATTTATATGCTATCGCATACATATATATTTGTAAAAAAATATTAAATATATATTTAATCAAGGTATTATTGAGCATTCAAAACATTTTTAATTGTATTTATCTTTTAAATATTAAATATCTTATATTATGAAAATTAATTGAACTCAACTAAGGGGCTATTTGATTTGAAGTTAAAGAAGTGTAAAGTATTTTAAACATAATGGTTTTGAGAATATTGATGTTTGGTTTGAGTTAAAATAAATACAGTGTGAAATTTTTGTACATTTTGAATTCACTATCTAGTTTATTTTTTTTATATATTTAGAATTCTTCTGAGTTGGGCGAGTTCCAAATACACCATAAATTCCTTGGATTTGCTGTCATCACCATGCGCCGGCCACGTGCCAACACAACCTGCTATTGTTGACCATTTTCTTCGCCGCCTAGCCACATATCACCATTGTTAGCGACCACAACCACCAGTAGCCATCGATGATCACCTCCACCACCGCTGCAGCCACTGACCAGCACTAGCCATCACCACCGTAACTCGTTGCCCACCACAATCACCATCCACCATCACTGTTCGCCGTCGCAACCACCACCAAGAAAGTTGGCCACCTACCACCACCATCTTGACAATTTACATAGCATTCATTTACTTCAAATAAAAAAAAAATCGTATATATTATTTTTACGTTCAACAAAACAAACTCCAAAATATTCGTTTTTAATTTGCATTTCTTTAGATATTTTTGTTCAAACAATCAAATGGACCCTAAGTCGAATATAAGGAATAAATTTTTTTTTGACGATCCTAATTATAATATTCTTAGAATACATTAAGAAATAACAAATTACTTTGAACAAATTGGAGTCAGCCGCCACGTATACCCCTTCTCCCCATGGTGTGTGGCCCCCACCATCCACTCCACTATCACTGTCACTTTCCCTCTCATTTCTCATGGTTTCTTCCTTCCTCTTTAAATCCCCTTCCCATGTCCATGCTTCCCTTCCCCACCTGCAAACTTCCAAATCTCTCTCTTTCTTTCTCTCTTCTCTGTCATCAGAAATGCCGGCTGAGCAAATGATTTCCAGTAAATCAAATCCGCAGTTACCAAACCCAGCTACAAATCGAAGCTCGAATCAATCCCTTCCCTCCGATGTAACTTCCCCCCGTCCCCTTTCCCTCCATTTCCTCGACATCTCCTACCGCGTAAAACTCACCACCAACCCTACTGCCAGCGGTCGGCTCAACACAATCCTTTCATCTCCGAGTACTCCTTCTTCGCAAGAACGTTCAATCCTCGATGGAATAACCGGCACCGCCGCAGCCGGCGAGCTCCTCGCCGTCCTCGGCCCATCCGGCAGCGGAAAATCAACCTTCCTCACCATCCTCGCTGGCCGCAACATCCCATCCTCTGGATCCATTCTCGCCAACGGCCGTAAAGCCACCCGGTCCATCTTCCGCCGGATAGGATTCGTTCCTCAGGACGACGTTCTGTACCCGCATCTCACCGTTAGCGAAACCCTGACCTATTGCGCGATGTTAAGACTTCCTGCTGATCGTGTGAGGGACTCGGTGGAAGGGGTGATGGGGGAACTAGGGCTGAAAGGCTGCGGGCAGACGATTGTGAAAGGAGTTTCTGGAGGTGAGAGGAAGAGGGTGGCTATAGGGCATGAGATGTTGGTGAATCCGAGTGCGGTGGTGGTGGATGAGCCGACGTCGGGATTGGATTCGACGGCGGCGGGGAGGATGGTTGAAACTTTGGCCGGAATGGCGAGGAAAGGACGGGCGGTGGTGGCGTCGATACATCAGCCGGCCAGTAGGGTTTATAACATGTTTGATTCGGTGATGTTAATGGCGGAAGGGAGATGCGTTTATTATGGGAGAGGAAGGGATGCTCTCGACTATTTCGCTTCGATTGGATTTGTCTCAGAGATTTACGTGAACCCGGCGGATTTCATGCTCGACCTTGCCAATGGTGAGTTCTCTTTATATATAGGCTCTCGACTGATTAATTTCTTTTATTAAAATGCCTTTAAAATAATTATATTTGATTTAAAATAAACATAATAAAAATTTTATTTTATCATTCTTCTTAGACTATAATGTCCAATTTGATTATGATATATCTCAAATTATCAGATTTATTTTAAATTAGATATAATATAAATTTTAAATAATTATCCTCATATTATTTTTATTTTAAAATAAATTTAATTACCTTTTGATCCAAAAAAATAATATAAAATTTAGTTATTAATTTATTTATTAAAAATTTGAAAATTACTGCCATGATTTTAAAATTGAAATTTGTATTTCAACTATCCAAAATTTTTGGATAAATTCAGAAACAGAAATATTTTTTTTTTTTTTGTAAAAATTATATATTTTTTCACCGGATGCTTTGATTTTTTAAATCCAAGGCATCGCCATCGTGATTTATGCATGAAAAGTAACATTTTGAAAATATGTGCATGTTCACATGATTTCTTGCGCATGAACCCTACTTCTAGAATTGGTTAATCAGCTTTGTAAGCATAATAATATTAATATAAAATTATCGAGTGAAAGCGAATTTAGAGATGAACGTCGAATAATTAAGGCTGGACCTATCCTGGAAAAGTAAACTTTATTAAATTAATTAATCCTTCGCTATTTAATAAGCTGATTTAGGATTTATTTAGAATATTTTTTTTCGCTATTTTTATTTTGAGATAGTAATTATGATTTAGTTTTATTATTCTTTTTTAATTTAAAAAAAAATCTGATATGAATATTCAAATCATGATGAGGCTCTAATTTAAGCTTAAAATTATTAAAATTTCTTTTAAATTACTGTAATATATAATGAACTTATTAAAAATTATATTCCACCATTTAAAAGCAAACGGAACCACTTTAGGTCGCATCATGACTTGAATTTTATTTAGGATATGGTGATCTAACTTTTCCTTTAAAAGGCGCATCTAAAGGAGAACACCTGGCTGAGCTATTTTGTTAGGAGGAACAATGGCCACTGAACTATTTAACACACGTCGCCTGCTCTGCGGCCAATTAAGCCTTTCTGTTAAGTTATTTCGCTTCGTGTATGCTTTTGTTCTCTCTGCTTTACAAAAGGAGATGACCACCGAAGCATTTCCTCACCCACTATAGCAAGAAGGACCACATATCACCATCCTTTCCAATATACTTGTTCTCTTTTTCCTCTTGATTCTCATAAGGTTGAAAGCCCCTCTTAGGTTGGTTATTAGGTGCTTTAATAGAACTTGAGTTGATTTGAGTGAATTAATTGTTGAAGCAGAAACAATAAAAAAATATTTGAGATAAAAAATAAAATTTAAATATTTGTAAAACTTTATCCCTAAATGTTTGAATTCTAATACCATTTATATTTGATGCAGGAGTCACCCGAGTAGACAACCATGCAGACACAGCAGATAAGGCTCATATCAAGCAATCACTCATATCCTCCTACAACAAATTGCTAGCCCCTAAGGTGAAGGCCTCAGTGAATTCTTCTATTGCAGCTTCAATGGCATCAGCTGAATCTCTGAGAATAGGTAAATAAATCATCTAATCAATTAACTCATATACTGTTATCAGAACATTAACTGATATTATAAGGTAATTTAACTAACCAGGAAGTGAAAGAAGTGGTGAAAAGGAAGCAAAAGACTTCACTAGAACTAGCTGGCTCAAACAATTCTCCATACTCATTCGTCGTAGCCTCAAGGAAAGGAGGCATGAGACCTTCAACTCGCTTCGTGTCTTTCAAGTTATAGCTGCTGCATTTCTCGCTGGTTCAATGTGGTGGCACTCGAGCATTCGTAATGTACAGGACCGGCTCGGACTACTCTTCTTCATCTCGATCTTCTGGGGCGTCTTCGCCTCCTTCAATGCAGTATTTACTTTCCCGCAGGAACAAGTGATTGTTAACAAGGAGCGTGCATCTGGAATGTACTCCCTCTCATCCTATTTCATGGCTAGGATGGCTGGCGATCTACCCATGGAGCTCATTCTCCCGACCATCTTTGTTCTCATTATCTATTGGATGGCTTCGCTTCGGCCTGAGCTAGGAGCTTTCTTGTTAACCATGGTGGTGATCTTAGGCTATGTGCTTGTAGCACAGGGACTTGGGTTGGCAATTGGAGCTGTTATCATGAATGCTAAGCAGGCATCAACAGTTATTACTATAACAATGCTTGCTTTCCTTCTCACTGGAGGATTCTATGTGCAGAAAGTTCCAATCTGCATGAAATGGCTGAAATATACATCATTTACTTTCTACTGCTTCAGGCTACTAATTGGAGTACAATATAGAGGAGATGAGATTAGTTTCTACCAGGGTTTATCACATAATCATGAAAGGATTAGCAGCAGAGAGGCTGAGGTAGAAGGGCAGGTCAGTATAATGGTGAGCATTATGGCTTTGATGATGATGTTTGTGGGGTATAGGATTCTGGCATATGCAGCACTGAGGAGGATCAAAACATAATCAAACAATAAAAAGCAAGGGATTTATCATAATTGAATTAGAATCAGCAGAATCACTGGCATCAAATTCCTTTTTGACCAGAGAATAAAGTTTTGAGATTCAAAAACTGTAAAGGATGTCTGCACTCCTAAGCTAATCTTAAGAAGTCAAAAACACGAATGGTTTCTATCAGAGAATATGAACCTCACCTTAAGCCTTAATTCAGCTCTGAGACTAAACACTGGCCAGGCACATTATTTACATTAATAGCTCCTATGTAAAGATATTAATTTCTATGTAGTGATGTAAAGCCACTGTGTATATATAGAGGAGTAGATTCTCTCAGACATGGTGGTAGTTGGTTTGATTGAATATGGGAAGTCCAGAAGTAGATATGTCAAAAGTATGCTTACTTAGAGCTTTGAATGGTGGAAGAAAATTATTCTTCAGATCAATATTCTGAGCAAGTTTAATGGTTCCTTGTTCTTTTTTATAACTTCGCTTTCCAAATAATTGCTACACTTACGTTTTGACCATAACTTGTTAATTTCAAAAATAATTTCTGGTGAGCTTTTTATAAGATATGCTGGTAGAAACATGTTAACTAACTTTCTAAAAAAACTAAAAAAATTCCATAACAACGATTATAACTTGCAAAAAAAATTTCTCATAATAATGATTCTACTCTTTTGACAGATGACTGGCATAGTTTAAGCAGTTATCAAACCAAACTATGCCTTCTGAATTCCTTTCACTTGCTGCACATCAAAATATAATATGCACAACACATAAATATTTATATTTTGTTTGGGACGGCTTTCTTACTGTTTTATAAAGTTGTTTTTTAGTAAAAAAATTCTATTGAAAGCAGGAAAAAAATAATGATCTAAAGCTATCCCAAACGAAACCTTGGCGAGTAATAAAAGCTTTTGTGATAGTGTGCTCCTGTTGATAGAAACACTTCCGCTGTATAAATAATAATCATGGATTCAGCTAACCTACAACAAGCGCTGGAGTAATCTTCATGCCTGAGTTAGAATGGCTCTCAAACTGTCCTTAGTGAGGCATACGTATGTTTCAGTAGGCTTAAGCTTCGTTGACCTAAGTAGGCCCTGCTGACTCCATATGGTTTAAGGCTTCATTTGTGATAGTTTTCTTATTACTTTTTAAAACAATTTTTTAGATAAAAAATTTTTGATTTAAAAAATTTTTATACTAAAAAGCTGCTTAAGAAAACAATAAGAAAGCTATCCCAAACGAAGCCTAAGTTGAACCAATTGCCAAATAAATCAGTTCTAACTAACCCTAGGAATTTTGAACAATGAAATCTTGGCCATTGAGTAAGAATGTGGACCAAGCCTCTACAGCTTATAGTAAATATTGATCGAGCTAATTGAACTAGGTCTAGATCCTAGAGGTCACAATTAAACCAAGTTGGTGTAGACATACAATGATTTAGTAAGCCCAAATCACAATTGACCATTGTTCGACCCAATTGGCCAATATAGGACAACTTCTATGGCCATGGTACAAACTAGGAGGCCCAGGGTAAGTTCAGAATTGAGACATAGGGATTAATTTGGTCAAAATGCAAATTTGACTCAATGAACTAGACCATAAACACCTAATTAGCTCAATTAACCCGAATTAGCTTGAACTTATAAGGGAAGGTAGGTGCAATTGCATGCTTACAAGCTCAATTTGGCATAAAGCTCATTGGGTGCAACAAATTAAATGCCAAAGACTTTAAGCAAGACATACCTGAGCCCAAACTTCATCTAATTCTAATTCCCCTTTAATTAGCGTTCAAATGGGTTAATGGCTCAGACAGTCCAACACGGAAGCACCTAATAGTACAATGGTGTGGTCGGTTTAACCCAATATGCACTTAAGCTCATGGTGTGCTCGGTTTAATCCAATATGCACTTAAACTCACAAACTGGCTAAGCCTGCTTCCGAGATCCTATTTGAATTCTGAGCTAGCATAACCAATTGAAAGTCCCATTGAACTCCTTTTAAGGAGCTTCTAAAGCCTTTAGCAGTCCTCAACTTCCTCAGGATAAACCCGATAGCAGCCAACAACCAAGCCAACCATTTCTAGTTAGTTCTCCCCCTCACTCCCTCAAACAAATATGTCTGCATGGCCATCTACGGTCTTGTCTGCACCAAATAATTCCTATCGAATGTCCAACTTAGTTCTCCCTAACAATTAAGTCACCTAATGTGTTCTTCTGGGCAAATAAATATGATTGGGAGATCCTTTAGAAAAAGAGAATGAGAGCACACCAAATAGGAGAGTCATTGAGAGGTTCCAGCAAGCAAACCTCCACCTTCACTTTATCTCTGATGACTATGAGGGCATCATCCCAAGCCTATGATCTCAAAATAGCAACCCTTACAGATTGCAAATAGCCCTTAACCTCTCTAACAAGACTTCATCATTGATGAACCCCCAATGAACCCCCCTTTATCGTGGAGTGCCGTCCCAAGCATTTGAGCTCAAGCACGTGGTCTCCTACGCTCTGAAGCAACCCATGGCCTCAATGTCTAAACAAAGGACATCACACCATAAAAAGTCAGCGACCGATGATGTCAAGCCCACGGTAGCATCTAGGAACCACTGTGAGCTTTCGAGCAACACTTTGAGGTTGCTGCGTCCTCAAGGTCCCCCAAAGGAGCTATAAGGGAAGGGTTCTACAAACTTATCACTGGTAATATCATTGTTGTGAATAACAAAATAAGAATCTACAGGACCTAAAACCTAATTAAAATCTAAACAAACTCAAAAGAACCCTAAAAGCTCAAAGAATGAACTAAATAAAGCCAATGAATTGAGGTTGTAAACTTCACCTCTTCATTGAGTCCCAGTGAAGTATACCACCATTTTCCATTGCCAGACGTTAGCTCCATCTCCTTGTTCAATCCTTGAGCAGCCAAAGCTTTAAAAAAGCCTTTAAATTAAACCTAGAATGGCTCGATTCCTTAACAAGTTTAATCTATTAATTACAGCTTGAAGACAACGTACAAGTGCAATTAGATCATCATCTAATGACCTTGATACCTCTCCTCTATGTAGCCATTGGATCTCTAATGTACAATTATGATTAAAGCCAAATAAAAAAAATCCCCTCAACACATACATGCTTGCACAAGCACTCATCCTCCAAAATCTATGCTGCCAACCAAGGATCAAACGGTGATGATACCATACACTTGCGAGGACTAATCTCGACCCTTGATCAAACATCAACAATCTTGACATAATTTGTATGTCTTTAAGATCCCAAGCAAAAATATTGTACAGTGGATCATAGCACAAGTTAGTTGCATGACTTAAATAGAGCCATTGAAGTTCATTATAAATAATATGTAATGCCCACATATGCAGTGATCAAACACCCACCCAAACTGAATGATATTTTTATCATGCATACAATGGCTTTTATATGCAATTGATTTCATATATATAATCCTCGATTGTAATGTATGATACTCATTTAGAATATCATATGATCAAATGCAGGAAAAACTCACAGCTCACAACTTCACCTACCCCACTTGTAACCGCCTTCCACTGTTCACCGCCACCGCTCAACGATGTTGTCACCGCTGTTGTCTCCCAACACTCCATGCTACTTCCCGCTGCTGGCATTTTAAAAACCAAATAACTTATACATTTCTAAAATGCATACATTATAATAACTCTGTCTCTAAAATGCAAACATTTTAAAAACATCCAACCAAATGGCGCCTAAATGCACAATAAAATTAATTTTTGTCTTATTTACAAATATACCACTTCATCTTTTGATCATTTTAATCAAAACATCTAAGGTTTCATTGAAAACATGAACAATAATGACATAATAATAAATTTAGTCATCTTGCATGCCATGCATCTATAAAGTAGAGGGGTAGTTAAGGTTATTTGGTCAAAAAAACATAGATACACTTTAAACTCGATAAGAAAAAAATCATGAAATGATATTTATTAAATTTTAATTAAAAATATCAGAGTATACTTATAGACATCATGCATGTCATCCATTTGAAAAGTTGAGGGGCAATTGAAGAGTGTTTGTTAAGTTTAAAATTTATAACTTTAAGGAGAGATGACAAACAATTGAAGCCTTTCGTCAGTTTGAAAGAATAGACCATCAATCAAATTATTACAATTGCAACTTTTACTGCTAAGGTGCACCACCATTATTTGCTCCGTCACCAACAATCGAAATTGAATGACAGACGAAGTAGAAGATATCAACCTACAAAATAGAATCCATCAACAGGGAGAAAGGTTAAGACAAGTACATATAGTAGAGAAAGAGATCTTTCTTTCAAGGTAGAAGTAAAGTTTGAGTTGTCGTACACTCGTACTCCAATGAAACAATCAAACCTATGGTAATTTACAATTGATTTGAGTTTCTAGAAATGAAATTTATAGTTTATGAGTACGCTAATATCTTGGGTCTATTATTCAGAGTGATGGTGAAATAGACAAAATTCAAGTTGGATGGTTGAAGTGGAGGAATGCATCGGGCATGTTGTGTGATAGAAAAGTCCTCGCTCAAACTTAAGGGAAAATTCTATAAGATGGTGGTGAGACCTGCAATACTTTATGGTGCAGAATGTTGGCCATTAAAATAGAAGCATAATATTAAGTTAAGTGTTGCAGAGATGAGGATGCTCAGGTCGATGAGTGGCTTTACTCTTAGATATAGGATACGAAATGAGCATAAACGTGAAAAGGTTGGAGTAGCTCCAGTGGAAAATAAAATTAGAGAGAGTCGCCTTAGATGGTTTGGTCACATAAAACGACAGCATGCCGATGACCCGATTAGGAAAGTAGATGTATTAGATTTGGCTTATGTTAAGAAAGGTAAATGTAGACTTAAAAAGACTTGATTAGAAATATTAGAAATGTAAATGAGAATTTGACTCTTAATAGGACACAATGGAGAAAAAGGATTCATGTAGCCGATCCAACATAGTGGGATAAAGGCTTGACGATGTAGTTGTATGATTATGCTAATAAAAAAAAATTTGTATTTGCTCATTTGGAGTTATCATTGCATGATTTAATGCGGTAAACTTGACAATTTAAGAACCATCATCTGCCAACATGGCATTATTAGGATTTAACAGATCATTAAAAACTCAATTTTACCTTGTTGGACATGAAAAAGGAAAATGGACATGGCAGAAGAATTTGAAGCAAAATAATACAAGTGCTACAGAAATTTCATTGAATGAAAAAAAAAACTTATTAAAAAATAGCATGGCTTCATAAAAACCTTCGAGAATTAAAGCTTTTCCAACTATTGTTGTCCTTGATGCTAGCATAGATGTAGTTGAACTTCAGGAGAAAAGTAGGCCCTATTTCTATCAGACAACAAGCACATGTTGCAACTATAAAGAAGAAAGAAAAGGCTCAAGTTTTGGCTACAAAGGAGCAATGCATTAAACCAAAGAGTCACTATTACAAAAAATCAGAGCATAAACTTAAGAGCATATAGAGAAGAGCTCAAAATAGGAGGATAAAAATAAAAAGACTCTCACAACCATGTCAATAAGTAATTGAAGTAGTGATAAAAGCAGATCTTGTATTATCCTTGATGTTGCATGAACATGCTCGTGGAAAAATTAGGAAATATCTTTTTTAGCACAAGAAGGCTTTAGGTGAAATCTACCCTCGTCGATATTATTTGGATCTAGGTAGTGAACAAACCTTATCATTAAAAGCTTTGGTTGAGAAACAATGGTTAATCTCTACTAACCTAGAGTTAGTCACGATTAAACCTAGTAATAAGGTGGCAAAGTTTGAAATGCAAGACATAATTAATGTTTCAAGATATGTTTCTAAAAGGGCCAAATTAAAAATCTTTAGTTGAACCAATTATGATTGTTGTATAATTTTTAACATAGCATAGAAAAAATTCGTAATATGAAAACTTGGTGGCGAATAGATAAGGAAAAAAGAATTATTAAGAAAAAGAAATGCTCTTTTAAAAGTTGGCATAGCTTGAATACAGTTGAGGATGAGAAAGCTAAAACTCTTGAAAAGAAGGTAGTGAGCTATAATTTTTTATGATTTATATAATGGACTAATACTAAAGAAGAAGTGAGATATATAGAATAGGTAATATAATAAATGAGAAGATGAGAGATGTTGCAAAATTAGGAAGGATAAATTGATAAAAGATAATATTAAAGGAAAATGTGAAGTGCTATCTAGTGAAGATAAGATGATTGAAAATAAATACAAGTGGTGGCTTGGACATGTAGACCAAATGTTAAAAAAAAGTGTCAGTCATATGAGTTGATATAATTAGTGTTAGACAATTAGGAAAAAAAAAGTGTAAACCTAAGGTTACATGAATGGAATTTTATGATTTACAAATAATAGATATAGTATCTTAAATACCACTAAGTAGGAATGAATAAAAAAAGATGAAAATCGAGAATTCATAATACCAACTCTTAAAAGTTAGGATAAAGCTAATGATTATGATGATGCCTCAACCCTATTCATTATGGATGCATAGTTCATGATGAGTTTCAGGGATTTTCATTTGCTGATTACCTCAAAATTCTATAGAAAAAAATAACTAAATGTTTATAATTTCAAATTCTGAAAATAAAATGCATAAACTTGATTTGTTTACACCACTAGTTTACGTGGTAAGATTTTAACCCTCACCGTATCTTCAATAATATCAACTAAGCAATGAACATGTTTTGGATTCCAATTATGCATGCAAAAAAGGAAGCGGCACATCATGCAATATGTAGTGCATACCTCAGGAATAAAGCGACGTATAGGGAACATGAAGAGATTTATTGGTACAGAAGGCGGCAGTGGTATAACCTGATGACAGGGTGATGATTTGAAAATCATACCCTTTCCAGCACGAAACCTCGGGTAAAGGAAACTCTTCTGATAAAACAAATATCTTGAATTCATATACTTTGTAGCTCCATCTGTTCCTCAATCATCAAGCAGATGCAAAAGAGCTGAATAATAGTCATCTTTGACAAACACAAGCTTATCAAACTAGCATAGATTTTATACTGTCAGAACTGAATCACCGCATAAAATCACCAATGCTGCCCCACTTAAGCACGAAACACAAAATAACCTCGTCAAACTCTACGCCCCATTCCAAAACACTCCGCTCCTCAATTCCTCTATCGTCCAGAAACCCATCAATCTTCATTGCCCTGAGAACTCTCACAACATCACTCAACAAGCGATTCTTGCAGTATACGCCAATAAGAATCCTATAAAAACGCAAATCCGGATGAACCCCCATCACCAGCATTCTCCCAAAGAGAGCATTACACCCCAAAACCTTGCCTTGCATCCCCATCCGGCCCATCAGCGTCGAGAACGTAATCACATCCGGCAAAACCCCCATATCCACCATTTCCAGATAAATTTGAAACCCACCATCGACGCTGCGATGGTCACAAACGGTTACGATCAGAGAGTTCCAGGTCTCAGCATCGGCCGACACGCCGCTTCGCCCCATTTGCGCCACCAGCTCCTCTGCCTCCTCAACGTCCCCCCGACGGCAGTATTTGCGTACAAGTCCGGCGAAATGGCGAATCTTAAGTGGAAACCCTAGTTTATCGGGGGCAGCGAAGAGTATAAGGGAACGGGCGAGGCTTAGATGGTCGGAGCGGATGATAAAGCCGAGTAGAGAGGAGAAAGCGGAAGCGGAGGGTGAGGCGCAGAGTAGCAATCTGGCGGCGGAATCTGAGGGTACACCGGCGGTGAGTGCTGAGGAAGCGAGGGGGAGCAGAAGGGAGGATCCGGGGCAGATCCCGGTGAGTGGGAGCCGTCGTAGGAGGATCTCAGTGGCACGAATTCGATGGTGTCGAACAAGGAAGGGGAGGAGAGACACGTACGTGGGGAGTTTGTGGCGGAAGCCACGCTGCCGCACAGCGGTGGTGAAGAGCGAAAGGACTTGCTTGGGGTTGGAGTTTGGGTTCGCAATGGCGCGGAGGATGGAGGCATTGGAGATTTGCTGGTGACCGCCCCCGGGTTTCGGACGCGGGGAAGACGGAAGGAGCCATGGGAGGCGGGCGCGCGAGGAGGAGATAGCTGGCTTGGATGGACTCATGATGTGAGTCAGTGTTACCATATTATTTTCATTTTTAATCGTTTATTTATTATCTCTACCAATGTTTCCATTGATAACGTACTCATTATCATATATTTTCTTAGGGGTATTTGATTGGCTAAAAAAGAAAAATAGTATAAAAATTTCAGTATAAAATAAATATAATTTAAAAAGAATATTTTAAAATTATTTGAATGAGTGAAATAAATAAAGGTGAATGCTTCTTCTTTGTTTGATTTGACGTAAATAAATATGGATAGTGATTAACGACGAGTGGCGGCGGTCGGCGGCTGCGGTCTTATGTTTCGTTTGGGATGTTCCATGATTCTTTCATATAGATTTTTTTTTACTTGTTTGAATACTTGCTCGTTACATAATTTATGATGGACATGTCACTAATCACAACAATCTAAGAATAGAAAAATGCTTATTTTTTTCTTGGATATGATCATTTTAGCTCTTACAATGCCTGTGTTAGATGTGTTGATATGATAATAACAATTTTTATGACTAGGTCAACTTTGGAACTAGGTCAACTAGGCCAATCAATATCTAACAGTATATGCTTCGTTTGGGACGACTTTCTTACTGCTTTCTAAAATAACTTTCTAATATAAAAAATTCTAATTCAAGAAAATTTTGTATTAAAAAATAATAAGAAAACTGTTCCAAATGAAACTTGAACTCCCCTTCAAACAAGCTAACTTCAAATAACTATGATGACATGTTATAATAGCAAGTGGCACCATGCACTTTGAGCTCCAAAAGTTCAGAAGGGCTTGAAGATAATAACTACGAGAGACCTCCAATTACACAAAAAATAAATTCATATATATCAAAAGCGTTTACACCTTATAAATTTTGTACCTACAAAGTGTTATCTTCTCACACTGATTGCTTCAATGGTGTGATTTGGAACTAGGATAGATTGTACACAACACACACATAATATGTTCGACTATCTAATGAAATCCTGCCATCATCCCACGCGTAGCTAGAAAATCATTTACTTCAAACTTCACCAATACGTGATGCTCCAATATGAATCTTAGTAACTTCTCTGGATTGTTCCCCGAGACTCTTACAAGTGCAGCTGAACCTTTTCAAGAATCTTCATTCTCTAAAGTTTGAAACCATTATAGGCTTTCCAATCCAAAATTTCAAGGCCACTAATCTCCAAAGTCCTTAATCTAATAATAACTTGCTTTAACAGAGGCACTAGAGTTTTGCTTGGGATAGCTATTTTGTTGCTTTCTAATAATAAATCTCTTATTACATGCAACGATTTTCACAATGATGCAGTAACTATGATAAAAAAGTTCAATAAGTAGATACATTTTTCATAGTTTTGTTTGTTATGAGCTTGTTGCGTCTTGGAATATTCGCGGCGGTAGAGAAGTATAAAGTTTAACGTCTTAGCGTTGTATGAAGATCTAACACACAATCAAATAAAAAGATAGGGTGTGATATTTATAAGAGACATTAAAATTTTTATGTGAAAAAACCCTGAAAAGAGGTGGTTTAGTATTTGCAGTTGATTATAAATGAGGCCCTTCATTGAATGGAAGGCCTTGGCTTGATGTAACAAATATACATCATATGGAGTGCATTACGTGGTGGGAATAGGAAGAATCAATGTTGACGTGTATGTTTGGTTGGAAGGACCCTAGTCGATGGGCGACAAAGGTCAGAAAGACCGTTGTCTGACAGCGGAGGTCGGAAGGACAGTAGTCAACGGGTGACGGAGATCAGAAGGACCATAGTCGGTGGCCGGGTGGAAGTCCGACTTCAGTCGGCGATCGGGCCGAAGTCCAGCATCCCGAGAAGAAGTCCGGCGTCAGTTGGTTACCGGGTGGAAGTCCGGTGATGGATGGAAGTTCGGTGTCAGGTAGAAGTCCTATGAAAGTCCGACAACGGGTAGAAGTCCGGTGACGGGCGGAAGTCCAGAGATGGATGGAAGTTCGGCGTCGGGTAGAAACCCGACGAAAGTCCGTCGACGGGCGAAAGCCCGGAGATGGACGGAAGTTCGGTGTCAGGTAGAAGTTCGACGAAAGTCTGGCGACTGGCAGAAGTCTGAAGATGGGCAAAAGTCTTGCGTCAGGTAAAAATCTTGCGACGGGCAGAAGTCCGGCACTGGGTAGACATCTGAAGTCGGGGAGGACTTACTCCTTGATTCTCCTCAGAATATCTTCTTTTCTCTGTATAAATCATCAACGTGACTCAGTTTGATCAAGGAGAATCATTGAGACTCAATCTTCTATCACTTCCCTCTCTGTTATTTAGGCTTAATTTGTATCTGCAATAGAGCCTTCGATCTTCCACTGATCCAACAATCACGTTGCCTTATTACAAGCATGAAAACATAACTCATTCTCAAAGTAATTAAAAAACGTTCTCAAGAAACCGCCATTTTGTCATTGTCAGCTAAAACCCTGGTAATACATACACATTCCAGGTGCTAAATTCCGCTGGAATTGCTCTCCATCTCAACTTCAATCAGATATTAGGGCAAAGAGTTTAGTTCTCAAGAAACCGCTATTTTGTCATTTTCAACTGAAACCCTGGTATACCTACACATTCCAGGTGCTAAATTTCGCTGGAATTGCTCTCCATCTCAACTTCAATCAGAAATTAGGGCAAATTCAGGAGGCACCTTTTGATGGGGTGGACGGAATGGTATCGCCCGAGCCAACCAGGACAGTGGGGCTTGAGCTGAAGAGGGTGCCGACGTAGAACGAGACAACCATGAAAAAGAGGCCAACGAGTATCAGATGTACAGTACGGGAATCGAACGCCGACGAAAACATCTTGGCGTGTCGATCTTCGATCTCTTGCTCTCCAATTAGTTCGCAGATTCGTTTTGAGTTGGATCTGGTAGAAAGAGCCCAGAGGCAAAAGCCAAGCGCAGTGTCACCAACATGAACGGCGAGGCACGGCTCGGCCGGAATGACCGGAGAAGTTTGTTTGATGGAGAAATTCGACCTGATGTGCCTTATAATGTTTGTTATTTGGAGAAATATCAAAACTCTTATTTTTTAACAAAGTATTCTTTTAGGTGCTCTTTGGTTGCCGGAAAAGAAAATGCAGCGTAAAATAAATACAATGTAAAATAAATATAGTGTATTCCAAATATTTTGAGATTGTTTGGTTGTCTGTAAAGTAAATGAGAAATGTTTCCCTTATTTGGTTAGGTATATCCAGAGTAAAATAAAGAGGTATATTTGTAATAATTTTTTTTGCCATTATAAGTAGTGTATTTATAAAAACAGTTTATTTATAATAATTAGTATTATTTGATTTTATAAAATAAAACTAGTGTATTTATTTATTGTACTATCTTATTATAAATTTTTTTGAGATTATAAGATATAATATTCTACTGTGTATTAATTTAGCCGACGGTGGTGGCCGACTGTGGTGGCCGGCAGTGGCGGAGGTGGTGGTCGACGGTGGCGATCAAAGGTGGTGGTCGAGGATGGTGGCCATAGGTGTCGGTGGTGGCCGACGGTGATGGCCGGAGGTGGCCAGAGGTGGTGGCCGGCGGTGGCGGTCAAAGGTGGTGGCCGACAGTGGCGTCAAAGGTGGTGGTCGACGGTGGTGGCCAGAGGTGGTTGCCGGCAGTGGCGGAGGTGGTGGCCGGCGGTGGTGGCCGACGGTGGTGGTCGGCGATGGCCAGAGGTGGTTGCCGGTGGTGGCTGGCAGTCGGAGGTTGCCAACAAGGGGTTGCAATGCCCTTGAGTTTGCAATGTATTGAGAAGTCGCCCAACTCGGAGGAATTCTAAATGCACAAAAAATGAACTAGAACAGAATACACTGCATTGTTTTACTTTACGTTGAATTTACTTTTCATCCAATCAAATACCAAAATTCTCAAAATCCCTGCATTTGAATTACTTTACACTCTAAATGCAGCAAACCAAACAGCCCCTTAATATATTTATATTCTTATTTTTTAAGCAACGTCATTTTCAGCTCTTTTATATATTTTCAATCATTCTCCATTATGAATCTCATTAAGATTTTTTTATTAAAATAGGATAAGAAGATCACACAACAATGAAATTAAATTGTAGGAAATATTTTAGTCAAGTTTTATATTAAATTTAAGAATGAGATTAAGGTTTCGTTTGGGATGGCTTTCTTACTATTTCTTAAATTAACTTTTTAGTACAAATTTTAAAACTTTTGTACTAGAAAGCTGCTTTAAGAAGCAGTAAGAAAGTCATCCTTCGTTTGAGATAATTTTCTTATTTCTTCTTAAAGCAATTTTTTAGTACAAAATTTTAATTTTTTACTAAAAAATTACTTTGAGAAATTATAAAAAAACCATCCCAAACAAAATAAAAAATTTCAAATATTTTATTATTTCTTTAATTTTAAATTGCAATTTGATTGTTGCTTAAGATCATGTTAATATTGCTTAATTTAATGGCAAATTATTGAATTTAATATTATACCCTAACATCAATAATAACATCAAGATTTCATCCCACTATGTGGGGTTGGTTAAATAAATTTTTTTTCTCTATTGTGTTATATTAAGAGTCAAATTTTTATTTAAATTTAATAAAAAAAAAGATAATATCTAATATTTAATATTGTTGAATTTAATACTATGAAAAAGACCATTACTAACTTGGCCCCGGTTGCTATTTAAAAAAAAAACAAATTAGAACTCAAAACAAATTTGGATTTTATTTAATTTAAAATTGATCTGATTTTTAACTTGAATTTGTTCCTTCACTTATAATTAATGAGCCAACTTAATGAGTCAATTAATCAATGAAAATAGCATATGAGACAACAAAGTTTTTATGTAAAAAACTTAGAAAAAAGAAAAGAAACTACATAACTTGGTACAACTAAAATAATTCTACTATGTGAGCGTTGATTACAAAGATTTGCTCATCCCTTAATTTTGAGAATGCGATATTACAAAAATATGAGTAGTCGACTAAAACTATTGCAAAATCAATATGAGTTGACAAGCGTTCACATAATTATGGCTTAATTAGTGATGGTCGTTCTATAGAGTTGGTCAGGTGTTGGCAGTCTGATGTTGGTTGTCCGATAATGAATAGTGGTTTGAAGATAGTGATCAAGTAGCAACAATCCCATGACGGTAATTGCAGTGGTCCAATTATTGAAAAATAATAATTGACCAAGAGATCTACTTGAAAACCAAAATATTTTGGTGGACTCAGAACCGTCGAAACTTTACCCCTTCAACATAAAGAAAGCTTCAAGGAAAACATTTTGCACACCAAATTACCAAAGGCAGTTCATGATGATGCAAGACATAATCTCAGGCACCAAGGGGTAAAAAACAGGTTCATCATTGTAGAGGTTGTTGCTCCTTCAATTCCCACAGGAGTTATGATATGCCCATAACCTCTTGATAGTTCTCCATCTAGATTTATTGACCTTAATGGTCTTTTTAATCTCATAGCAAAGAGTAAAATGGCTTCGAATTGTGTTAACAAATTCCCTCAAAAAAAAGCAAACCACATAGCAAATTGATAACTAGATTCTTATCATATCGAGCAATGTTGCAGATGATGGTTCTATTAATTAAAGCATCAATTGTTTTCAAATCCCCGACAATATAAACAGAGAATCTTATGCCATTTGAGTTTACTCCAAGAAATCTAAATTTTATTTGAGACAATTTTTTTATTGAGTACTGTTGCGGACTCAAATATACGCGGCGATAGAGTTTAAATTTCCGTCTCAGCGTTGTACGTATATCCAGCACACAAACAGAAGAATGAAATAACACCAGGATTTTTACGTGGAAAGCCCTGGAAAAGGGAAAAACCACGGGGCCACGCCCAGTTGAAAAAGTTCCACTAGTGTTGTATGAAATACACGAGGCTGATTCGTCCTTTAAATTCAGGACGATCAGATTACAATGAGTATCAGTTACAAGGCCAAGCAGAGTTCCGACGTCACTCGGGTGTCCGGCAGGATTCCGGCGTCACTCGGGCGTCGGGTAGAATTCTGGCGTCGGGCAGAATTTTGATGTTGCTCCGGCGTCGGGCAGAGCTCCGGCGTCCCTCGGGCGCCCGGTGATGCGTTGGTGGTGTTTCGGCGAAGTTCCGGCGGTATTCCGGCGGTGGTCGAGGAGGAGCTGTTCCCTCCTAGACTTCTCTTCTCTTCTTCTTCCCTTCTTCTCTTCTTGGCTTGGGTCCCTTCTTAAGAGAAATGAGGGGCTATTTATAGTTTTTCTGGAGTGGCATAGCCCGTAAATATGTGATGGATCAGGGGCAAATAAGGAGTGATCCGGATGAACGGCTCATATTGAATCCCTTGATCATGAACCGTTTATTGAGCATCTTAAGGTCTTAATGGTATCAGAATTCTGCGATCTTGGGCTCGTTGGATTCGTCTCGTCGAGCCGCTCGATTCGACTATAAGCTCGTCAAAATCGGAGACCGTTTGGTAACTCAAATTGTTGTTCGATGCTTCCAACAGAGCTTCGGGTACTTGATTATTAGGACTCGTTTGGGCTCGGATTGAGTCGAATTTGGTGTCGTTGGATTCGTATTTCCGAGACGCTCAGTTCGACTATAAGCTTGCTGAAATCGGAGTTTAAATGGTCTCCGAATTAATTTTTGAAGTTTCCAACTTGAGTTTTTCCTCGAGATTCGTGCCCGATCAAGATAATTTTTTGGTGATATATCAAGTACAAAAATTTATAATTTAAGAATTTTTTATATTAAAAATCTATTTTAGAAAGCAACTTTTTTATTGCTTTTTAAAATGCCTAAATTGAGGCCTTTTGAGGCAACCGACAGCACAATGCCACCAAAATCAACATTAGGAGTGTCAATATTTGACCCGACCCGAAAACCCGATTCGAACTCAATCCGAAAATTTCGGGTTTGGGTTGACCCGAACACAAATCAGGTCGGGTTCGGGTTGAGGTTTTCGACCCGTTTCAAAAATCGGGTCGGGTTCGGGTTGACCCGAAAACTCGGAAATGACCCGGCTGCCCGCTCTGCCGTGCATCATGTCACCTGCCCGAGATACCTGCCATCCCGCTGCGACGCTGTCGCGTCTGCAGCGCTAGTGCGCCACCACGCCTGCCGCTGTGGCTGCCGCAGCCGTCGCCGCTACCGCTGCCGGCCGCCGGAGACCCTGAAAAGCTTCATTTCTGCCGCTGCCGAACCCGAAGCGGGTCGGTTCAGGTTGACCCGAACTCGAAGTGGGTTGGGTTCGGGTCTGCAAAATTGATCCGTTTGCAAAAACGGGTCCGATTGACCCAAACCCGAATAGTGCCGGATCAATTCTGAATTCGATCAAAATCCGACCCGTGACCCATAATTGACACCCCTAATCAACATAGACGGCCATAGTAGAAATAAAAGCATTAAGAATGTAAATAACAAATATGTAAGCGTGGTTCTAAAAAGTCGAGCACGCATCATATCCCACAATTAATAAAAAATGATGCCTTCCAATTGTCGTTAGTCAATAAAGTGAAAAATATTTTCTCAGAAATTAATATGTGCAGAATTGTACGCTTAGTAAGTTTACAAATATAATAAAAATAAATGAATTCAACAAGAAGAGTGGTTGTGGCATTAATAACGGAGTAAAGAATTGAGCCACGTGGCGGCCTATGCAGAGGCCGCGTGTGCGGCATATTAAATATTTTGATGTAATTTATGTAAAAAATTAAGAAGAAAAATATTTAAAATAAAAACAATATCCAAACTAAAAACATATAGATTTTTAATATATAATTTTTTTGTTTCTATTTAAATAACTTCTGACTTGGGGAAAGCAGTGGCGTGGAAGCTGAAAGAAGGAGAAGAGGAAGAGTTGGGGGGAGGAGAGAGAAGCAGAAAGAGAGATGATCGGAGCCGGCGATCGAGGAAAACGGTGGTGGCGGAGATGGCGGTGGAGGCGGAAGCGAGGATGGGTGGCGATGGCTCTTGTCTGCTTCTCGCCTGTACTCCTTCCTCTTTTCTGCCTCTCCTTCCCTCTCCTCTGTATCGCCGCTTTTTGTCTCAGATTCACGGCCGCAGAAGCTCAGGGCGGCAGGAGGCGGCGCCGCGACGGCGCCGTAGAGGCGATTCGGTGTGTGAAAAGAGGGAGGCGAGATGCGATTAGAAGCGAACTGCTACATCGATACCTCGAAGATCAGATGACGATCGCCGCGTCGGTGGTGGATTTCGAAGGCGACGGTGATGCCAGTGGCCACCATGGTGAGTTATAGAGTTTGGTAGACAGAGATGTACAGGTTAGAGATAGAGAGAGAAACTAGGTGTATGGAAGATTGGAAGAAGAAATTTCTGATAGTTTTTTTTTTTCCTTTTGTCAAAGCGAAATTACTCATTTTTAATTTGCTATAAAGTATAATCTTAGCTTGACATTTCTTTTACAGCTTGTTTAGTAGGCAATGGAAAGTGGCGACGAATTCCGACAGAAAACAAAAGTGCCGAAAAGATTTTTTTATTTTTTATATTTCCCGTCGTTGCAATGGCGAAGCTAAAACAATTTTCTGAGAGGGCTCAAATTATTATTTTTTTAAATATCTTTAACTTTTTGATATTAGGATTTTAGAAACTTTTTTCGTTAAATTTATTATTATAATAAGGTAAAATATTTAGATAAGATGAAAAAACTTTTAATTTTTAAAAAACTATTATTCATATTAAATAATAACTTTATTATCAAAATAATTTAATATTTTTTTCAATATAAATAATGAAAATATTATTTATTTATTGATCTCTATTTCTATTTTATATTTTATTTTTAATAATAATCATTATAGAAAATCTCCTTTCAATTCATGCGATTGTTATATATAACATTAATGTCAATTTTAATATCATGAAAATAAAGAGATTAATTATTCTTTGCTAAATGCATGAAATGAATTATATGGATTCTAATAGGCAACCTTTAAGGTTGGATTATTCACAGCAGCAATAGTTGGGGGAAAGAATCGAAGATCAGCTAATAAGCTCAAATCCAGGAGAAAATATTTTATGTAGAGTCCGGATGAGATGAATCATCCAGATTGTGAGTGTACATATAGTATGTATACTGATTTGATATACACTTTATACAAATATGTACGCAATGTGTACATTCATATATCCAAACGATTCTTTTCGTCCGGACTCCACAAAATAATTTCTCCAAATTCAGATACCTTAAGAGCAGAAGAGGACCGTGAGATTTTAGCTGCATCAATTTTCTAAAATGGACTTCAAACTTTTTGAATGAAGATCTGCTAAATCACAGAAACAAGAGGAGAAAACATAACAGCTAGTTAAGGCTTGCTAGTACCAATTGTAATAAGCCAAATTTTGTTAATGGATTGCAACAAAACACTTACAGGCGTTTCAATGACTGATTTCCATCTACGGTGTTTGCAGCAATTAAAGGGAACATGCACGGAAAAAAGAAATAAATTAAATTCGATTTTTTCTAATTTTTTTATGGAGGCCTGCCCTCTCAATCTACCATTGCTCGTTTGGATGTGTGAAATGCTTATTGGAGTTCATCATGAACAAATTTGATTCAAACTGAAATTTTATTCAAATAAGATTCAAATAAAATTAGAATTAGATTCATATAAAATTTGACTAACTTTTGATCGAACCACATTCAAATTTTATTCAAAGAATGTATGAACACAATTTGAATTTGGTTCAATCCTTCTTTCATAAGTGTCGTTGTCAGGTCCCAAGTCCTGAATGAGAAAAGTGGAGGTTGCTTTAGGTAGTCGAAAATCAGCATAAAACTTATCGAATAATCATGACATGATAGCCGACCCCACGTAGTGTGACAAAGGCTTGATGTTATTGTTGTTGTTGCTTCTTTCACAAGTGCCAATCCTATTATGCGTTCCCCAACAGAGCCCCATTCAGCCTATTGATCTTGAGATCCTATGCACAACGAGCCTCATTTTCTCCTCACATGCTTTTGATTAATGCATTATCTTCTCTAATGAGCTCTCATCATGAAATATTCTTCTCCTCACACACCGTCAAACCTATCGGTGAAACCTATTATTGCAAAATTATGAAATATTCTTCTCCTCGCACACAATGTCCTCAACAAGCTTTGTCAATCCCATGATGCCACAATGCCTGCTCAAGCAAACTTCGTTGAGCTAGCTACAAATTTAGTTTAAACGTGTTCAAATCATGTCTGAACTAAGTTTCGAATTTGAGCAAATTTATACCAATTTCCACTAAGAAAGCTTCAACAAACAATCCACTTATACAAAAACAAATATATTGATCTCTCCAATAAATAAAATATTTACTACTATTTCAAGCATTACATGACATGTAAGGCCAAACTTCCCAACGTATTCTGCTTTATAAATCAAAGTTAAAATTAAAATCCTTTTACTTATAATATAATAATCTGAGTGAAAAAAAAAAATTGAGATATTCTATTAATATCCAACTAATTTTTCCTAAAAAAAAAGGGTAAAACTGATTAATGCCGCATAGTTTTGTGGACAACATCTTTGTACATTTCGGGCTTATCATTTTTTTTTTTGGGACTTTTAGGCCACGTAAGACAGACTCATATATATCACATACATAAGACTCGAACCCAATACCTCTTAGTTGGTAGCCTAAGCTCCCAACCAACAAACCAAAATAAACTATGTGGGCTTACCATCTCATTCAATGCATAGTTTTGCTAAGTTCAATCGAACAATAAAGTTTTTTTTTATTTAAAAATTCACACAAATCTTAAAAAATGAGAATTTTTTTAAAGCTTTTTTCTTGCTATTCAGTAATGAGCTATTTTTGACAGGCAAAGAGAGAGAGAGAGAGGAACTGAAGAAACAGGAAAGCAAATCAAAAAATCAATGAGCCAAACCTAACAATTTGAAGATTATACGCAACTCACCTTGGTTTGTTCGTTGAAAGCTTTGGCTATCAATTAAAATATCTTAGATTCGAATCTTGCATATGTGATGTGTCTGTGAGCTATCCTTAATTGACCTAAATATCACAAAAAAAAGTTTAAAGGTTATTTACGGGTATGTCCAGCTAGCTCAGCTCACGTGTCCATTAAACTCGCAACATTTATATTTTCAATTAAAAAATCTTCAGTATTCTATTCATACACTTTGCTAATTAAAAACCATAATACACATTTTAAATATTAGCAAAATAATAATTAAGTTCATTCCAACTAATTTGAAAAACGATACATTAAGAACTCAAAATTAATTCCTCATGCACTTGGAAACTATTGCTTGACAAATTTCATGCATTTATTTGATGATTAACAAACCTTTAGTTATACAATCAAATTTAACAGTATTTTAATGAAGCTAAAGAGGATGGACAAAAGATTATGGTCATATATATTTTTTTGGAACGGAGGTATCTACTCACTGTCACTCCAAAGGGAGTGCATGAAAGCGTAACTAATCTCTCAGCGGAATCTAGCAAGACCATCCACCGGCATCAAATCTCAATATAAGTTTGATGCGTCATTCAAATCTCAATGCATATTTGAATTACAATTTTTTATAATTAAATTTAGCACTATTCAAACCCTAATTTTTGAAAATTTATAGTCGAACAAAACATCTCGATGAGACTAACCCATCACATTAAAAGTGATTTGATATGAGTTCAAATGAGCCCAGATAAAGTAATTGAAATATAATTAAAAATTTTGAGACATTAACTGAGATATCAAATGATTTTCAAATCTCGCATGCTTAAAGTTAAATCAAGTGTCTCAACGAGATGAATCTAACCAGGCCAATATCACTTAATTTCAACTTAATTAAAGCACATAAATACTAAAAGAACAATTTATTAAAGAGAGATACAATATAAATTGTCCGATGGAGTGTTCCAGTTTTTTGCTATATTTATAAGGCATGTCGCTCTTAAAAGTTTATAAAAAATGCCCCACACTACACATGAAATAGAGAGGACCTTTCCTTGACATTCAGGAGAGCTCAAGGCTCTAAGAATTACGAAGCTCCACCCAAGCACCAACGTCGAATCACCATCCAACTGTCATCATCAAAGCACTGCCTAACCTCGACCATCAGAACACCACATGATCGTTGTTGCCAAACTACCGTCGTTGAACCACCATCGTCTGACTCATTAGCAGACCATTGCCTGACTTCCATCGTTGGAGCACGCTCAACCACTATCATCAGACCATCGCCCAACCAACACAGTCACAACACCACCTGACTAACACCATTGGAACATAGCTCAATCGTTGTCATCAAACCATCTGTTGGGGATGGAAGTAAAACACCACAATGAAACAAACAAGAAAATAGAAAAACAATGGAAAGTAAAAGGACACCAGGATTTAACGTGGAAAAACCCAAAATTGGGTAAAAATCATGAAGTCACACCACATCAACGAATCCACTATGAAAATGGGGAGAAATAAGTACAAATCTCTTTTCTCTCTCACTCTCTCATTGCTTCTCTTCTCTCTTACACCTTTCTCACCCTAAAAAAACACGAGAAAGTCAAATTAATAACAACAGGGGACGCAACCCTTCAGAAAAACGAGAAAGAAAACTGTCCAGTTCGTCTCACAATAATGCGGCGCTTAAGCCTCTATCATCATGATGCTGCAGCGCTTAAACCCGCAGAGCTGTGGCGTCACATAGCACTGCGAAGCCAAATCTAGAGCGTTTCAGCGCTTTATTCTCTGTCGATCAGCGTTGGGGCTTTCGAGAACATAGCGTCGAGGCACTCGGTAACACAACGTCGGTGCACCCAAACCCAAGTAGAGGGTAAACCCGAACCTCCAGCCAGCACGATAATTTGAACATAGGTCCGAGGCAACAGAACAACTCGATTGATTAGCACAATCAGATTCCACATAAAACTAACACCACCACCCAACCAACATTGTTTGACCTTGATCTTCTACCTACTATTCTCCAACTATACTTCTTTCGACTAATGTAGCCCAAGTATGATCCTCCGACCACCATCGTCCCACTATAGTTCTTCAACCAACGTCATCTGAACATGATCCTTCAACCACAATCATCAAATTCTAGTCTTTTTGACAACCTTCACCGACTATGATCATTCTAACTAACATCACCTCACTATGGTTCTTTTGATCTTCATCATCCATTAAGATCCTCTGACCTTCATCCCACAACTACATTCATTCAGTCTCCATCACCCGATTATGGCTCGTTCGACCACTATCACCAGACTGCGATCCTCTGACCTTCATCGCCTGACTGTGATCATCTCTGATCATTATTGCTCGACTTAGTCCACCAACCCACAATATCTTGACCAATGTCACCTAACAATAGTGGTGCCCATTGATTTGTGGGTTCCGAAAATTTGCGTCTCGGCCTCTCTGCGGACCCCTTTCTTCTTTCTTTTTAGGTTGTCGAGGAGAGTTTAACGCATAAGTTCCGAGACAAAATTTCAGAAGGCAGACTGGACTATGAATAAGACATCACCCAGAGATTTCACCCTAGTTTTGCTAGGACTTTATGATCTAAGTTTGGGTTTCCTATAGGCGCAAGCCCCTATAGTAAATTACCCCTCTCGATAAAGAGAGAGAACTTTCGATTAAGACTAGTCGTCAAACAGATACGTGGTATCCATAGATACATAACATCTAACATATAGTAGGAGCATGATTTGGCATTTAAGAATTTGATATTTAAAATTAAAAATTTCACCATCTTTTACTTAAAGCGGATGGTGGGAAAAATGATGATGAGCCCGATCAAGATGCCATGGTTCTGTCGTCCCGGGCCATCATGGTCCCTAGTCTACTTAGTAAGAAGATATATCAACCCCACCTGATAGAAGAATTCTTGTCGGTAGCCATGGGTTGCTTCGTCCAAGGGTACCTTGTAGACATGTGGTGAATGTTTGTCTAAGGGGACAAATCCGAATCCACTTTAGCTAACAGAGGGCTTTGTGCCCTATTGATTATATCTTATTGATTCATATCTCAAGGATTTAGAACCATTAGGAAACATGCGGGCTTTGACCATGACCGTAATTTAATGGTGTCATTTAACAGCAAAATCATCCGGTCAGAGGGTCCCGGTCATAACTGTTTACTTATGATGCCGTTTGGCGGTAAAACCACCGTTAGAGGACACGTGCCACACCCTTACTAGCAAGAGACGATTTGAGAATGAATCATAATGATATTCTCGACCAGACATTTGCTCTTTGTGAGCTGAAGTGATTTTCTAACTTATCCACCTCGGCAAACTGTTGGTGATTGGATGGATATTTTTGCCTTTAAATGTTTTGGTATTTTTTATTTCAATTTTAAATATTTTAGGTTTTAGTGATTTTTGAAATTTAAATTTTTATGAGCATTTGAGAGGCATTTTTAAATGTTTAGGGTCCCCTCCGGTTAAGATTTTCTATCAACACGGTCATCATCGGATTTTGGAGATTAAGTTTCAGAATATTTTATTCTATTTTTTCTTTCCTTGCAGTGATATGGTGGCTGTGGCAAGAATTGGGCGGCTGAGACAACAACTTGAGCAAGATTTGGGTATGGGCAAGCGGCTGATAGGATTCAGGCATGATTTTGACATGGGAGAGGCAGGAATGATCAGATTTGATCAGAACTTGAATAGAATATAAGAATTTATTCTTATTTCATAATAATATTAATATATATTTATTTAAATATGATAATAATTATCATATAGAAAAGAATCATATTAACATTAGAGTTATGAATTGACCCTAGCAGACTCCCCTCGTTTCTCATGCATCTCGGCTTGCGTGCTTTTGCTCATGCAAGGACCCATGCAATATTATTGTTGTTTCCATATGATTCCGGACGCAATGACGAAGTCTGTTTTGCAAACTAACGATGTTCGGGTAATGTCGCACAATATTTCGTCCGTAGTTCATCGATGTTGATCACCTTCAATGGCATGAGCAATATTACAGCATTTTCTATATGATTTTAGCATTTCGGACACAACGGTGAAGTCTATTTTGCAAACGGATGATATTTGGACAATGTCGTGCATCAAAACTCATGCCAATTTCGCTCTTTTCACTTGTCCAATAATCCTGACAATATTATTGTCAATTATAGGTATTTTCGACGTTTCGGACGCAACGACGAAGTCCGTTCTACAAACAGACGATGTTCAGGCAATGTCGCGGATCGCCACGCCTGTAGACCGTTGATTTAGACTGCCTTCACTCAATTCAATTGCGAGGGGCCCCACTTAGGTAAATTTGATGCTCTGATCACATCGGTGCAGTCCATTTGACAATCGAAAGTTGTTTGGATAATGTTATGTGGTGTCGTGCCCACCAAATGTCGCTTTCATCATCGATCTTTGGTCGAGTTGCACATGAGTGGCTCTTTGATAAATTCGGTGTCCTGAATGCACCGACACGATCTATTTCACGATCAGATAAAGTTTTGAGCCATTTCGATGGCGATCGAGGAGTCCTGATGCTCTGATAAGCAATATATTTGTTAGTCTTCTTCCTCGATCTACCCGATTAATCGTGAATTATATGTAGAGGTCAACATGATTTCATCAATTCCTATTACCAACGACATCAACACGTGCTATTACCTATAAGGCCAATACACGTCTTATGCATCAACTTTGACTTGTGACATCAATACCAATATTTATGATGAACTTCATGGTCCATGATCTCCTCACCTCAAAGAAGAACAAACAAACAAACATCAGACCACCCTTGAAGAAAGCTCTCACGCCAAAAAGTTCTTTCAACTTTCACCATATAATTTATTCTATATAGTTAGTATAATCACTTTCTCAATTACAAGAAAGTATATCATTTATAATCGATGACAAACACTAACAGAATCATTCCAATTAAGTTAGGCTCCATGGTTTGCCTCTTTTCATGAGTTCTCAAAGTAAAAACTCTAATGTCTCCTACAATTCTTCTCTTATTTGTATGTACTGAATCTTCGTGCAAATGCTAAAAAAAAAACCCTCACTCCACTGCCACAAACGTTTTGACATGCAACAAAGTTTACAAGTCTTTCTTTTTTAAAGAAATAAGGCAAATCAATGACTATCTCAAGGAAGTTCTACAACAAGAATACACCTTGATAAAAAAATTAAATTTCAAGAAATTTGTAGTATATAATTCTCACAGCAGCTCACTAATTTTCAAATATGAGAAGGCATAAGAAATTTTCTACTGCACTTAAAAAAACAAATTAATACTTTAAAATAAATGCAAATATAAAAGTATTGCCTGCAGATAAGCCAAATTAGAACACGGACTCCATATAGCCAGAGAAGTGCAAATACAAAGATAGAAAATGAGGAAAACAAAGATATGTCAGTGGATATGGGTGTAAGTAGGCCAAGCAGGTTCGCGAGACAGCCGACAGGTGAATAGCCTCATAAGTCAAACTTAACAAGCCCATGAGCTGAGCTCAAATCACATATATATTGATCTTTTTTAAAAAATCTGAATGCAATGTGGAACTCATAAGTTACTCATCAAGCTCAAGCTTTACATGTAAACTCAACCAGAGCTCGAGTTCAAGTTTGAGTTCAGAGAACACTGAACAGCAAAATATCAACTCAACTCATTTACAACTCTAATTCCATATATCAAACACCCGCACAGCTCAGATATTGCAATACAAGAAAATGTTCACATGATTAGTAAGAGAAGTTTTAACGCAATAAAAATGATAATGTGGTACTCATCAACTTAATGCTGGTTTATTAACTTGAATACTCCAATTAAAGAAATATGAACATGAAACTTCTCCATTCAGCATAACATGTTATTCTTACAGAACTTAGCGTCATAATTAACAACAAATGTTACAGTAAATCGATCGGGTTGTTCTTCATACATGTAGAATGGACTCTAATAGTAAGATTTTACGAAACCTAAAACAATTAAATATATTGACAACTAAATCGTGAAAATTTTAACTAGACTACATAAGAATACAAAGAATTTCAAAAAATTCCTAAGTGGAGAGTACTTACAAGCATATTGTCAAATTCCACTGTCATAAAGAGGACACTTGATTATGAGTGTGGACACATACAGTCGGGCATTGGAAACATGTACAATGACGCATTGGGTTTCCGCAACTCAACACCTTTCATATCGCTATGATGGAGAATTTCCAGCATATTGCGCTTGAACTTATCCCATCTGAAATTTAGAAAATCATAAGCAAGAAAAAGTAAGATTCCAGCGTACCAAAGGCAAAATCAAATGATTTTCCAGATTGAAAGCATCATTAATAAATTGCTGCAAGGTTTAAAGCTACTTTCATGCAAGGTTTTGAAACTATTTCAGAACAATTGGAGGTAAAATCAGCAGTTTATCAATGTTAGCTTATGATGTTTATTAGGAAATAAAATCAGTATATTAGATGAGTATATATTTTTTAATAACATGCACTTATTCTTCCATCTTTCATCATCATCATGTGCACCGCCGCCTATAAAGAAGCATCATCATCTGGGACATTCCAGTTGCCTATTTATGCAGTAAATAGTACAACTGCCATGAGGCACCAGTCTAACCAAATTGTGACAATGCTAACTCTAATTTAATCCAAAATTGATATTTCAATCTGCAAATTAAGTAATTAAGCTGAATGCTTTATTTTGCCAAGACTTACTGATGGGGACATCCGATCATAGAAAGTATATCAGAGACGTGGCCGACGACCTACAGCCACGATGGCGCCGATTTATTTTTGAATCCTTATATGTCGTTGCTTTGTTTTATTTGCATTTTTCCGTTTTACCCTTACTTAAGGGACTTGTCATATGTAAGCCCAAGGGGCATAGTTGTCTTTGAGTTTCTTTCATTTGTATGAGGCTATTTATAAGCCCCTTATGTATCTTTTGAAATTAATGAATGAATTATATGAAAATTTCTGCACCCTTGTGTTCTTGTGATAGCTTGAGAGCTTTGGAGAGAAATCCCTAGGAGAGGGAAACGGATCCCTCACCAACCTTGGAAGTATTCGGATTCGTGGTTCTTCTTTCTTATCTTTTCCTTCTCTTCTTCCCCTCTTTTCCTAGCCGCCGGTCACATTAAACTACCAACTAGCCACCGGCCACCCCAAGCCCTCCACCACCAAGCCCCTGCTCCCCTCACCCCAACACCCCACACCGCCGGCCAATACCAGCCCCTCCCTTCCCCCCATAGCCGCCGGCCTAGAACCACCTACCAACCAACCAACCTCCTCCCAACCCTAGCTGCCGGCCCCTTACCCAAGCCCTAACCTAGCCGCCGGCCCTAACCCCTTTCCCTTGCCTCCAAATTTCAAAATCTCCCATTAATACTTTCCATATTTCACCCAACCATAATTAGAAAGCTTTGATCCCAATTACTCAAATCAATTTTGAATTTTAAAAACTTTCCAAACATAGGAATCTATTTTAGGAAAATTTTCAAATTCAGCCCTTTTTGAATTTTAAATTAGATTGGAATTAATTAATTCCTTCCTAATTTTGAATTCCAAATCAAACAACTCTTGATTTCATCTCGACAATCCCCTCCTCTCTCTTGAAGCCATCGGCCCCTCCCTCTACCCGCCGCCCCTCTCTCTCCAATCTCTCTCTCTCTTCACAATAATTCCTCACCCTCTTACACCTCAATCAAAGCTCTCATCAAGGGATAATTTTCCCTCTCCTTCCCTTGCTTGAATTCAAATTTACAAACCCTATTTCCCTCCAAACTAAAATCTGAAATCTAGTTTCAAAATTTTAGCAAAGAGTTCCCTCCATCTTTCTACTACACTTCTCTACCCATGTATGGCGGATCCTGAAGTCGACCACAGACGCACCTACAACGATCAAGGTCAAGTCGACGTTCTCCAATCACCATTCTTCGACGTCAATCCAGAGATTGACCATACAGTAGAAGTGTACGTGGAGAGAATCATTTTCCAGCTTGCTACCGCCATCGAAGAATAGATTTCTCCCGTCCAGTGGGCGATTACTTCGAAGCCTTGATAAAGGTGAACCAATCTTCTAAATCCTGTATCTTCCTAATTAACTTTTCCAATTGTGGCATAATTGATTCATGTTGATTATCCTCCGCTAAAGCTTAGTAATCTAGATAATTGAGTGAGGGATCATTGCATAGTAACTAATCTTATTGTTAGCATAGGGATCTCTTGCTGAAAACCATCCATATATGCAACGTTAGATTAATTGACTGTTTTACGATCTTAACTCCTACGCATGTGATTTAGCCTAAGCTTGTATTACCGCTCTTTGTGTTTTATCTCGTCGTTCAAAGTCACTATAAAGATATAATTATTTTTGTTCTCCAAATATTAAGCGTGCAAACTCAATCAATTTATCATTTCATTTGTCCTGCATCACTTACTCCTCAAATTACATTTTGATATCAGTTTCATAGGATTACATGGTGTTGGTGGTGGAATTCAATAATCCAAGTTTTAGATTTAAAGGAGATGGCATATTATTGAACATAAGTTTCAGATAACAAATTCATGAAATAGAACAATTAAGTAACTTGTTCGTTAATTGAGATGCAAGTCATCTAGCAAAAAAAGCAACCAGAAGAATTGATCTAAGATCTTCGAACAGCAGCGGGCAAATTGGTTACTGGATAACATACATAGTGATTGATATTTTGCCATGGGAGCATTTAATGCCTGGAGACAAATGACAGTAACAACTGCCTTCAGTGAAGAAAGATGAAGCAATCAATCAGGTTAACTTCTTCCATGAGAGACTGAAGAAGAGCAGGCATAGCGCCAACTTTTGCCATGCTAAGATGGTGTCCATAGCAATAGGAAAGTGATCAAAGCAGAAACTTCTTGACTTCGACACAGCCGAGAGAACCAACTTTTCTGGGAATAACTTATTCAGCTAATGTTCATTGCCGTGACTTTATTTGCTTGCCGGCATGATGTAGCAGGCACTGCAAAGGCGCTCTAGCAGGGTTATCGCTTATCACTCGTGTAATTTTCTATTACCCTGTTGCAACTCCTAGCTTTTTCTTTTTTTTGAACTAAATTGTATCGGCTACTTTCTATAGCATTCCCCGCATTGAGCAACGCATGATGAGGCTAAGCAAAGCACATGGTATATTTATTCTCCTCCATAAACAAAATTGCAGTAATTCTGCAGCTTAGGGGCCTAATCTAGCCTTGCTCATATCTGTTTCTCTAAGACCTCATATTTCATGTGAAGAATCAAAGAAAAGGATGGATATGCAATGCCAACAAAAAGTTTAAAAAAAAAATTTTGAAGTAAAATGACCTGATATTGGGGTTGTCCAAAGACAAGACTAATCGTCTCTTGTCAGGTTTGATGGTCTTGGAATGACCTCCATAAAGAAACCGTCGGTCTCCAATCAAGAAGTGGGGAAAGTTGCCGCCTTGAGTAGTAAGAAATACTTCACTATGAGCACAGACAGTGTAGTCTAGTGCAGCCAATCGTGATGAGTGACCCTGCATTGAGCATGAAACTACCTATGTTACTGAGGAACAATCAACTAGACTGACAGCCAGATAAAAAATAGAATATTAATATAAATAAAGCATATGTGGTATGACGCGAGCTTTTTTTGTAAACTTGGGGATATCATACACAATAGAAAATAAACAGCAGCAACGTGCTCAAGTTCCTCAAGAGATTCAAGTTTCTATTACAATCTGACAAAGACTTGGATCTGCAAAGGACAAACATGAACCTGAAAGGGGATAAGCTCTTCAGATGAAGCAAGTGTATCCTTTGTCTCCAAAAGTGGAAATAACTGACGAAGCGGTGTCATATACTTTTCAGAACTGTAGATTATACCAGAAGCAACATAGATGGAGGTCATGTTATCAAATCCCATGCCTCGAAGCATCATTCCAACCTGCAAAACCATTCAATTAGAGTTCCGAGGGAAGGAGAACGCCATAGTATTTGGCAACTCATAAAAAAGAATTAATCCATCATGTAAAATTTCATAATCCTCAATAATTACTCCTACAATCTAAATACAAAACTCCTAAACTTCCCTGAGATGGAAGCAATCACGCCTGTTTGAAGATTATTTTGTTGTTTTTAAAAAATTATTTAAAAAAAACATTGATCTTAGACTTGGAGATTCTTTCAGGCAATTTGAGTTTGGTTAACCAGCTAGCCAAAAACAACATAAGCGGACCAAAAGAATGCACCAATTTATGGCTAACTCCAGGTAATGAAGAACGGTTTGATTCTAAGGTTCGTGGATGCAATCTAGGAAAACAAGCACAACACACTAAAATAATAATTCGCCCGTTGCCAACGCTCAACCTTAGAAAAGATTAGTCACGATTAATATAAAAACAGCAAACTCACTTATTCTATTCCAAATAATATGCAAGGTAGCAAAAATTAAAAAAAAAAAAAAAAAGCATCACCCAGAACCCCACATTCTAAGCAGGTATCACATCTATAGCTTAATGGCAGACATGAATAATAATACCTTAGCAAGCACAACTTTGAACAAATAATCGTCAAAAACCCTAAATTCTAGAAGTCCTAGGTGTGACGAATTGTAATGAGAAAGAACACCATCCCTGGCCAAAACAGTGCGTACCACTTGGCTTAAAAAATTAACATAGTCTAAGTTGTAATGGATGCTTCAACGCTGAAAATCTTCAACAGATTACAACGAATGAAGAAGAGTAAACGTTAGGAGAAAAATGTGCTTGTACGATCTCAAAAGCGTAGCAATAGAAAATCAGAGGGAATTGGGTGGTTTACTAAAACAAGCGATGGATGCTGATACGTGACTGCCAAAATGTGAGGTTTTGACAAAAGAGGCAGTTGAAATATGAGAATAAAAAACACAACTTAAGCTCCATAATACACAGATCACACATATAATTATGCATAATGAGCGATGCAACAATGTCTAATTTAGGAGAAATTATTACGTGCGAAGTCCGGACGTAGACGTGCGGAGTCCGGACGTAGTTCTACTTTTGGACTGTGAGTGCACACAATGTGTACACTTTGTATACACTCACAGTCCGGACGTAACTCTACGCCCAGAATCCACATAAAATAATTTCTCCTAATTTAGATAATCTCCAACTATTCTTAGATGGCCAATTTAGTCTTTCTAATATATAAAATCGATCCAAAATTATCCTTATGAGACTAAATTATGATCAATTGTACATAGTCAACTAGATTGAAATCAATTTTATATTAAAATTACAACATAAGGCATCATTTTGAATCAATTTTGCATGGTCAAACGACTGAATTGGAGCAACTTGATACTCTGTGACTAAATTGGTCGCACACGAATAATCCCAGGACTATTTTTAGATTCTTCTAAATTTAAATATGGACTAAAAAAAGAGGTTGCATTGTTTCACACCTCTAATGGAGTCAGTGGGCATTTTCCCTCCCTTCGATTCTTCTCTGGGTTAATTTTCCTACCTGGTCTATTAAATTTTCCCCTCCAACTTTTTTCGCGAGCTTTATCCATTTCTTTCCTCTCTTTTTGGCCACCATCGTAAGTACAACATGAGAATGCTACCATATCCTGTAATGGAACAAAAATAATTTAAGTATTTCTATATATATTATATGCAAAAGGAAAAAAAAAACTAAAACCTATACTGTTATGAGAGGAAATACCTCCTCAAATCGAAGATGAACAGAGATATACTTTCCACCACTTGCTGAACTATTTTTCACCATACGCTGAACCATATTTTCTGCAAGTAGTCGTATTGGTTCAGAAAACCGTAATGCCTCAAAATTTGATAGACATCTCAATGCCTGTATGTTGGATGGAACAGATTGAGCCAATCGATTTGAGAAAGGTGCAATACGAACAGCCCTGAAAAACAAAAATATGAGGGATATATAGAATTCATAAGGAAATATATGAAATTTTGAAATAACACCTGAGCTAAAACGAGGAATGACAAAACTAAAGAGACGCTGATGAGAATAACACAGCATCTTGTAAGAAACAATCAAACTTCAAAAAGCTTAAAGTGACGATCGTTTTCAAAAATTTGGTATTTCAAAAAAAAAATAGAGGAAAACTAAAATACTGTAGATGAGCATAATTGCAATCCAAGGAATTTATTAATAAAAAAATTTTCACAATATGGGCTCTAAAAGAGCTCAAGAGAGCTCAGGATGATACTCATTTCACATTTTTGAAGTTAAAGAAATGTTGCAGGTGGTCCAGAGTTGTACATATAGGTCGGGATAAGATCCTAGAGATTTTACCTAAAAAGAGGGAGAGCCAACTGAAATAACTCAAATATATGAAATAAATTTATTTGAAAAACATGAAAATTCTAAAGTAGACTGGTTTAGTGCTGATCTGGTGAGCGCTGCGGCTCTAAGCCATGAACAGTTTATATATATATCCATGTCTCACACCATCGACTCCCTCACTTGGTTGCTTGGCCAGAAAGAAATTGAAAGAAAGGAAGAAGAGAGAGGAGAGAGAAAAGTCTTTGGATCATATTTGTCAGCCATTCCTATTACAAATTTTATTATATTCGTTGTAAATGACTAATCTCTTACTTTTGTTTTCAATTATTTTGATTTCTACGAATTTTATCTCTCATAAATATGCCAAAAATGCATTATCTCTTGATTTCATAAGCTTTCATCATACAAGTTTGAATATATTATAGATTTGATCATTCTCAATGATTTGATATAATTTTATTGCATTTTAAATGAAATACTGAATGATATCAGATATATGATATGATAACTCAATGTGACACCCTACTGATCCTCGTGATTCACTAATTGGGAGTCATAAGAAGTTGGAGATTGATTGGTAGTTATAAAGAGTCGGGACGATTGATTCACGTGATTCAAGAAGAGTTATAAGGAGTACATTAATTGGGAGTTAAAAGGGGCGACTGATTGGGAGTCATAAGTGCATGAGCAAAATACCCTTAAAATACATTCTTTGAATATATGAATATTAATACTAATATCCTATGAACAATGTACTAATATTGTGACTGACGCTTAATACTGTTTAGTGTTATTAACACTATTTAATGTTATTGATCATGATACTAATATTGTTACTGACATTAGTACTGTTGACTGCTACTGATACTGTAACTGATGATGTAATGGATTGAGATGTGATGAAATATAGAAAGATTACTTGATACGGCAGTTGTAATGAACCGGTTGGGTGGCCGGTTCAACTGAACTGGCCAACCCGCCTAATAAAGGTCGCGACCCCAGGAGGGGGTCGGTAATTGCGAACGAAGCAGAGAAGGGCGAATGGCCGAAGGCTTAGCGCGAGAGCGAGGTGAGTCTTTTTTTTTCAATTTTAGCAAACGATTGTGTTGTAGGGTAAGATTAAACAACTGCTTTTCATTCCTACCATTAAAGGAGTGATAAATTTGGAAGAAATTTTTGTGGACGAGAAGAACGATCGAGAAGAAGAGGGAAGAAGATTTGTTGAATTCTTCCTTCTATTTTTTCTTATAAATTTCATCGATTACTTCATTTAAAAGCGAATAATATTTTTTTAAAGGAAAAAGAAGGGATTGAAAGCAAAGAGAAAGAATTGTGGGAGAGGAAGAAGGATTTAGGATTTTGAGGAAATTCTCATTTGTAAGTAAATTCTTTATTGTATATCTTTATTTAAATTTTGTTATTTAATTACATTTTATGAAAGTTATATTGTATGGATTTCGAGATTTTAGAAAGGAAGAGATCAAGTTGTAGAAGTTGGGTTCTTCAAGGAATTCAACCAGAACAAAATTTTGAGACTGAGGTAAGAATCAATTAGATAAATGTTATTGAGAGATTTGATGAAAGTTAACTTTATGTAAAATTTCTTTATTGTGTATCTCTTTAGGTTGAGACAAGGATCGAAGAATTGAAAGATCAAAGTGGATAAATTATGTTGTTTCATGATTTTATTCATGCTTGCAATCTTCTAAATAATTGATTAATTGTGTATTACAAAATGTTGAGGGTATAAACATCTTATTATTTTATAGTCTTTTGAACAAATTCATTCGCTATAAATGTTTGAAAGTTTATGAAAATGAAAGGTAATATTTATAGATGTACATGTAAGATATGCTATATGCAATTGTATCTATAAGGATGAAATGGCAAAATGGAAAATATAAAAAAAGGGAAGCAAAAGTCATATATGTTTGAAAATAAAACAGATATAATATAACAAGGAAAAGGTATTGAAAATTTCAGGAGTTCACCCTCGTATGGTACTGGCTGGGGAAGCAATGTACCCGTACACGTTAAAAAGGAAAAGGAAATGAAAATGAAAATGATTGTACCTTAATTGGTACATTTAGACGGTGCTCATGTATAAATGGAAATGGGGAAATGGATATTTGAATGAATTAAATATTAAATCTATTAAAAGAAATGTTAAAATTGATTAAATATCAAGAAAAGGACTTGTGTAAGATTAATATTTATAATGCATGAAAGATGTATGTGTATTGACATTAAGAGAGAAAGTAGCATGTATTATATTTATTTTATTGTTTGTAATTGAAAAATGATTTACCCACTGAGTTTACTTAGTAAACTCAACTCACGAATTTAAATGTTTCAGGTAAGTCTTGAGAGATTTAGAAATGACAGAAAGGGAGGAGTTCATCTATAGAAGACGACGCAATATTGAAAACAGGTAAAGTATAATTATTTTGAGAAATGTTTTGTTAGTGGCTCTTCAGTTAAATGGAGAAAAATTGATGTTGTATTGTTTATAAATTGAAATGAATTAATTCTATCGTTCGACTTTTAGTTCCCGCCTCGTTAAGTCGAGCATCTGAGCCGTATCGTAACATCAGTATAGACCTTGATGCATATATTTATTTATATAATTTATAGCATATTGTTCTCTTTTATCTTGCATTGATTTCGATTGTAAGATTTAAGTTCTTGCTGGGCTATATGCTCATTACGTGATTTTACATATTTTCAAGAAAGAGTAAGGATCCTATGATATGAGGCTCCGGATAATATGCATAATTTTTTTACCTGCACTTTTATACAAAATGCAATCATATTTCTTTCCGTTGTTCATTGGTAAGCTCTAGTTAAATGGTTAAAATAAAAGACGAATCTAATTCTTCTAATATAGATCCTAGAGTGCGACACTAACTAATTTTCATTTTAGATCTAAGGAATCGAAGCTTATCATAGGAACAACACCCCATGATTAATTACATCTTGGGCTTAATGTCATAGAATGCTCCCCAATTAAGGATGTCATTGAGCCAAAGAAGGCGGTTTGGGGTATAAGAGAGCAAAGCTGACTCATGAACCGGGTCAAACTCAACTCATTAACGAGCTCATAAATTGAGCTTATCGAGTCATGAGTTTGAGCTCAAGCCTATACTTGAGCTTATATATTAAACAAATTTGAGCTAAAGGGTTCAACAACTAAATAAAAAAGGGGTATTAGTATTGTTGATAGTAATTCAAAGGTAGTAGTGTGTAGCCACCAAAGGTTCAACAACTAGCTTGCTCAATTTATACTATGACTCATAAGTGTCTGCAATAATTTAACCACAACACTACAATCAGCAAAGACTTGGTGTGCACCTATGCATGACTCTCAGAATCCCCATGAGCATAGCACAACCTTGGATGAGTGAACATATCAATCTGAAGTAGAACCAACAAGCTTAGCTCAATCATGGTTAACTCTATATAGTTTTATCCGGCCCTGATTGACTAGACCCTATCCCAGTCAATTAGGTTAATCCCAATAGACATAAGTAAGTTTGCCAAACTTAATATCACCTCAATTATTCCCAATCAAATCGATTCGACTCCTTGCTCAACCTATCGAACCCAATCAAGCCCAAATGAACCAAGTGGATCTAGGATAACATAAGAGTTTGATTGGTTACAAGTATCAAGAATGTTAAGTAAAAAATTGCTTAAGTTTTAATTTTGATATAAAGCATTGGTGTGATGAATATGAATCCTAGAATGCCACTTTTTGATGAATTTGAAATTCCCCCGGATCGAAAAAAATTTTAAATATATAAAAAATTCATAGCACGGCCTCACCTTCTTCGCCCATCATTTTAAAAGATACACAAGTCAATAGCCTCATGCTTGAATGACAGGTAGGGGAATAACGAAAATAGGAAATGTGCCTCTTGTATGACTCCATCCAAGCCATCAAATCAAGGATATGATGATAATCAAATTGATCTCTACCAAGATTAAGCAAACCTTATTCAATAATGATTGCACGTCTCTGTTTTAGGACAAACCTCAAAGTCGTCGGGTCAAATCTATGACAGTTTTTTCTAGTCTTTTCTAGTCTGATCGAGCTTGTAGAGTTCGAACAAACACAATCTAAACCATCAAAACTTGATCCGAGATTTTGAAAACCAAATTCTTCAAGTAGATGCTCAAGAATAAGCAACTCAAAGCAAGAAACACGAAATAATCTAATATTTTCACATTCACCTCGTTTGTGCTATTCCCGTGACATTGTGTTTTTTTTTTTTTTTTTTGTGAAGAATCTATTGAAAAAATAGGTTTTGTTCCTCTTAATTATCATCATTGATTTGTCTGTAGACACATTTGCACCTTTCTAATTAAATTTGGATTACCTTTTGACTCACATGAAGGCTAGTAAAAACTACACAGATACTTGAAATTTGACTCAAACGCAATAACGCATGAATGGTAAGATAATGTTCCCCGAGCACTATAGCCCATGATGTGATTCAGGATGCAATTTGACCATTCTTCAGGCATTGTAGACTAGAGGCTAGGGTTAATGATGCAAGGGAGAAGATATCTTGGGAACTGTAGACTGAAACGTGCTTCCCTACATTTTAATTTATCCTTCCTAATTTTGCTGCACATCCATCTTAGTATTTAAAGTTTTATCACACTCAACATAGATGTCAACGACTATTTTACTAGCCTTGTTGTAATTTTATAAATCCCTTAATTAAAACATCTTTTGCATGAAACAATCAAAACAATGCTTAGTGTAGAATGCATAACCTGCTCAGCAGCAATTTTTTGCTTCAATGGATTATCATGTCCAACCTACTAATATCATACATGCAGCATATATACACGGAGCTCTGCCCTTTGCTCTAAAGTATTGCAAAATATGGAAATCAATGATGCATTTCAAACAACAATCGACTTCAGAAAGGTCTAGGACATACCCCAACTCTAACAACTTGGGAAGAACCTTCTGCAAGTAATAAGTTTTTGATGATAAAGCCTTTGTTCTCATGTTAACTATGCTACTTATATTATTGTCAAAGCGTTGCAGCATCTCCTCTGGAAGTTCTCTGACCACCCTAACATGATCGCTTAGAGTTCTGATGAAGTGATCTTCATCAAAGATGTCCCCGAACTTGCTGAAAATATTTGGAGAAATAAGAAAATGTTAGACAAGGATTAAAGCCAAATGTACCTATGAGCAAAAAAAAGTAAGTGAAACATTAAAAGCTAGTTTTTCTATGTTATGAATTTTGCTATCAAGTTGACCTATAAAAATGGCACAATGCTTTAGAAAATGTGATACAGTTCAAGGCCTTCATAACAAATTCCAGACAGAATGCATTCAAATTATGATAGTCAGTAGTTCGTATCTAATTTAATTTTGTTATCAGGAATAACTTTTATTTATTTAACAGGAATTACTCTATTGTTAGAATTATCTTCTTTTCAAATTAGATAATAAGATTTGTCTTAATTAAAATTTAAATTAATTTATCATGTACAATGCTTGTCATTATTGTTTCCTATTAATGAATTAAAAGTCAAAGACTCGAAGTAATTCCTACTTTCTCTCCACCATTCTCTTTCCACTCCTAATGTTCCATCTCTCTCCATCCTTGGCAAAAATCCCAATTCCTGAAAGCCTATCTTCACATATTCTAATGTCGTTGATCCCCCTTCTAGAGATTCTCTAAATCAAGACTCCTCTCGACATCTCTCAAGAATCATTTATCTATAAACCTGATACAATCCTTTCTCAATTAGACGTTGACTTCAATGAAACAGGCAATTTGAGAGAAGAAAATAACAAAGGAGATCCTCATCATGGAGGTGTCCATCAATTTAGTATAAGAGCCATATTCATGATGATAAATTCAAGCCACTGCAGACTTTTAGACCCAAAAAAAAACACAAATATACATTTCCCGAGTCCCCTTATCCCCCAACTAGTGCCACTAATCGATCAAGAAAAAAATCGACCCATTTCCTACGAGACTCCTCTAAAAGAGATAAAAAATAAGAGGTAGTTTTTCTTGAGGTAGCTTAGATTTATTTTAATCAACTTTCTCCTAATAATTTAATCTAGAATAGAAATTTTCTATGATTCAAGGCTTTCTAAAATAAATTCTAGGAAAAAAAAAAGAAAAAAAAAACTTACAAGGTTTTTCAACCAAAAATAAATTTTATTTTTTTGGCCACTTTTCCTTGCAATAAAAGCATAAAAAAACCACCCCAAATGCAAAAAAATTATCGTCATAAATCACCAAAACCTAGATTAATTGACACCAACTATTACAACAAAGAGCTATTTAATTGCTGCTACATTGTCATGCTCATACTAATAATTTTCCACTGAAATAGAAATAGAACTTAAGAATAAGTTGAGTATATGCTGATTATTTACTATTTAGATATACAAAACCTGTAAATTGATGCGCCTTGGATACAACAAACAGCAAACCACGGCGGGAAATCCACAGAAAACAAGCCAAAAACAATAGATTTAGGGGGGAACAGTGGCTGATTTTTATTAATAACACGACAAAAAACAAAAGATACAATCGATCTATAATTAGCGAGGTAGATCGTCTTTGTCGCTAGCCTTAGAAGCCGCTAGGAAGCCCTCACAAAAGAAAAAGACAGCACAGCTAAATTTCTGCATAAAACAAACTAACCCTAAACTTCCCTTTAAATAAACTCTCCCACCTCCTTAGCCCCCTTTACTAATATATTTCCCTCCTAATTCCCACCTCCTTAGCCCCTTTTTCTAATATATTTCCCTCCTAATTCAGCCTTCTCGTCTTAATTTATTCCCTCTCATATTTGGATTTAAATTAAAAAACTCCTTTCCTAATTAATCCTCTCCTAACATAAGTAATTAAATCCTTACTGGACCCCACCAAATCAATCGCTGGGCCTGCTGCCTCTGGCTCCGTATCAGAAACCTTTCAAAAGAAAGAGTAAATATGGCATCCTTCAGGATTTATAGGGCATCTTTGAGGATTCTTTTGGTTAGTTTGCATAATTCCATTGCCTACAAAAATAGACTTCTGGCTTCTCACAAATTTGATTTAACCTTTATATCCTCACGGAGGATTTCTCTATAGCATTGTAAGAAATAAATTATATATTCAATCATTTAGAAGATCCATTTAAAGATTAGAAATTTTTGTGAAAGCATAATTTCTTTACGTAATCTACACTACTATTTAAGATTCACTTGTAACTGTAGCAAGAAGAAATTTAGGTCATTCATGCAGCTTACAAACTTACTGAAAGCCTAACACTTTATTCAACATCTGGCAAATTAATTTGATTCACCTAACCACCATCAAATTCCAAGTTTAAATACAAACTTACTGAAAGCCTAACACTTTATTCAACATCTGGCAAATTAATTTGATTCACCTAACCACCATCAAATTCCAAGTTTAAATTTGAAATGAAGCATTCTGATTACATAAAAAATTTATACAAACGGATAGATCTCCGAGAATTACTTGGCAATTCTACTCCAGCAGATTTACATGCTAATAAAAATTGTGTTTGGGGGTTAAAAAAGCACAATTCATGAATAAACGGATATGCGAACTTCATGCATCTGCATTCTTACTAGTTTACTAAGCACTAGAACAGTCCCGTTGTCTCAAAATGTTAAGAATTTGATGCTGGACGTATCATAAAAGCACCATAATGCTGCTGATCTACCGAACAAAAACCATCATACCAAAACTTGATGCTCATGAATATAAGATCAAGAAAGATTTTGGCACTTTCTATAAAAAGTTAGCCAATTATAGGATTACTTCATTCAATAGATTATGTTGAAAGGATCAGCTGTTGACCTACTGTGCATGCGCACAGCATTAAACAAGAAACCCGAATATAGAAAGGAATTCAAACGGTAAGTGGTTCTTACCTTGAATCACGCCAAACGCTATTTAAATGAAAAAAAGGGATGACAAGGGTCGCATTTAGTATTCCAGCAACAGCAACAGCATCGCATATCTGCATCAAGCAAAAGTCTGATATTAAAGACAATAAAACAACTATTCACAGAAAAATGTCAGGCCATAAATGGCATTGTAATTTTAAAAAGTCTAAATAAGGTGAGAATACATAAAATAGGAAGACCAAAAAAACTAAATCAAGATCATCATCTAGCCTTGTTGCGTCCTGGAGTATTCATGGCGGTAGAGAAATATAAAGCTTAGCGTCTTAGCATTGTACGAAGATCCAACACGCAGTTAGATAAGAGAGAGGGTGTTGCATTCATACGAGACACCAGAGTTTTTACGTGAAAACCCCTGAAAAGGGGAAAAACCACGGGGCCTGACCCAGTTTGAATGAATCCACTAGTATTTGCGGTCGATTACAAATGAGGCCTTTTGTCGGGAGAAGGCCTTGGTTAGATGCCACAAATATACATCATATAGAGCGCATTACATGGTGGGAATTACAATAATCATCATATACATGTTTGTTGGGTCGGCAGGACCATAGTCAACAGACGACAGAGCTCGGAAACACCATAGTTAACTGACATTGGAGGTCGGAAGGACCGTCGTCTGATGACGGAGGTCGAGAGGACCTTAGTTGGTCGGGCGACGGAGGTCGGAAGGACCGTAGTCGACTGGCGTTGAAGGTCAGAAAGACCGTAGTCTGATGACAGAGGTCGAGAGGACCTTAGTTGGTCAGGCGACGGAGGTCGGAAGGACTGTAGTAGGCGATGGAGGTCGGAAGGACCATAGTCGACAAGAGGCAGGGGTCAGAAAGACCGTTGCCTGGTGATGGAGGTCGGAAGGACCGTAGTATGACCAGGTATAAGTCCGGTAGAAGTCTGGGCGTCAGGTGGTGGTCCAGCAGAAGTGTGAGCCTCAGGTGGTGGTCCGGCAGAAGTGCGGGCCTCAGGTGGTGGTCCGGCAGAAGTGCGGGTCTCAGGTGGTCCGGCAGAAGTCCGGGCCTCAGGTGATGGTCCGGTGGAAGTGCGGGCCTCAGGTGGTGGTCCGACGGAACTGAGGATGTCAGGTGGTGGTCTAGCGAAAGTCCGGGCCTCAAGTGATGGTCCGACGGAAGTCTTGGCCTTAGGGGGTGGTCCGGCGGACCTCAGGGAGTCAGGCGGTGGTCCTGTGGAGCTGAGGACGTCATGTGGTGGTCCGGCGAAGCTCAGGGCGCCAAGCGGTGGTCCGGCGGAACTTCGTCGGTGGTCGAGGAGGAGCGAGGAGGCAAGAGCGATCTCTGATCTCTTTCTTTTCTTCTTAGGATTAGGGGCCTTTTTCAAAGAGGAGAGGGGGCTCTATTTATAGATTTTTGAAAGTGGCATGGCCCGTAAATAGGAGGAAGATCAAGGGTGATTAGGGAGTGGTTTGAATGGACGGACGATGTTGAATCCCTTGATCATGGACCGTTTGTTGGACATTTGAAGCTCTTAGAGATATCGGATTTTGGTGATCTTGGACTCGTTGGATTCGTCTCGTCGAGACGCTCGATTCGACTATAAGCACGTCATATTTGAAGACCGTTTGGTAATCCAAGTTATGGTTTGAACCTTTCAATAGCGCTTCAGACTCTTGATTTGGACCCATTTGAGCTCGGATTGGGTTGAATTTGGTGTCGTTGGGTTCGTATTTCCGAGACGTTCAGTTCGACTGTGAGTTTGCCAAAATTGGAGTTCGGATGGTCCCAATTTTAATTTTTGAAGTTTCCAACTGGATTTTGCCTCGAGATTCGTGCCCGATCAAGATAATTTTTTTGACGATGTATCAAGCCTTATCCCAATTATTTAAGATCAGTCTTATGAATCCTTAATTTCTCAAGTAAATTTTGTAAGTTCACAAATAAAAACCATCATCATCATCAATTTCCTTGTCACATACAAGAATCGCCTAGTGTTTATTGAGTCGTGCTCAAAAATATCAAGCTAAGTACTCAAAACAGAACTCTAACATATGCATGCAAGCATCACATCCAAGCTCTCCCCGCCAAAAATGGAACAAAAAAGATACTACTTTAAAATGATAAGCTGAAGCATGTGCCTTTGGTTTTGTTGAAGACAGCGTAGTCATTGGACAGCTTTTATTATAAACAAATGAAAATAAACAGACAAATAATAGCCAGGAAGGATTGAACATCTAGGTTTTAGACCCATCCTTACATCTGCATATTGTAAAATATGATTAGGTATTAGTGTTATTCCAGTTATGATGACAACAGTTTTTACATCTACTGGTGCTCAAAGAAAAGAAAGTATATTTTGTAGAAATTAAAATCATACCACCCAAGAAAAATTGTACACAAGAACTTTCTATCATCCTTTGGCAATAAAAATACAAATACTACCAAAACAAACATGTTAGGCACTGTGACATAGGTGTTGACAATGAGGTTTCAATGTCAGGGAGAATTACACGAAAGTTATTTGTGGATATACTTCAAAGGGTGGAGATTATGATGAAAAGACAGAGAGAGTGAAATAGAACGAGTAAAATAAGCACATTTGGTGGAGAATCCTTGGCCACTACTGCTTGTATTTTACTCAGTATAATATTTACATTAGGAGCTCTTGAATCTAGGTGTTTGGTTCCTATTCAGAGCTTTCTTAATGGGAACTGAAGTTCATGAATGACAAAGTCTTCATAATAAAGATGCATGGGGTATTTATATTGCTAGTTGGTCTTCCTAATACAATGAGGCTGTCAAATCACATGTGCATTGAATGTTTTTCTCAATAAATCCATCTGCTCCACCTCCATACTATCACAACAAAGGCAGACAACTAGGAGATGCGCCTGCTCACTTGCCATGGCAGAGGCATCATACACAGACTGCCACGTGACATCAGCTAAACAATTGACTAAGAGGAGAGAGTGTAGACCGGCTAATGTTGTGAATGACAAGAATGACTATCATGCATCTTTCACTCCAGGGAACCAAGGTGGTTCTACATGTCAAATGTTGTGTGGCGCCACCAGCATTCCTTATACCGTGATATATATGAACTACTGAAGGGCTAGCCCCTTATGAACTACTGAAGGGCTAGCCCCATAGAGGTTGTTAGGTAATAAACAGGTTGTTAAAAGTTGGTCAAACGCAGCCTGTTATAAGTTTTTTGGTCTCTGTTGACCTTCATCAAGTTATTTGTTGCTCTAATCATTTTTGGGCTTCAATCTTCCAAGGTCTTGGGTTCTCAGTAAGGTACTTGCCTATGCTCCTTGAGTTATCTCCTGCACGAAGCACCGAACTCTAATCACCTTAGACTTAACTAATGGACTTGTGGCTTCACTGCAACTCCTCTAATTGACATGCATTTGAGATTGACATGCTGGTTCATCTCAATGGCATTTGAAGCATCTTGAAAAGGCGGTCAAATCTATGGTCCACGCTAGGATTACCTACTCAAATAATGAAAATAAACTCTACATTATGCGGGGTTGACAGTACATACTTCACCTCATCTCCAAACCCAACAGTGGTGAGATTCTCATGCATGCATTGAGTATACTTTTTGAGATTGTCAAATGTGTATAAATCAAAGTAGTAGCCCATATAAATTTTTCACATTGAGGTAAATGAATGAAGAGAGGAAGTAATATAGTTGGATATACAATACAGCAATCAAATCTAAGGAACAATATAGATCAAAATCCCTAAACCAAGATGTTATTGCTCCTCAAATATGACTCAGAAGTCAGAACTAATATATATATATATATATATATATATACTAAAACTGAAGAAAATGACCAACTAATGCAAGCTTGCGTCACTACAATACAATACCTGATACATTTAAAAAAAAACTTCGATATGAATTGCACTTAAAGGAACCACATTTTTCAGTCCTATATGCTTTGTTAAAACCTTTCATCTAGGCACTCATGATTGCAATGCAACAGATACCTTTGAAGCCCAATGTGCCCTACAAGGCATGTACGTTAACAGAAGGATACAAAGATAGTAGATCTCTAAATCAAGCGGGCAACATAATAAAGTATAAAAAGGGGAATACCCGGTGAACAATACATCATAGTATAATTACTTATTTCAATTTCTTGAGAGAAAATAAAGAGATTGGTTTCCATCTAGAAGAAAATGAAAAAAGGTAAGAAATGAAATGCAAGCAAACCTCATGAAATAAGTTGTTAGCTTGTTTTCATACATGAACATACCGAAAGACGTTGTTGGTTCAGCCCCCCATTGGCTTCAATTATGAGATAACCATTTGAAGGTGGCAACCCTAAAACAGAAATTAGAAGTAAGATTCTTCAAAGAGAATAAAAACAAAATAATATATTGGAAGTCATTGTTATGCAGATAGTTCAAATGCTAACCAAAGGAGCAATAAAATAGATACTATGCTCGTCAAAATAGCTAAAATAGGAGCTGTAATGCCCAACACAATAACCCCAACCTCTCAAAATTAAGTAATCAGATAAATAAATAAATAACAAATGAACCCTAAAGAAAAAACTCTTTGAAAAACCAAGTACTGCATCTATATCAGCAAGCATCAATTTTGCCACATCTCCTAGTTAATTATGTAGTAAAGATACATATCATAAATGAATGATTAAATGATCCTGTGCAGATTTCCTGAATATGACAGTTCTAATGGAGAAACCCTGCTTCTCAATACGTCTTTTCTAAAGATCATTGAAAGTAATCAAGAGCCTATGCGATCAAAACACATTCAACAAACTTTTCATGGTTATTAAAGCAACTGAATAGCATTTAATTGCTTTAACACAGCTTCTTTATAATACATGAATGATTAGATGATCCTATGTAAATTTTCCTGGAAACAACAGCTCTAATAGAGAAAAAAAACCATTTTATACTGTAAACAGGCAGTTTTCAAAAGCATTAAAAGCAGTCAAGAATGGATTACAGGCAATTAATAGTTGATGAGATCAAAACATTTCAACAAGCTTTTCATTGTTATTAGTCCTGAGAGTTCCTTCCAATACAGTGATTTCTGAGAAATGGGATATGATGTAGCAAAAACCCATGGAAATGAAAATAATTATTTGATTATCAATGAATATATACCATAAGGAAGAAAGCTTAAAATTATTACAAAGGGGTCTCAGTTAAACCTGTAAACAGAATCTTCACTTCTTCCTTTAGGGCTTGTTCAAGAATTGCACCATACTAATCAAATTCTTTAAATTAAAAATATTTTTAAGGACATAAATAAGTTGAACCTAATCCCTACACTGCGATATTTTCAAGTGTATTGCAAGAGAATGCCCAGTTCTTCTCACAATTGCAAGAAATAGGTCGACCCTTGATTAAAATACAATAAGATAGGAAGGAATACAAGAATACAGTATTAACAATTGCCTTGAACAAATTTCACGAGATTAACGAAAGCCATAAAATGAGGGTAGGGAGAGCCAGTTCTATTAGGAGGAGCTACAAAAAGAAGACTAGTCAGCACAATATCATCATCATCAATAATCTTATCCCAATAATTTGATGCACAATAATCAATTATAAAATTAACACAAACCTGTTTGAGATAACTTCTTTCTGAAACAAGGCTTCCATCTATGACTTGTTTTATGGTGCCAGGCTGTTTCCATCTGCACAATCTCAAAAGAAACAAAATCATAAATAACAATAAAAGCGGGGAAGAGCAGCAAAGCTACTTTATGACTTCCATATCTTAAATGCATTGATCCCAAAGTGATTCGGCACATGAAAACATATCTATCTTCAAGCTAATCTTCTTTTAGGAATGTTGCGTTGAAGGAATAAGTCGGTGTTATACGGTTATACCAACAATAATGGGCAAGTTGATGGACAAGTGCAGTGTGCATGGTCGTGAGACCATGGGGCATGCCCATGAGCAGGGTAGAAATTTATGTTGTGTTTTTCACATAAATTAAAACTGTCAGTATGATTGATATTTTAAAAAGCAACGACAAAAGCACAACATGACAAAACAATGCCTTGGAGAAGATGATATGAAAGTATGGAATACTATTGTAAAATTGATCCCTTTGCATGGTATCTTCCTCAAATTGGTGGAACAGTGACTTTGGAACAACTTTAGGGGCATCTTAAGGTGTTCACTGCACTTGTTATTGGGAGAGAATCGGATGATGTTATTCATTGAACAATGATACCTATTTATAAGAGCACATGATGAATACATTAAGAAGAAAATAAATGAGGAGATATATATATACACTTTTCCTGATTTCCTAATATTATTCCCTAGTGCTATTACGCTAGCAGCAACATTTGGCAAGTTTACCAAACTTTACTAGCACTGCTTAAACGTCGCTTTCATTGGAAGTTGTTCAAGGATTTCATTCCTTACTACGCCAAGGAAACAAGTCTTCAAACGTTAAAAAAACAACAGGAAAAAGCACGATTCTATTTATGAAAAAAAAAAAAATGGAATACGTCATATGTTCACCACAAATCGTTGTAGAATAGCTCTATAATTCATACCAATGACTCTAGATTGCAAATATGCTTGAAAATATATAAATAAATAACAATCGACGGCAGATAAAGAAGCACGGAAACGAATAATCATGTAAAGCACAAGGAATGGGTGGAACTCCAAAATACAGAACCCACACACCATTAATGCACCAATACGAGATAGACCTGGGGTGATAATCCCAAAAATTGAACTCCCGGAACACACATTTCTCGATTAGACAGCAAGCAAAAAAGAGGTCTTCCTAGAAAACAAGGTGAAAGATAAATAATTAAGGAAGCAGACAAATGTCACAAATCTCACCGCATTAGAGTGATTGATATCTGCCTGCATAAAGGGCCAGAGCTTCTGGAAAACCTGTGGGCTCCGGTAAACCGATCCCGGCGGTGACCGCCCGAGGATAGCCACCCCAACGCTAACCGGCACCCCCTCGAGGTCCCAACTCAGCATAAGCATTGCCGTCACGTATAGAAGCGGAGCCGCCAGTAGCCACCCCCTTCGCCGAAGCACCGCCGCTAGAATACCGTACAAACACCGCTCCGCCCTCCTCCCAGCGCTCGACTTCCTCCTCCCCGCCCTCGGTGAAGCAGACGGAGACTTCTCCCCGCCGCTCCCTCCGCCTCCAACAACCGCCCTCTGCCCCGTCATTCTTATCGCCATTGGCGCCGCCATCCAGATCCAGCAATTCCCCCCCACTTTGGAGCTCATCTAAGCGCCAATTTCTTACAAAGTTGAGCAGGCACGGGGGGGTACTTCAACTAAACTGATGAGGAGAACCCTCACAGCTTTACAATGGGCAACGAAGAGCAGATAGTACACGTAACGATATGAGCGAAGCAGATACTGAACACGCGCGTTTGATTTGGTTTTTTACCCTTTTGAAAGCTTTCAATGCAATTAATGCAATCCGTGATTGAAGTTAATGAGAAGGTGTGGGAGCCGTCTAATTTAAATGTCACCGGTTTTTTTGAGATTTACCTATATACCACTTTATATTATGATAATCACATATATAACACTTAAAATTAAAGTTGTGACTGGACAACAAATCGGAAAGAGAGATTCAAAATTCCATCGATCGAATCAGGGTTGAACCAAAGACTTAATAAATAATAATATATATTAAAAATTAATAAAATTAATATAATATAATATAATAAATGAGCATTTAATAATATTTATAAAAATTTTTAAAATATATAATAAAAATTTATAAATATAAATATCATTTAGGAATAATATATTTATGATATATCATGAAAAAATTATCTTGATCCGGCACGAATCTCGAGGCAATTTCAGTTTGGAAGCTTCAAAAATTAAATCCGGAATCATCTGAACTCCGATTTCAACAAACTTATAGTCGAACTGAGCATCTCAGAAATACGAACCCAACGACACCAAATTCAACTCAATTCGAGCCCAAATAGGTCCAAATCAAGGACCCGAAGCGCATTTGGAAGGTTCGATCCACAATTTGGATTACCAAACGGTTTCCAAACAGTACATGCTTATAGTCGAATCGAGCGGCTCGACGAGAAGAATCCAACGAGCCCAAGATCACTAAATTCCGAAATCATTTAGACCTTCAAATGTATGATAAATGGTACACGATCAAAGGATTTAATATCGGTCGTCTATTCAAACCACTCCATATTTGCCCATGATCTCTCATCTATTTACTGCTCATGCCATCCACCAAAAACTATAAATAGCCCCTCATTTCTCTTAAGAGGGGACCAAGAAAAAAGAAGAGAAGAAGAAGAAGAGAGGAAACTCCTCCTCGACCACCGCCGGAATTCTGCCCTACGCCTGAATCACGTCGGAATTTTGTCCGACACCGGAATTCTATTGCCTGACGCTTGAGCGAAGCCGGAATTCTTGCCAAGTAAAATCAGAACTCTGTTCTACATCGGAATTCTCTTAAACGACGCCGGAATTCTATCCGATCTCCGAAGGACGCCAACATTCCGCCTGATTTCCGAGTAACACAGGAACGCTGTTTGACATTGTAACTGTCTAATCCTAAAGAGATTCATTGTAATCTGATCGTCCTAAGTTTTAAGGACGATTCAGTCTCTTGTATTCCAAGAAAACACAAGTGGAACTTTTTCAACTGGGCGCGGCCCCGTGGTTTTTTCCCTTTACAGGGTTTTCCACGTACACATACTGGTGTTCTTTTTTTTTTCTGTTTGTGCGCCGAATATTCGTTCAACGCTAAGACGCAAATTTTCTAAATTCTATCGCCGCGTATATTCGAGTCCAAAAATAGGGGGGCACCTGATATATCATGAAAAATTTATCTTGATCCGGCACGAATCTCGAGGCAATTTCAGTTTGAAAGCTTCAAAAATTAAATCCGTGATCATCTGAACTCCGATTTCAACAAACTTATAGTCGAACTGAGCATCTCAGAAATACGAACCCAACGACACCAAATTCAACTCAATTCGAGCCCAAATAGGTCCAAATCAAGGACCCGAAGCGCATTTGGAAGGTTCGATCCACAATTTGGATTACCAAACGGTTTCCAAACAGTACATGCTTATAGTCGAATCGAGCGGCTTGACGAGACGAATCCAACGAGCCCAAGATCACTAAATTCCGAAATCATTTAGATCTTCAAATGTATGATAAACGGTTCACGATCAAAGGATTCAATATCGGCCGTCTATTCAAACCACTCCATATTTGCCCATGATCTCTCATCTATTTACTGCTCATGCCATCCACCAAAAACTATAAATAGCCCCTCATTTCTCTTAAGAGGGGACCAAGAAAAAAGAAGAGAAGAAGAAGAAGAGAGGAAACTCCTCCTCGACCACCGCCGGAATTCTACCCTACGCCTGAATCACGCCGGAATTTTGTCCGACACCGGAATTCTATTGCCTGACGCCTGAGCGAAGTCGGAATTCTTGCCAAGTAAAATCAGAACTCTGTTCTACATCGGAATTCTCTTAAACGACGCCGGAATTCTATCCGATCTCCGAAGGATGCCAACATTCCGCCTGATTTCCGAGTAACGCAGGAACGCTGTTTGACATTGTAACTGTCTAATCCTAAAGAGATTCATTGTAATCTGATCGTCCTAAGTTTTAAGGACGATTCAGTCTCTTGTATTCCAAGAAAACACGAGTGGAACTTTTTCAACTGGGCGCGGCCCCGTGGTTTTTTCCCTTTACAGGGTTTTCCACGTACACATACTGGTGTTCTTTTATTTTCTGTTTGTGCGCCGAATATTCGTTCAACACTAAGACGCAAATTTTCTAAATTCTATCGCCGCGTATATTCGAGTCCGCAACAATTTATATGTTTATAATTAAAAATATTTATAAGAATAATATTTAATAAAATATATAAATTCATAATATTAAATATTAATGATCATTAATATAATATAAATATATGAGGATTTAATAATATTTTATATTTATAAAATTTTAAAAAATATAATAAAAATTTAAAAATATAAATATCATTTAAGAATAATTTATTTATATATTTATAATAAAATATATTTATAAGAATAATATTTAATATAATGTATAAATTTATAATATTAAAATTTATATTATAAATTCTTATAGTATACATTATAATAAATTTATAATACACTAGCTCAATTTGTAGCCCAACTAAGCTTAAATTTGAAGTCCAACTAGCCCAACTAAGCCCAAATTCACACTCTAAACTATTCATGCAACTTTTTTAGTCTCACATCATAAGAGGAGTTTAAAGTAGTTGCTTTGAACCCTTTAAATGGTGTGAAGTACACACTTCGTCCTAAACACATTCTGTGTGATATTTGAGATAATGTGCATATATTAAGGTATAATTAAATATTATATTTCATAAAAATATTTTAAAAAGTTAAAAAAATTTAATAAACTAAAATATATTATTTAAAATTTAATTAAAATAAAAAAAAATTTATATAACCGCCGGTTCTTTCCAAACTGAATCGGTTCACCGGTTGAATTGCCGGTTCAATCCGATTCGAGCCGGTTTGATGCGAAGCCAGTTCTCTGTGCTGGATCGAACCGGTCACCAGACCGGTTCACGGTTGAACTGGCCGGTTCGGTCCGGTTTTCAAAACATTGCTTAAAATTCTAATATTTTCACACCTCAATGTGCATGAAATAAATATTAAAATTTAAAAGATGGTATGAGTGGTTGAAATAAAATATTAAAATTTATAGATCAAATATATGTTCATAAATTTTTTTCCTATATTAAAATTTTAATATAGGAATGATATAAAATTTTAATAGGGGAGAAGAAGAACACAAATGGGAGAAAGATAACATTCACAGCGTACAGGCTGGAAGGGACGAAGTCCAACAGGAAGGCAATGTCGTCAAAGGAGCGAAGTCCAACAGAAAGGGGACTTCGTCAAAGGGCGAAGACGTCGTCGATAGAAGGAGCTGAATTTCTCTCGCCCGCTTCTCGTGTATTCCTTTTTCTCTCAAATTTGAACAATTTTATTTTACCAGCAAAATGAACTGCGGCATGAAGTGGAATACAGCGCGATTTCGTTTCGCTTTATTTCGTGTCAAACCAAACAGCGAAAACATAAAAATACATATATTTACTTTAATTTACATTTATTTTACTGCTAATCAACAGCCCCTAAAAGAATAGTGAAAATCAAATTATTGTGGAGGGGACCATAAAACACAAAGATACATTAGGCCTCAATAGGGCTAATGTACAAACATGGACTTTTTTGAAAAATATTTGGCTCTATGCTCACTTATATAACAAAATAATGATTCATATAAATGTAACTCATATCGGGCAATCACACGACTTACTGATACTTTAGATATTTGCTCATGCTATCCAATTACATTATGTATTGTTCATTGATTGGTATATCACCTTAATATAATGCAGACTCGATAAATTTTAAAAATGTGCCTTCAGCATACTATTAGATTAAGCTAATGACTTTTCAAACTAACTCTTAAAATATGTATATCATTGCATGATAGACTTATTTTAAATTTTATAATTATAGGATCCATATTGATGAGAATTCAATGTAATTTGAATCATATAAATATAACATTAAAATTAGTAGAAATGTTAATTAAGGCTTCGTTTGGGACAACTTTCTTGCTGCTTCTTAAAATCCTTTTCTAGTATAAAAATTTAAATTTTATACTAAAAAGCAATTTTAAGAAGCAGCAAGAAAGCCGTCCCAAACGAAGCCTAAAAAGGGATAGCTTTCTTACTGCTTCTTAAAGTAATTTTTAATAAAAAATTAATTTTTTTTACTAGAAAGCTGCTTTAAGTAGTAAAAAAGCCATCTCAAACGAAGCCTTAGGCTTCATTTGAGACGGCTTTCATATTGCTTTTTGAAACAACTTTTTTGTACAAATTTTTTTAGTTTAGCAAATATATATACTAAAAAGTAATAAAAAAGCCGTCCAAACGAAACCTTAATCAAATCAATTGCACCACACAACAAGTTTTATGATATAAATATATACATTTATTATGTTTTTCGCATAGTTAGCTAAACTTTGAGCGTCAACACATCTCTGAATGGTCTGTTGATCATTCGGGCAATATAAATTATAAACTGTTCTACATCCTCATCTTAATGACTATATAGTTATTTGATTTTATTAAAGCAATGGCTATGGGACTGTTTATTTTATGCTTTGATGCATTCTTTCCAAACCTGTCAAAGAAAGTTTTAGGCTTTCAATAATCAGCTCAAATTTGATTAATTTTTACTAAAATTTAATTTCTATAAGTCTAATATTTTCAATTAATAGATTAACATTTTACATATATTATGAGAGAAATATTCTATAATTTATGTAATTTTTAAATAAATTTTATATTTGTGAACAACTCTATTCAAAACAATAAGACAACATGACAAACAAACAAAAAAACTTAAATTTTTAAATTACTTTGTTTAATAGATTAAGCCAAAAAACATGTGCTCGTGCCAACTGAACTCAGTTACACCACTTAATTATTTTATATACATTTAATTGCTTTGATTGTGACTCTTCCAAGAGATGTTTTCCATTGCAAATTTAGATATTTTGATTCACTTTACATTGCCTCTCAAAATATTCTTAGTCTGGATTGTGCAGATAAATCTTCCACATTTTACAGTGCTCTTATTCAAATCATATACAGTATAGTGTGTACACAGCTGTTATGAAAAAAAAAAACCCCCAATTTTCAGCGATGAATATCATCGCAACACAAACTCTAAATGAGAAGATTAATTCTTCTGTGCGGACGTTGAATGCCATCCGGAGGAGGCCAACTAGAATGCGTCACGTCATCCCTTCACTCAATACCGTGGCTCAGTACTGCTCGGTACCGCTGATGTGGCTGCACCTGATTTGCCTCCGGAAGTATAACTGCGTCCGGTCTCCGCATAGAATAATTTCTCAAATGAGAAGGTATAATGTGAGACAGCGAAGTTCTACAATTCTCATACCATAACGGAAGAAAAGAATGACACAACCCACTCGGTATTTGTTTGAATGTATTAGAAATGTAAAATAGAGTTTTAAATTTTGTGAGAAATACAAATACAAAATAATCTGTTGAGGAATTTGAAATACCCCCTATCTCATTTTCAGGTTTTGTTTGGGACAATTTTTTCATCACTTTCTAAGTAACTTTTTAGTACAAAAATTTTTTGAACTATAAATTTTTATACAAAAAAACTGCTTTAAAAAATAATAAGAAAGCTATCCCAAACAAAATCTCCGACGCCAAATTAGGCGAGGCATTTTTGCTCAGTTTACCTGCTGGCTATCCCCACAACCTCATGCTCCATCTTTGAGCTATCATGCCACCGTGTTTGCGCGCCCTGAGTTTGTTTTAATAAAATTAAAACTAGTGATTTCTATAAACTTGCAACCAAAAATGAAAAAAAAATGATCTCCATAAGTTATATTAAGACCGGAAGAAATAATTCTAAGCATTCCAAATGCACTATATTTTAAATTTAACAAAATTCTAACTAGTTGCAACCAAAGAGTTCTCAGAGAAAGGGTTCATAAACCTGGGGAAAATTAGACTTCAGCAGCCCGATCCCCATTCAAGATAATAGAGGCAAGAGGTTCTGAAACTCTAGGTATAATCTGAAAACAAAGTAGCTGGTTGATAAATTCTGATATTATCTACAGCCTTAGTCTATATAATTAAGAGAGTGTTTGGAATGCTAGATAAGGAGTTGGTTAGAATAGCTGGTAGAGATTGAGGTGGAGTTGGGAACAGGAAAAGAAGGCAAAGTTGATCGTAAAGCATCTGGTGGAGGAGATGATGAAGCACTTGGCATGTGCAATGGAGTCGTCTCAGAAGCTGGAACAATGCCATGGCTTGCTTGGGCATCTTGCTTGCACACAGGACAGAATGTTCTCCACATTGTAAGCCAGGAATCAACACAACTTGCATGAAATCCTGCAAAAGGTAATATAGTAAATTAGGATGGAGCCCTTAAGCAGACAAAGAAATTCAAAGCATTATTCAGGTTCACTGTAACATGTCGAGTTTCCAGGTTCCTAATTGGAACTGCCAGAAAAAAAAAACTAAACATAGCTGCAAAAGGTACAATTTCCAAGTCATTAAACTTTAAATTGATGCAATTAATAGCAACTTTTTATCTCAAATGGTCCCTAAATTATTTATGAGGGGTGTTTTAATCCTACACTATATGATACATCCAGCTTAATCTACTTTACTCGTCAAATTTGATCCAAACAAATTCATTGAATCCTCAAACCTGATCCAGAATAATTCAATAGAAGGATAACTTTGGATCATATTAGAGAGGTAAAAGAACTAAATTGGCCGCATTAAATAGTTGAAATTGAAATGGCCCCATATAGATAGACCAATGACTGTTTTAATATTTTTTTTATTTTCTTATTACTATCATACTTTTATAGATTTGTTGTAAACACAATTTCTCACAACAGAAATTCCTAAAAAGGATAAAAAGTTGAAAAATAAAACTGTGATAACTATCTCGAAAAAAAAACTACAAAAAACCTACTCCAACCAAACCTTTAATTTAACACTTTAAACTTGTCTACACATATCAAGCCAATCCTCCTCCTAGTGCAGGTTCCAGGTATTTATTTCTAGGAGGAATAATAATAATAATAATCCTTTTAATTAACGGCAGTTTGGCCAGGCTGAGTGTCCATCTACACTAGTAATTACAATGGAACTCCACATTAAAAGGCAAAAATACTTAGGAAACCGAATCACTAAATATGGCAGGAGTTTTAGGCTTTCATGCTACCAAAGCATACCAATTCATTACATGTCGTAAATAATTTTTAGCCTGTCCATTCACTTTTAACTAACCAAATCTAAATAATTTTTGACTTATCATCAACTTAATTGTTTACCTTCTTTGGAAGAAAACTGGTAGAGGAAAATTTTCATGATAGTTTTTTTAAGATCACTCTCACAAATTAATTCTAACTAAAACCGATGAAATTGAGTAATCCAAACTTATTCATAAAAAGCTTTCCTCGACTAATATATGTCCAAGAAATGACAAAGTTAAAGGTAAGACCAAATCGGTTCAGATTTTGTGCGTTGAAAGCCTAAATTGAACGCTTAAAACCCCTGACTAAAAGTGACAATTCCTAAAAAGTTAAGGAATCTTTTAAGTCATTTACTCTTTAATTATACATGCATAAAGTATCGAATTATCGGATTTTTGTCCTCATTTATTGCTTGCCACTGGGATGAAGCTAGCCAAGTTTTAAAACCACCAATTCATCCAAAAAAAAAACTAGTCAGAAAATCATAGTATTGCACATTATTAGAAGGTAATACCATAAATACACTCTCAGACATGAAGAGCAGCTGTGATTGAAAAAGAAAATTTTTCAATGAAGGGGCTACTTTGTAAGTTAACTTTCTTCTTGTAAAATAGATTGTAAACAATTAGAATCCATAATTTAGTAAACATTGCATTAAATGGTCGATCAAAATGCTAGTTAAACCAATAGCGAGATGCATACTGTGATGGCAAGGCAGAATCCGAAGCTTTTCACCAACTCTGTAGTCCTCGAGACAAATAGCACAGGTTTTTGAAGTGCTATCACCTTGCAAAACTTTTGAGAACAACTGGCTTGGCATCACTTCGACCAACTGATTGCTCATTCCATGGAAAACATGGACTTGCGAATCTCCCCGTCGAAGATGCCTACTGCGGCGTCTACGTACGAAAAAGCATGCAGCCAGCATTGCAGACAGAGCAAGCAATGATATGAAGGAGATAGCCCATATAGCCCATGGAGAATTTTCAAAATATGGAATGATCCACAACTCCACATCAGTATGATTAACGTATTTCTTTAGTTCCTCACCTGAGGCCTTGGAGATGAACACAGCATGAATGTTGATGTCTTCTGACCTTCCTGCCACTGTAATGTTTACAAATAGACTTGATTTAATAACCAAAGCATAAAACTAGCAGGTTTACATTAAGTATGAGAAATTAGTGGTTAAATAAATAATTTCACGCACTATTTAGTAAGCTGCTAATAGACAATATGTAACAGAACAGGTATGACCTCGAGGACAAATAGAAGCAGCTGATTATCAATTTATGGAGTGATAATTAAAAAAGAAGCAGCTGATAAGCACACCATAAATTGATAATCAACTCATGTATGTACGATGCAATAATATTGGACTGGGAATCTGAAGGAGAGTTGGCAAAGGCAAAATTGCAAGAAATTATTTCAACTGCCTTATATTTATCAGGAAAAAGGTATTTTCGTTCCCTATATGAACATTGGAAATAAAAATATCAATGAAATTTTATTTTAAAAAAACAAGCTTTTTATCAATTGAAGTTTCCGACTTGATGAAACTGTGGCACAAAAGGTAGGACAATCAATCCCAAAGTTCATGCTATACGAATTGAAACCATTAACATTTTAGTTCTTTGTGAAAGATTTTATAAAATGCATGCACACTCCCTATGAAAAAGAATGGAATCACATCTGTTAGTAAAATTCAATATTACAAAACAATAAACCATCATTTCAAACTTTGACTTTAAAAAAATTGGAGATAATGTCAATTATAGGTTAAAGGAAAGTATATAAGTGAATGATAAGAAGCATTACTTGTTACCAATCCACGATTATGTTTGTTATCATATACGATGGCAGCTTTGAATCCAGCATTCTGAGCATTTTTAACTTTATCATGAAATGTGCACCCTCCTCTTATTATCAAAACAAATGGAGATGTTGAACCATTAGCTACTGCAACATTTAACTGAGTGCATGCATCAATAGGTTCAGCAAGATGCAAAAACCCAGGTTCACCAGATTCTCTAATAGGCCGAGCTATAAAATTCAGAAAGATAATGAAATTATATAAGATCAATAAGCACAATAAAGCATAAGCTTTAGGCTAATGATAAATTACAGGCATTAGTAATTCCATTATGATGTGAACTCTAGCATCAAACCAAACAAAAAACATCGTAAATTTCCACAGAATAAAAAAAAATGCATAAACTAATTTTTCAACAGAAGAATAAGGGCATACATATGTGAAGCATAAAATAACAAATTTTTCATGCACACACCAGATTGAAAACAACTCTTGGGACACAGTAACAACGTATTTAAACGAAACATTTTAGAGCATGCTTATTGATCAAGTTTGCATAAATTGTGGTAATTAGTGATGTGGTGCGTCATACATGTATCATGCCTTAGGTAACTACTTACCTTTACTATCAATTCTGTTGCTATCATCTGCTTTCCACTTCCATAGTTTGCTCTTTTTTATTGTCCTTGCATAGTGTTACCTTTTTCTTTGTTATAGCTAATTTCAACAAGATGCCCATGTGCATCTTGATAGTCCTATATATAGTCTGTACATGGTTAAGAAAGGGATATGAAAAATATTATTCTCCTTTGAGTTTCCTATTGTTCTCTGGTTTTCTTCCTTGCATCTCCTTCTTCCAATTATTCACTAAATCAGTTAGTTTGCATACAATCCTTCAGATATTATGCTGTATGATGCATAAAGGCATTCATATTACTAAGGTTTCAGCATTTATTAATTGAACAGATTATTAGCATTCAAATATAAGAAAATGGAAATTATAGGAATATAGTGTATAGTGCCTAATCATCTCTAATGATTGTCAGAAAATAGATTACATAAAAAGACAATTGCTGTCAACTAGCTTAGTTGGTTGAAGTCTTGGAAGTGGTGGTCATAGCCATGGGATTGAATCCCACCGACATCAAATTTATGATCTGATGCTCAACATTCAAACTTAGAAAAAAAATATTGCACGGAAAGGCATACATACATGTAGCATATAATCATGTAAAACATCAATTTTCCATGAGTGAACATGACACTTGGGACACAATAACAACATACTATATACAAGTTTTTAAGAGGATGTATGCTGCCATGCTGGCAACCCTTGGGTTAGTATATCCAAATACCGAGTTGGCAAAGGTTACTAATGGCAATCATTGCTAAGCGGTGATGTCATGAGCTCATAGGTGATGATGGAACAAAATTTTAATCAGCCGATTGGTGAAATAAATTGAGAAGATCTATTGCCTCAATGTATATATCCTGTGGAATGGACTTTTATGTTCCCAAAAATATAGGTTTGTCCCAGCCTTAAAAGAAGTGTAAAAAGATGAACAATCACAAAACAATAAACTAAGCATTCAATTATGTTGCATACCAATGGCAACGGAGGCCACCAACATCTTACTCACTAGCGGTTGGTATTAATGAACCAATTCAATGGTCTTTAGCTACCAATTTTGTAGAGCTGATTCTGCCAAAAATGATTTCTTTGCGCATGCAGCAAAGGCTGCACAAATGGAAGGAGACAAAAAGGTTGGGTTAAGCCATTCTGGTTGTCACCTAGAACCGGTTCAGGTAGTTCAAAATAGTTTGACCTTTGGCTCAAGAAATCCAGGCATTCATGACTTGTTGTGACGTTCAATCAGATCAAGTCATGCTAGGCTCCGGTTTGGTTCTTATGATTCACTTAAAGATTAATGCTTATGCTATACATCAAATATGTCTTTTTAATATCCCAACAACCCATGCTTTAACAGGAATGTCATGGGCTGGACATTCCTTCAGCATATGCTACATGGAAAAATAAGAACACCCTCCGATGATTCTTTGGATACAGATTGAAAGGATTTATGTAAAAAGGATTTCATTAGCAGAACACAGTCACCTTCGTATCAAGGATATAATTCAAAAAGTATTACAGGTAATTCAAAATATAAATAAGATCTTACTAAAGGTCGCATCAACATCAACAAAGGACTTCGATATGTTCCTCCCGACCAATACAACATTTGCAGCAGCAAATCTCAACAACAGAAAAAGCACAACGCAGGCAACCCATGCTCGCGTCCCAGCTACAAAAACCTTTGTCCAAGCCATTCCAAAAACCCTAGTCGACAAAAAAAAACCTTTTATCAATCGAAACGACGGTGTCGATCCTACTGTTTCAATTGGCTCAAAAACGAGATCTTCAATGAATCATCTTTCGTCGCCATTTTGATCCTGTAAGTTTCACTAATTTCTCGTTGATAAATAAACGGTAGAATTGGGATTGAAAACTCCAATTTAAAGAAGGCAGTGGAGTAAAGAGAAGACCTTTGCACTAACTTGTCGAATCTGCAGTTTGAGAACCTTGAGAGATTCGTCAGGACGAGGAGTCTTCGAAGACAACGACGTCCGCTTCCATGCAAAAAGATTGAAGGAGGTCGAGAAGACAACAGAGGCTCGAACAGCGGGATATTTCCTCGATATAGGCGGCAAGTTGGGGATGATATTAGGCAAGTCTATACTACTATTTTTGTATTTGCTCTGATTTTCAAGTTTAAATGTAAATTATTCATATATTATTAATATAAAATTAGGATTTAACGTTTAATTGTTGTAACACCACAAACATTAAAAAAATGATTTTCAAATCAAAATCAAATTTTAAGGAGAAATTATTACGTGCGAAGTCCAAATGTAAATCTACGTCTAGACCCTACTCAAATTGTGGCACGCGGACTTGTTCAAAATATGTATAATTGTGTACAAATTTGTATAATATGTCGGTAGACGGGTGGTGGTCCACTGATGGTCGGTAGATAGGCGGTGGTCCGCGATGGTCGATTGAAGTTCACCTACAGTGCTGCTTGGGCACAACTCTTGATTCTTGAAGCATGAGAGCTCTATTCAATCTCAAGCCAAAAGGATCATGCCTCCTCCAAAAGTACAAGCCCCCTTTCATGTGGAAATTGGGGGTCTACTTATAAATTTTTTAGAGTGGCATGCTCCGTAAATATGGAGAAGATCTTGGACAAATTTGGAGTCGGATAGCATATATTTATCACCTCGATTATAGAGTGTTTATCAAGCATTTATGTGCCTAAATGATATCATAATTAAGCTTTTTTAGATTCATTGGATTCGTCTCGTCGAGCCGCTTGATTCAACCATAAGCATTATATATTTGGATATTAATTGATCATCTAATTTATGTTCTGAATCTTATAAATGTGCTTCGGTCCCCCAATTTGGACCCATTTGGGCTCAGATTCGACCAATTTTAGTGTCGTTGGGTTCATCTCTTTGAAACTTTCAGCTTGATTATAAGTTTGTTGAAATTGGTATTTGGATGACCCTAAATTTAATTTTGAAAGTTGTCAACTTGAATATGCCTCGAGATACATGAAGGATCATGATAATTTTCGGTGACGTATCAATACTAAAGTGTGCCATTTACACAAAAGCATTTTCTATGTGGTAAATATATGCTTAAACTTGATATATCACCAAAAAATTATCTTGATCGGGCACGAATCTCGAGGAAAAACACAAGTTGGAAACTTCAAAAATTAATTTGGAGATCATTTAAACTCCGATTTCAGCAAGCTTATAGTCAAACTGAGCGTCTCGGAAATACGAACCCAACGACACCAAATTTGACTCAATCCGAGCCCAAATGAGTCCAAATCAAGTACCCGAAGTGCTGTTGAAAGCCTCGAATAGCAATTTGAGTTACCAAACGGTCTCCTATTTTGACGAGCTTATAGTCGAATCGAGCGGCTTGATGAGACGAATCCAACGAGCCCAAGATCGCAGAATTCTGATACCACTAAGATCTTAAAATGCTCAATAAACGGTTCACAATCAAGGGATTCAATATCAGCCGTTCATCCAGATCACTCCTTATTTGCCCCTGATCCCTCATCTATTTACGGGCTATGCCACTCCAGAAAAACTATAAATAGCCCCTCATTTCTCTTAAGGAGGGACCTAAGCCAAGAAGAGAATAAGAGAAGAAGAGAAGAGAAGTGCAGGATGGAATAGCTCCTCCTCGACCACCGCCGGAACTCTGCCGGAACACCACCGGGACACTACCGAAATATCGCTGAAATACCGCTGGACGCCCGGAATACACCGGAGTTCGGCCCGACGTCCGAATTCTACCCAACTTCCAAGTGACGTCGGGATTCTGCCGGAAATCCGAGTGACGTTGGAACTCTACCTGGCCTTATAACTGACTTTCAATACTCATTGTAATCTGATTGCCCTGAATTTGAAGGACGAATCAACCTCCTGTATTTCAAAAAATACTAGTGGAACTTTTTCAACTGGGCGTGGCCCCGTAGTTTTTTTCCTTTCTATGGTTTTCCATGTAAAAATCCTGGTGTTACTATTTCAATTCTGTTTATGTGCTGGATATACGTACAACGCTGAGACAGAAATTTAAACTCTATCGCCGCGTATATTCGAGTCCGCAACAGTTTGGCGCCGTCTGTGGGAAACTTATCCCACAACTTCAAGTATTGCTACGATGATCAACAGGCGCAGCAGTCGTATCATTGGAGCTTCTCGCTCCAACTCCCACCAGTCTAGAAAATCAGTCTATAAATCATAGACGCCCGATATCTACCTCTTTCTACCCCGGGGGACAAAACGCACTTGGAGAAGGGACCTCAGGACCCTCCTTAGAAGAGAGAATTCGAAAGATGGAAGAATCTCAAAACGAGATCCTACAACTCCTGTGAGAGACTCTACAACCGACCCTAACACCTCAGGAGGAGGTTCTTCTCCCTCGAGATCCACCACGTGTTGAAGCTATTCAAATCGAACATCTTCAAGCCGAGATTCCTCTTCCTCCACCCAGGAGGCGTTCGCAGTCACATCAAGATAACGAACTGGCTGATACAGCAAGTTCTACCCATCCTTCGCACATAGGTCGGCAGTCTCGCCTTCCTCAATACCTCCCTGAGGAGTTAGCCCGACCTCTCATTGCTGAGCTCCCTCGCAATGCCCTACGCCACGAACTACGACGATTGGTCCGAGAGGAATTCCCTACGAGAGGCGTAAGGCAACCTCTTCGTTAGTGGGACTTTCAGGAGTCGTCACCCCTGATGGAAGCCATTCTTCAACACCCTATTACAGCTGGCATTAAGATGCCAAGCATCGAGTCCTACGATGGGACATCCGACCCGTACGAGCACATCGACCATTATAGGACCATCATGCATATTCAGTGAGCCTCAGATGCACTCCTTTGCCAGGTTTTCCCTGCCACTCTTAAAGGACAAGCTCGAACATAGTTTTATTCACTTCCAGCCTGAACGATCCCTACATTTATCAAATTGGCCAAAGTATTTATCGAACAGTTCGTAGCCAACCGAAGAATTGCTAAGGATTCTTCTCACCTTTCTGGGATTCATCAAAACGAGGGAGAATCGTTGAAAGAGTACTTTCAACGGTTTTCTACCGAGGCTCGACAAATCCCAGGAGTATACTCAGAATTGCTCAGAGGGGTTTTTCTTGGAGGTCTTCGTCCTGGCCCCTTCTATTCGGCACTCATGCGCGATATAGTTCATTCATATGCTGACCTGATCCATCGAGTAGAAGCTCAAATCTCCGCTGATGAAGCCATTAATGCTCATATAAAGCAATTTGAGCAAACAACTGGAAAGCATAAGAACACCCCTACAATAGAGGACTCATTTTCGCAACGAAAGAAAAATTCATCTCCTAGACCCCCAGTACCACAACGTGAGTTCCGACATGAAAAAGAGTATATGCCTCTCAATGCAACTCAAACCAACATACTAATGGTCATTCGAGATAAAGAAAATATCAAGTGGCCTAATTCTTTGAAGCCGAATGTTGGGAACCAGGAGCAATATTGCTATTTCCACCGTAGTCGTGGACACACTACTGAAGCCTACAAGCAACTCAAGGATGAGATCGAGAGGTTGATCCGACAAAGATATCTCCGACAATTCATTCAAAACCCACCTGCTCGAGATGAAACTGGTCCAACTGGGAGGCAAAATCAACAACAACAAAGATAACAGTTGAATAATATTCAAATGGTTGGCGAGATTGAATGAACGCGCACTTTGTGTAGTTGTATTAGTAATAATATTTGTCTTATCTCATCGTGTTAAATAGGGTGTCACTTTGATATCCATAATATTTTCTTTAAAGTTAAACATTGTGTTGTTCTTGTACATTTATCTTATATATTGATTACAGTGTAACTTGTATATCCTTAAGTCACACTAGGGATCTATTGTATTATATTACAGTAATATAATGTGTTATTCGTCCAGTTCTGATATTATTTCTTTCTTGAAAAAGAATACAAATGACAATGAAAAATTACTGACAAATATAATCTCTTTATCCATGATCTGAGAAATACGCAGTCTTTATTGCATCTCAATCACTGGAAGATCGATCCCAGGGGGATTCGATCCGGCCTCTTCCATACAGGTTAATGTCGTCGAGCAAAGGCTCCGACATACAACCTCAGAAAGGTCTCAAATCCTTGGTGGATTCTCTCGACCTCTTCCATACAGGTTAACGTCGTCGAGCAAAGGCTCCGACATACAACCTCAAAAAGGTCTCACATCCTTGGTGGATTCTCTCGACCTCTTTCATACAGGTTAACGTCGTCGAGCAAAGGCTCCGACATACAACCTCGGATAGGTCATATATTCTTGATGGATTCTCTGGACATCTCCCACAGAGATTCTTGGCGGGCAAAAAATCTTCGAAAAAGTATATTACACAATATATCAACTCATGTTTCAAAGATACAAAAGTAAGTTTTCAACTTCATATAAATATTATTGAAGTTATATTGTGAAAGATTGTACATCTAGTTCACCTTTGCAAGAATTTAAAAGCAAAAGGTACACTGGTGACATTCATATAAGCTAGTATCATCAAGCAACAAGCAACTTTAACACAATCAAATATCCTTGGTGGATTTAAGTGACTTCTCCCTTACTGCACGCAAGCATCTCCTACAATTGCTCCTTCAAAAAAAGGACATAACTGGATCATCATTAGACCTCCACTCAGTTGACAGTGTTAGTGTATTGCCAGAATATTGGCATATCACACTACTTCGGCCCCTTGATTCAGTAATATCTGATGTTGTCACACTTCAGTATGGATGAATATTGCCTTAACACAATGCTACTGGACACCCGCCATCATCGACCCTTCATCGGATATCTGCCGGCGGTCCTCTACTTCATATCAACCATCATCAGCTTCTTGCTCGATCGCGAACCATCATTGGCTTCTCGCTCGATCGTTATTAGCAGTACACCCTCCAACACTTTGCTCTCTACTCGGTCATTGAATGCCAACAGTCTTCCGCCCGATCATCCATCATCGATGAACTTTCGCTCAAATAGCATTGAAAGTCTCGTATCCTCTCATACGATCTTCTAAAGGATTTTTAGAGGATGTGGGATCATCCATTTCACTTCCTTTACTAAAGAGGGGCGCGAATCTAAGTAGGGAAGATCACATATGAAAGACAGTGGAAAGCCTCTAGAGTAGGAAGAAAAGTGGAGGAGAAAGAATGAGAAAAGAAGCCTCTAACTTCTGCGTAAAGGGAGGGGCGCCGAGTCAAGTAGGGAAAGTCACCTACTCAAAAATGGCGGAAGGCCTCAAAATGTCAAAAGCCAAAATGAGAAAAGAAGCCTCTAACTTCTGCACAAATGGAGGGGCGCCGAGTCAAGCAGGGAAATTCACCTACTCAAAAACCGGCAGAAGGCCTCAAAATGCCAAAAGCTAGAAAGCCATAGGGAGAGGGAGATGTGGTGCAAATTTTCATTACCCCAATGGGGGTATTTATAGGATGAAAAGGGGGAGAAAAAGAGAGGAAAATATTGAAAAAAGAGGGGGAAAATGTTTAAAAATTGGAGGGAGGAGGTTTCTAGAAGGTTTTTGAATTTTTTCTGAATTTTTTAGAATTTTTTCGGAATTTTTTGGGCTCAAAATCAGTTATTTTCGGATTTTATAAAAAAATATATATAAAAAAATATTTTATGTGGGCCCCACAGCAAAAAACAAAAAAAATTTAAAAAGGGGGGCAGCCAACTACCGCGCGCACCAGGGGGCGCGCCCTTGCCCGCGCGCCCGTGCAGGCGCCGGCGGCGGCGGCTGCCGGCTGGCCGGTTCGACCGCCTACGCGTTCTCGGGCTCCGATTTTGGGCCCGTACGGTCCAAATTCGATGTTTTTTGGGTCCCTTGACACATTTTTAGACGTTCCATACTCAATTTTGACACTTTCAGAGCTCAACGAAGCCTCTACAATCGAGTTTGAGCAAATTTATATCTTTTGGAACGCAGTTTTTTGCGATTCGACCATTGTAAAGTGTCGGAACAAGTATTTTCGGACTTCTGGAGCTTCGACGTCCGAAAATAGGGGGCAACTGATATATCACAAAAAAATTATCTTGATCGGGCACGAATCTCGAGGAAAAACACAAGTTAGAAACTTCAAAAATTAATTTGGAGACCATTTAAACTCCGATTTTAGCAAGCTTATAGTCGAACTGAGCGTCTCGAAAATACAAACCCAACGACACCAAATTTGACTCAATCCAAGCCCAAATGAGTCCAAATCAAGTACCCGAAGCGCTGCTGAAAGCCTCAAACAGCAATTTGAGTTACCAAACGGTCTCCGATTTTGATAAGATTATAGTCGAATCGAGCGGCTCGACGAGACAAATCCAACGAGCCCAAGATCGCAGAATTCTGATACCATTAAGACCTTAAAATGCTTAATAAACGGTTCACAATCAAGGGATTCAATATCAGCCGTTCATCCGAATCACTCCTTATTTGCCCCTGATCCCTCATCTATTTACGGGCTATGCCATTCCAGAAAAACTATAAATAGCCCCTCATTTTTCTTAAGGAGGGACCTAAGCCAAGAAGAGAAGAAGAGAAGAGAAGTGCAGGAGGGAATAGCTCCTCCTCGACCACCGCTGGAACTCCGCCGGAACACCACCGGGATACCATCGGAATATCACCGAAATACCATTGGACGCCCGGAATACACCAGAGTTTGGCCCGATGCCCGAATTCTACCCAACTTCCAAGTGACGCCGGGATTCTGCCGGAAATCTAAGTGACGTTGGAACTCTACCTGGCCTTATAACTGACTTTCAATACTCATTGTAATCTGATCGTCCTAAATTTGAAGGACGAATCAACCTCCTGTATTTCAAACAACACTAGTGGAACCTTTTCAACTGGGCGTGGCCACGTGGTTTTTTCCCTTTCTAGGGTTTTCCACGTAAAAATCATAGTGTTACTATTTCAATTCTGTTTGTGTGCTGGATATACGTACAACGCTGAGACAGAAATTTAAACTCTATCGTCGCGTATATTCGAGTCCGTAACAAAACTTATTTATGATAACATGCATTTATTTTGGCTTAGATGCCATGCTTAAAGTTTCTTGGGTATGGCATGCATTAGCATTAGCCAATGCACGCAATATCTCAATGGCAGTCCTTTTTGGTTAAGAGTGATATATTATTAATATATATATATATATATATATCTTGATCGGGAACGAATCTCTAGGCAAAATTAAGCTAGAAATTTTCAAAATTAATTCGGGGACCATATGAACTCCGATTTTAGCAAACTTATAATCGAACTAAATGAATCAAAAATACGAACTCAATGACATCAAATTCGACTCAGTCCGAGCCCAAATGGGTCCAAATCGAAGAGCTGAAATGCATTCGGAATGTTCAAATCATAAATTGGATGACCAAATGATTTCCAAACACATGCTTATAGTCAAATCGAGCAACTCAACAAGACAAATCCAACGAGCCTAAGATTGTCAAAATTTTGATATCATTAAAACATTCAAATGCCAAGTAAACGGTCCACAATCAAGGGGATCAACATCGGTCATCCATTTAAACCACTCTCAACTTACTCTTGATCTCTCTCCTATATACAGGTAATGACACTATCACAAATTTATAAATAGACCTATCATTTTCTCATAGAAAGGGGACCCAAGCAAGGAAGAGAAGGAAGAGAGGAGAGGAAGAGAAATAAGAGATTTCGCTTACCACCAAGTTCCTCCTCAACCACTTCCCCGCCACCAACCATCATCGAACTAACGACGGACTTTCGCCCGACCACCGACTAATGGGGGACTTCTGTCCGGTCACCAACTAACGTCGGACTTCCACTCAATCACCAACTGACACCAGACTTCTACCTGACTACTAACTAACGTCGGACTTTCATCTGTCTTCCAATTATTGTTGGACTTCCACCCGACAACGATCTTGCTGATTACAGTCATTCTAACCTCCTTTGCCAGACTACGGTCTTTTCGACCTTTATCGCCTGCTGAATACGGTCCTTTCGACCTCTGTCACTATACAACGATCTTTTACAACCTTTGTAGACCGCTGACTACGGTTATTCCAACCTCCATCACTGAGCAATGGTCTTTTTGATAATCGTTACACGTCGACTACGGTCCTTTCGACGAAGTCGACTACGGTCCTTTCGACCTTCGTCGCCTGATAACGGTCTTTTTGACATGTCCAATACTGATTATGGTTCTTCCGACCTCCATTGCCTGACAACTATCTCTCAAACCTCCGTTGCCTGCTGACTACGATCCTTCCGACCACCATCACCCGAATACGGTCTTTCCAACCTCTGTCGCCAGCCGACAATGATCATGCCGACCAAACGAACATATCAATTACGATTCTTCTAATTTTCATAATGTAATGCACTCTATATAATGCATATTTGTTACATCAAACTAAGGCATTCCCTCATGGATGGGCCTCATTTGTAATTGATTGCAAACACTAGTGGATTCATTCAAATTGGGCCAGATCCCGTGATTTTTCCCCTTTTTAGGGATTTTTCACGTAAAAAACTCTGGTGTCTCTTATGAACGCTACACCCTCTTGTTGGTGTTTGAAAGCGGGTTTTAAAAAGTTTAGTTTTCTTTGGGAAATTTAAATTGATGTTAAAATTTTTAATTCTAAAATCGAACATCCCATTAGAAAAAGTATACCACCTCGGGAGGTGGAAATAAAATTTCAGGATGGGGTTCAGACTTAGAATTATAAATTCTATCTTGAACATCATAACCAGATTTAAGAGAGAACTTTGTATGGCCCCGAAGGGTCAAAATAAAGTTCAGTCAAATATCGAGCTATGATAGTCAAGAGGAGCGATCGTTAATTTTATATTCGAATTCATTTTAACAAAAGATATATCTCCTTGAAGGGAGAAGATATCATTTGCAAATAATCGTTCGAACATAACGATAACAATCATTAATGATTTAATTTTCCCAAAGATGACTAATTGAGTTTTGAAAATTAATTTTGAAAAATCAGATATGGGTTCTAAATCTCCTACGAGCGCAAGCCCTCGTAGTTAATTACATCGTGGGAGACCGGAGTCCCCTACGAAAACTTTCGATTAAAATAATGGCAGAAATTTCGCTTAGAGATTTTTTAGGAATGATACCAAAGAGATGAATTTGGATTTTGAAAAGGGATTGGATCAAATTTTGAACAATTATTTTTGAGTCAAGGGAAGAGGGGTAGGTGACACTTTGAGATTCTGAAATAATTCAGAAGCGTCCCGACCTAAGCTAAGTGTTGGGCTTTAAATTTTGGATTGGAAGAATATTTAATTTGAGTTAAACGTTTTGTTAGAAATTTGGGATTATATTCCCAGAGGTTGGGGTCTTATGACTCAAAAAGAAATCTGCCCCGGATCCTAACTCTAAATTTGGACACTGGAACTAGGGGTGCAAACGAGTCGAGTCGAGTCGAGTTTAGGCCCTTATCGAGCTCGGCTCGTTAGTTAGAAAGTGAGCTCGAACTCGAGCTCGAGCTTGAGTCGAGCTCGAGCTCGAGCTCGAGCTTGTCTCACTGTAAACGAGCTCGAGCCGGCTCGCGAGCCGGCTTGTGAGCCATGAGCGGGAATTTTTAAATTTAGGCGGGATTTTTAAAAATTAGGCGGGATTTTTAAAACTTAAGAGAGATTTTTAAAACTTAATTAAAATTTAAAAAAAATATATGAAATGTTTAACATTTAAATAAAACTTAGAAGGTTTTTATTAATTTTTTTAATATTTAAATTAAATAAATAAAATAAAATTATTTTAAAAATATTAATATTTATTCGAGCCGGCTCGCGAGCTCACGAGCCGAGCCGGCTCAAGCTCGAACTCGAGCTCGTTTATTAAACGAGCTCGAACTTGAGCTCGAGCTCGACTCGTGAGCTCGATAAGCTCGGCTCACGAACCCATAAACGAGTCGAGCTCGAGCCGGCTCGGCTCACTTACACCCCTAACTGGAACACAGTAGTCCGAACCTAACTAATGCAGTGCAAAACCCAGATCCAACACCTCATCCTCATAGGTCGGATTATCTGGACTCTACCCACAGGCGGGGAAGTGTCTTATAGCAAGGAGGGAGAGAGATGCAGTAATATGCATGCGACCCCGGACGATTCCGGCTATTCCCTAGGTCGTTAAATTTCTATGTTATTTAAATCTTAAAATTTTAAATATAGGTTATGAATAGAAATATTTTTTAGTCCTTAGGGAGCCTAACGAAGTCCAGGCTAAAACAAAAACGACATGCAAGCGCCAAAGAACTAGGAAAAACATGCAATCCTATACGCAATCAAATTAAATCACAACACACTAAATAATCAAATTAATTAAATAAATGTCCATAGGCAAATTGCCTTGCTTATTACAACCCAGATTTACATAAATTAAAAGTGGCCGGGCACCACTAACAACAACCCGGATTCTAATCCTAATACAGACGCAAGTGACTTTGAGTGGGATACTCTATGTCTTCAACTTCTCGGTCTGCTCTTCCTCGAGCTCCTCGGATTCTTCGTGGTTGGATACCCAAATGGAAAAGAGAACTCTTCCCTTGAGGGGGAGGTTACTCTTTCCACTTTGGGTAGTAAAGTGATCCAAATTCGGAGTTTCAAATGGATAAGGACTATCCCCCGAAGGGGTATCCTTTCCTCTTTGGAATCCAACCTTTGGATCTATGTATCCCAAACTCAAAGTGTCACTTTCACAACTCAATACTCAAACAAATTATATAAATGTAAAAATAAAAATTCTAGACTCGATCCTGCAAGGTTATCCTAAACATTTAAATATTAAAATACATCCCAAGCAGTTATATGTATATACGTGCAGAAAAGTAAACACACTTGGCCACGCTCTTTTTATTTGGGGGCTAAGCAGCTGAAGCACCTGTAGCATTTATATTTATGATTTATTTAGCCCCGTTTATTGCCCTGCACGAGCGTGGCCACCTGCAAAAAATTCAGTGAGCATCCAGATCGTTCCTAACCTAAGGGTAATCTAATCGCCCATCACATCAATTCACAGAGTGCAGTAAAGAAAGTAAACAAACACATCAATCGATTTCAATCACAACATGCAATGAAAACTCGAAAAACTCGGCACATAGCAGAAAAGGAAACATCGGCCTAGCCTAGATCTAGAGTTGGTTGTCCTAGCAAATCATCTAAAGTGTGTGTAGAAGGTCGTGTGGCTGGGGTAGATCCTAGGATGGGTAATTGATTGAAGTTGTTTGATGTCCTGATTGGTTGAAAGGCTTAAGGGAGATTTTAATTGAAGTTTAAGTCTTAAGGGTTTAAATTTGATTTTAAAATTGATTTTAATTATTTATTGAATACCACCTTTGTTGCACACCGAGACCATGAAGTTTATTTCACCTTCCTCGGGGCTAATTTAATAGCCTCGTAGGCCTGGGTTACCTAGTGGTACCCGATATAATTAAGTGAATCGAGTTTGATTAAAGTTTGAAGATTGATTAATTTTTAATTAAACTGATTGGTTGCTGGTTTTAAAATAAAATTGTTATTTTTTGGAATTTTGAATGATTTATTGAATTTTAGAATTTTCTGGATTATTTTAATTAGTTAATTAAGGGGTCAAAAGTTGACTTTTCAATTTAGAGTTAATTTTATAAGTTTCAGATTTTTAATAAATATTAGACATTATGATGAGTTGTTAGACTGTTAGTATGCTCAATTTGATGAAAAGTTATGATTTTTCGAAGTTCGAGCATAGTTTTAAACTGAGGTTGACCGAAAAGTTGACTTTTTGACTTTGACCAGATTTTGGAGGTTTGACATTTTTAGAAAATACTAGACCTTAATTGGAGTTTATTGACACTAAGTTTGCTCAATTTGGATTTTTCTGTAATTAGTTATGAATTTTCAAAGTTTCCTTAATTATTGAATTTTTAAAATTTGTTTAATTAGGAAGGTTTTGATCATTTCGATCCAAACTCATCCCAAACTACATGGAATCACTCCCAAAGGTCAGAGATGACCCATGGGAGTGTTTCCAAGTGTTTGTAAATTATTTTCGATTTTTAATGATTTTTAATTAATTAATATAATTAATTATTGATTTTCATTAAAAGTCAAATTAAAGTTAAATTAGGAGTCCAGTCAAGGGGCTTTTATTTTTCCTAGATAGAGGACTAAGTTCTGGTCAATTTGAGATATTATTTATAATTTTTGGACTTAATTTGGATTTATTATATTTTTTTGAATTTGCTGAGTTCTTAAAAGGGCTGAAACTTTGAGTAATTAATTTTCTAACTTAATGATCTCCAAAATTTCTTAAAAGAACCTAAGGCTTATTATATCACTAAGTTTACTGTGTTCAAATTTCACCCCTATTGGGTATGTGTACAATCCCCTAAAAATTTTCAAAGTTTTATAGACTTTTCCTTAATTATTTTCCCTAGGTGTCTCTACTATTCAAATGGGCTTGAAATTTGGTGTGTCTAACCTTGATACATATGCAATCATACCACACAAATTATGCAGTCTAATTCTACAGAAAAATTAAGTTATGAATTTTCAAAGTTTTGGGTCCAAAATGGACCCATTACCTTAAAAATTCACATCACAGAAAACCAGAGAGCATCTGACCCTAAAAAAATCACAGAACATGCCTAAGATGCTCAGGAACATTCCACCAAAATTTGGGATCCATTTGACCCTTGGATTGCAAGAAAATTAAAAAAAACTAAAATCAAACAAATGCGATTTTCTCCCAATCCAGAGCTCCAAACAACTTAATTTTAATTTTAATAAATACTACGTTCAATTACCTTTCCAACGAGCCCAAGAACGTCCAATTTGGTGGAAAATTCAATTTTCTATGAATTTTGGAAGATTTCGAGCATTTAAATCATTTTTTATTCAAAATAATAATAAAAAATGGCGGCGGCAATAATTGCGCCGCCGCCGCCGCCGCCACCAGCTGACACGTGTCAGGACACGTGTCGACGCTGGAGAACTCACTTAAACACGTCAGATCCGACGATCCAAAAGTCCGAACACGAAACAACGCAATCGGCGGCCAGGATTGCGCCACGTGGCCATTCTGGACGGCGGGAGATCCCGCGTTCGAAACCAGGGGCAGACCGCGCGGTCTGCCTTGATCTGGACCATCTGATTTTAGATCGGACGGTCCAGATCTGCCGATTCTGTGTAGTTCATTTTGAATAGGAAACTTTAAATGCTCATATCTCCCAAAATACTTGACGAAATTCGACGAAATTTGAACTGTAGCTAGAGGGCAACATAATCTTGCAATGCCTGGAGTTTGGAGGCTCCATGCATTACAAAATTCCTATAGTTTCAAATTGAAATTTTAACTAAAAGTGAAGATATCTTACAATCTACCCAGTGGATTTTCGCGTTCTTGGGCTCTCTGAACTTGTAGTTTGTCCACGCTCAAGTGTGTAGAAGACCCCAATAGATTCTAACGGTTGGATTTGAAGATATCGAAGAGAGAAGGTATTTCTCTCTTTTCTCTCTCCTTTTCCACTAAAATGAAGGTTTTAATGGTGGAAATGGTGGGGGAAGGCTTGGAATGGCCTTGGGAGGTGCTGGAGGGCTTGTGAAGCTGCTGAAGAGCCTTGGGGATGCTGGAGTTTGGGACTTTGGCAAGGGAATGAGCAATTGTGAGGGTTAGGGCCAAATTTTTTTACTTAACCCTCATGATTTGAAATGAATGGTTGTGATTCCACCATGGGTGCCTTGGATGCTTGCCAAGTGTCCCATGAGCACCCCAAGACTAGGAAAAGGCTGGGGGATTGAGGGGGATTGCCTTGAGCCAAGAGGGGGGGACCACACCTCTTTTCCCTCATTTGGCTAAACCAAGCCTAAGCAAGGTTTAGGGAGCTGGTTTGTGGCCTCTTAGGGAGGGAAATTAGTCCATTTTGAGCAGGTGGGAGCAGGTCTTGGGAGAGGGAAAGGGTTTGCCCATGTGGCATGGTCAAAGAGCCATGGTTTGGTCTCATCTCAAAGATTTTTGACCCCTTGACTTGTTGACTAGTCAATGGTGACTAGGATGTGCATGGGAGGAGTCAAATATGCTGTAGGAGTCAATATCAAGGGACATGTGGCCATGATGTTGAAAATTTGAGTGAATACATAAAATTGGAGAGGGTTTTGACCTCTCCAAATGGGTTGACCAAGTCAAACCTAGGGGGGATTGACTTGGAAGTCTTTGGACATGTCATGAGTGTCCAAACAAATGATTTTGAAGCATTAGATTGGTTTGAGATGTATTCAAATGTTGAAAATAATAATGGTTGAGTTAAAGGTGGATTTGGTCAACCATAGGAGTGGGTTTGATTTCAATGGGTCTCAAATATCATAAAACATTCATTGGAAGGGGTTTTAAAAGTTTAAAATGTTGAACGATGTTAAATTTTGGTCAAAAGTCCAAAAACCCCTTTAAAGGGTATTTTGGTCATTTTGACCCCGGATGAATCCTGGGTCGAGGTGGGTCCAAAAAGATGTAGATTAATGTTAAACACATCAATATCAATGGTCTGGAGGTGATTAGAGGGTTTTGGGGGAAATTCCAAGTTCAAATTTCCCAAGATAATGGGTCCAGTGGCACAGGCCGTAAATATTTGAAGGTTTTACAGCCTTTGGATTTAAATTTAGTTTCTGGGGTTAGAGACTCCAAAATGGGCTCAAACTTGGAGGGTTGCCTCTAGAGACGTATCACATCAGTATGCAACTGACAGATCATGAATCGGAGGTCATTTGACTGAGGTTTGAAATGTTTGAAGATTCCCTGAAAAAGGCTTTTAGGACTCAGGTCTTTGGCCTTGAATTCTGGATTTGGAAATCTGAATTTGATATAGATCTTGAGTTTAAGTATCTGGATTTGAATCATCTCAATCATTCATGATCATTTGGAGTAATCATAAGTGTTTGAAAGTGATTTGAACTAGATCAAAGGCATGATCAAGATCTGAACTAGGATTTGAATCTTAGACTAGGCTGGAGTCTGGATTTTGATTGAGGTTTGAACTGAATCAAGGTTTGGATTGACTTAAGTTCAGGATTGATCTTAAGTCTGAATTAGGCTCCAATGACCTCATATAAAAATGAGGTCAACACCTCTCTTTTTATCTGATTGTGTATTGGATCTTTGTACAAAAAAACTAAGACGTTGAACTTTATATTTCTCTAATACCATGAATATTCAACAAAGAGAATGATCACATATGTCAAAATAATCATTTACAAAGAACTCCAATATCTCAATGCCCCTCCCACTTTCATCATGTAAGCCATCTTCCATGATTCAACTGGTACATTATATCAAAACATTAATGCATTTATATAATTTAAAACTCATATCAATGAAATAATTTCAATATGATCAAGACATGATTTTTCTTTTTTTTATTTTATATTAAAAACTTCAGATCTCTTATGATTTGCTCTTAATTTATCTTATCTGTGTAAATTAGAATAACAAACTCTTTTTACTCTATTTTATTGATATAAATATTCAGGCATGCAACAAATATCTTGCGATAACGTTTTAAAATTTTATTTGAGGCAATTTTTTTATTAATTTTTAAAATAATTTTTGAATATTCACTAAAAATTTTGTAAATTTTTTTTTTAAAAATCAGCAGAAAATCCGTACCAATGAAACCTAAATGTTGAAATATATAAATTTAGTCAAAAAAATACTGATTAAATGTTTTTATTTAAACAACAAGTCAAATGAACTTGAACTTAAAGACTCAAGTTTTCTCCAATTAAAAAAACACGACAGGTCCGATACATCCCGCTTAGCTCTTTCGTTGTGGGACCCGCCACCCGTTATCGATAAAACAGAAACGAAACGGCGTATTTCCCAACCGCAAATATCCTCAAACGAACGGTTCCTATTGATATTAGAGTGAGCGGACGACTCAGATTTCGCATAGTTCATTTGAAGTCAGCCCCGTTTCACCTCCGTGGTTAAATTATTAATTCGTGTTAATCCTTTTATCCTCTCTCTTTCTCTCTCTCTCTCCGCTCCGATTTCCCTTTTTATCTTTCGCTTCGTCCGCCGGCGAGATCCCCCATACGGCGCCGCCGGTGAAGAAGAATTAGAGATAGGTTTGGAAATTAATTCCCCTTTGCCTTTCTTGAAAGTGAAAACTCGTAAGTGATGTGAGGGATAATTCGACCGTGTGCGATATTGTATTTCGATCCCGGTAAAACCTAATTCTTGCAGCCATGGCGTCGTCGTCGTCTTCCATGAACCCTTCGGCTCCGGGGCTTAAGGCTTACTTCAAGACTCCTGAGGGCCGATATAAGCTCCAGTATGAGAAGACTCATTCCGCTGGCATTATGCACTATTCTCATGGCAAATCCGTATCTCAGGTAGGTCCAGAGATAAGGCTCATTGCTTTTTTGTACTGGCACGTATCGAGATTTTGACTTCGAGCTTGGTTTTTCAGTTGACGATCGCGCATCTTAAGGAAAAACAAGCTTCACAGGGGCCCAGCGTGCCTTCGACGCCGGGTTCCAGTGGTGTGGTGAAGTCGGCAGCAGCGAGGCTCTTTGTTGGTGTTAATGGAAGCAAGGCCTTCTCTTTTGGTGGTTCGAATGGTGGTAGTAAGACGGTGTCTGGGCCCAGCAGGTTTGGAGGGACTTTTGGAGGTTCTGCTGGATCAGGCAGCTCTCCTTCAGCAAATTACGATGGGAAAGGGACTTATTTAATATTTAATGCCGGCGACTCGCTATTCATCAGTGATCTGAATTCGCATAACAAGGTTTATCATGCTTTATCATATTTTTTGTTTATTTAACAAAATTTCTGTGTTTTCAAGGGGTTATGTGATGCCATTATATTCATGATGAAATTCTTGTAGGATCCAATCAAGTATGTTCATTTCAGCATTTCGTACCCTTTGTGCCATGCTTTTGATTCTGAGGCAAAAGATGGACATGATTTGCTCATTGGGCTTCACTCAGGAGACAGTGAGTTATTTCACCGTATTTTCAATCTATGTTGTACTATTTTCTTCCATTTTTGTGTTTTCTATTTCTTGTATATATTACATTTGTTAATAATTCAATGATTTTGCTTACGAAGTTTGTATGCAATTCAAGTCTTCACAGTGTCGCTGAGGCAGCAATTGCAGGATCCTGGTAAGAAGCTTGTGGGAGCTCAACATTATAATAAAGATGGAGCGATTAACAGCAGGCATGTCTTTCGTTTTATGAAACATTTATGAACTATGTATAGAATAATATGTAACTGTTAGATACTCATGGAAATTTTAATTTTTGGTGTTATTAAATTGGTAATTTAATTGTTTGATTGGAATTGGTTTATTGAACTTGTTTTAATGAAGAATGTACGATTTATACTGTCACTGCATGCTTCTTAGCTCTAACTAAACTACCGCAACTGTGTAAATCTTATAAGCTTTAATGATAGCCTGAGTAGCCTTTTGAGCGGTCATTAACTTGAGTGGCTTGCATAACTTTGTTTTCTATGGTGTTCGTTAGCATTGTGATATAAATTAGAAAGAGATGGGTCCATTAACCTGAGTAACTTATTGAATAGTAATTAAAAAGTTTGCCCTGCCTGGATTTCAGTTATGCTCGGTAGTAGAAATACTCACAGCAAAAAAGCTCAAATTTTAAGTGTAGAGCTTAAAAACAACAAACTGAAAAAGGTTATGTTTACTTATAAGTTATAACAGTGCTATATTTGATACACATGTGTTACCTTTCTCACATGATGAGAGAGGGACTTTAATCATTATGTCTTCATCTTACTTGTATTATAAGTATCATAATTTTTTAATTGTTTCAATTTTCTTTTGATAATTGTCCTGTGGATTGTTATGCTGCTATTTGCAGTCGCTGTACTTGTGTTGTATGGGTACCAGATGGTGATGGCATTTTTGTTTCTGCTCATGCTGATGGAAACCTATATGTGTATGGAAAAGTGAGTCATTATCAGCACATTTTCAATCTATTTGGGTGTATTTTTTGATTATTTTAGGCTTGTCTTAAATCTCTTTGCTATCTTCCTAGAACAAAGATGGGGCTATTGATCCATCATTTCCTGCCATCAAAGATCCAACTCAGTTTTCTGTTACTCATGCACGATCTAGTAAGGTAACTTGGCAGAGGTTTTTTCCTTGTTTGGTTTATCTTGTTATAAATTTATCGACAATTATCTATTGCCAATGAAATATCTGAAAAAGCTAGGGTTGCCTTCTCATTTTTTGTCAAGGCTACTCTTGGGTATTGCATTATTAATTTTCTTATGAAGGCTCTTTGATGAAAAAAACAATGGCTTCACTTTACAAAATAAATTTTTTTACAAAAATGTGCATCCCTATGTTCTTCAATTTGGTCCTCTTTGGTAATGTTATCTTGTGGCGTGCTGTTTTCCTTCTGAATTACTGTGTTAGATGAAATTGTTTGATAAAAACTGTTGTGAAAGAATGTGAATTAGTTAAATGACTAAAATAGACATGATCATAACATAAAAAGTACAATCAGCTTATTTTTAACATATAGTAAGTTTATTGTTGCAAATGAATGCAAGATTAATAATCAATAATTGTGCATCTATGAATTAAATTAAAACTAGAATGCTAAATAATTATAATGCAATTAATGTTGTAATGATATTTAACTTTTTAAATAAAAAAGCATTTTCTAAAATCCTATTATCATAATCAGGAAAGATACAAGGAGGGAAAATCTATATATTTCAAGGAACAATGTAAGGAAGATATACTAAGAAAAACCTCAACATATCATGTCATCTCTCACTTAGCCATTGCCATGTCTTGATATTAAACCTTAGCATTTGACATGCCAACAACATCTTGTTTCTTATTCTTCTAAGACAACAAATTTCCTCTAGTAAGAAAAGAATATCTTGTTGTAGAGCACGCATAAGAAGACCTTGCCCACTTTGCGTTATTGTAGTCAATCACCTATGTATTTCCTTTATGTTCATATAACATGCTTTGACCTAGTGTCCCTTTCGAAAGTTCAAGGGAGGGTGTTAAGCCTCATTGAACCCCTCAAGACACACCAAGAGGGGGGGGGGGGGATTAGTGTTTTTTTTTTTTAAATTCTTTTAAAAAAATGATTTTTGAAAACTTGATTACCAAATTTAAAACTTCAAATTTAAATAGAAATCTAACAATGTGGAAGCTAGTCAATGTACTAATTTTTTGTTTAGTAGAGAACTCAAGAGATGAACTTGAAAAGATAATTTTCTTTTAGTACCGAATTAATCCAAACAATCACAACGTTCACAACATGGATTTGCAATAAAATAAATTGCAGAAAATTAAAGTGTGGAAATTAAATGCGTAAGGAAAAACAACAAGAAACGATCACACCAGAATTTTATAGTGGTTCGGTCAACCTTGACCTACGTTCACTCCCCGGAGTCCTCCTCTCCAGATATTGCACTAAACTATTAGTGACTCTCCTTTAGTCCCCACAATTAGGAGGAGAAGCCCTTGCAAGAATCACTTCCACCAACCCGGTGTGGCGGAGTACCAAAATTCTTTTCACCCTCCTAGTGAGGTAGAGAACCTTGGACGCTTTTTCACCCTCCTGGTGAAGACAGAGTACCTTGCAATTCTTTTTCACCCTCCTGGTGAAGGCAGAGAACCCAACGATCTTCAACTTTAAAGTCTTTCTCCCCAGAGCAACCCCAAGAAATTAACAAAGCCACTGGAGGAATCAATGTGTAAGCCTGCTTGGAGCAACCGTGTGGTGTCCCCTCACACAACTTCTTCCTCTCACACAACCTCACATTCTCCTTCTCTAATGCTCTAAGACCCCTCACAAAGCTCTCTCTCAGAATCTCTTCAACAACCAAAGATTTTCTAAGGGTTTAATAAGAAAGCTTTTATACAAGGCTTTAAAAAAAATCCTAAAATGTCAATTTTGTCGACTCTGTTCGTACAACATGATTGAGGATTATATAGTATGAATAGTTCAAAAATTCAACTTCGGCTAGTACGATGGAACAACTGATGTACGAACTGTTCAGATTGTTTATACTGATCGTACTGTACGATGAGTTCAATGTTCTTGAGATCGTACAAGACGATCGCCGGGATGATTTGAAATCATCTCTACCAGTCGTCCAGTACGATTCACATCGTATTGTATGATTAATTTAAAAATCAAGGTTTCGTCTAGGACGATCTCCAGGACGATTGAACATCGTGTCTGTTTATTGTACGATACGATCGACATCCTAAGTACGATTTGTCATATTAATTAAACATTGATTTACTTGACTAATCACGGGGATTAAATTAAATAAAGTTTCAAAAACATCATACAACACAAGCTACATCGTATAGTACAATCAATTGTAAAATCAAAATTAAAATACTTAATTTTGATTGGCTGCTAGGGTTTCTGATGTAAACTGATCGTCTAGTACGATCTGGATCATACCGTACGAGAATGTTAAAATATTAATGACACAATTAGCTGTTATTAATGATTTTTCGGATGACTGATCGTACAGTACGATCTGAATTGTACGGTACAATTAGTTCAAAAAAAATCATGTTCATTTTCTCACTTCCCTATGGTTGTGTGCATGGTCGGCAAATTAGCATACACCCTTACATGGCATAGAATCGAGAAATATAAAATTAAAATAAAAATGAAAGACTCTTTCAACGCATCATAATCTACCCAATCTTAAGCCATGAATGATCTTGAACGGTGTATGATGTACATTAAATGTTAGTACAAGCAGAAACGAATACACAATGCAAATTCTAGGAGAAATGAAAATTCAATCAATAATATTTTTTATCATCAAAATCATAGGCTCGGTATCTCGGATTGCAACACCTTGTATATGAGAATTCAAATGGCATCATCTCAATGAATATCATATGGAGATTATAGAAATTGATTGGGTACACTTGCAAGGAAATGTTTGTTGGGTTATTGTGAGATAGTTTTGTTTATCGACAAGTCTTGTATTTACCTGGATTAAGACTCCACTTGTTTTGATAGAAATTGAATATTTCAATCCATCAGCTTTAATGGCTATGTAGCCAACTGTGCATGTCTCCTCCAATATATCTAATACATACACACTTTGCGAAATAACAACATTACTACTTAATTGAGCCACCTCAATAACTAGAAAATATTTGAGTTTGCTTGAATCTATTGTTTAAAAATAATTAAAGAGGTGCCATTTTAACCAACCAATATCTTCCTGATCATATGCTGTGATATCCACACCATCTCTATAAAATATATACATGATCATGAGAAATATGCCAAAAAAAAAAGAGTTATTTGCCTCACTATAAATCATACAAAAAATTTGAACAATTGAGTTGAAAATTCCAAACCAATCTCATGTAGATTGTTTCAAGCCACAACGAGATTACCATAACCTACATATAGATTCAAACTCTCTCCTACATAATTCGGTTTGAACAATTGAATTAGTGTTTTTTTTAAACATTCTTTTTAAAAAAATGATTTTTGAAAACTTGATTACCAAATTTAAATAGAAATCTAACAATACGAAAGCTAGTCAATGTACTAATTTTTTGTTTAGTAGAGAACTCAAGAGATGAACTTGAAAAGATAAATTTCTTTTAGTACCGAATTAATCCAAACAATCACAACGTTCACAACATGGATTTGCAATAAAATAAATTGCAGAAAATTAAAGTGTGGAAATTAAATGCGTAAGGAAAAACAACAAGAAACGATCACACCAGAATTTTATAGTGGTTCGGTCAACCTTGACCTACGTCCACTCCCCGGAGTCCTCTCCAGATATTGCACTAAACTTTTAGTGATTCTCCTTTAGCCCTCACAGTTAGGAGGAGAAGCCCTTGCAAGAATCACTTCCACCAACCCGATGTGGCGGAGTACCAAAATCCTTTTCACCCTCCTAGTGAGGTAGAGAACCTTGGACGCTTTTTCACCCTCCTGGTGAAGACAGAGTACCTTGCAATTCTTTTTCACCCTCCTGGTGAAGGCAGAGAACCCAACGATCTTCAACTTTAAAGTCTTTCTCCCCAGAGCAAACCCAAGAAATTAACAAAGCCACTGGAGGAATCAAGGTGTAAGCTTGCTTGGAGCAATCGTGTGGTGTCCCCTCACACAACCTCACATTCTCCTTCTCTAATGCTCTAAGACCCCTCACAAAGCTCTCTCTCAGAATCTCTTCAACAACCAAAGATTCTCTAAGGGTTTAATAAGAAAGCTTTTATACAAGGCTTAAAAAAAAACCCTAAAATGTCAATTTTGTCGACTCTGTTCGTACAACATGATTGAGGATTATACAGTACGAATAGTTCAAAAATTCAACTTCGGCCAGTACGATGGAACAACTGATGTACGAACTGTTCAGATTGTTTATACTGATCGTACTGTACGATGAGTTCAATGTTCTTGAGATCATACAAGACGATCGCCGGGATGATTTGAAATCATCTCTACCAGTCGTCCAGTACGATTCACATCGTACTGTACGATTAATTTAAAAATCAAGGTTTCGTCTAGGACGATCTCCAAGATGATTGAACATCGTGTCTGTCTATTGTATGATACGATCGACATCGTAAGTACAATTTGTCATATTAATTAAACCTTGATTTACTTGACTAATCACGGGGATTAAATTAAATAAATTTTCAAAAACATCGTACAACACAAGCTACATCGTATAGTACAATCAATTATAAAATCAAAATTAAAATATTTAATTTTGATTGGCTGCTAGGGTTTCTGATGTAAACTGATCGTCTAGTACAATCTGGATCATACCGTACGAGTAGGTTAAAAATATTAATGACACAATTAGCTGTTATTAATGATTTTTCGGATGACTGATCGTACAGTACGATCTGAATTGTACGGTACAATTAGTTCAAAAAAAATCATTTTCATTTTCTCACTTCCCTGTGGTTGTGTGCATGGTTGGCAAATTAGCATACACCCTTACATGACATAGAATCCAGAAATGTAAAATAAAAATAAAAATGAAAGACTCTTTCAACGGATCCTAATCTACCCAATCTTAAGCCATGAATGATCTTGAACGGTGTATGATGTACATTAAATGTTAGTACAAACAGAAACGAATACACAATGCAAATTCTAGGAGAAATGAAAATTCAATCAATAATATTTTTTATCATCAAAATCACAGGCTCGGTATCTCGGATTGCAACACCTTGTATATGAGAATACAATTGGCATCATCTCAATGAATATCATATGGAGATTATAGAAATTGATTGGGTACACTTGCAAGGAAATGTTTGTTGGGTTATTGTGAGATAGTTTTGTTTATCGACAAGTCTTGTATTTACCTGGATTAAGACTCCACTTGCTTTGATAGAAATTGAATATTTCAATCCATCAGCTTTAAAGGCTATGTAGCCAACTGTGCATGTCTCCTCCAATATATCTAATACATACACACTTTGCGAAATAACAACATTACTACTTAATTGAGCCACCTCAATAACTAGAAAATATTTGAGTTTGCTTGAATCTATTGTTTAAAAATAATTAAAGAGGTGCCATTTTAACCAACCAATATCTTCCTGATCATATGCTGTGATATCCACACCATCTCTATAAAATATATACATGATCATGAGAAATATGCCAAAAAAAAAAAAGAGTTATTTGCCTCACTATAAATCATACAAAAAATTTGAACAATTGAGTTGAAAATTCCAAACCAATCTCATGTAGATTGTTTCAAGCCACAACGAGATTACCATAACCTACATATAGATTCAAACTCTCTCCTACATATCTAGATCCAAACTCCCCTCAGGCAACAAAGATAGGCATCATATAAACTAATTTCTTGAGCCCGTGGAAGACAATTATAATGTCCAATTGTTAAAGAAGCTTATTACATGTAATGGCCCGGTATAAAAATAGCCAAACATGAACAATCTTGTCCCTATAGTTTTAAGTATGACCCTAATCAAGATGCAGAGAATTTAAGTCAAAGGACCAAATCTATTGATGATTTTCATCGAACATTTTTCTTCTATTGAATTTAAAAGGTGTACTCAGTCCAAGGAGCGCCTACCAATGTAATTTTGAGGGAGTTTTGATGTATGATGCATTGACTTGTGTATTTGTAGGGAGGATGTTTTCGTAACTTGAATTTAACAATTCCAAATTACATTAAAGGCAACTTAGGCTTTCTTGGCTCAACCTCTTTCTAAAGAATCTAAAGAACTACTTGTGACTTCCTTTTTCAACTTCTGTTTGGACATATTTGAAGCTTTTTTTTTTTTTTTTCATGTTTTTATTTGGGGAGTGCTTTTGCTCTTTCGATGTAGGCATCTGAAGTTTGCCTTTCTTGATCATGATGTTTGTTGGTTTTTTTGTAGTGCAACCCGATTATTAGGTGGCATATTTCCCAGGGGTTCATAAACAATATTTCGTTCTCAATGGATGGTGGATATTTAGCAACTGTCGGTAGAGATGGTATGACCTTAAGTATTCCTTTGGTTTTTTTTATTTTCTTTTTCCTTCCGTAGTTTATTTTCATCTGAGATAGATTGTTTCTTATAGGCTACTTGAGGGTATTTGACTACCTCAAAGAGCAATTAACTTTTGGTGGAAAAAGCTATTATGGTGCTTTGCTTTGCTGTGCTTGGAGGTAAGAATGTTATTTCTTTCAAGAATGCTCTAACAGAACATTTGCTATACAAGCATTTTTTTATCCCTCATATGATTTTTAATGCTTCAGAAAACAGTACAAAACACTATGCATTACATATTCTAAGTGCACAGACGCATAATAAAACATGTTTATTTCTTTTGTTCCTTGTAAAACATGCTTTTATCCAAGTTCCTTCTCACCTTTCTTTTGTAATCCTACTATACTTGACTGTATGTTGTACTTTGTTGTATACCTACACATTAATTGGCACTATAATCTTTTTGAACACCATGCAGATGTACTTCTTTGATTCCTAATCTATGAGATGTATTAAAATTTGAACTAAACTAATGCTAGTATGTCTCTACAAGTGACGTGCTATGACTTAATTCAATTTTGGAAAGTGGTATGCAATGATTTATTAGATGCCAACAATAGGTGATGTCTAATTTTGAGAATAAGCAAGGGTTAGCGGGAAAGTCACCTACAAGTGATGCACCTTAACTTAAAATAATTTTGTTGAAAAAAATATACAAGAGTTGAGCAGGTATAAATTAAATATTAGATTTTCTATAAAAAATGTATACATTTTAGTGTAAATATCAAAGAATTAATAAATATAATATGATGAGAATGAGAAATAATAGGAAAAGTGTTGGGGGATATTGGAAAATATTATAATATTGGGAAGGCTAACATCAAGAATGAAGTTGCGATGATAGTGGATAGAGAGTTGAAAGATAAATTATTAAGGTTAATAGATTTAATGATATGTGATTATGGATGAGATACATTAAATATGCTAAATATTTATCCTTTTGATGTTGGATTAGAAGTTTTAACAAATTAATATTTTGGAATATATCCATGAACTGTTACATTGTATGCTTGAGGAATAGATTAAGATTATTTTTGTTAAGTTGCATATAGGTTCTAGTAGAATGGGTTATGTGAGGATTTATGATGGGTATGAAATAAGGGATAGAAATGTGATGTGAGAAGCTATTATTGGTTTTATACTAACATATTGATGAGGACAGTCAGAGATTTTGACACGTGTACCGTCGGCGAGGACGACGATCGACGGCTACGATTCAAAGCCTTTACCTTTGACGTATTTCATGTTATATATATTTTATTTTATGTTTTCCTAGTTTACCCTTCATGGGTATTGAGTCTCTTTGTAGCCCCGAGGGCATTAGTGTCTTTTTCTTTTCTTTAGTTTTGAGACCTATATATTGGTCCCTATGCTTTGTATTGATGATGATGAATTATGAATGAAATTTCAGATTTCTTTACTTGATCTCTAAGTGAGTTCTTGAGAGGAGAAACCCTAGGTGGGTGAAGCAATTCTCGTCAATCTTGGTGGATTCCGAGGTTCGCGGTTCTACGATATCCTTCTTTTCCCCTACATCCAAATCCTCCCTTAACCCCCCACCGCTGGCCTCCTTGGGCCGCCCCAAGCCGCCGGCCTCCAACCACCCGACCACCGCCCCTTTTCCTCCCCACCACCAACTCCTTTCCTCCCTCCTAGCCCCGGCCCCCCCATTGCCCAAAATCTGAAATTAAAATTTCAATTGGCCTTTATCTTCTTTCCTAAAATAAATTATAGTAACTTAGGAAAGTTTCCTAATTGAATTCCAATTAAATAATTGGATTCAAATTCTTTCCTATTGCTAAAACTAAATTAGGAAACCTTCCTAACTTAATTAAATCTAAAAATAAAATCAGATTTAATTAAGTCCCTAATTGATTCCATTGGGACCCACTTACTTAACATAATCCCCTATCCCTTCTCTCTCTATTTGGCCGGCCCCTTATTGGGCTCCCCTCTCTCCTAATTAAATCCCAATTCCCCCACTAAATCAGCCCCTAATCTTCTCCCAATTGCCTCCCCTAGTCCTAGTTGGATTAATTTGAATTTTCAAATTAGTTCCCTCCAAAATCACTTAAATCTGAAATTAAATTCAGATTTATTGAACTTCCCCAAATCTCCCCTAACCCTAGCCGTCCCCTTCTTTCCTCTCCCAAGCCGCCACCCACTCACCTATACCGCCTGCCTCCCTCCACCAAAGCGCCAACCTCCTTCCCCTTCTCCACTTATTTTCTTCCTCTTCTCAAGACAAGTATGAATGACCAATCCGGACATTGATCACGGATTCGTAGAAGACTCTCAAGGACGAATCGACATCCTATGATCTCCTTTCTTTGACCTCATTCCGGATTTCGACAACTCGGTGGAAGAATACGTGGACTGCATCTTGTATCAATTAGCACTCTCAACAGAAGAACACATCCTCCCGGGTCGTTGGTACGTTGTCAACCATCCAACCACTTCTCCTACTTCGGCTACCTCTCCGGCGACTACTACCCTACGCAACACTTGTCTTCTAGTGGTGTCACTAAGTGCGCTTGCAACTTTCCTCCGCTAACCTCCACTTTCAAGAGATTGAGTGAGGGATCTCAAGGTGAATGATCTAGATCTTAAACTTGGAGCTTTTGTTATACTTGCTATTTGCATTACTTACGAGTTATTGGTTGTTATCTTGCAAAGGCCTATTGATCTCAAACCGTAACTAATTGCTATTACTTAGTCTTTCATGCCAAATTCTTAAACTTTCACTTGAGCAAACAAAGGTTTATAGGTAGCCAAGCAAAGTTCACTACTTCTATTAATATCTTAATTGCAATTCTTGTTTCATTGTTTCATTGCATTTAGTTTCACATCATCTTGGTATCAGAGCATGGTAGGCATAGGTAACGTATGCTAGAAACATTCTAACCAACCATATGTTTGTTTGCATGCATGTCATCACTTAGATAATTTAATTTGTAATGTTAACTTGCTGTCCAGAAAATTTCTGCAGCATTTGGAGAGCTTTAGGTGACCCTAACCTAGTGTTTAGGTGCTGACCACTTCATAAAAACTCATCCTAAACACCTAGGCAATCACCAACTGATGTAGTTTGCTGTCCACACAAAACCTGCACCATTTAGTTGCATTAGGAGCATTTCCTTTTAGTGTCTAAGTGTTGTCCTCTACTTAGTTGTTTCCCTTAGCATTCCCTAGTGTTTCTTCATGGATTCAGAACAAATTCAGGCGACTTTAGACCTTATTGTTGGTCAATTAGGAACGGTGACTCAGCAAATTAGGAACACTCAGACTGATCTAGCCGACTTTAGACGCCAAACTGGAGAACGTTTAGATAACATTGAGCGAATAGGTCAACCGGCGATCTACACCCCCTCTAGACCCCAATCTCCTTATGGGGATGACACCATAACTGATTATGGTCCTCCTAGAGACCACTACCGTCCCAATCATCAACCCAATCAGGAACCTTTAGGACGTGATATTCCTTGGAGAGATAACGATACCCAACTGCTTAAGAACATCCGCATAGTCGCCCCCTCTTTCGATGGCACTTTAGAACCCCAAGTCTTCCTAGATTGGATCAAGGGTATGGATAGTTATTTTAAGTGGTATAATATTTCGGAAGAAAGAAAGGTTCGATTTGCTGAAATGAAGTTGACTGATAGAGCTAATCAATATTGGACGAACCTTGAACACATGCGCGAGACCCGAGGAGAATACCCCATTAATGATTGGAGGATGATGAAGCAAGAGCTGAAATAGAAATACCTTCCACCCTCCTATTACCCTAGACTTTTGGACATATGGAATAGGTTAACTCAGGGTAGTAAACCTGTGAAAGATTACATCGCCGCTTTCGATGATTTTATGATCCGTTGTAATGGCGAAGAGACCACTACCCCTGCACAACTTCTCTTTATGTTTAGAGCCGGATTAAGAGAAGACCTGAGGAATGAACTGTTCGCCAGAGGAGTAACTACCTTAGAAGCTGCTTGTAGCCTTCTTGTTCTAGATTTAGAAAAATCCAAGAGCCATGCCCTCTCTAGGAATCAAGACTCTCGTCCTAACCCTTTCAAGTCCTCTAACCAACAAAACAACAAGCCCACTGGACCCATGACTAGTCGACCTACCTCTGGCCTAACTCAACCCCGACCTGATTACAAAGGTAAAACCCCTGAACGGGAGACTCCCAAAACCCCGTCAGGAACCAAATGCTATAGGTGTCATGGGTATGGACACATTGCCTCCCAATGTTCCAGCCCTTATAAAGTGACCATAATCGAGGAAGTCCTTGACGAAGATGAGGATGGGGAACCTGATACTGACTTAGTCCATCATGTGGATGATGAGGAAGACTTCTTCTGCGATGACAGCCCCGTAGAACTTCAAGTTGTTAGATGTGTCTTATCCCAACCTAAACCAAGTGACGACTGGCGTAGGACGTCTATTTTCCATACCTACACTAAAATCAGGGACAAGAGCGGTAAGGTCATCATCGACAGTGGAAGCTGCATCAATGCTGTTTCAACCGCAATGATAACCACACTCAATTTGAAGACAACCCCACACCCGAACCCCTACAAAGTCGCTTGGATCAATGCCACTGCCATTGATATCAAAGATAGGAGCCTCATTCCTATAAATTTTGTGGATACCAAGAGAAGATTTGGTGTGACGTTTTGACCATGGACGTAGGGCAGATTATCCTTGGTCGTCCGTGGTTATTCGACAACGATGTCCACATTTATGGGAGGACGAACACCTGTGTGTTTGAGCATAACGGTAAGAAAATCAAACTTATCCCCTCTCAACCCAAGATTAGTAAAGATGAGGTTAAGCCTACCCCCGCTAAGCTAAGCAAGGGCTTACACTTTCTGACTGCAAAAGAAATGGACATTGAGCTTAATCAAGGATCTCCTATGTATGCCCTTGTAGCTAGGGAAGTGAATGACAATCCAGAAGAACCTGTCCCTGATGAAGTTAAACCCGTTCTACAAAATTTTGCTGATATCGTCCCGGAAGACTTGCCCAACCACCTCCCACCCCTCAGGGATACCCAACACGTCATCGATCTTGTCCCAGGAGCGTCTTTGCTCAACCTTCCACATTATCGCATGAACCCAACGGAACATGCTGAGTTGAAGAGACAAGTGGATGAACTTCTACAACGTGATTTTATTAAGGAAAGCCTTAGCCCGTGTGCTGTCCTGCACTATTGACACCAAAGAAAGATGGTTCTTGGAGAATGTGTGTCAATAGTAGGGCAAACAATAAGATCACCGTGAAGTACCATTTCCTCATTCTCCGCTTAGACGATATGCTTGACATGATGACGGGAGCTACCCTCTTTTCCAAGATTGATCTCAAAAGTGGGTATCACCAAATCAGAATCCGTCCCGGTGATGAATGAAAAACGGCTTTCAAGACTAAAGATGGACTTTACGAATGGACAGTGATGCCTTTTAGTTTGAGTAACGCACCTAGTACTTTTATGAGAGTAATGACCCAGGTCCTCAGACCCTTCCTAGGAAAATTTGTTGTGCTCTACTTTGATGATATTCTGATATATAGTAACTCAGTGGATCAACATTTAAATCATCTGAAACAAGTTTGTGAGATCTTGAGAAAGGAACAATTGTATGCAAATCCTAAGAAGTGTATGTTCCTCACTGATAGTGTCACTTTTCTTGGATTTATAATATCATCTCAAGGAATATCAGTTGACCCCGAAAAGGTTCGAGCAATTAATGAGTGGCCCGAGCCAAAGAATATCAGGGATGTTCGGAGTTTTCATGGACTGGCCACCTTTTATCGAAGATTTATTAGGAATTTTAGCACGATCGTGGCCCCCATAACTGATTGTTTAAAGAAAGGAGAATTCCATTGGACGTTATCTGCCACTAAGGCATTCGAGGAAATTAAGAAGAAAATGGTAGAGGCCCCAGTTATGCGTCTTCCTGATTTTTTCAAAGTTTTTGAGGTAACCTGTAACGCATCAGGTATCAGTATTGGGGGAGTTTTATCACAAGAGGGACATCATGTTGCTTACTTTAGCGAGAAGTTGAATGACATACGGCAGCGATATTCTACTTATGATAAGGAATTTTATGCGATTATTCAGTCCCATAGGTACTTGAGACATTACCTGTTGCCTCAAGAGTTTGTCATATTTTCGGATCATGAGGCTCTACGCTACATTAACTCTCAGAAGAAACTTAATGCCCGTCATGGTCGTTGGATTGAATTCCTGCAAGAATATACGTATACGATTAGACATAAGGCAGGAGTTAAAAATAAGGCCGCTGATGCCTTAAGTCGTAGAATGATGATTACCCGAGAAATGAGAACTGAAGTGATTGGTTTCGAACAACTCAAAGTAGAATATTTGGACTGTCCTGACTTTAAGGAAATTTATTACCAACTGACTAGCGGGAACGAACGTATCGCGGATGACTTCCTTGTAGAAGACGGATATCTGTTTAAGTCCCAAAAGCTTTGTATTCCCAATACCTTTCTTCGAGAATTTCTTGTATGGGAATTGCATGCTGGGGGCCTAGCAGGACATTTTGGGCAGGCCAAGACTACTGTTGCAGTTGAGCATAGGTTTTTCTGGCCCAATCTTAAACGGGATGTTAACAGGTTGGTCAAGCGTTGTCATACCTGCCAATTAGCCAAGCAAAGGAAACAGAATATCGATCTTTACACACCCCTTCCTGTTCCCAACTGCCCTTGACAAGACGTTAGTATGGATTTTGTTTTAGGTCTACCCAAAACTGTGAGGAAGCACGATTCAGTGTGCGTGGTGGTAGATCGTTTTTCTAAAATGGCGCACTTCCTTTCGTGTTCCAAAACTTTTGATGCCTCTCGAATCGCTAAGCTCCACTTCGACGAGATCGTTAGACTTCATGGGTTACCCAAAACTATAGTGTCTGATAGAGACGTTAAATTCACTAGCTACTTTTGGAAAACCCTATGGCACAAGATGGATACCAAACTCCAATTTTCCTCTACATTTCACCCACAAACTGATGGGCAAACGGAAGTTGTTAATAGGAGCTTAGGCAACCTCCTTAGGACCTTAGTAGGTGAACATAATCGGGACTAGGATTCCAAGTTACCTATCGCTGAATTTGCTTATAATAATTCGGTCAACCGAACCACTGGCATGAGCTCGGTTGAAATTGTGTATGGATTCCAACCTAGGCAGCCTATAGATTTAATCCCTATGGGTCCTAAGTTAAGAACATCTGAGTCTGCATCTGCATTTGCATCTCATTTACAAGAATTGCATAAAGAAATTAATAAAAAAATCGAACAGAGCAATGCTAACTATAAACTTAATGCGGATCTCAAGAAAAGATTTAAAGAATTTGAGGTGGGAGATTCTGTAATGGTCCGGATTCGTTCGGAATGGTTTCCGCAAGGAACCGTTAAGAAGTTACATGCGAGAAGCGCAGGACCTTTCAAAATAATCTCCAAAATAAACAGTAATGCTTATGTGCTAGACCTTCATGAAGGTTTTAACATTAGCCCCACGTTTAACATCGAAGATCTTGTAACCTTCGAGGGTCTAGAGTTTAACCCCATTAATCCACTAAACAATGAGCCTTGTGTGATCCCACCTGGTGAGAACCCCAACCTACCTCCACTCCCAGATATTCCCACTTTACCTATTGCAGAGAAAATTGAGGCAATACTTAGTGATGACATCATTTCCACTAAAGACGGTAGTCGCCAAAGGCATTTAGTTCAATGGATAGGAAAACCGGAGACGGAGAACACGTGGATCGATCGGGATGAGCTGCAGAGATTGGATCCTGGTCTACTGGAGTGGTACGAGGGTTCCAGAGATGTTTACTCGACGGGGTCGAGCTCTCTCCCACCTGGGGAGAATGATGAGGACATCAGTCAGAGATTTCGATACGTGTACCGTCGACGAGGATGACGATCGACGGCTACGATTCAGAGCCTTTACCTTTGATGTATTTCATGTTATATGTATTTTATTTTATGTTTTCCTAGTTTACCATTCATGGGTATTGAGTCTCTTTGTAGCCCTGAGGGCATTCGTGTCTTTTTCTTTTCTTTAGTTTTGAGACCTATATATTGGTCCCTATGCTTTGTATTGATGATGATGAATTATGAATGAAATTTCAGATTTCTTTACTTGATCTCTAAGTGAGTTCTTGAGAGGAGAAACCCTAGGTGGGTGAAGCAATTCTCGTCAATCTTGGTGGATTTCGAGGTTCGCGGTTCTACGATATCCTTCTTTTCCCCTACATCCAAATCCTCCCCTAACCCCCCACCGCCAGCCTCCTTGGGCCGCCCCAAGCCGCCGGCCTCCAACCACCCGACCACCACCCCTTTTCCTCCCCACCACCAACTCCTTTCCTCCCTCCTAGCCGCCGGCCCCCCCATTGCCCAAAATCTGAAATTAAAATTTCAATTGGCCTTTATCTTCTTTCCTAAAATAAATTTTAGTAACTTAGGAAAGTTTCCTAATTGAATTCCAATTAAATAATTGGATTCAAATTCTTTCCTACTGCTAAAACTAAATTAGGAAACCTTCCTAACTTAATTAAATTTGAAAATAAAATCAGATTTAATTAAGTCCCTAATTGATTCCATTGGGACCCACTTAACATAATCCCCTATCCCTTCTCTCTCTATTTGGCCGGCCCCTTATTGGGCTCCCCTCTCTCCCAATTAAATCCCAATTCCCCCACTAAATCAGCCCCTAATCTTCTCCCAATTGCCGCCCTTAGTCCTAGTTGGATTAATTTGAATTTTCAAATTAGTTCCCTCCAAAATCACTTAAATCTGAAATTAAATTCAGATTTATTGAACTTCCCCAAATCTCCCCTAATCCTAGCCGTCCCCTTCTTTCCTCTCCCAAGCCGCCACCCACTCACCTATACCGTCGGCCTCCCTCCACCAAAGCACCAACCTCCTTCCCCTTCTCCACTTATTTTCTTCCTCTTCTCAAGACAAGTATGAATGGCCAATCCGGACATTGATCACGGATTCGTAGAAGACTCTCAAGGACGAATCGACATCCTATGATCTCCTTTCTTTGACCTCATTCCGGATTTCGACAACTCGGTGGAAGAATACGTGGACTGCATCTTGTATCAATTAGCACTCTCAACAGAAGAACACATCCTCCCGGGTCATTGATATGTTGTCAACCATCCAACCACTTCTCCTGCTTCGGCTACCTCTCCGGCGACTACTACCCTACGCAACACTTGTCTTCTAGTGGTGTCACTAAGTGCGCTTGCAACTTTCCTCCGCTAACCTCCACTTTCAAGAGATTGAGTGAGGGATCTCAAGGTGAATGATCTAGATCTTAAACTTGGAGCTTTTGTTATACTTGTTATTTGCATTACTTACGAGTTATTGGTTGTTATCTTGCAAAGGCCTATTGATCTCAAACCGTAACTAATTGCTATTACTTAGTGTTTTATGCCAAATTCTTAAGCTTTCACTTGAGCAAACAAAGGTTTATAGGTAGCCAAGTAAAGTTCACTACTTCTATTAATATCTTAATTGCAATTCTTGTTTCATTGCATTTAGTTTCACACCACATATGATCTTGTTATAGCTCATTTTTTAAGAAACTAGAAGAGCACTTGTGATGAGGACATCCGAGCATAGAAAATACATCAAAGACGTGGCCGACGATCTACGACAATGATCGCACCGATCTATTTTTGATTCATTATATATATTTGTTTTATTTGTTTTCATTTTTCGTTTTTACCCTTAAGAGTCTGGTCATATGTAAGTCCTAGGGGCAAAGTTGTTTTTTAGTTTTGTTTCATTGTATGAGGCTATTTATAAGCCCCTTATGTTTCTTTTCAAGTTAATGAATGATTATTACAAGAAATTCCTGCAATCTTATGTTTTCGTGAGAGCTTGAGAGCTTTGGAGAGAAATCCCTAGGAGAGGGAAACAGATCACCCACCAACCTTGGAAGTGTTCGGGTTCGTGGCTCTTTCCCTATCCTTTCTCCTCTCTTTTCCCTTATCACCGCCGACCCTAACCTTCTCCCTCCCACAACCGAACCCCACCCAATCCCCCTTAAACCGCTGGCCATCCAACCTCCCCCCTCCCCCACCGCAAGTCCCACCACCACCCCATAGCCGCCGGCCTCCCTCACCCCCTTGTCCAAATCACCCCCCCCCCCCAAAAAAAAAAACCCCCCACTTTCCTTATTTAGTTCAACCCCAATTTGGAAGGGAATTGAATTTAAATTCAATCGAATTTAAAATTCAAATTCTTTCCTATTTGATAAACCTATTTTTTGTAAGGGGTCCACAATCAAATCTAACTTAATTGATTAATCAAGGCCCTAGGTCCAAATACATTGAACCTAGACACATTTTCCCCTCTCTCTCTCTTGTTCGAATTCCCCTTACCCCCACCTAATTAAATTCCTTCCAAAAGGAAGCCTCTCCCATTGGAATTAATTCAAATTCCTTCCCTCTCTCCTACCCGCCCCTCTCTCTCCTATCCCTCATTAATCCTCCCAAATCAAGAGGATTAATTAAGGAAGCGCTTTACCTAATTTCCCTCCCTCCTCCAACTTTCAAATCTGAACCATACTCCCCCCACTTCCCTCTCTAACCTAGCCGGCCCTGACCCTAACCCTAACTCCACCAAAATCTGAACCTAAACTCTCCCTAGCCTCCCACCTTGGCCGGCCACCCTCCCATCTCTTCTTCCTCTCGGCTTCCTTGGAGAAACTTCTTTCTCGCAACAAGAATCCTCAAGGACATCAAAGAGCGTCATCCACGGTACTCAACGCCACGTGTCTTATGCATGGTCGATCCTGAACGTGACTCTGGTTTTGTCTACAACGAACAAGGCTTCGTTGACATCATCCGATCGCCTTTCTTCGATGTTAATCCGGAGGTAGATAATTCCATCGAGGAATACTTGTAGCGCATCATATTCACTCTTTCGAACGCCATCGAAGAACAACTTTTCACCGTTCAGTGGCAGATCACCGGCCAATCCAAGACAAGGGTGAACTCTTTTCCGTCCTCACTTTCCTTCTTGTTTTCCTTCGATTGTGGTTGTGTATCAAGCATAAGGAATCTTGCAAAGCTCTCCGCCAAAGCTTAGTAAACGTAGGGAATGAGTGATGGACTTATATGCATCTAATCTCATTGTTAATCTTGGGATGTTATTGGAAATCCTCTATGTTTGTTTATGTTGAATTTTATAATTATTTTGTGATACTAACTATTATCGTGTGATTTAGCCTAAACTAAGGCACCCCTTTCTTGTTTTCCATTTTCGTTAAATGGCTAAAGTTTTAATTCTTTTTTTGCTCTTACTTGAAAGCATGCAACTTCTTATATACATCTTTTAAAGCATTCATAGTCCTACATCAACTTGGTTACCAAACCATGGTGGCTTTTTCTTACTTTAAAGAAAAAAAAAATATCTATGTAAATATTATAAGGTTATTACGGGAGTAAATTTATCACAACACATAGGATAATAGTTTTAGATGTATATCTTAAAATTAAAAAAAAGTCCTATGATTAGATGGTGGAATTTAAAATATTAGTAGTTACTAATTCTTTTAGATGACTTATTAAGAGAGAAAAATTGGAATTATATAGTTGAATCTAACATTCAATCTTTTTGTTAGATGGTTCATTACGAAGATTGTTGTAGAAATTTTAGGTTTAGAAATATATCGCATATTACTAAAAAGTTTTGGAGGTGGAGTGAGTAGGTACACAAAGTTATTAATGAAAATAAACGTGGCTTTAAAAGTGGAAAGAATAATTTCCATTGATCTTTATAATGTTAGAGGGATTTCATAACCCTTTCAAAAAATGTGTGTTTAGCTAAGTAAAAGGCACAAATTTTTAATATTTATGTCATAGGTTAGACACCGAAGACCGAGAAAATGAGATATATATAACACCTAAGATAAAAGATTGGAGATCTAAAGGCCTTTATTAACTTAGATGTAATGGAAGTGAAGATAATAGGGTTCTAATTAAAATTTGAAACATCAAAGGAAGGAAAAAAAAAGTTTTGAAGATAAGCTTTTATAAGAATATATTGAATGGAGTCATAAATTATATTATAATTTAATCCTAAAAGGCTAAAAATGAAGTTAACTCTTAAGAAGATGCTTAAAGATAAAGATTTATGTCTCAATGTAATACCTCGTAAGATTTGTATAGGGAGATGCTTGAGTAGTTTGGTTTGTGAATCATCACTAAGGATGTCAAATGAGAGGAGAAACAAAGTTTCTGTGCAAATGTTTAATAACAAATGAGATGGATAGAACTTTGATAGTTGTAGGAGAATAAAGTGTGCAATGCATTGAAATTATGGGATTGGGTAATTGGGCATAGGTTAGAAAATCACATTGATGTTGGATGAATAATTTGAACTTCTACTAGAAAGATCCATTGAAGAGGTGATTTTTGTGCTTAGACAATGCTTTGAGGGTGTATTGAGTTTAGTAAATATATGTTTGATGAATCATCGATTAGTATTATTCTTGTTGCAATCAAAGAGTTCATAGACGTTGTAAGGCTGCATCAAGGATCGATATTAAATTCACATCTTTTCCTATTGATTGTGTATATGATGATGAGGTTGAATGGTGCATGCTACTTATAAATGACAGTTCTACCTGTTGAAACAAATTTAAACTTGGAACATTTTAGGATTAGTAACAAAAAGATTGTGTATGATTTGCAATTTTAGTGGGCGTGGAATTGATAATTGTTAGTCCATAGTGCTAGAGAATAACATGATGCTTTGGTATGATAGGTTTAATATCTTATATCTTTCATACAATAAAATGAATATATATATATATATATATATATATATATATATGTAATTTTTAGGCTTAATGCTTTTTTTGTTAATATTAAGAAACCTTGGAGGAATTATGCAATAAGAGAAAATTATGACAAATCTTATAATAGTAACATTATACTATTTATATTATGCGGACCTTGGTCCTGAGTAGTGAAGAAATCCTATTGATAGCCAAGTTGAGTTTGATGTAATTGAGGATGTTAAGATTATTTTATGGCAAAATCAAGAAGGGAAGGAATGTGAAAAATAGTGTCACTTAGTTTAGGGCATGCATAATGAAGGGTACAAGGTGCATGAATAAGGGTGGATGAAATTAGTAAGAGCTGATTGGGAAGGGAAGGGAAGGGAGGTGGGCCTAAGGTAAATAGATGAAAATTGTGCAGACGGATTTTTGCAAAATAAATTTAACATCTCAAGTGGCACAGAACAATTATGAATGGAGAATGAGGATTATTAATATTGATCCCAAATAGTTAGATAAGGCTAATAGTAATGATTGTGATGGTGACATGTACTTGTTAAAATGTATTTGATCCACCAATATACCTGGTTGGATTGTGCTCATTGCAATAAGATATGCAACTCAATTTACGTTATCAGTTATTAATCCTTTGGCTCTTTCTCTAATCTCATATGATATCTTCATTTATCTTTTTTGAGAAAAAATTCACTGTAAATGAGCATCCATATTTCATCGACCAATTTCGGATTCCTTTTGTCTTCTAATATGCCTTCTCCAAGCAACATTGTAATTAACTTTATCACTTTTACACTTCTGTTTGCTATTCTAGTCCTGATGGTAAGTACATATTAACTGGCGGTGAAGATGATCTAGTACAAGTGTGGAGTATGGAAGAGCGGAAGATAGTGGCATGGGGTGAGGGACATAATTCATGGGTGAGTTTTTAATCAGTTCTTCAGTGTTACCAACTTTTTAAGATTTTTCCCTAATAATAGGCTAATCAAACAGGTGAGTGGTGTTTCTTTTGATTCCTATTGGTCAGCTCCAAATCCAGATGGAAAAGGAGAAAATGCTATGTACCGATTTGGTTCTGTTGGTCAGGTATAAACTATGCCATTCAAGGAAATTAATGTTAAAATTTGTAAATTTTTTTCTTTTACAGTGGCTATGCTCATTTACAGGATAGAAAGTGTAGTTGCGTGACAAGAAATGCTTTGGCTTACTCTTTTTGAGTGTATATTACCTTCGATTAACACTTATAAAGCTCTCCTATGCTGTTGTGGTTGCTCCTTGCGAAGTTGTTTTGACATCATCTTTAGATAAATTAGTAGATTTTCATCTTTTTCATTTCGGGAAAATGCATGGAGTTAGCATGTAGTAATCTTCACTTAAATGAGCGCTTATGAATTTTTGTAGGCACTTCATTCTTTCGATGCCAACCTTTTTTGTTATAAAGTACTGTGCAAAAAAATTATGGTAAAGCTGTGAACGAGAGATCCATGATAGGAAGTGCTTGCAGAAATTTAGGAAAAGTTTTGGTTGAAATCTAATTTCAGCAATTTCAGAAAACCAACGATAAGAAAAATCAGGAATAAAACACACGAACATCTTTTTATTGAAAGTTTTATGAAAGAAAATACAAGATACAAGTGGATCTTTAATTGGAGAGGAAGATCCGGCTCTTCCAAATCTCTAGACGCCGCTAGAGCCCAAAAACCTAAGAGATCTCAAATTTCAGCCAAATTCAAGATGCCCTAGACCTAGGAAAACAAACTATTTAATGCATACAATCCAAAAGGAAATATCTAAACAGTCCCTACATTCAAATTTTCCCCCTAAACTTCTCCTAAAACCTTCCTAATCTACTCTTTTGGACGGGGCGGTTTGTGCGGCTCATACAGGAGGCGGAGGAGTTCCGCTTATGTTATGCGTGAGCTGGTTCTGTATGGACTGGCTGGACCGGTCCAACAATCCACTTGATTTTTTTTTATTATTCATGTAACTAAGAGCAATGATTACTTTTGCTCTTTGCCCCATGATTGTTTACTAAGCTATTTAATAGAAGGGGTGTACCTAATGCATGTGATTCTCTCTAGTGCGGGATCTGGGAAGGGGTTTCTTACCCTTGAGTTGGTCAGAGATTGCTTTGTGCTGGGGCCTTAATGCTGATACAATAGATTATAGATTTTGAGAGTGGTTGATTTCTTGCAAAAAAAATTACAACTAATTTCAGAATATGCAAAGCGTCATCAGTTTATATATATATATGGTGATTTTCATGCTAGACATACGCCTACTTAAGATAGAACTAGCCTTTAGGAAACTTGGTTCCTAGACTGCATTAACCATTCTTATTTAAGAGGTAGGTAGCATTTGATGATCTTCATTGAATTCTCCTGCAGTATGTTTGGAACCTCCATATATATATATATATATATATATATATATATATATATATATATATATATTAATGTAACCTAAAATGCTGTACTTTATTTTATCCATTGTCATATCGCATACATCACCTGTAAATTGCAAGTTTATACTTCTTCAGGAAAGTATTCATCCACCATTCAACATAAAATCACTTGCCAGCCGTCGAATTAATGCAGCCCAACCATACATATGTGAACATGCAAGAATATCCAAATATGTTTTTACCTTCTGGTCTTATGCTTTTTTGCGTGTGTTTATTCAAACTTGTCCGGGATTTCCCATTCTGATTTGAGCAATTAGATCTGCTCATTTGTTTAAGTATGATGTTTTTATTACTAATTAAGAATCTATTTGTTAAATTCCCCCCTTTGTATGTTGTCATGAAAACAAAATGGATTGATTCTCACTGTATAGTCCATATCTGATGTAGTGGTTCTTGTGGCTCATCAATTCTTCCACTGGACAATATTTTTTTTTATCACATCCTTACACATGCTCATAAAGAGATCAAAGTCAATTAGCAAGGTCAATTCTGTTTAGTCCAATAGGCTTTAGTTATAAAGCCAACCTCTTGGGAACCAACTGGTAATAGGGACCATGATCCGCTCGGCTTAGGAGTAATCTGAACAATTTGGCAACATAATTGCTTAGTTTGATGATGACTGATTCGTTTAGAATAGCCATTAGAAAGAGCTTAGCAAGCATGAATCCATACCACAACTATCAAGCCTCCCCACTCCACTTGGCCTAGATAACTTGTTGCATCTCCAACAGATTCTGTCAAAAGTAGATTGAAGCATATGACACTTGTCTTAATGGAAATATGCAAACCATTTGATTGTATGTTCTCCAATCATCAAATGACACGTACTCAACCAATTACAGTGCATTACGTTCGCCCAATACAATTAGAAGCTCTCGAATAGAAGCACATGTATTTGGTCACAACTTCTAATTTTTGACAAACCTTAGACGTGAAGAGAAATCGCAATGTTCCTTTCCTCAGCACATTAGATAAGCGTGAGTTGACCTATGAATATTGTATCTGATGCAAGTGTAATAAGCAATGTCATTGTAATATCTATTGTTTTTTATATAATATCTAATATGTATCTTTTGTTGTTGTGAACAATCAATCTGCCTTATAATAATTTTAATTATCATTATTTTTATGCAAAATTGTACGTCTGTCATAATGAACTACTTCAATTAAGCCATAATGTAATTGCAGCAGGTAAACACACCGGTTATGAGGTGTTTTTTAAAATTTTCATTATTTTATAACTCACAAGAACTCCATCCTACGACTCAAGTCTAAAGTTATGTCAGATATAAAAGTAAGTGACCAAATGGCTTCACCAGCTTACCTCAGTTGTCATTTTAAATAATTAAATGACTTAGCTTACTGTTTAAGTTCTAAAAGCTTACTGTAGGGCAAGCTCATCTTTAAAATTAGTTGGGGAATTTTATGGGAAAATTAAGTTTTTTAGAAGTTATTATAGCTATTATAGATTTTCTTTTTCCAGAAAATGTTGGACGACTTCTTACTGCTACCAATCCGGAGAAAATGGCTGTGAAAGCTCATTCTCACCACAAAGATGTCTGAAAAGTAACAAAAAAAAATTGTAGTCAAATAGAATTGTAACAATGGAGTATAAAATAAAGCTGTGAAAAGATGCCAACATACCCTTTTTCAGTTGGAACAGATTTTGATTGTTTCAGTGATAGGAAAAGCAGTTAGCAAAAAACATCTATTTGGATTAAAAAACTAGACAACTATGGTGGCAAGGACTGCAATGGACTATATCAAATCGGTATATTGGTGGGTTTTAACTTAATTTCTTAATCTTCTTGGTTAGAAGGCTCACTAAAGCAGGACTAGCCTGCCGACCAGGTTTTCTTCCTTTCATAATAGATCATGTTTATGGTACAAGAATGCATAATGATACAAATTTCCCAATTATCTCAAGCCGGTGCAGGATCCATTACCAAGGCCTATCAGGAACCACTAGCCACCAACTTGGTTGAAGGAGTATCACCTTGATGAGTGCTAGGCTAAGATGTGGATCAGGATTTAATAAATGTTAGTGTCTCTAGTTTTGGTCAGTTTTTATGGGCACTGGGACATGTGTCTCATTCTTATTTGATGGGTAATTAAGAATACCTGATGGGGGACACTTCTCATCATCTAGGGATAATAGGGATCTGCAAAATTATTGATGTGGCGGAATACATATGGGCTGTAACAGTGAATTAGTGAAATTAATGCATATGCGTGCTACTTGTTCTTCTTGAAATATTCCTTCCAGTATTCTTCTTCTTTCGCCATTCCTGTTCTTCCGCCTTTTGGAGTCAAAGGTGAACTCAGCATTATCCTGTTTACCCCTTGTCACTTATTCTGTGAAGCCAAGTATGACTTATTATGCTACTAGATGCTTTAAATTTGATTTCTTTGTTAATAGTGCACTCTTTGTCAGGCTTACGCCTGTACTTTCGACTAAAATTTGAGGATGCATCAAAATCTGCTTTCTTGGCCCCTCTCATTCTATTTGGGAGGCCTGGCACGTTGGAATCTGGAATAACTTCTTTTCATTTTTTTAATGAGAAATTATTTGATGTGGATGAAGAAAATGTGGAAGGTGCATTCATTCTAATTAGGGGTCTTATATAGCTAAACTGCAACTGCATACATATGCTACGTTTCAGCTTCTAATTAGTTGGGGGCACCTTTGTCATCCGCACTCAATAATTTCTCAATTTTTACTCATTAATGTTGGTGATAGACATTCGGTTAAGATCTGTATAAGCAAATGTTGATTATATATGATTAATATAATGCGCTTAATTTGTTTGCAGGATACTCAATTACTTCTATGGGACCTGGAAATGGATGAAATTTCTTTGCCACTACGGTATCCTCCAACTGGAGGTTCACCTACATTTAGCAGTGGAAGCAATTCTGCTCGCTGGGATACTATAAGTCCTATAGGTACTCTTCAGCCTTCTCCAAGCATGAGAGATGTTCCAAAACTCTCTCCTCTTACTGTTCATCGTGCCCATGTGGATCCACTTTCCGGTTTAATCTTTACTGAAGATTCAGTTGTCACGATTTGCCGCGAAGGACACATAAAAATCTGGTCCAGGCCTGTAGACACTGAAATCATCAGCCAAGCAAACTCTGATACTGTAGTTAATAATCTTTCTGCTACTTCAGAAGAGAATCATGATAGGCAAGTTATTTCACCATCTAGGAAAGTTAATGGTACCAGCTATAAGCAAACGGCTTCGATTTTTCTTCGAAACTAAAAGGAGTAATAATCCTAGTCCTGACAAGTTAACATATATAACATCATGAGTAATGGTGAATGGAGAATCTTTAACTGGAAATTTGTGTTCTCTGGTGATGATCTTCTCATGGTTGGAGCAGTAGATAGAACAGAGAGTTTTGAATTGATTTAGGATTAAAAAAAAATTATTTTTCTTTTGATCTTGTCAATAGGGCCATTTGGGTGGCATCAGGCATCAGAGAATAAGAGTATATCCTTCTGTACAGGTGCAAGAATTTTATAAGCTCAACCCCATTGAAATGTACATGAACTTAACATTTTTATGCTTGATAATGTGAATTAGAAGCTGAAATCAAATACCTTTCAGTTATATCAATTGTAAGTAAAATTGGCTGCTTGAAGATTGAAAATATGTTTTGAAAACTAGTTAAATTTATGGAGGGCGCATTTGTGATCATTTTTTGTATTTGTTTAATTTTTATTTTAATTTAAATATGAAATAAAAAATATTTAATTTTTTAAATGTGTTATATTATTTTAAATATTAAATAATTGAATATTTTATAAGGTGGAGATGATGGTGATTGGTGGTAACAAATATATAATGAAGCTACAGCAAGCTTATGAAAACAGAGAAACTTCATTTTCTTCGATTGAAAACTTTGTAAGCCAAAGTGTGCTGTATATATAAAGTAATGGTATTGATTGCTGAAGGAATAAAACCAACGATTGAGATGATACTCTCTGGAAAAGGCTATACAACAGAAGTGGAATAGAGAGCTGGTGTATCATAAAGCATGATAGCTTATCTTCAGCAACTTATCTCTTATCAAAGATACATTAGATTTTTCATTCATTGAATTTATTTGAAATCCTTTAATTTTTTATTTTTTTATTAGCGGAAAATTTTGGGTCAGGATCGGATGTGTTTTGTATTCATTGAATTTATTGTTTTTAGAAGTGTTCTAGGGGATTGTTTGAAATTATTTTTATTTATTTATTTACTTATTTTATTTTATTTATATTTTAGTTTTTATTATATGTCCTGTGAGCTCAAATTTTTTGGGAACGGGAGTATCTACCCGCTGTCACTCTAAAGGGAGCGCTTGATGGCGTAACTAATCCTTCGGCAGAACCTAACGTGACCACCCACCGGCATCGGCCCTCACTTGCTTTGCCTTACTGAAGAGGCGATGTCGTAGTAGAGGGGATTTGAACTCAGGATGGGGGGTTTCCAACTGTGCTTGCCCACTAACCACTCTAAGCCTCAGTGGGTGTAAGGATAGATTTGCTACGCACATAATTTCCCCAAATTTCAAGTTCTTATAGCTTATGAGCAGGGGCTTGGGGGCTTGGGAGGGGTAGATTTTTATTCATTGAATTTATTTATTGATTAAATCGTTCAATATTTAGTTATACATGGATGGAGTGAAACTCCATTGAATGGCCTTCCTGCTATGAACGAGTCCTCTATTTGGGGGAAGATCACTCATCTTTGATGAGCATTATTTATTTATTTTCATAATCATTCTTAGATTTCTATAATTGATAAATATTTGATGGCCATGATGTGAATGTGAATATATTTGATTTTATGGCATCCATCTTATTTTATCTATCACATGTGGGGGAATTTCATTCTTATGGAAGGGGGTGATACATTGGTGGCACATTGAAGTGCATCCAAAGGTGAATGGAGATCACTTTTTATGCTATGGTCATGCTAAGAACCATTAAAGTGTCTGCACAATAATGAAGAGCATTCACTTCTCTCTCTTATTGACATTTTCACAATCATTTTTTTCCTGTTAGTTCGATTATGATTCATTTATTTTTCTTTCATACAAAATCTTATTCTGCTTATGCTGAGATTTTATTTAGGCTTTATTTGAGATAGCTTTTTTTATTATTTTTAAAAACAGTTTTTCAGTACATAGATTTTTTAAATTAAAAATTTTTATACTAAAAAGCTGATTTAAAAAATAGTAAGAAAGCCATCACAAATAAGTCTTATACTATTCTCAATTCAAGTTTTTCTTTGGCTTTTTTAACATATTATCTTACTTTTATTCTACTAGATTGAGTTGAGTCAACTGCTCAAAATAAAATTATTATATATAATTTTTTTAGGTCAAATCAATTGATTGGAATAGTTTGACCTCTCCTTCTATTTATGTTTTTTTTAATTTATAATTTTTTAGAATGAAAAATTGAATTAAATCACTTTTGGATGAGCTCTGCTAGGGTGTGCACTAGCCGCCCCTTCCCCATCCCCTCTTCCGCCTTATTTCTCCCTCCCGTTTTGCCCTGAGGGGTTCCCTCCTCTCTATGGGCTCTCCTCTCAGCCCCCATGACTTTCCCCCGTTGTACCACTCCTTCGTAACCCCTTCTTCTTTGGCCTCTCCGTTAGACTGGCCGAATATTGTCAATCCTTCTTGTTTTTCCTCCAAGGATCTTCCTATCTTCTTCATGCACACCCAGGATGAAGTCATCGTTTTCCCAAAAGAAAAAAATGGATGCTGCTTTCAAAAAGTACAATCTATCGCTGATAGGTTACTCGGTAGGGAGAAGGCCTTATTATGAGGCTCTTCTTGCTGCTATTCGTAAGGCTTAGAAGCTGCAAGGTAATATCGAAGTATTTAACTTGAGAGATGATTTTTTTCTCATTAAGTTTTCGTCATCTATGGATTATGAGATGGCTTGGTCAGTTGGCGTTTTTTTTTTTTTTTTTTGGAAAGCCTTTTATCTTACAAAAATGGTCACCTAGATTTAGGCCATAAAGGGAAAACTTCTTCTCAGTCCCTATTTGGTTTAAGATCCTGGATCTTTCCTTGTGCTTCTGGAATTCAGAGGGTATGTCTTAAATAGATAACAAAGTTGGTATTCCGCTAGCAGTGGACACTCTCACTGCCCAAAAAACTCGCCTCACTTATGCCCATGTCTGTATGCAGGTTAAGAACAAAACTGTTTACCTTGACTATATTCCTATCTCTATTGAGGATGAAATCATAAACCTAAAAATTCAATATTAATGGCGGCCAACCCCTTGTGAATTTTGTGGTTCCTTAATGCATTCTCCAGGCTTCTGCCCATCTTAGCCTCCTGTTGAGCAAATTGAGAAAAATCTGGTTACTTCTCTGAATAGGGGCAGAAGACCATCTCAGGACCCTAGAGTAGCTCACAAATGTGCTATCAATAGAAGTAAGGCTCCGTCGCCTCAAAATCAGATTGCCCACAACCCGCAACAACAACCCTCTCAACCTCTGAACCCTCAACCCAACAAGATCAGTTCGAAGCACCCAGTTTCATCCACAGATACCACCAGCCTTACTCATCCCTCCATTTCTATACCACAACCTAATTCTTTGGCTGCTAACATCCCTAACCTAAGTTCTCCAATAGATGAAAACATTTTAACTTCCATTACCACAGCTGCCTTCGACACAGCTCCCGCCTCTATAATATCACCAAATAAATATGATGCCCTCACAAACTCTCATTCTGAAGCAAATTATATGGAATAAGCTCTTGTGGATAATAGCTCATTATCTAAGGGCAACTTAGAAAAGCATAATCAGACTTCAATCACTACCTCCCATCAGAAAAACCTAAGAGCCAAGCACTCAAAAAAAAGTTCCATCATCTTTTACTAAATCCCAATGACTCTTCCTACCATTGCCACTTGGAATGTTAGGGGATTTAATAATCCCAACAAAGTTTTCACTTGCAAGCAATTGGTCAAAAAACACAACTTGGATATGCTGTGCCTTTTGGAAAATAAGATTCAGGCGGAGGCTTTGTCTGATCCCCGGTTTCCTACTTCACATTCAGTCTTTGAAAGTGAAGTAAGCTACAATAAATTTGAGCTTTCTACTTTTGGTAGAATTTGGGTTAAATGGTGTAAAAAAAATTCACTTCACCCCTACCTTTACGTCTCCTCAAATGGTCAGTGGTTTGATCAATTTTGAACCCTCTTCTACTTTCCTATTATTTATTATTTATGCATCTAACTCTGCTGAGGAGCGATCCTCTCTCTTGCAACAAATTCATAAGATTGCCCCATCTGCTTCCATGCCTTGGATTGTTATGGGAGACTTTTAACTGCTGCAGATTCCAGAATGAAAAAGTGGGTGGATCCTTCTTGCATTTTAGTAGGTTTGGAGACTTCAACTCACTTATTTTTGACACTCATTTAAAAGTCCTTGCTTCAGCTGGTCACTTCTATACCTGGTTCAATCAGCAAATAGAGAATCTCATTCAAATCAAGTTGGATAGAGTTCCAGTTAATGATGATTGGTTATGTAACTACCCTTCTTCTTTATATTTAGTTGGAGATCCTATCTGCTCAAACTATTCTCCACTTTTCCTTATGGAGGTTAATTATCAATCAAGGACCAGGCAGTCTCAATTCAAAAACTTTTGGACCCTTAGAGATGGTTATTGGGACATTCTCCTTAAAGTCTTCACTGAGCCTTGTAATGGTAATCCTAGTATAGATTTTTATCATAAGCTTTCTAAGGTGAAAAATTGCATTAAATTTAAGGAGTGGTACTCCTCTACTGCTATAGAAGCTTCTTCAAAAGCTCTCCATGAGAAGCAAAATTTTTGTCTATTTATGTTGGAGTCAGACCCTACTAACCTTCAGCTCAACTCTACTCTCAAAATTCTTAATAGTGAAATTGTTGATCTCACTACTTCTTGGACTTCCTGGATTATGCAAAGAGCTAAGGCTAAATAGTTGAAACATGGGGAGGATGATTTAAAATTCCTCTATTCTAAAATTCGGATAAGAAAAAACTATAATGGATCCTCTATTATTTTAGCTTTAGATGAAAACTTAGACAACCATACCAATGCTTATAGTTTTATTACTTAACACTTTCAAAAGTTATACAATCCTCCTCCCCCCCCCACACACACACACACACACACACACATACACTCACACAAACACGCCAGAAATCTCTTGTTTTCCTGCTGGAGCTATTAGTCCCCATCACCTTACTTCTATGTTATCTAATCCCATCTCTATTGCTGAAATTAAAGATGCTATTTTTTCGAGTGCCTCCTCTTCTTCTCCTGGGATGGATAGGTTCAACTTTCACTTTTACAAAATTGGTTGACATATTTTGATTCCTTCTTTATGCAAAGCTTTAATGTCTTTCTTCGAGAAAGGTTATATGCATAGAAGGGTAAAAGCCACGAGTATTGCTCTCATCCCTAAGTCCACACATGCTACTTCAATTTCAGATTTTAGGCCAATATCGCTTTGCAACACCCTATATACGATCATTTCTAAAATTTTTGTATCTAGGCTCAAACATATTATGCCTCTCATCATTAATTAGGCTCAAGCTGGATTTATCAATAAAATAATTACTACTGATAACATTATTCTTACATTAGAAATGTTGGGTCTTCTCAAGAAATGCACTAATGGTAATCTTATGTGTGCCAAATTGGACTTAAAAAAGGCTTTTAACTATATTTCTATATATTTCTTGCTAAAGAAGATGGCCCAAAAGGGCTTCCCTCCTATTTTTATTAGCTGGGTTAAGACATGTATCTCCAATGTGTACTTTTCTATTTGCTTGGATGGAAGCCTAAAGGGTTTTGTTTCCCTCATCTGTGAATCTTAGCCAGGGATGTCTCTTAAGCCTGTACTTATTTTGCATTGATATGGATGCCCTTTCATGCTTATTGGACTTTTCTGAGTTTGGGAATGGTTTTGAGGTTATTGAGTTCAATGGTTTCCATATCTCTCATTTACTTTATGCAGATAATCTTCTTATTTTTGGAAAAGCCTCTCTTCCTAACTGCTTAGCCTTGAATGAGATTCTTTCCATATTTGCTAACTCTATTAGTCTGGTGGTAAACCCTAAAAAAAGTTCTATTATTTTGCAGCCGAATAATCCCATTGCAAATGACATATGTGATTCTCTCGAAATTCCCACCTTTTGCTCTAAAATTACCTACTTGGGCTTGCCTATCTCTTTTGAGAGAGTCCATCTCTCTTATTTCTACCCATTTCTGGATATTATTACTAACAAGCTCTTTGGTTGGAAAGTGACATCTCATTCTTTTGCAGGTAGGCTTCACTTTCTTAAGTGCACCATTTGGAACACAATTGCTTATTAAATTCATGGTGCTATTGTTGATCTCATTTTTGTATGAGGTTAGTAGGACCAATCCAGACCTTGGGATCTTTCCAATCTTTAGGATCAATCTTGACCCTAGGATCAATCTGATCTTAGGTCAATCCAGACCTTAATATCAATCCAGATTCAAATCAATGTTAATCCCATATTAACTTTAAACTCAATTCAATCAAACTCTAGACTAATTTAGACTCTAGGATCCTCCTAGACTCCAAACCCTAGGATTCTGCCAAGCTCTAGATCATATGATCTTCTTAAACCCTAGGATCTTCCTAGAATTCAGACTTTAGGATCTACTCTAGATCCTAAGATTCCTCTAGATCATAGGATTTCTAGATCTCAGGGTTATTCTAGACCCCAGATCCTAGGACTTCTAAACTCTAGAATCTTCCCAGACTTCAGTCCCTAGGATCTATTTTAGACCCTAGGATTCCTTTAAGCTGATCTAGACCCTAGGACCTACTCTAAATCCTAGGATTCTTCTAAATCAATCCAAGTTTCAATTCAATCTAGACTTAATTCAAATCCAAAAATTCAAACCCAAAATCCAGATCAAAAACTAGAAATCCAGATTAAATTCAAAGGTTAAAGGTCAAGTCCTGAAAGCCTTTTCCAGCAAATCTTTGAATACTTCAAACCCTAGTCAAATGACTTCTGATTCAAAGTCTGTCAGTTTCATACTGATGTGACATGTCTCTAGAGGCAACCCTCCAAATTTGAGCCCATTCTGAGGTCTCTAACCCCAGAAACTGAATTGAAATCCAAAGGCTGTAAACCTTTAAATATTTACAATCTATACCACTGGACCTGCCACCCAGTGGATCCTGACCTTGGAGCCTTCTCCAAACCCTCAAATCACTTCCAGACCCTTGATTATGACCCATTGAGCAATAAACTATATTTTGTTGGACTCAATTTGACCCCTAGTTGACCAGGGGTCAAAATGACCAAAATATTCCTATGGGGTGTAAATGGTCATTTGAACCAAATGAGTTCCAAATTGAATGCAACCACCTCCAGCAAGTTTCAATCATCAAACCAAATCTATTGGACCCAAAACTAGCCCCTGGGTCAATTTGGTTGACCAAGTCAACTAGGTTGACCAAATATGCCTTTAAGGGTCAAAATAGATCATTTTGACTAAATGATCTCCTCAGACCTTGCAACCAACTCCATTGGTCTCCAAATATCATTTTAAGTCTGTTGATCCCATTCTCATACCTGGATCCACCTGGTTGACCAAGTCAACCAGGGTTGACCTAAAGGCCCATTAAGGGCCCAAATAGGTCACCTTGACTAAACAACCTCTCCAGACCTTAAAACCACCACCAGTGGACTCAGAATATCATTCTGAACTGTTTTGACCCAGTCCCTAACCCTGGGTCAACTTGGTTGACCAAGTCAACCTAGTTGACCCATTAGGCCCATTAAGGGCCTGAATAGGTGTTTTGAATCAGATGACCATTCTGATCCCTGAAATCATCTCCAACAAATCCAAAATTTTAAATCAAACTTGTCCAACCCAGCCCCTGGCCCTGGGTCAATTTGGTTGACCAAATCAATTCAGGTTGACCAATTCAACCCTTAAGCTTTTCTATTTTAAATCAAGCCTTAAATGTATTCAAAACCCTATCAAACTCTCATTGTCACTTCCCCCTATTGATTTGACTCTGATTGGACTCTTGACTCATTTAACATTTGACCTGGTCAATTAGACCCAAATCCAGTCAAAATTGACCCATATAACTCAATTCAATACACTCAATCAAATCAACCTTTTCAAATCTTATCAAATCATTCAAAATATCAAACCCATCTCAAAACATGTTTCAAACCCATTCAAACTCATTTGGAATCAAATTAATTGAAGTTTTGACTTAGTCAATTGAAACCATGGTCAAATCCTTAATCATATGTAAGCTCTAATCAATTCAAATTATTCAACTCATTTCAAACCTCAAATTACTTCATTATATGCCTTAGATGTACTCTTGTCATAAGTGAGCCTAATCTTAGTAGATTTGACCAAGTCAAACCATGGTGACTTGGTCAATTCTCTTTACATACACATTGACTTGATCATATATTCAACCTATTTGTTCAAGATTCCTTGGAGCCATCTCATCAGCAATTCAAGCTTCTCATAAGCCACCTAGGCAATGAAAGTTGACTGTTGACTAGTCAAACTAGTCAACAAGCCTTTAAAACTCCTTTAAAATGATTAAATCCTTTTTTTTGAGCTAATCCATTCCAGCTCAAATCATTCATTCAGCTTTGGTGTGCTCTAGAACCTTCCTAGATCTACCCTCAACCCTTTGATGAAGATCCGACGACTTCAATCATCCCTATGTACAAGTGGGGACCAAGGGAGCTTTCCATGTGGCTTGTCCTTGGTGTCCTTGATTCTACAGCTTTTCAACCACCCCAGGGGCAGGTGGCACCCATCTAGGGGTGCTCCCAACTGATCCCAACCCTTCATTCCATCTGAGATGGTTAGAATAGGGCAAAACCCCAAAATGAGGGCACACTCTCATATCTACACTATCTCTCTACCCAAGGCCTCTAAGGACGAGCTTTTTGTTTGATTGAGCTCCTAAGGTCTTTCATTTCAAATATCTAGTTCAACTCCACCGCTAGCAGCCCGCCGACGACGAGCTTTCCGGCGAATCGAAGCCCTTCTTTGTCCAAGGAGCTGTAGCGTTCGATCTAAATGTTTTCAGCTCGAGGAGTCTTCTAGAAGATTAAACGTGGACAAACTGCAAGTTCAGAGCATCCTTGATCATCCAAATACATTGATTAGGCAAGGTATAATCCTAAACCCTAGTTTAAAACACTTAGAATTAAATAACTTTCCTTAAAGTGCTTTTCAAACCGTTAAATGCTCCCCACACAATTTCTGTTCATTAGGGATATTTGTGTTTAAAATTTTAAGTGATTTGGTTGAGTCATTTGCGAGAACGGTCCAATAAACGAGTTCTAGGGCATTCTCGGCCCTTTGCATGTTCTTCGTTTAATTTGAGCCGTTGATCTTTTTGATCAACGGCTCAAATATTGCCGCTCCATTCAAACTCTACAACTGCGATTCGGATCCAGCGGCATTTACCCCGTCTGGCTTGATCAGAACCGTCTACTCCAGACAGCGGAGGATCGGACGGATGCCACCGCGTGCTGACTTGGATTAGTGGATTACGTTTGGGTCCCGCCACCTTTTGCATTAATGATTGATGATTGCCAGCGGAACAATCATCAGCATTTAATGCGTCACCGCCGGCAATCATTGCCGCGGTTTAGCTGGGTGAATTCGAAGTTTACACGTGGCATTCCAGCCGTAAAAAATCGGTTAAAATGATTTAAAATTCATTTTAAATCATTTTTAATTAAAATCTATATATATTAAAAATATTATTTTACATATTTTAATTAAATTCAGTAAATTATTTTTCTATTTATTTATTACTTTAATTACAATTCTATTTTAAAACAATATTTAATATATTTAACTTAAATCTAAATTATTTAAATATTTTGTAGATTTAATTAATGCTTAATTTAAAATAGAATTAATTATTTTAAAAATTGAAAATTTATTTCGATAAATAGAGAGTTATTTTAAATAACTTTTAACTAATGAGATATTTAATATTTAATTAATATTTGATTAAAGCTAATCTTAAATGATTTTGAAAATTTAAAGGAAATTATTTTAAATAATTTCAAAATTTCAGGAAGTGTCTAAAATTTAATTTGATCTAATTTAAAATTTATTTTAAATTATTTAAACTCATTTAATTGATTTAAAACTTAAAAATTCATTAAAAATTCAATTTAAATCATAAAAATTAATATAATACTTTAAAATTTTTAAGAAATTGAATATTTTTAAATTGGAATTAATTTGAGACATTAAAAATTTAAGTTATCTTGATTGACTTTAATTATCTAATTATTTTAATATCTAATCAATATTTAATTAAGCATTAATTTAAATATTTTTAAAATTAAAAATTATGTTCAAATCATTTTAATTAGGCCAGAAAATCTCTCAACTCCTTAAAGTTTACTTTGATAATATTTTAAAGTATTTTATTTTTAAATATATATAGGTTTATATATGTATATGTATATTTTAAAATCTATTTTAAAATTATATATATATGTTAAATCTTTAAGTTTTGAGAGATCTATTTTGAAATTTTAAACTTAAGTTGAGCTTAATTGAATAGGAATTGTGGGGAGTGGTGATTAATCAATGAACGTTGATTTAAACTTATAAAACCTAGTGACATCATTAGGAATAATAATTCAGGACTCATTTAAATGACTTAGAATATTTCTAATAATTAGGATTGATCTCCTATTGACTTGAAACTCAAACCATTTGAATATAGTGACACTCTCAGCCCTAAAAAAATTTCTCACTGAATTTTGAAATCATTAAGTCCCTTAATTAATTTAATCAAAATTGAACCTTAATTAAGCCTTAAAACCATCCAGAAATTATAATAAATCAAATTTAAATCCAAAAATTATGAATAATATCTCTAATTGACCAGAATTAAACTCTTAATTAATGAATAATAAAATCCCCTTGAGTAGACTTCAAAATTAAGTTTAATTTAAGTTTAATTAAAATTTAATATTTAATTTAATTAATTAATTAAAAAATAAATAAAAATCTCAAAAATTTCCCAAACACTTGAGAATCTCTCTTTAGGTTATTCTTGACCTTTGGAGTTGATTTCAAAAAGTTTGGAGGTCATTTGGAGCAAAATCAACAAATGACCCCTTTATTAAATAATTAAATAATTCAATAAATTGTCAAAACTTCAAAAATTCATAACTAATTCAAATAAACTCCAAATTGAGCAAACACAAAGGAATATGACTCATTTTAAGGTCTAATATTTATCAAAAATGTTAAGTTTCCATAAATCAATCAATTTTGTAAAAGTCAACTTTTGGTCAAATTTAGTTCAAAATCAAGTCAAAATTTCAAACCATCATAATAAAATCTAAAAAAATTAAATTTCAGTGTACTTACTGTCTAACTGATCGTATTAAGGTCTAGTATTTTAATAAAATGCTAATATTTCAGAAAATACTTTAAATCTAAAAGTTAACTTTTGACCCTTGAATTAAATGAATAAAATAATCCAGAGAATTCCGAAAGTTGATAAATCATTCAAAATTCTAGAAAACATTAAATCAATATTAAAACCAGTAACCAACCAACCTTAATTAAAATTTAATCAATCTTCAAATCTTAATCAAACTCAAATCATTTACTTATACCGGGTACCACTAGGTAACTCAGGCCTACGAGGCCATTAAATTAGCCCAAAGGAAGGTGAAATAAACTTCACGGCCTCGGTGTGCAATAAAGGTGGTATCCAATAAACAACCAAAATTAACTTTAAAATCAAACTTAAACCATTAAGACTTAAACTTCAACTAAAATCTCCCTCAAGCCTTTCAACCAACCAGAACTTTAAATAACTTCAATCAAATTATCATATCTAGGACATATCCAAACCACACAGCCTACCTCACACACTTTAGATGATTTTCTAGAACAACCAACTCTAATCTTAGGCTAGGCCGGTGTTTACTTTTCTGCTACTTGCGTGTGTCGGGTTTTTCGTGATTTTCATTGCATGCTGGTTGCTAGATTTAAGTAATTGATATTGATGTGATTGTTTATTTATTTACTGCATTATGTGTTGATTTGATTATATGTTAAATCTACCCCTAGGCTAGGGATGATTTGTACTAATTCAATCTTATGCATGTAGCCATGCTCATACAGGGCATTAAATAAAGGGGGCAAAATTATAAATAATAAATTACATAGGTGCTCCAGAAAATTGCTTAAGTCCCCCTTTAAAATTAAAAGAGCATGGCCAAGCGTGACTGTGTTTTGAGTATTTTAATTTCAAATATTAACTGCTTGAGATTAATTATAACTGCTTGAGATTAATTATAACTGCTTGGGATATTTATTAACTGCTAATTATTAGGATAACCATGCAGGATCGAGTCTAGATTTTCAATTTTAATTAATGTAATTTGAGATGATATTTGATTTGTAAATGTTAAGTGCTTTGAGATTGAGATGCCAAGCATATAATTTGGAATCCAAAGAGGAAGGAACATCTCTTAGGGGAGAGTTCCTCTCCATTTGGAGATCCAAATTATGATGACTTTTAGAATATCCAAAGAGAAAAGATAACACCCCTATTCAGGGGGAGTTTCTTTTCATTTGGATATCCAGACCTAACGATCCAAGGAGTTCCAAGAAGAGGAAGAAGTGAGGAACGAGAAGAATCTCAAATCTCAAAGTCACTTATGTCTTAGGATTAGAAATCGGGTTATAGTCAGTAGTGCCCGGCCACTTTACTTTCCTGCAGACTATGGGTTGTATAATTAAGTGGCACTTGTCACATGGACTTTCAATTTGAATTTTAATTTAAATAATTTGATTAATATTGTTTGTTTGATGTTGATTACGATTAAGGACCCACATGCTTTTAGTAGTTTTTTTGGCGATAATTGCATGCGGATTTTCATTTAGCCTGGAACCCGATCAGAGGCTCGTGAGGGTACGGTCAAAATTATTTTTACTTTAATTAAAAATTTAAAACTTTAGGCTCAGATAGAAACTCTAACACTTTTAAGAAGTAAGCCCAGACTCACGGGGGGTTTTTCATGCATTCATATTGACTTTTCTCTTCCGTGTTAGGCACCTCCCCGCCTGCGAGTTTTGGCAGACCACCTGACCTATTAGGGTGCAGTTCTGTCCAAGGGGATGTTGTGCAATCCCTAGGATAAAATTTATTTTTAAGCTTAATTTTTAAACTGCTTCATTCTGATTTCAAGTATTTAATAGAGTCAACTAGCATGCATTGCATTAGATACAAATTAAAATTGAGTATAATTCTTAATTACATTTTTAGCTTAAGCATTCCACCCAACAAATGTTAAGAGGCCAATTAGAAATCTGCTCTAGATGTCGGCCCCGCTCTCCTTGAACTAATCTTAAACAACGTCCCTAACCACTCTTTCATAAAAGACCGGGTACATGATTTTAAAGCATTTGGGTGGTTTAGCTGGCTCCCCAATCCAAGCCGGGGTAAGTCCAGGACTGTATTGCATTAGCTAGGATCTGGGTCATTGATTTTCAGTACCCAATTTAGACTTAGGTTCTGAGGCAGATCTTTAATCCTAAGACCTCAACCTTCCGGGAATCTAATTCTCACTTTCTAATAAAATTGACCACTCAAACTTAAATCTCTTTCAATCAAATTCAATCCCAACACATAGGATATGTTGGGATGTTTCTGAAGTGATTCAGAATCTTAAAACACCTCCTACTTTTTCTCATTTGACTCCAGAAATAAGTGTTCAACATTGAACCATTCCCTATTGAAATTTCAGTCCCGACCTCATTTGACATCAAACGTTGAAATTTTAAATAAAATTCGTATCACTATTTTAATCGAAAGTTTTCACAGAAAATTTCTGATTTTCTACGATGTAATTAACTACGAGGGCTTGCGCTCGTAGGAGATTTAGAAACCCAGACCAAAATTTTAAAATCAAGTTTTCAAAATTTTAATTAATTATCTTTGGGAAATTCAAGAGTTGACGATCATTATCGTCATTTTCAAATGATCGATAACAGACAATATCATCTTTCCTTGGAAAGATATATAGTACTATTATCATGATCTTGATTATGAAATTAATAATTTTTTTATTAGATTATTATAGTTAAACATTAGAATAAACATCATTCTGATTCTTCGGGATTATATGTTGTTTCTCCTTGAGTTTGACTATGATAATAAGGATAAATCAATATTTCTAATATGAACCTATTAGGGAATGATATATTCATCTTTCGAGGTGATATATTATTCATAATAAGTGTTCGATTTTAAATATTAAAATTTCAGAAATTAAGCATTTCCCAAATAAAATTAAACCCTTTTCAAAAACAATATTTTTTCAATCACATCAGCTATCATATCTAAGTCCTGTTCTAAGCAAATTAATAAAATTTCTACAAAATTCTTATATTTTGGTGATTCCAATGCTAAGAAAATGCATTTGGTCTCTTGGTCCAAAACTTATAAGCCTTAAGATAAGGGGGGTTTGGGTTTACCTGCTATTCCTGCTCTTAGATTTGCATTTGATTGCTCTCTGATATACAAGATTTATAACTTTCCCTCTTTGCTATCATCATGGCTATTTAATACATATTGTTCTCTATGGAAAAACCCCTCAGATGCTTTCTTATCTATGTGGAAAAGCATTAATGCTACTGCCCTCAAAGCCAAAAATAGTTTATGTTTCAATATTAAGGTTAATAGTCCCATATCTCATAAATGGGATCATTGGTGCAACGGTTTTTCACTTACTGGGAGTTTGGTATTTGGAGCAAGGATGATTAAATTGCATCTTCATCCCTGGATGACGGCTCTTTGCAACATGGTCTCTACATGATGGCTGTCCTCGCAACCTCGGATATTTGTGACTTAGTCTTTCTAAATACCGAGCATTTCTGTCCTTTCTTGACTTATTGGGCGGCTGCATCTTGTTTTGCTCTCTCAGCTCTTTTTTATTTCTAGCTCATTTTGTTGCGTGCATTTTTTACACTCTTTTGTTGAGCTTTTGATATATGTTTTTCCCCTTTTGGTTCATTTTTTCTTAGTTTAGTTTTTGATTTATCACAATCTCTTACATGTAACTTTTTTCTTATAATGGAATTTGGGCTTTGCTCCTAATTTTTTCAAAAAAAATTTGAATTAAATATTTTAAAACTTATTTTATTATATTTGAAAAAAACAAGAAACATGCAGCAGAAGTTATTGCGAACAGAGTATCTTAACTCAAAACCAATCACTTCTTAATATGCCAACCACGAATTAACGAACTCCGAGCGGTGGTTTCGACATCATGACTGACAAGCCAGCCATACACCCCACGCTTCAGATGGCTCTTGAATATCTTATGCAGCAGACATTAACTAGATAAATGATATAAGGGAGTTTCGAACATCAGAATTGCTTTGAGATATCCAACAGCTTCTTACTAGCAAAGTTTGAAATGACATGCATAGCTTTTTCTATAATACAACTGTTGCACAGGATTTAACTAGCTACGGAGGAAGCGATGTGCCGCTTTGGCTGCCCGGCGCTTTCTTCATGACGTCCGCTCTATAAATACCCTTCTCCCGCCTTCACATTTTCTTTGCCCGGTTCCTCATCTCTCTCGCTCTCTCGATCTCGCGCTCACACTATTCGTTGTATTTCGCGGGTACAAGGTTGCAAACGTAGCTGCATCTTCGCTCCTCTGAACAAGTCTAGGGCTCGTTTCGCCTCTGTTATTTCGTATTCCTATCGGATTTGATATTTCTTTTCAAGGATTCGATATCTCTTTCGATTTCTCTGCCTTAGCTTCGGTTTTCGAGAAATTATTTATTCGCTCGAACTCGGATCGATTCTGAGATCTCTTGTTCTCAACTCTTCTCAAGCACGACGAGTTTCTTGAAGCGAATCGAAATGTAGATCGTTTGCTGATTTGATTTTACACTTAATCTTCTTTATTTTTCGTTGATTCTGGATTTTGGGTGTAGAGCCGAGGGAGAAGGTGTAATGGACGGGTTGAGGGATCCAGGAATTCGGAAGGTTGGATCTCATTCATCCATTGATACTGACGTCTTCGATATCTCGCGGGTGCTCGATAAGCCGAGGACGTTGAACATTGACCGGCACAGATCATTAGATGAGCGGTCGATGAGCGAGCAATCTGTCATGGGGAGTGCGAAAGCTGTTGACAGCAGTGAGAGCATGTATTCAACTATGGAAACGGGGGCAAGGCTAGGATTCGAAACGCCGATTTCTTTGACTCCGAGGTCCTTAGAGCCGCATCCCAATGTCGTCGATGCCTGGGAGGCTCTCCGACGCTCTTTGGTGTATTTTCGAGGGCAGCCTGTTGGAACTGTAGCTGCCATCGATTACCAATCTGAAGAGATCCTAAATTATGATCAGGTTTGTTCAAATCCCCGTCCAGCTATAGCTGCTAATTTCAGATGAAAGCCAAAATACTTTTGTATAAAAGAATATTTCGGTAGAACTTACGGTCCTGGTCGTGTCTGAATTCCGGTGAGGAGTGATTGGAGAACTTTAAATGCATTCAAAAGCAAATATAGTGTATCTAACAGGCGAATTTATAACGTGCTTATAATATAATTTAGTCGATGAAGCATCTTTTCGCGATAATATAACAAGGACGCATTCCTAAAAATATTTTTAGCATATATAGAATGTGAAAAATAACGTGTAAAATAGTTTTTCGCAAAAATAACTTTTTGCAATTCATTAATTTATTTAAAAATATAAATAATAGTAAATATAATATATATTATATATAAATAAATAAAAAAATAATTAATATATAAATAAAAATATATAATATAAATAATAATAAATAAATGAGAAATAAATAAAAATATAAATAATAATAAACAATAAAGATATTTTATATTCTACATAAACAAAATAATAATATATTAATGCTGAAATATACTATAGAATCTTAAATCAGATCAACGGTATGCAAAAATGATTTTTAATATTCAATAAAATGTGAGAAATGATTTTCCCCGTTCTATTGAATGGAGAAAATGATTTTTCGCATTCTATTGAAAGGAGAAAATGTATTTTTGCATTCTATAATATATTTGAAAAATATTTTTAAGCATATATTATATTACAATGCGAAAATTTATTTCACTTATTTATTATTTTGTATTATCCCAAAAAACTGCTTGTTCGGCTAAATTATATTATAAACTTGTTCATTTTTATAAATTGAATTATTTAAAACACTGAATTATTTTTTTATTTAATTGGAATCAATAAAAAATAATCAATCAACTCTTTTACTTAGTTGGTTGTGAACTTTTACTAGTAATAAGAAGAGGCATTCGACTCTTACGGATTAGATATATATGGGTTATATTTAATTGGCATAAATATATAAAAAAATTTATTAAAAATATATAAAAAAAACCTAGGCAATTTAGAGCATCGCCGTGGACTACCTCTTCGAGGCGCCGCGACTCCGAGGTCTTCCGCGTTGTCGGGGTCTTCGTCGCGAAGGGAGGAGATTGTGAGGTGATCGCGGCTGCCGGTGTTCGTCGCGCGAGGGAGGCGTCGACAGGGCGCGCGGTTTCTCACAGATATTCGACACGTGCGTGGAGTTCGCGAGCGCCAGAATGTGCGGAGGCCGCCGGCGTGTAAAGCGTCGCGAGGTGGGGTCACGTGTGACCGTGTATTCTGGCCGATTCTAATGAATTCGAAAACCGCCAAAAAAAAGGTGACATTAAATGATATTGTATTTATTTTTCTTCTAACAAATCATTCGAAAAGTTCGAAACTCTTATATTTATTTTACTTGACATTCAAAAATCTCCCAGCCAAAAAAAAAAAGGTGACATTAAATGATATTGTTATGCCAAATAAGCCTTCGGTCATTATAATTTGCTTGAATTGTACATTGTATCCAAGTTTAATTGCTAATGTAATCTCAGTAGCTTCAGAATTGTTACTAATTTCTTGTTTGGTATGTTTGCTATTTTCTGCTGTTTTAATAATGATATACATAAACAGCGTTGAAGTGGAAAGAATAGTGGCCACCAGGCGCCGCATTGATGAAAAGCAAAAGCAAACGAGAGTTTAAAATAATGAGTAGTCGCGATAGATGGAGAGAATTTTGTAGCAGTTTGATATCGAAAAAATAAGTTTCTGTTTTTGTGAACAGGTGTTTGTACGTGACTTTGTTCCCAGTGCAATGGCCTTCCTAATGAATGGGGAGTCTGATATAGTCAAGAATTTTCTATTGAAGACTCTACAACTTCAGAGCTGGGAGAAGAGGATAGACCGCTTTAAGCTTGGAGAAGGAGCTATGCCAGCGAGCTTCAAGGTGCTTCATGACTCTAATCGGAAAACTGATACAGTGGTTGCAGATTTTGGTGAAAGCGCCATCGGAAGGGTGGCACCTGTTGACTCTGGCTTCTGGTGGATTATACTTCTCCGAGCTTATACAAAGTCAACTGGAGATATCTCTTTGGCAGAATCGACTGACTGTCAAAAGGGAATGAGGCTTATATTATCTTTATGCTTGTCAGAGGGTTTTGACACTTTCCCAACATTGCTATGTGCTGATGGTTGCTCAATGATCGATCGGAGAATGGTATGGATAACACAATGCCTTGTATTTGATCATATATTTTCCAAATGGCTGATGCTTGAAATGATGATATTTGAGTAAATTTATTTACTTAATGGAGTTTGTTATCTAAAGCACAGCAGAATTCTCATGATTTCTTGAATGATTACCACCAATTATACATTCCTATTGCTTTGCATGTCAAGACTATAACTGGCATGAGATGCTATTATTTTGTTTTATTTTTCACGGGAACTTAATTTAAGTTTTCATGTGCATGCTATTTCATTAGCAAACTTTAGCCATTGAAAATCTCATTCTTTTGCCTTCATTTTAATTTTGTCTCTTAACATTATGTTCTTTGAAGTAAGAATTTACTTACTTTGTTTGTTGTGCCTGTTATTCGGCAAGTACATTCGTAGACTTTGATAGGCAGAAATTTTTTTGGTCATTAAATACTGGATGGATAAAAAATGAAATATTGTGATGTTTCTGGTTGGTATTGCATCGTGCAAATGAATGAATATATTGTTTCTCACATTTATGTTTGTGTAAGCCCATATTGTTAACCATATTTTTCTTTCACAAATACAGTTGATGCAGGACTACAATGTTTAAAGGTAAATTGCACGATTAGTTGAGGTAAGCAATTGTAATTATAAAGTTAGCAATCCAAAATGTTAATAAAAATAAGAGAGGGGTGCCTACGTTTAGGCCAAACTACTTGCTAAACATTTGGACAAGCAAAATAAATTAGAGAATCATCAACATGCGAAGTAGTAGGCGTTCAATCAACATCCCTAAATTAACAATAAGATAAGAAGCAAATAAAAATGCACTCAAGCCCTACGTTTACTAAACTTTAGCATTTTAAGCGGAACCCAATCCTTTGCGTTTCCGTCATCACCTTTAACGAGATGCGGAGAGGTAGCCAGAGTGGTGGAGAATGTTGGTCGGCCGGCAATGATCCAATGTCCCTTTGACCTTGTTTCATCGATCACATCAATCAAGACAATTTGGATGCGATCGATGTATTCTTCTACGGTGTTGTTGAAGTCGAAACCCACGTCAAAGAAAGGAGACCGGAGGATGTCGATTTGATCTTGATCGTCATGCACCAATCCGTAGTTCCATTCGGGAACCTCCATTCATGGTGATTTGAGAGGAGAAGAGTTGCAGGAGATGCTCCCTTGCTGTCCTTGATGCTTCTTCCCAAGATATTGGATGTCTTGCCTTGAAAATCAAGTGGAGAAGGAAGAGAGGAGGTGCCGGCCAAGGTAGGGGAGGGGAGGAGAAGTTGGTTCAGATTTTGTGGAGTTAGAGTTAGGGTTTGGGAAGGGATAATTCTAAATTCTGAGATTAATTTCAGGTTTGAATTAGGAGGGAAATTGGAAAAAGGAAAATAGGATTTAATTCCTAAAGAGAGTAGGAATTAAAGGGAGGAGTGGGGGATTGGAGAGAGAGAGAGGGGGCGGGTAAAGGGTGAGGGGGGGCTGGCGACATTAAGGAGGTGGGAGGGGATTTGCGGAATTGATTTGGGTTACTTAATTTAGGATATAAGTATTAGGAAAGATTTGATTTAATCCTATTTAAATTTAAATTCAAATAGGATTCAATTAGACAACTTTCCTAAAATAAGTTAAGTAAATTAGGAAAATTTTAATTTCAAATTCAATTTGAATTTGAAATTCAATTCTTTCCAAATTGGCACCAACCTAATTTAGGAAACCAAGTTAAAAGGGAGGGGAGGGGGAGGCCGGCGGCTTGCTTGGAGGTGGGATGGGGCTTGGGTGCATGGCCGTGGGGTGGTGGCTAGGTGGACGGGTGGGGATGGGGGTTTAGGTGGTCGACGGTTAAGGCTTGGAGGGGACCTTAACTGGCGACAAGGGGGAGCAAGGAGGGAGGGAAGGAGGTAGTTGAAAAGAACCACGAACTCGGCCGTCTCCAAGATTTGTGGGTGATCCGTCTTCCCTCCCTAGGGATCTCTTCAAGACTCTCAATCTCTCAAGCTCTCCACACAAGAGTTGCAGGAATTTTCTTTTTAATCATTCATTAAGCTTCAAAAATACATCAAGGGGCTTTAAATAGTCTCAAACAACAAACTCAAACAAAAGATAATAATGCCCTCTGGGCTAACAAACAACCACCCTTAAGTAAGGGGTAAAACGAAAAAGAAATAACATAAAGCTAATGAAAGAAAACAAAGACATGATATGACTCAAAAATACAATGACTCAATCGTGGCCGTAGATCGACGACCACGTCTCCGATAAACTTTCCATGTAGTGATGTCCTCATCATTCTCCCGGGGTGGAAGAAAGCTCGACTCCGTCGAGTAAGTATCTCTGGTGCTATCATAGATTTTCAATGCATCAGGGTCCATCTGCTGTAGCTCCTCACGATCCAACCAAGTATCCTCTGACTCGGGTTTGTCTCTCCACCTAAGTACCTTCGTCGTCCACCTTCCTTTGTAGAGATGATTTCATCACTCAGGGTCGTGTCCACTTTTTTTGCCATGGGTGATTTAGGAATATCTGGGAGTGGGGGTAGGTTAGGGATCTCACAAGGTGGGGTCACACAAGGCTGTTGTATGAGTGGGTTTGACGAATTGAAATCCGGACCTTCATATGCTATTAGATCTTCTATGTTAAAAGAGAGATTGATGTTGAACTCAGCAGGAAGATCTACCACATAAGTATTATCATTGATTTTCTTCATTATTTTGAAAGGTCCAGCACTCTTAGCATGTAATTTCTTAATCGTTTCTTGTGGGAACCGTTCTGGACGAATCTGCACCATCACGGAGTCACTAACCTTAAAAGTTTTAAATTTTTGTTACAGATCAGCATGTAATTTATAATCATTGTTGCTCTTTTCAATTTGTCGTGCAATTTCCTTATGAAGCTCATGCATATGTGATGCGAATGATGATGCAGACTCAGAAATCCTATACCTAGAACACATAGGAATGAGATCTAATGGTTGCCTAGGTTTGAACCCATAAACAATCTTAGAAGGACTTAGGCCAGTGGTTCGGTTTACAGAATTATTATAAGCAAACTCAGCAGTGGATATAATGGAATACAATCCTTAACATGCTCACCAACCAGAGACCGTAACAAATTTCCTAAACTCCTATTAACTACCTCAGTCTGACCATCAGTCTGTGGATGAAAGGCTGTAGAGTATTGCAATTTAGTGCCCAACTTCATCCAAAGGGTCTTCCAAAAATAGCTAGTGAATTTAACATCCCTGTCTAATACGATGGTCTCGGGTAGACCATGTAGGCGGACAACCTCATTGAAATAAAGTTTGGTAATGTGGGAGGCGTCGGATGTTTTGGAGCAAGATATGAAATGAGCCATTTTAGAAAATCTACTGCTACAACACATATGGCATCATTTCTACGGAGTGTCTTGGGCAAGCCTAAAATGAAATCCATACTAACATCCTGACAAGGATAATTAGGTTCAGGCAAAGGAGTGTAAAGGCTAGAGTTCTGCTTACGCTGCTTGGCTAACTGACAATTGTGACACCGACTAACCATCCTACAAACATCTCTCTTCAGGCTGGGCCAAAAGAAATGATAATCCATGGCTTCTATCGTTTTATCCCGTCCGAAGTGCCCAGCGAGGCCTCCGGCGTGGAGTTCCCAGACTAGAAATTCCCTAAGGGAGGTTCTAGGAATGCAAAGCTTTTGAGCTTTGAAAAGATAACCATCATCTAGAAGGAAATCGGCCACAAGGTGCGTGCTGCCTGTGGACAAGAGAGAGTAGGTCTCCTTGAAGTCGGGGCAGTCCAAATAGTCCCTCTTTATTTATTCAAAACCCACAACTTCAGCTCTCATTTCAGTGGTAGTTATCATACGACGACTGAGAGCATCAGCAGCTCTATTCTCAACTCTCGCCTTATGTCTAAGGTTATACGTGTACTCCTGAAGGAACTCTACCCATCGACCGTGGCGCCCATTCAACTTCTTTTGGGAGTTGATATACGCAGAGCCTCGTGATCCGAGAAGATGACGAACTCTTGTGGGAGCAAGTAGTGTCGCCAATTGCGAAGAGATTGGATCACAGCATAAAACGCTTTGTCATATGTAGAATATTGCTGCCGAATGTCATTCAACTTCTCACTGAAATAAGCTACAGGGTGACCTTCCTGGGAGAGGACTCCTCCAATTCCGACCCCCGAAGCATCGCAGGTCACTTCGAAGACTTTGGAGAAATCAGGAAGTCTCATCACTGGGGCCTCCACCATCCTTTGCTTAATGTCATCAAAAGCTCTGGTGGCAGCCGGGGTCCAGTGGAAATCACCTTTCTTTAAGCAATCAGTGATAGGAGATGCAATGGTAGTGAAATTTTGGATAAATCTTATATAGAGGGTGGCCAATCCATGGAAGCTGTGGACTTCCCGGATGTTCTGAGGAAGAGGCCAATCAATTATGGCTCACCTTCTCAGGGTCAGTATAAACCCCTTGAGCTGACACGATAAATCCCAGAAAGATGACTCGATCTACAAGGAAAGTACACTTCTTGGGGTTGGCATAGAGTTGTTCTTTCCTTAAGACCGTGCAGACTTGCTTTAAGTGGTCCAGGTGTTGGTCAACAGAATGACTATAGATAAGAATGTCATCAAAGTAGACAACGACAAACTTACCCATAAAAGGGCGTAACACCTGGGTCATGATTCTCATAAAAGTGCTCGGGGCGTTACTCAACCCAAAAGGCATGACCAACCACTCGTAAAGACCATCCTTGGTCTTGAAAGCAGTCTTCCACTCATCACCGGGTCGGATCCGAATCTAGTGGTATCCACTCTTGAGATCGATCTTGGAGAATAGAGTGGCACCCATCATCATATCGAGCATATCGTCCAATCTCGGAATAGGAAAATGATATTTGACGGTGATTTTGTTGATAGCACGGCTATCAACACACATCCTCCAAGATCCGTCCTTCTTAGGAGTGAGAAGGGCGGGCACCGCGCAGGGACTAAGACTTTCCTTAATGAAACCTCGCTGCAGTAACTTATCCACCTGCTTCTTAAGTTCAGCATGTTCCGTGGGGTTCATGCGATAGTGTGACAGGTTAGGGAGGGAGGCGCCAGGGACTAAATCTATAACATGCTGAATGTCTCTAAGTTGAGGTAATTGATCTGGGAGATCATCAGGGAAGACATCAGCAAACTGCCCCAAGATGGGTTAGACTTCCTGAGGAATAGGATCATCAGATTCAGTGGGAATCGCACGACCCACTAATGTGTACAGAGGTGCGCCTCGAGTAATCTCAGAGTCCAGAACTTTGGCGGTGACCAAGTTCAGTCCTTTCTTGGACTTACGGGGGTGGGATTTGGGATCATCCTTGACCCGGGGTTGCGATGGTAAAAGTTTAATCTTTTTGCCCGCATATTCAAACACGCAGGTGTTCGAACGCCCATAGATATGGACATCATTATCAAAAATCTAGGGTCGACCTAACAGAGTTTGTCCAACATCCATAATTAGTACATCGCACTACACATTCTCCTTATAAGTGACAAAGGAGATAGGTACGATGCTTTGTTCTTTTACCTCCAAGGCAGTGGAGTTGACCCACGCTATCTTATACGGATTGGGGTGAGGAACGACAGAAAGACCCAGTTTAGACACCATGCTGGAGGAAACAGCATTGATGCAACTGCCACTATCTACGATGACTTTACAGTTCTTATCTTTAATTTTGGTGTAGGTGTGAAAGATCAAAATCCTACGCCAGTCATCGGTGGTAACAGGGTGTGACAGTGCACATCTCACCACGCAGATGGGAGAAGTGTCCAGCTTCTGAAGGCAGTGGAGGACAGCGCTGTCATCGTCCTCCTCAAAGAATTCTCCTTCATCTTCTACTTGATGGACCTGATCAACCTCGGGCTCAAGATCCTCCTCAGTAATCTCCTCGATGATGGAGACTTTGTAGGGACTGAAGCACTGAGAAGCAATATGGCCATACCCCTGGCATCGAAAGCACTTGGTCCCGGGACTGGACCGAGGGGTATCCGGAGTTGGAGGTTTATTTCTAGAATCAGGTCGGGGTGCAGGGGGACTAGTGGGTGGTCGGGTAGCGCTCCCCGGGGTAGGTTGGGCAGTAGAAGAGTGTGGGGTGGAACCACCAGAAGGTCTGTAGGAAGTCCTAGGGTCGTGGTGACGACTAGGGTGTTGGGACCGACTCTCCTCAAGGTCTAGCACTAAATTATAGGCATTTTTCAGGGTAGTGACGTTCCGGGAGATTAGTTCATTGCGCAGATCCTCTCGCAATCCAGTACGAAACATATATATAATCTGCGCGGGGGTAGTGGAGGTCTCCCCTTTGCAACGGATGAGATAATCGTCAAAGGATGCGATGTAATCCTTTACTGGTTTACTACCCTGAGTCAACCTATGCCACCTATCTAAGAGCCTAGGGAAGTACGAGGGAGGCAGGTACTTCTGCTTAAGCTCTCGCTTCATTGATAACCAATCAGTGATAGGGTACTCATTTCTGGACTCCCTAAGGCTTTCTAAATTTGACCAAAATTGACTAGCCCTACCTAGGAGTTTCATACTGGCAAAATTGACCTTCCTAGCCTCGGAGATGTTGTACCACTTAAATAAACTATCCATACTTTTAATCCAGTCCAAAAAGAGCTGGGGATTGAGGGTACCATCGAAAGTGGGTGCATCGACCTTGATATTCTTCATAAGTGGAGATCAGGTCGTGGTGTTGTTCATGTCTATAGTGGGGAACTTGATGAGGGACACGAGGTGGTCCCTCATCCAGGAAAGGAACGTCCCCGTACATGGAAGGAGGCCTAGAATGAGTGTAAGGAATCGGGTGGCTCCTACCACATTCAATGGAGTCAAGTCGGCCAGTGGTGGTCCTACGAAGTTCAGCTAGATCGGCCTGATTCTCTTTGAGTTGCTGGCTAATGGTGTTCATTTGGCCTACCAACAGGTCTAAAGTCCTTCCAAGTTGTTCCGGGTCCATTACTAGACACTAGGGGATACTAAGGGGTGACTCTAGGAAGAGGACAACAAACCAAAATGAAGAAAAGACACACTAAATGATATGAAATGAAGTAGGAACTTCTAGGACAGCAAATTACACTAAAGGGTTAAATCACCTAGGCAAGTAGTGAAGTTATAGAATTAAAATTCAGCACCTAGAAACCTAAGAAACAACCCTAAAGCTCACTAAATGGGTGCAGAAAATTCTGGGCAGCAAACATAACAATGAATTAAAATATTTTAAAAGATGTTATGCATGCAAAAATTAAAGACAAAGATTAAACAACACCCTAGGATGAGTTCTAGCACATGGGACGCATGCTAGCCATGCTCTGATACCAGATGATGCAGGACTACAATGCTTAAAGGTAAATTGCATGATTAGTTGAGGTAAGCAATTGTAATTATAAAGTTAGCAATCCAAAACATTAATAAAAACAAGAGAGGGGTGCCTATGTTTAGGCCAAACTATTTGCTAAACATTTGGACAAGCAAAATAAATCAGAGAATCATCAACATGTGAAGTAGTAGCGTTCAATCAACATCCCTAAATTAACAATAAGATAAGAAGCAAATAAAAGTGCACACAAGCCCTACGTTTACTAAGCTTTAGCATTTTAAGCGGAACCCGATCCTTTGCATTTCCGTCATCACCTTTAACGAGACGCGGAGAGGTAGTCGGAGTGGTGGAGAACGTTGGTCGGCTGGCAATGATCCAATGTCCCTTTGACCTTTGTTCGTCGATCACATCAACCAAGACAATTTGGATGCGATCGATATATTCTTCTACGGTGTTGTCGAAGTCGAAACCCACGTCAAAGAAAGGAGACCGGAGGATGTTGATTTGATCTTGATCTTCATGCACCAATCCTTAGTTCCATTCGGGAACCTCCATTCATGGTGACTTAAGAGGAGAGGAGTTGCAGGAGATGCTCCCTTGCTGTCCTTGATGCTTCTTCCCAAGAGATTGGATGTCTTGCCTTGAAAATCAAGTGGAGAAGGAAGGGAGGAGGTGGCCGGCCAAGGTAGGGGAGGGGAGGAGAAGTTGGTTCAGATTTTGTGGAGTTAGGGTTAGGGTTTGGGAAGGGATAATTCTAAATTCTGAGATTAATTTCAGATTTGAATTACGAGGGAAATTGGAAAAAGGAAAATAGGATTTAATTCCTGAAGAGAGTAGGAATTAAAGGGAGGAGTGGGGGATTGGAGAGAGAGAGAGGGGGCGGGTAAAGGGTGAGGGGGGGCCGGCGGCATTAAGGAGGTGGGAGGGGATTTGGGGAATCGATTTGGGTTACTTAATTTAGGATATAAGTATTAGGAAAGATTTGATTTAATCCTATTTAAATTTAAATTCAAATAGGATTCAATTAGGCAACTTTACTAAAATAAGTTGAGTAAATTAGGAAAATTTTAATTTCAAATTCAATTTGAATTTGAAATTCAATTCTTTCCAAATTGGCACCAACCTAATTTAGGAAACCAAGTTAAGAGGGAGGGGAGGGGGAGGCCGGCGGCTTGCTTGGAGGTGGGATGGGGTTTGGGTGGCCGTGGGGTGGTGGCTAGGTGGACGGGTGGGGATGGGGGTTTAGGTGGCCGACGGTTAAGGCTTGGAGGGGACCTTAGCCGGCGGTAAGGGGGAGCAAGGAGGGAGGGAAGGAGGTAGTTGAAAAGAATTACGAACCCAGCCGTCTCCAAGGTTGGTGGGTGATCCGTCTTCCCTCCTTAGGGATCTCGTCAAGACTCTCAATCTCTCTACACAAGAGTTGCAGGAATTTTCTTTTTAATCATTCATTAAGCTTCAAAAATACATCAAGGGGCTTTAAATAGCCTCAAACAACGGACTCAAACAAAAGACAATAATGCCCTCTGGGCTAACAAATAACCACCCTTAAGTAAGGGGTAAAACGGAAAAGAAATAACATAACGCTAATGAAAGAAAACAAAGACATGACATGACTCAAAAATACAATGACTTGATCGTGGCCGTAGATCGACGGCCACGTCTCCGATAAACTTTCCATGTAGTGATGTCCTCATCAACAGTATTACTTGCTCTGTTGATTAGCTTACAGTTGTGATTAGATGCTTAAACCAACAATGTGAATTTGCTTCTTATGTTTGATGGTAGTAGACTTAGAACTTTGAATTATATGACATTTTTGTAGTTAAATTCCTTTCTCGTGAAGAAAAGAATGGCATTGATGAGAAGACATTCGAATTCCCATTATGTGAATGAACCTAAGTGCTCAATTGTGATTATCTTTAAGATGGAGGGCGGATATAGAGTAGTATTTAGTTGCTTCTATTGTGATATGGTGGTTGTGTTGGATTCAAATTTAATAGTGGAGAACATCTGATTCTTCCTTACAAGATTGGTAAGGAAGAGAAATTGGAGAGATGCTATATTGCCAAGAAGTACAGGACTTATGACAATGACTATGTGTCATCGTCTTGCCCTTTGATCCTTTATTGATCCTTTATTTTTGGGTGGGGGTTGAAGTTTGTCGCCATATGAAATATTACATGTAAGAAAAAATGAATAAATTACCTGATGAGGCCTAATAAAAAGTTGCCATAATATTGAGATTGCTACATATACCTCTTTAATTGCATTGGATACTTGCAAGTGATTTCTAAATAAGGACTGGACTTGGATGAAATCAATGAATGACTTCACAGGGATTGGCCAAGTTCCAACAAGTAGTCATGTTGAGCAATTTGAATTACTCCATTTAATCGGCCTCTAGGGTTGAATACATATGAAAATAGCTTTAAAGACTTTGAACTATCCTATATAAACAACTCTTGGGCTTAAAACTCTTCAGTGAAGAGCTTGCGGTGACTTGATATTGTTGGCGAGTTTATTATAGCAATAGTGGCTTCGAGTTGATCCCAGGGATGAGTATGCTTGCTTGGATGACTTCGGCAAGTTTGTTTCGGCAGGTTTAATGTGTAGACACTCTTAGAAGTGTGAATAGACTTGGACTTGGCCCAAGTGAATATTAGGTGTATAAGTTCTGATTGTGAGTTTTGGTTGAGATGTTTGGAAGTAGACATATGGATTGTACAGATTTCGAGTTTGAATAGAAGTCATCAGGCCATGCTACTAGCTTTTTATCAAGGGAGGAAGAGCACAATAAAGATGACTCAATTTTAGAGTGATTAGGTTGGATGACCTACTCGCATTATTAAAAAGAAGAGGGTTTTCCACTATAGTAAATAAGTTACAATTATAAAGGTTAATGTTGTGTAATTGGTCCAATTTTATGTTTGTTGACCTTTAGGTGCATTTTATCCTATTAGTGTTATAAATAGGAGGTGTAGGGCGCTTTTATGAGTAGTCCCTATAATAAGAGATTAAGGCCAAGGAATAAAACAATTTAAGAATTCCTGCAGTTCTCTCTCCCTCTCCTCCCCCTCCCTCTCTCTCTGGCAAGAAGAGCTCAAGAAGCTCTCAAGAACTTCTCCAATTTCTTAACATTTGGTATCAGAGCCCCGTTGAGGCAATCTTGAGGTGGAGGAAGGTTCAAGAAGGAGGAGGGAGGCGGAGCATCGGTCGGCCTAAGTACGTGTGAACAGGAGGTAAAGTTCTCCGATCGCGGGCGTGAAGCACGGAAGAAATAGGCCACGGAGGGCCTGGATTGCGCGTGCCGAGGCACATGGGCGAAGGTTTGCATGGTCAAAGCGGCTTGGTGCCAGATCTGAAGCTTGCACGGGCTAATCACGTGCAGGTGGTGTGTGCTGATGCGCAGAAGGACTGGTGAGGGACGAAGCCGCCAAGGGCACGCTGTACAACGCTCGGAGTCGGAGCCTGTGCAGGATGTTTGGTGTCGCACGTGAGCGCGGGACATGGAGCGATGAGGCTGGCGGAAGAAGAGCTAGTGGCTCAGTTGCGAAGATGAGGAAATGTTGGCTCAATCGCTGAAGAAGAGGGAAGCCTAGTTGTTTGTACAAGGACTAAGGGTGCCAAGTAAAAATTGCTTGTTCTTACCGGTGGAGAAAAGGTGGAAATAAAGAAACTAGAAAGGCTGGTAGGTGGAAGTGGATGGGTTGCTCTTGATGCTAGGCTTGCAGCACAAGATAAAATCTTGAAAAGTGTAGATCTTAAAGGTAGAAAAGTAAGACCTGTGGTGGAGGCAGGTTGTCCGTGTGTGAGAGGCGAACCGTGGCAGATTCAAGATCATTGTTCTTGATTAAAGATTGGTTTAGATCTTTGAGGTGGAGTTAGCATGTTCTTAAGGAGCAGTGCCGGGAGTGGCGCGCAGAGGAGCGCGGGTGTGTGGTGTGCGAGGAGGTCGCATGGGAGCACGGAGGCTGCGCAAGGCGCTGGTGAATGTGCAGGGCGTAGGTTTAAGAAGAGCAGGGCGCAGGTGAAGGCGCAGGTGAAGGCGCGTGGGTGGATACGCGTAGGGTGTGGTCGGAGTCAGACCACATGTGCACACAGGGTGCAGGCACTGGGCACAGGACTGTTGTTGGATGTGCGGATGATGGGAAGCAGGTGGAGCTGGGCTAGGGCTCGGGCAGCAAGAAACTCAAGAAGATGGTGGTAAAATTCTTGAGAAGTTATTAACCGTCCGGTGGATGCAATTAACGGGGAAGACCGGCGGGGCTGTTCTTTGTGGACAACAATTATCTTTTTTGTTTTATAAATTTGGACCAAGGTGAAGATTGTTTTGTAATTGGTCCAATTTTAGGTTTGTTGGCCTTTAGGTGCATTTTATCCTATTATTGTTATAAATAGGAGGTGTAGGGTACTTTTATGAGTAGTCCCTGTAATAAGATATTAAGGCCTAGGAATAAAGGAATTTAAGAATTCCTGCAGTTCTCTCTCCCTCTCCTCCCCCTCCCTCTCTCTCTCTCTGGCAAGAAGAGCTTAAGAAGCTCTCAAGAACTTCTCCAATTTCTTAACAGTTAATAACCTTAAGAATACATGGGAAACTAAGTATTGCTTCAAACCTGCCCATTGTATAGAAACTCTATGCTATTTTCTTCTGTTTTTATCTTATTCATAGAGAGCAGATGAAATCCTGAATTCATTGATTTTTTCTTTTTTTTAACCTGATCGTAATATCCTAATAAAAGAATTAGGTCTAAATTGGACCAATTTTGATATCCGATAAAAGACTCCATCAGTCTAAGTGACAGAATTTTTCCCATGAAGGCTTGAATATATAACATTTAAATCCTCACGAGAGGTTAACCTCTACTTTATAGTACAAGACTTTATATTTCATTTTTTTTCATATGAAAGTTTTTTTTAGTAGCAACATTCACAAAGACATGATTAATACATGTGATTCACACTAATATATATTAACTATCTTCAGTAACAAGGCAGTATAAATACATCCAACACAGCTTAGTTGCATTAGAGAAAAAACTACTAATTTATAGCTAGCCTAAGGTAGCTGAAGGCATAGATTTCAGAACCATAACAATTACAGAGCCCAAATTCCAAAAACAATGATGCACATTATTTTGTTTGAGAAACAAATAGCTATTTTGTTGGTTTCTTTGTTCCAGCAGACTTCAAAAATACCCCCACCACTACTACATTTCTTAATTCGCTTCACTTCCTTCACAGACCATAAGTGAAGGTACTGATCAAGTGAACTACTAGACAGGTACTGACCATTCGGATTAGAGGCAACAGAATATCAGGTTGCCTATGACCATTCACGCTATAGAAAAGATTTCCATGCACCACCTCCCATAGCTTAATTGTCCAATCGAAGGACGTACTTTCCAATATGATTAAGGTTGTTTGTGCCAAAGCTTAGGAACCTCCATCTAATGGCATGTATCTCGGTTGTTTGAGCCCAAGCTTATGGGGCTCCATCTAGTGGTATATATCTTTTTAAGGTAATCCCTCAAGTCATGCAGACATTTATCATGCTTCAGTCTACATATCTTTGCCGTTCCATCATCAGGGCATGAAGCTAACGAAAAGCCAGTTGGCTCCCATTTAATAGCATTGCCTTCACCCTGGTACACTGCATATGCTTTTACTGGGCGTCCCTTCCCTATTTTGCAGACATAAATCATGTTATCAGTGGATCATGTTGCAAAAGAAACATTATTTCTCCAATGAGTATCAAGAGCAGGAGCTGAAGTAAATTAAAATTGTTGCCTGCACTCCCGTCGTTGTATCCAAACACAATAGCAAGTTTATCAACACTTCCGCTGAGAAGAAAATCACCTTTCTTATTCCATTTCAATGAAAATATTGGACATTTATGCTAGCTTCCAATTGTTCCTCCAAATTGTTGCTTGTCCATCATAAGATTCTGTTGCAAGCAATGTTCCTTCACCATTCCAGTTTACCGTGGTCACATCTTTGCTTTTCTCATTTGTTCTACCCTTGAAATGTTTCAAGACATGCACTTGGGAATGTAGAATGTTAGAGCCACAGGGACCATCTCAGGAATGGTCCAAATATGAGCTTCTCCTAGACCCGGATGCTAGAAGAGAACTTGTTGAGCTCCATGCACAGGCAAAGACCTCAGACCATGGCCTTTCAGGATGGTTACTTCTGAACAATAATTCTCATACGCCACAAACTGCGGGGTAAGAGTTATATCCATTGGTTTAAGACTACCAGAAACTCCATTTTCTTCATATTTTCCTTTCGCCTAGTTATCATCAAGATCTTTAGCAAAATTATCTTTTTGCTCCTTACTATTTTTCCCCTCTCTCTCTTTATAGCTTTTTAACCTTTTCCACTTTATCCCTATCCCTATCTTGTTTTGCTGTCCTTTTCATGCCTTTCTTTCGCAGCTTCTCACTCTTTTGAAGATTTTGTTTCTTCTCTTTCATAATTCCTTAAGTTTCCTAACATCTTTTGTTGCAAGATCCAAAGGTTGTAGTAAAGAGATTTTTTTTTTATATGATAGTCTTCTAAATACTGTATATTTTAGTAGTACTTAGTGACCTTAATAATAAGAGAATACATATTTGCTTGATTGATTATAATGCTAATATGAACATGTTTATATTGTAAAAAAATAGAAAAATAAGAAAGTACAATAAAGAAAAATATCCTTTATAAGGAGGATATGTTACAAGAATTAATACTATAAATTTCTAGTAAATATTAAGCATATATGATAATATTAAATGATAGCCTAATAATCATAATAAATTTAATAATTTGTTGTCTTCATTATAATAGGAAGATCATGAATCCGAGTTACAAAAATACTCTCTTTAATGTCGAGATAAATTTTGATATAGTGAATTGGCGGAAGAATTAGACTTGCAAGAAGGAACACCCAAATTAGAAGAAATGATTCTGTTCGGACACCGGATGGTATTCCTGTCCGGTACGCTCGGTATCCGAGCGGTATCGAGGGCACCGAGTGCGGCTCGGTACCGAGCTCGTTACCTGATGTGGCACATTTTTATTGGAGTCCGGACGTAATCCGGACTCCGCACAGAATAATTTTTCCCAAATTAGGGAACAAATTAAGCTCCAAGGCTTCAAAAGAGTATATAATTCTTCATGCTATTTCCTACTACATTAGTTATATTTATAAGCTAGCAAGAACATTCTAGAAGACATGTAACAAACATGTAATAAACTTAGATAAGCTATTCCTAAGGGCTTATTTAGCTAATGATGCACCGCATCATTCTCCCTTTACATGAAAAGAGCTCGACTCCGTCGAGGCGTGTCATTGGGAAGATATGTGTAGGAAGCATGAGTAAACCTCTTGGATTGAAGATTTTGCATCGTCTATGCATACCCGCAAGCTCGTTCATTAGCTGTATGAGTTCCTTTGGATTGAAAACCTCCATTGGTAGAAATAAAACATATATGTCATCGGTAGAAATCTGTTTCATGGACTTGAAACAAGCAAATCCTCTCTCAACAAGACTGATGTGAACATAGGCACTCAAGACTCCAACATATGTTATTCCATCAGGCTCCTCTGCAGCATCTAACATATGATCAAGCAATTCCAATGCCTCCTAGGGGTGTCAATTCGGGTCGATGGGTCGGGTTTGGGTCGAACCCGAGTTGACCCGGCTCTAAACGGGTCAACCAAAACCCGACCCATTTTTGCAAACAGGTCGGCTATCTCAACCCGGACCCGACCCGCACGGGTTGCAGGGTTGACACGACCAGACCCAGTTCTACGAGATTTGGCCGACGGCGAAGTAATGGCATCCGCGGCGCAGCTGCAGAGAAGCAACAGCGGCAGCAGCAGGCACGCGTCTGCCGTCGTGAATGCCAAAGCCCGAAGCGAAGCTCAGCGGCAGGCGGACCAGGCGGCCGGCAACGGCCAATGGGCACGCGGGCTTGGCAGACCAGGCAGACCGATGCGGCGTCACGAATGCCGAAGCAGCGAAGCCCGAAGAGACTCGTCACCTGCAGCGGCAGCGGCCAGTGGGCACGCGTCGCGACTCGTGAATGCTGAAGTGACGCGACGCGACTTGACGAGCCGGGCAATGCGGGCAGCCGGGCAGGGCCCGTTTCCGGGTTCCCAGGTCAATTCGAACCCAATCCGATTTTTGAAACGGGTCGGTTTATTGAACCCGAACCCGACCCGTTTCACAAACGGGTCGACCCAAACTTGAATTTTTCCTGATCGGGTTTCGGGCCGTATCAAAAATTGACACCCCTAATGCCTCCAATCCCATTCCATGCATTGTCAGACAGTTGATCATTGAATTCTAAGTAATGACATCTCTAACCGGCATCCTTGAGAAGAGCTCCTTAGCAGCAATCATATCTTCGAGTTCAATATATGCTGAAATCATGTTGTCCCATAGGATCACATCATGCTTTTCTAATTGTCCCACAACATTTCTTTTAAGCAAATCCTTAAACATCTTATATGCTAACCCTGCAACTAACTTGCTTGCATACATATCAATTAGGGCGGTTTGAACAAATAAGTTCAACCCAAATTTCTCATTGAGTATGGATCCTTCCTCATGATCAAAACATGCTTCTAACAACATGTGGTACAGGTGCAGATTCAGGGGATTGCCATCTGCCCACTGGTATGCATTAGAAGAAAATCCATCTATTGACCTGCTAGCTAGGGGCATAACAACACTGTGATGAACCTGCATTGATTCTGAATTCTTTCCAGTCTCTATTGGCCTCTTTGAAGCTCCACGTATGATCTGACTAAGCCTTCGGGAATGGACATCTAATGCAATTAGAGGGTGTAGGAGTAATCCAACTTCAAGAAGCTTCATACTCATTATGGTTGGGAAAATAAAAAGTTATAAATATCTGTATTAACTCCAGTGGCAAAATGATGGAATTTACACGCCTCCCAAACTGGCTAACGGAGATCCTGAGCAGCCCATGTTGTATCCGAGAATCAGTTTGCTCAGACACTTTTATCTGCACCCTGATGAGATCCCCAATTGTCATTGGCTTCTTCACCATCCTGGAGGGATCTTGGTCGCGTGCTGGAAGAGGGCTAACGATCTCGAGTGGTGCACGCGGGAGCAGGAGCGTGAGCGGCAGCAGAGTGGTGGTGGGGATGGAATCGCGATCATAATCTGGTTCCCGATTTCGTTCGCGTTTCCGATCTCGAACTCCATGTGAGCCGTGGTTGAACTCAGCGGCCCCGGTGGCAGTAGAAGAAGATGGAGGTTCGAAAAAGCCTTTTGGGGCGGGATTGCTCAGCAAGCTCGAAGAAAACATTCCCGGGAGTAAACGACGGATATGGATCGGGCGTCAGCGGAGTGGAATCACAAGATTCAGGAAACGAGTCGGATCGCAGGAGGTGGGTGATGGACCGCGGGAAATTGTGTTGCAAGAGCTCTTAGTAGTAGGTGCGGAATGGCTCGGAAGTGGGTTCTCTGTGCTTGAGGTCGGGTGTAGGATTAGCAGAAGCAGAGGCTCTGTGCGGATGGAATCTTCGTGATAGTGGAGTGGAAGCGGGAGCGGATGCAGAGTGGGGGTGAGGCCGGTTGATTGCGGATCTGGTTGCGTTCCTGTGAAGCATTGACGATGGGTCGTTGGTCGGGCATGGATCGCGCCATTATAGTGGAAGTTGGAGCGGGGCTGGTCGCGCGTAGAGGGGTGAAGGCACCCATGTGGTTGCCGACATTTCTCTGTACGGAACGATCGAAATTAGACAACAAATCGTCTATTCGATCAATCGAGGCATTCACTTGAACTGCCCAAAGGGCTTCGCGGCGTCGATCATCTTTGACCTTTCATCTTCTTTGGCGCCAATCATCGTCGACAATCCATCTTATTCGGCATCAATCTTCGTCGACCACCCATCTTTTTCGGCTTCGATCATCGTTGACAACCCATCTTCTTTGGTAGTCCGTTATTCTTCACAAGCTTCAGGCTCTAATACTAGCTGATGTAGTGGATCGGTGGAAGAATTGGACTTTCAAGAAGGAACCTAAATTGGGGAACAAACTAAACTCCAAGGCTTCAAAAGAGTATATAATTTATCATTGTCTTTCCTACTACATTAGCTATATTTATAAACTAACAAGAACATTCTAGAAGACATGTAACAAACTTGGATAAGTGACTTCTAAGGACTTATTTCGCATCAAAATTGCATGCATTATATCTTTTGTTGATGGGTCTTCATATAATGGGTGTGCCCTTTTCTTTCATCTTTTAAGATACAGGACCGTCTTACTATAAATTAAATATTTAATAAACTCAAAGAACAATCGTATTAAATTGTCAAATAGGAAGTACTTCTTGTTTTTATCTTTATCGGTTCAATGATAGAATAGCCTACAAACTACAGGTGCATACTTCGGATGTATGCTCCACATATATCAATGGAACAGTCTTGCATTTAAAGAAAATGGAAATCAAAAGTTATTTATCTATTTGTTTAAGCCCAAACAATTAAAATTTCTTCCATTATTCGTCATTCCTGCTTCGCATTTCGTTAAGATTAAAATGGTTCTCTTTATTAACTCCACAGGGTATTTACGGTTATCCAATTGAAATCCAAGCCCTTTTCTTTATGGCACTACGATGTGCCTTTGCATTGCTTAAACAAGATGCAGAAGGAAAGGAGTTTATTGAGAGAATTGTGAAACGTGTTCATGCTTTAAGCTACCACATACGAACTTACTTTTGGCTTGACTTCCAGCAGCTCAACTGCATATATCGTTACAAAACAGAAGAATACTCTAACACAGCAGTAAACAAATTTAATGTCATTCCTGATTCCATACCAGATTGGTTATTTGATTTTATGCCTATTCGTGGTGGCTACTTCATAGGAAATGTCAGTCCTGCAAGAATGGACTTCAGGTGGTTTGCCCTTGGCAATTTTTTCACCGTCTTATCTAGCCTGGCCACCCCTGAACAATCTACTGCCGTTATGGATCTTATTGAGGAACGTTGGGAGGAGCTGGTTGGTGAAATGCCCTTGAAAATAGCTTATCCTGCTATTGAGGGTCGTGAGTGGCAAATTGTGACAGGTTGTGATCCCAAAAATACTAGATGGAGTTATCACAATGGAGGATCCTGGCCGGGTTAGTGAATCTGAAACCAATCTGCTGCACCTTTACCAATATTAATCATTTTTATCATTAATCCCTTTATTAGCATATCTTAAGCATCATTTTAGCATACATCTCCGCCTGTTGATGCACGCGAATATGCTCTCATGCAGTTTAAAATTGATGATAATTAATGCTGATGTGATCACTGCTGAATCTAGAAATTGTAGCACAATGATAAATAAAATTGGTTTTTCTACATAAATATGTAGTTATTGTGCTTTTATTACTGTATCTTCATGCACAGGAGGATAAAAAAAATGAATCTATTTGAAGAATTAATTTTGTTTCATTAAATGAATCAATATTTATACTGAATAATTACGCTTCTTCTCCGGAACAGTTCTCCTTTGGATGTTGACAGCAGCCTGTATCAAGACAGGCCGACCACAAATAGCAAGGAAGGCGATTGAACTTGCTGAGAGACGTCTGTCCAAGGATGGCTGGCCAGAATACTATGATGGAAAATTGGGACGGTACGTTGGAAAGCAGGCCAAGAAGTTCCAGACTTGGTCTATAGCAGGCTATTTGGTCGCCAAGATGATGTTGGAGGATCCTTCCCATGTGGGGATGATCTCCCTTGAAGAGGATAAGGCGATGAAGCCTGCGCTAAAGAGATCAACCTCCTGGAGTTGCTGAGTCTGCCTTCGCTGGAAGAAATCTGTAGGTTTTCAATCGGTAAATTCTTCCATCTTTTTCCCCTTTCCACTGCGTAACCTTTTCGGGTGGGAGGTAATGCTATGATTCGGTATCAAAAATTAGGTCATAATCCTAATTTGAATTTGCTTTAGGATAAGTAAAACACATATAATTAATCAATATTATATTACAATTATCTTAAATTAAAATTAATGAGTATAAATTTTCTTCTCGCTAAATTTTGAAATAATTCTTATTAGAATGATCTGAAAAATTTAACCCTTTGAAAATTTCATGATATTTTTTTATATTGATTGCTTATTTCTATTAATATCTTATCACTCTAAATAACAATTGTCTTTCTTAATTTAAATTTTATCTGTAAATTAAAATCATATAATTTCATGCTATAAAAGATTAAAAATAATAGAAATTATGAGTTGAGGCATCCTCACTTTTTTTTGCCAAAAAAGAAAAAAAGGACGCAAAGAATGCCAATCTAAAAAATTTAATTGCAAGCGCTATATCTTCTTGGAGGATAGAATCTTAATATTTTCATAGTTATGAGAATATCGTCTTCTTTCTCTTAGTTGTAGGGTTGAATAAGATAATTAAACCCTAACAATTTTCTGAAGAGATGTACAGATTCTTCACATTATATATATTTTATATAAAGTGTCATAAAATTAAATAATATAGGCCCACTAATTTTGAGCACATAATATCAATCTTATAAAACAAGAAAAAAAATCTGATGAAATTATGTTACTATTAAGAGCGATCTCAATAAGGAATTTCTTAAATTTTTTTTATGCGACTATAAAAACTCGGAAATTTGTGCTCTATCAATAAGGCACAGATCTGTAGCCAAATCCTTCCATATCCATAGATGAATCATACTTATAGGAAAATCTCTGGGCTTTTTCTACGCAACCTGTTTATTTTTTCAAGCCATTTCTATTACTTAATAGATTAAGTTTGCTAGCTCTGGGCATTACAAGCTCATCGAAATCCGGTTAGCCTATTTCTAGATTCAAACCAAATAAAATATTTATTTCTTTTATTATATTATTTTTATACGATATATGCTATTACGGAAAATCAAATATCAATTTAATAATTTTAATATATATCACATGGAAGCTAAAATGACATTAATATAAGTGAGATATAATAAGGAAATGATGCGTTGTTCTGTAGGTGAGATTACATAGCTTTCTATGGAAAGGCATCGAAATCTACTGAAGATTTAGGTCAAAATTCCAGTCTCGGACAAAGTCTCTTGTAAGAGCGTGGCTTCGTACGAGGCGAGGGGTATCTGTTGCATTTGTGATGTTGGAGATTGGAGTCACCTTTGCGGTAGTAATTTTGCTTGCATTAGCTGTAGGAGTAGGATTGGTCTTCAGTCTAAGGCAGCTCACCATCGCAGCACATCGCCCATCGTTATCTGAGCTGGAGGCCGAGTAGCTTCTCAAGGAATTAGTTCGGCTGTCCATGCCATGGCATGCAATACAAGCCAAACTCATTCTTTATTAATTAGCTCTGCAAATTATGGCTGCAACTAACCAACATATAAAAAATATACATATATATCAAAGACTTATGCTTTCAATCATGACAAAAACATGGAGATTATAGAGTTTGCGCTAAGGGAGAGCAAGGGAAAGGGCAAAAAGCTTCATGTTGAACGTGTATTACATGAATCTTTTTATCACTTGAGCGTACTTTGTGTGATAAGATTTAGGGTAGTGTGGCATTTCTCAAAAATAGTTTTGAATGGCAATAGAGCAGATGCTACAAACATTTGTTAGGGAAAAAAATTAGTGGAGGAAATCTTGTACCTCAAATTATTAAAAAAGAACTTTAATCTAAAAATAATAATGAGTTGGGCTATATTCAAATATTTGTGTGTTAATCAAAATTTACATAATCTAATAAATAATAATTACGTTATTGAGTTAAAATACATAAAATTATTTTTAATATATAAATTTAGCTATTTGTTTTATGTATTTGCATCATATTTATACCTCAAATTATATATACGTATATATTTAAATAATATCAAAGTATCAAATAAATAATTAAATCTTACTAAATGAGCATTTTATCCATCTCTTAGTGAGCTATTTTTTTTTGGCAAGAAATGAGCATATATGGTAACATAAATGAATAAGAATATCAATATTCAAATCTATCCGTTTCTATGTTAAATATTAAAATTTTAATCTAGATTATTGAATTAAGTAAACAAATAAGCATAAATGAATCTTAGATGAATAAATATTGAGCTATTTATCGGAGCATTAATTCACTTGTTACGCTAATCGTAGCTAAATAAATTCACATCAGAAACAAGTAAAATAAACAGTGTTGACCGCTGAGTATTCTTGTCCACTTACGTATGATAAAATCAGCTCCTCAAAAGTCATGAAATTTTATGAAAAATCACATTATATAAATAAATTTAAAGAAAATCTGACCAACTTTGTTCAATAAAATTTTAGTGCTTATGTGTCACTGCCTGCCATCGCCGAGTACAAACCAAGGCTTTTGTAGGGCTGTAAGTGAACCAAATATTCGACGAGCTACTCGATGCTCGGTTTGATTAAAGCTCATTTGTGATCATTTAACTAATTAAACAAGCAAACTTGAACAACATTTTAAATACTCGATTCTTAAATAAACAAGCTTGAACACTAATGTGTTCGGTTCATTTATGTTCACGAACAAAATCATTTGAAGTTCGTGAACAAGCTCGACATTAAGCTCGATAAAAAGCTCGATTCGTGAGGCTGACTGTGACATTCAGTAGTTTATGAAGGAAGAAAATCCAGTAGTTCATTTTGATTGCTTAGAATGGTGGAAGGCTAACTTCATATTATTGTTTGTTCAATAAATTGTTTGCTAAATATGTTCATGCACATAGCTCATTAAAGCTTGTTTGTTTAAAGCTCGATAAGCACTAAACGAACCAAACATGAACATCCTTAAATTAAATGAACTAAACATGAACACAAACAATAAAGCTCGAATCAAACACGAACCAAACATGAACAGGCTAATGATAAATAAACTCAAACATGAGCACCCACATACTCGGCTCGGTTCATTTGCAGCCCTAGGCTTTTGCATGAAATTGTGACTGATTCTATGGCGGGGGGTCCTCACGTCGCCGTTTTGTTTTTGAACGATATAATTTTTTTTATTAACATTTACACAATTAAGCATAAGTAATAAATTAGATTGTGAGGCACTTTTTAACAGCAAAGCTTGTATTGATGGCAACAAGTTTCTGCAATAACTTGAACATGATGGAGCAAGTGAATAGCCTCTAGAGCTAGCTAGCTAAAAATGTTGGAATGCGACGGCTATAAACTAATGATCATTATACAACTCATTTTGATTTGTTGGTTGAGAGCTTAGGCTTCCAATTAAGAGATCTTAGGTTCGAGTTTTTGTGTATGCGATGTGTGTGTGAATTTATTTTATTGGCCTAAATGTCCAAAAAAAAAAAAAAAAAAAAACTAATGATCATTAACTTCAAAAGCAGTTTGATGGGATCATGTCAGTTTATCGAAGAGTTGCTGATTTCGTAGGAGCTACGATATTAATGATCTGAGCAACTGGATCCTCATGTTTGGACAGCCCATGGCAACAGACTTTTGTGGGGTCAAACTTTCTAACAAAGCTGAGTGCCTGAATAAGTTTCACACCAGCCACTGCTTTGTCGAGTGACTTGGCTGGCAGGCAACATGGAATAGAGAGAAGAAGATTGGCGAAGCTAGAGGCTAGAGGTACTTCCCATGATAAGCGTAAAGTATCTTAAAATTGGCATTTAACATGTTGGGAAACGACATATATGATCGTTGTGACCAGAGGAATCACCCTAAGGTGCAGTTGGCTACCCAAAATTCAAACTAAGCACTATTATCTAGCCTGAAGAACATAACCTTCTCGTTCATAATGGCAGGACTTGTCGGCCTTCTTGATCAGTTTCTCCTTCAACAGTCACATCATTATTGAGGACCATATCTTTTTTATCTCTCTTTGAGAAATTTTATTGTAACTTGTCTCCTACTTTTTTCCCCTTCGCCTTTAATAACATTAATTGAACTTACTAGCCACCCATTGAGTAATTTAGTATGAAAGGATTTTATGTTACTTCTTGATATGTCATCGAAAAATTATCTTGATTGGGCACGAATCTCAAAGCAAAAACATAAATTGGAAACTTCAAAAATTAATTCAGAGACCATTTAAACTCCGATTTCAGCAAGCTTATAGTCGAACTGAGAGTCTCGGAAATATGAACCCAACGACACCAAATTCGATTCAATCCGAGCCCAAATGAGTCCAAATCAAGTACCCGAAGTGCTGTTGGAAACCTCGAACAGCAATTTGAGTTATCAAACGGTCTCCGATTTTGACAAGCTTATAGTCGAATCGAGCGGCTCGACGAGACGAATCCAACGAGCCCAAGATCGCAGAATTCTGATACCATTAAGACCTTAAAATGCTCAATAAACGGTTCACGATCAAGGGATTCAATATCAGCCGTTCATCCGGATCACTCCTTATTTGCCCATGATCCTTCATCTATTTACGGGCTATGCCACTCCAGAAAAACTATAAATAGCCTCTCTTTTCTCTTAAGAGGGGACCTAAGCCAAGAAGAGAAGAGAAGAGAAGAAGAAGAGAAGAGAAGTCTAGGAGGGAATAGCTCCTCCTCGACCACCGCCGGAACTCCGCCGGGACCTCGCCGGAACATCGCCGGGCTCCCGAAGCATGCTGGAGCTCGGCCCGACGCCAGAATAACGTCATAATTCTGCCCAACTTCCAAGTAACGCCGGAATTCTGCCGGACACCCGAGTGACGTCAGAACTCTGCTGGGCCTTGTAATCAACTTTCAATACTCATTGTAATCTGATCTTCCTGAATTTCAAGGACGAATCAGTCTCCTGTATTTCAAACAACACTAGTGAAACTCTTTCAACTGGGCGTGGCCCCGTGGTTTTTTCCCTTTCCAGGATTTTCCACGTAAAAATCCTGATGTTACTATTTCAATTCTGTTTGTGTGTTGGATATACGCACAACGTTGAGACGAAAATTTAAACTCTATCGCCACGTATATTTGAGTCCGCAACACTTCTATATTATCTTTTTGTCCTCCTTTATAGTTTTTAAAGTTATATAGTTACAACTAAATATACATCAAATGGCCTATCTTCCACCTGAAATATGCAGAAGTGACCCATCTAACTAAGATTCTCTATAATCCGATTGACTAATGAAAGAATAAAAGCTTCTAATGTTAATTAGCTAAATGTATGGGCAAGCTTCTTCGTAAGCCTCAAGAAAGATCAGAAATCTTGCATACATGTAACAGCACAAACCTAGGATAGATTTGCGCAAAGGTAGGCTGAACAAAGGGGTAAGTTGTAGTGCCTGTTTCTTCTTCTTTTTTCCTATGAATTTGCTGAGTAAATTGAGTTTCGGGGATTTAAGAATATTTTATCTGCTGTTCTAATTTTTCTACACAAAGGTGGGCTTCGTCGTAAGAGCCGTTAGAAATATTAAGACTATATAAAGACTTCACAATTAAAATCATCATAAAATCTACAATGATGACACTATAATGTAATTGTAATTTCAATCAACAGAAAATTCATGATGTGTTCATGCGTTTATTTATTTTATTTGTTTTTTGTGATCACAGTGATTAATTTGGACCGAGCCTAATAACCAACACAAAGTAAATCTCACTTGAAAGATGAAGATTTAAGGATATCAAAGACTATATTGTCACATTTCAAATAGAAATATTAGAAGAAAAGACAGACTGAAGTAAATGGAGACTATCTTAATAAGCAGACAGTATCGCTTCACTGTGTTTGGTTTGACTAAATTTATGGTGGAGGGGAAAGCCAAGCAAAGAAAATTATGAAATAACAAAAAAAATCTGAAATTTAATTTTCATCCTATTTATAAAGAAGAACAAGACTTATAATTTCCCACAATCAAATCACAATGCAATTTATAATGCGAATCCATCAATTACCTAAAGTTCTACAAAATTTTATATTTTTAAAAGTTGATTTTCTTTTTGTTTTAATTTTTTATTCCTTTTCATTCTAATTAAATTTAAATTTCACCTGGAAGAGAGTGGTTGGATGTTAGAATTGCTTGGATAGCAAACTCTACAAGTTTTTCTATTAGGATGCCGCTACATTTAGATGGTGAATAATAATTGCCATAAAATTCATTTACCTTTATGCCTAATTTCTGACCAAAAGAATGAAAACCAAATTTGATTTTTCTATCACATATTATCTCATATTTCGCATAAATTAACTGTGAACAGGAAAAAAAATCTCTATGCCAACTCAACATGTTTTGTCTTTCTTCGTACCACAGATTTAGAGCCTACAACTGAACAGCAAGGTGTTAACTTCAATTGCATTCTATTTGCAACAAACAAAAGGGGCCCAAAAACGTAAGCTTCCAAAGCATAGGAACCCAACTTCCCAGCCACTGAAGATTCCAACAAAATGTTAACTATAAATTGAATTAAAAAAAATCCAATCCAATAAAACGGCACAAAGTTAGTAAAACATGACGAGTTACTCAGCCATCAGATGCCCAATTCCAGAATTTTAATAAAAAAAGGGCTCACCGCAGTACAAAAAAGAGAAATCTCCCTATATTCGCAAGGAGAATTCAGAAATTGCAAAAACTCGAAAATAAAAAAAAGGACCAAATTAAAATCCCATATTATAGACCCAAAAAAAATAGAGCTCAAGATTGAATTAAGGGAAAGGATTGCAATCTATTTCAGGAAATTAAAAGATAGAAAAAGAAGAAAGCTAACCTCTACAGTCTACGCGAGCTGTGAAGGCTTTCTCGTTGATGACTGGTGACAAAGCTGCAGGTTTATTTTGTAGGAGAGCTTGAAGAGCTATTGGACAGCAAGAGATGGCTCTATAGCGACGGTGTGTCCTTTTTTGTGACCGTTTCTGTAACAGGCCAACTGCCGCCACTTGGCCAGCTATATGCATGCGGGACCCAACAGCCAGTTGGGCAGTTGACGGTCAACTTCGGTGATTTTTAGGGTGAAGTGGGCCCGGTGGCCACGTCTAGGTTTTCAATTGCTACTCTTAAGAGAAATAATCTTTATATTATTAAATTTATTAAGCTTGAATGTTATACAGGAAGCTATGGAGCCTTCTGTTTTTTGTTCGGCTAAAAAAATTACTATGCAGACGTAAAGCCATGTGCCTATGGGTGGATTAGGATAGACAATGAATTTCGAAATATAAAATAACGCATTATAAAGCTTGTCATAATTAAGCAATTTATGGATGAGCTAGCATGTGAAATGGTCAGCTCATACATTTAGGATATGGTGGTGTGGTGTTTTTTTAGGGAAATAAAAAATATATTTTGGAAATGGGGGAAAAAACATTTATGTCAATTTCATAGGCGATGTATTCGAAGCCGGCAATAAGATTGAAGAGGCGGAATAGTATTTGATAAAATTATAAAACTCTCAATCTACAATAAACGGCCAAAGCAAAATTCATCTCATTTAGCTAACAAGTGAAAAAATAAACATGCGAAGAGGAGGCTACAAAAATATTATAAGGATAAAAACATATTCATGCAAGTCTAAGAAGTCACGAAAGCAACACCATCAATACCCGTTTAGTTAAGTGATGATATATTTGATCTCTAAATTAGGAGAGATTATTACAAGCGGATGTTCACCCTCAGGAAAGGTGAAATGTTACGCTACGGCACGAACCCCGCTTTCGCAAGCTTAAGGTCCCATTTTCTCGAGGTAGATTGAATTTTTAATTTAACAAGATTTCCCTCAATGAGCGGCATCAGGGTTTATTTAGTTCTGAGGTTCCGCTTCCTATGAGTGTGAGCTCTCATAGTTAATTACTTCTTCTAATGCATAGAAGAGCACTCTCAATTAAGAATGAAAATATATTTAGTTATGCAAGAAGTGTAGAAGTGTAGAAGTGTGCAAGTGTTTGTTTTAGTTGTGAGGGATGAAGATACACCCGACCAAAATCCCATAATTCTATCGTCTTGGGTATACCTAGGATTCACTACTTCTATTAGAAGTGAACTGTAGGGTTTAGATTAGTGAGGACATAGTTTTATACACTTCATTACTTTGACATTAGCGTTAGCGAATTGTTTTGCCAGTTTTACTTCAGTGCCTAGTTTTGTTCTGTTAGTACTAGTTTTGTTCTTTCTAACACCTGCTTTACTAGTACCTGTTTGGTTTACCAACACCTTTTTTTTACACTGTACTGATGCTTTGCATAATTGCTTGCAGGTACATAATACTAAAAACAGTTTGGGGAGTTGGAGCTTGCCGCTGCAGGGTTTACTAGGAGTTGGGGCTTGGAACCTAACAGGAGTTGGAGGGGATTAGTTTAGGATTTTGGAATTTTTTTTCTGCTTTGGTTAGCTTTTTTTTTAGGAGTTTGAATTTTGATGTGAGTTATACAATGTCGATTTAGTGTGAGCATTGTTCTAAATTTTCTTTAATGCATTTATCTAATTTTGAATTAATTGCATTAATCAATTAGGTTGATTAATTAAATTTTAATTTAATTAAAGTTAAATTTTAAAATTAATTGCTCAGCTCTTCAATTAAAATTAAATGTATTTTGAAATTATTCAATTAATTTTTAATTTAATTTAGTTTTTATTTGCTCAATTAATTTGAATAAAGTTTTAATTTTAATTAAAGTTATGATTTTACTAAATTTTAAATCAATTGTTTAATTATATCACTTTAAAAAATTGATTTTAATTTAACTTAAGTTTAAATTATATTTTAAAATTATTTAATTATTAATTAAATTGTTTACTCTATTAAATTTAATTTAAAGGTTTAAAATTATTAATTAAAAGATTTGATTATTTTGAGTAATTTGGAATTTTATTTTAATTATTTAAAATTAATTGCTCAATTAATTGGTTATTTTAATTAATTAAGTTAATTAATACCACAAGTTATTTAAATTAATTAGTTAAGAAATTAATTAATATTTTAATTAGTTAATTAAATGGAAGGTTCTAATTAATTGAATTATTATTAATAAAATTGATTGATTAGTTATTTAATCATTTAATTTATTAGTTAATTATAATTAATTAATTATTTTCAAATTAAATCGGTCAATTGAACGTTTTCCAATATTTCCAAAAATCTGCACAATTCTAAATTTTTGGGAACCTCCCGACGTCCTCTCCCCCCTTTTTAGTCCGCTCGGCTAGATCAAATCGATGACGAGGGCTTCGGGGGAGCGAATCAACCTCGGTATGAATTTTCAAATCCTTTGTTTGTAACTTAGCGTTTTCCCCAGCATTTCAATAGCCTTTCGGCACCCCCTCCCAGCAAGGGAAGGTTAGGGAGGGCACTTGCCCTTTAGATCCGCTCGGCCGAATCTGATCAAAGACCGACGGCTTCAAGGGACATATCAACCTCAGCACCGATCTTCATTGGTCTTCAATTGGACGATTGTAGCAATTGCGGCTTCCAATTCTAATAATGATAATGATAACAATAGTACTTATAGTAATTATTATTATTAATTATTAATTATTAGTAATTATTACTAAAGTTAACAGTAATAATAAAATACAACAGAACTCATTTCTTCCTCACTGTTTCAAATCAAGAAACTAGACGAAGACTCAGGAGTAATAACCGAAAGGCAAAGGGCTTTCGTTCGATAATGATAGGTATGAAATATTAAAATTTTGGGTATTAGATATATAAATAGCATGATATAAAGTGATATGTACGTAAATCCCCCAAATTTAAATTGTTTGATAATGGATAATTTATACACTAATTTGAGCAACTTAATACTTATTTATGAATTTAACAATAACTTTATTTCATGCTAAATAACATTGGAAATCAACATCACAATTTATCAAGCAAAAGGGTAGTCTGTTTCATTATTGATTAGCAAGGAAAAATAGATAATACAACAATAACCCAAAAACAGGATGCTAGGGCGAGCATCTACCGTTTAAACAGGTATTGGACGCCTTAGGGAGAGCAAAGCCTCTTTTATATTACTTACTGCATCCTGAAGCGTTGCAAGTGATGCTGCATAAGAGATCCTTATGCACTTATCATCACCAAATGCGTCTCCTGGAACAAGAGCAACCTGCCATGTAATAAGAACTCAATTGTTAGTTCCATAAAATTGAATTATTATGGAGAATTGAAGAGGCTGTACTTCACCTGTGCCTTGTCTAGAAGAAATCTGCAAAGGGATTCTGAGCTGTTGATAATGCCAAATCCTTCTACTTCAGTTCCATAATAAGAGCTTAAATCAACGAAAAGATAGAAAGCACCCTACAAAATATATGTTTTATAAATAATGAAACCATATATGATAATTATGAGTACCTGAAACATTTAAATTAAGGGTATGCTTGAGATAATTTTTTTCGTAGCTTTTCATTCCAGACTACTGGCATATTTTTATTTGGCTACAGTTTTCTTGTCGATTTTAAAAAAAAATTCTATGATGAGAAAGAGCTTTTTGCAACTAGATTACTAGAGCATCATAGTTGTAGCTTGTAAGTGTGGAAATTCCATAAGATGTGGTACCCACACTGGTCTCTCATAAAGCAATTCATGTGCATTATATCAACTGTAGAATGATTCTCCACCTCAGCAATCCATATGCTCTGATTTTTTTCTGTTTTATTTGTCTTAATTATTTTCTTAATTCTATGGTTAGTAATTGACACCTTTTTGCTTCTATAAATATATAAGGATCTTGAAATTTGGAATAAAAAAATATAATTCAAGTTTTCTCTTATATTTCTCTCCTTTATACCTAGAATCTTATTTCAACATGATATTCAAGTACAAATTTTAAGTTTTTGACTCGATCAAAGTTTCACATGTCTCCCCATGTAACTTTCGATTGCTCACGGTCGAGCCTAACGCCGCCACCACTCATGAACTAATTGTTCATGACCATATGGGCAGACACGAAGCTTCCACTTATTGGGCACAAATTGAACGGGCAAAACTATTTCAAATGGGCTAAATCAATTATGCAATTCATAAAAGGAAAGAGTAAGAATGACTATCTCAAAGGTGCAACACTTCTCTAGAAAGTTTCATAATTTAGAATACAACGATCTGAAAATAAAATGGTGATGTAAGGGCTCATCAACACTATGAAAAATGAAATTGGCCAAAATTTTATGTTTTATGCTATAATAAAAAAAAATTGGTATGCAAAAAAAGAGGTCTAATTGGATAATAAGAATGCAACTGTGTTACTCGAAATCAAAGGTGCGCTCCACAATTTTAGGCAAGGAGATCTATATTACACAATATTATGATCATCTCACCAGTTACTGGTAACAACTGAATGTCTTTAAAGAACTTGATTGGCAGTGCCTAGAAGATGCAATCAAGTATCAAAAAGTTGTTGAGAAAGAAAGGATAACCATTTTTTTTCTTGAACTAAACAAAAATCTTTATGAAGTTCAAGGAAGAATATTTGGAATAAAACCCTTGCATCTTTTGGGAAGTGTTATTTAAAATTTGGAGAGAGAAAAGCTGAAAGAAAATCATGATGGTCAAGTAAAGCACTTGAACAACTCCAAAGAGCTCCGCACTGATATCCAATGGTATGTATACATCCAACAATAATTCATCAAAAAAGAAAACGACCAAGGTTGACCACTGCCGAAAACCCATATACACAAAAAAAAAAAAAAATCTGCTAGAAATTACACAGGAAACCTGCCAATTAGAAAAGAAGGAAGCAACGTCATGAATTCTTAGCAACCAACGGTGAATCTCTAAAGCAATCTGTATCCATACTTCCATCATTCAATCAATAACAAATGAAAATGTTGAAAAAGGTGTTTAACCAACCTCAAATCAGCTCAACTCCAACCACATCCAACATGTACATCAGATCAAAAACTCAAAAAGATATGGTCGCAGATTCCTTTAATTCAAAGATTCACAATATCCAATCATGGATTGTGGGCAAAGGAGCTTCAGACCACATAATTAGGGATATCTCACTATTTTAAAAAAATATACCGATGTTCAAGTATTATCGACGGATCATTATCTCCTATTATAGGCATTGAACAAAAAATCAAAATCTCAATTTTTATATTCTTGAAGTTTATTTTATTAGTTTATAAACCTTACTTTAATCTCTTATCCATCAATAAATTTTTTAGGAATATGAATTGTGTTATGGAATTTTTTTCTTCTCACTATGAATTTCAGGATTCAATCTCGTGGTGGTAATGTTAAAGAGAATGTTAGACTCTACCTCCTAAAAGTTGAAGAAAATTATGCATTTCACATAAACATGCTCAATATTATCTTATTTTAAAGAAAGTGCAATCATGTTATGGCACATCTGCCTTGGTCATTCAAGCTTTATGTCTAAAAAAATTATTCCCATCTTCTTTCAATAATAAAATCAAGAATTATTTGTACGAAATTTGTCAATTTTCAAAACACTCTAGAAACCTTTTCTCAAACATTCATAATGCTATTTGCGGACCCTCTCGTGTGAGCAATATATCTAGGGCTAGATGATTCATAACCTTTATAGATGACCACACTAAAGCTATGTGAATCTTCTTAATGAAAGATAAATCTAAAACCTATCACATTATCAAGAAATTTCAACTCTATATGCAAGCCCAATTTAAAATCAAAATTCAAGTCCTGCGAACTAATAATGAGAAGAATACTTTCAATCAATTCTTGGAGATTATCTTCTTCAATAGGGATTATACAAGAAAGCTTCTGCATATATGCTCAACAAAATATGATTTCTAAAAGTAAATAGGCGTCTTTTGGAAGTTGCTAAATCCATCATGATTACTATGATAGGAAATACTTGAGTTCGCAAGTAATCCTACCGGATCTACTTGAGTTCGCAAGCAACCCTAAGCAAAATTGATAAAAAAAAAATAGCGGGAAAACACAATAATTTGGAGCAAATCAAACTAGGAACGATAGATTGCGACTTGGAAATAAAGCAAGCAAATGCGAAAGCAAGATACAAGAGATCCTCAATTCGAGAGGAGGATCGTCTCTCCCAATTCTCTAGACAAGATCGTCTAGAGCCCAAGCCTCCAAAGAAACCCTAATTTCAATCAAACAAAACCTAAAACAGCCCTAATCCCTCCTCCTCCTCTTTAATATCAAAACTTTCCTAAAACAAATCCCTCCTAAGCCCAAACCGCCCCCTCCTTTCAAATTTCAAACCCTCTATTTGAGGTGGGGCCCACTTGTGGACGGGATTAAGAGAAGGAGGCGGAAAGCCTCCGCCTCCTATACACCTGAACCGGCTGGGACGGTTCAGGTTGAACCGGTACATCAATATCGCCCTCCCAAAGAATCACCTTGTCCTCAAGGTGAAAACAAGGGAACTGCTGTTTCATCCTCTCGAATGGCTCCCACATGGCCTCGTAGTCAGGAAGGTTCTTCCACTGGATCAACACCTCCTTAGTTCCATCTTCTTTCTGGCGAACCTCTATCAGCTCTAAGGGTTCCAGGATCACCTCTAAATCCTCCGTGAGTGTCGCCGACAACTCAGGGGCTGTGTAGTCACCAATATCTTTTCTCAACTGTGATACATAAAAAACCGGGTGTATAGTCGCTGTTGGTGGGAGTTTCAGCCGATATGCTACTGCTCCGATCTTCTCCAGCACTTCATAAGGCTCAAAGTACCTTGGAGCTAGCTTCTCATTTCTCCTGTTGGCGACTGTCTTCTGTCGGTATGGTCGGAGCTTCAAGAACACTCTCTCCCCCACTTCAAACTGAATGTCCCTCCTATGCCCATCCGCTTGTTTCTTCATAATCTGCTGAGCTCTCAGTAGATGTCTCTTCAACTCTTCCAGCACTCTGTCCCTCTCCTCCAAGTACTCCTCTACTGAAGAAACGGGAGTGCTGCCACTCCCAAAGTGCACCAAGTGTGGAGGATCCCTTCCATACAACACCTTGAATGGAGTCATCTGAGAAGCAGAGTGAAAAGAGGTGTTGTACCAGTATTTCGCCCACGATAGCCATTTCACCCAAAGCTTGGGTGTCTCTGATACAAAGCATCTCAGATACGTCTCCAAGCTCCTGTTTACTACTTCCGTTTGGCCATCTGTCTGTGGGTGATACGCTGTACTCCTTTTCAGAACTGTCCCCTGTAACTTGAACAACTCTCTCCAAAAATGGCTGAGGAATACCTTGTCTCGATCCGATACTATCGCCTCGGGTACTCCATGTAATCTGACCACCTCCCTGATGAAGGCTGAAGCCACTGTCACTGTTGTGTAGGGATGTCGGAGGGGAATGAAGTGTGCATACTTGCTCAACCTGTCCACCACTACTAGAATCACTGTGAAACCTTCTGAACGGGGCAGCCCATCGATGAAGTTCATGGATATCTCCTCTCACACTCGTCCCGGTAAAGCCAACGGCTGTAGTAGTCCTCCTTGTGACATAGCCATGTATTTTTTCCTTTGACAGATCTCGCATCTGGCTACCATCTCCTCTATGTCTTTATGCATCCCTTTCCAATACAGCTCCGCCGCTAGCCTTTTATATGTTTTCTGTACTCCTGAATGGCCCCCAATGGCACTTCCATGAAACTCCTGGAGTAAGTTTGGGATGTGGATCGATGTCCGGGGAATCACAAATCTCCCCTGATATAGTAATTTGTCTCCCTTCAATGAGTACCCGGGGTGGCTCCCCTCTTCCTTCAGTAGATCTGACCTGATCTTTCCCAAACCTTCATCTCTAGCACTTTCTTTGCTGATGGCCTCCTAGTCGAGCATCAAAGGAACAGATAATGTCACTGTCTGCAGCTCTCCCATACATCTGGACAAGGCATCTGCCGCCTTGTTCTCGACTCCTGATCTATACTGGATCTCAAAATCGTACCCTAATAACTTGGACAGCCACCTCTGATGTTCCTCTGTCACCATCCGCTGCTCCAGTAAGTATTTCAAACTCCGCTGATCTATCCTGACGATGAAATGCCTCCCCAGTAGGTAAGGCCGCCACTTCTGGATGGCCAACACAATGGCCATTAACTCCCTCTCGTAGACTGATTTTAGCCTGGCTCTAGCCGTCAACACCTGGCTGAAATAGGCGATGGGCCTACGACTCTGCATCAGTACTGCACCCAGCCCGTATCCGGACGCATCCGTCTCCACAATGAAAGTCTGGGTGAAATCTGGCAAGGCCAGGACCGGTACTGTAGTCATTGCCTTCTTTAGGTTCTCAAATGCTGATGTGGCCGCTTCCCCCCATAGGAACCCGTCCTTCGTCAATTGCTCAGTGAGCGGCCATGCTATGGTGTTGTACCCCTTTACAAACCTTCTATAGTAACCCGTCAGCCCTAGAAATCCCCTCAGCTCCTTCAAATTCTTTGGTACTGGCCACTTGAGCATTGCCTCAATTTTGGACTGATCTGCTGCCACCCCTTCTTTTGATACCACATGGCCCAAATACTCTACACTAGCTTGTGCAAAACAGCATTTCTTCAAGTTGGCCCTCAGCTGGGGTTCCTGCAGTACTTCCAACACCCTCTTCAAATGCTCCCAGTGCTCCTCCTCTGTTTTGTTGTAGACCAGGATGTCATCAAAGAATACCAATACGAATCGCCTAAGGTAAGGTTTGAAAACCTTATTCATCAGCGCCTGGAAAGTAGCGGGAGCATTGGTGAGGCCAAACGGCATCACCAGGAACTCATAGTGTCCCTCATGAGTTCTAAAAGCTGTCTTGGGCACATCTTCCTTCTTCATCCGGATCTGGTGGTAACCTGACTTCAAGTCTATCTTGTTGAATATCACCGTTCCACTCAATTCATCTAACAGCTCGTCTATGACTGGTATAGGAAACTTGTCAGGTACAGTTTCCTTGTTGAGAGCTCTATAGTCCACACAGAATCGCCAGCTACCATCCTTCTTTTTCACCAAGAGAACTGGACTAGAAAAAGGACTGATGCTGGGTTTGATGATTTCTGCCTCCAACATTTCTCTAATCAACCTTTCAATTTCATCCTTTTGGAACTGTGGGTAGCGGTAGGGCCGTATACTAATGGGTGACACTCCCTCTTTGATCACGATGGCATGCTCTTGCTCCCTCTGTAGTGGCAATCCCTGGGGTGGCTGAAACACCTCTTGGAACTGCTGAATCAACGACTGGATGGAGAGGGGTATGTCCCCTCCTTCCTCTACTCATGTTCCCTCCAAACTGTGCAGCTCCACCAAGTACCCTCCACCTGCCAACTGTATATCCTTCACCATGGTCTTAAGAGAAACCATGGATTTGGATAGCCCCGCATCTCCCCTAATCACCACCTTCCTTCCATCTATCACCAGCTCCATCGTGAGTGATCTCCAGTTCACCTTGGTGTCTCCCAAGGTTTGCAGCCATTTCATCCCCAGGATGACATCTGTGCTCCCAAGCTCCAGTGGAAGAAAATCTTCCTTCACCTGAATCCCCTGGATAGTCAGTAACACTCCTCTGCAGATCCCCTGGCCCTTCTCCATCTTCCCCGTCCCCATCATGACCCCGTAGCAACCTGTATCCACCAATCTCATTCCCATCTGGTTGACGACCTGAGAGGAGATGAAATTGTGGGTAGCCCCACTATCAATCAGCACCACTACCTCCCTGTTCTCGATCTCCCCCTTCACCTTCATGGTATGATTCGTCGTGAATCCTACTACCGAGTTCAAGGATACCTCAGCCAGATCCAGTGCATCTTCTCCTCCATCTCCTCCTCTGTCTCCTCCTCCCCTCCCTCCTCAGTTTCCTCGTCATCACAGACGGTGAGAACCTGAAGAGTTCGGTCCTTGCATCGATGCCCTGGCGTATACTTTTCATCGCACCTAAAGCATAACCTCTTAGCTCTCTTCTCCTGCATCTCCTTCTCTGTCAGCCGCTTGAAATTTCCCCCGCTTCCACCTCCTCCTGTCCTCTCCTTGGTGGTCTCTCGATTCCCCCCTGTTACAGGGAACTTCGGTGCTAGATGAGTGGTTGTCATCCGGTAAGTTCCTCCTGTGTTGCTACTCCTGGCCCCCCTCTCTAGATTTCTCTGATTCTCCACCAGCTGGGCTAACTTCATAGCATCCCCCAAGTCGCGGGGTATCAGAACCTTCACTGCTGCTCGGATCTCCGCCTTCAACCCCTTCATGAAATTTTCCTCCAGTACTGTATCTGAGAGTCGCTCCACCCTGCTGGCTAAGTGCTAAAATCGCTCTCGGTAGTCAGCTACAGATCCCTCCTGTGTCAGAGCAAAGAACTGCTCATAGAAATCCCCTCCCCGATCGGTTTGAAAACGTTCTATGATGCAATCCTTGAATTCTCTCCAGGTCCTGATAGCCCTCCTTTGGTCTCTCCACTGATACCATGAAAGGGCTTTTCCTTCCAAGCACAGGCCCGCTGCTGTCAGTTTCTCCTCCTCCGTCAACCCATTAACGGCGAAGTATCGCTCCACCTTGTAAATCCACCCATAAGCATCCTCTCCTTCGAATATGGGCATCTTTAGCTTCCTCACTTTCTGATCCCACCATGTCCCCGTACGCCTCCATAATTTCCCCTCTCCCATGTGCTCGAGCCCCCTTCGAAATCCCTCCTTCTGTCTTCAAAATCAGCACCTCGATGGCCATAGTATCCCTCCCGGTGCTCCCACTCTGCACCTCTTGGCTCCACGACTCCATACCCATGTCTCTCTCCGTATCTCCCTCCTCTCTCCTCCCTCTGGAAAGGCTTCAGATGAGGTCTTCCTCTTCCCCCTTCCACGATTTCCACCTCTTCTTCCTCCTTACGGATTTCAGATTTGGTGTTTTTCACTTCGGGGCCCTTTGCCTCAGATGCCGCCGTTTGGGTTTGGAATTCCAACATCTTCCTCATCATATCCCGTAGATCGGCCACTTGCCCTTCCATGGAAGACATCCTTTCCTCCACGGTTTCCTTGATTAGGTTTATCTCCCCTTCGATCCTTTCTTCCAAAGCATCCACCTTTTTGGCCGCCATCGCAATCCGGAGTTTGCAGATTCACGAAATCTGATTTTTGAAGTCAAAAAACAGCAACTTCCCCCCCTTCCGGCCAAAAATCTGCTGCATGAATTTGCCGAAATCAGCCCTCCACCGGTCCCAAGACTTGCTCTGATACCAATTTGATAGGAAATACTTGAGTTCGCAAGTAATCCTACCGGATCTACTTGAGTTCGCAAGCAACCCTAAGCAAAATTGATAAAAAAAACAGCGGGAAAACACAATAATTTGGAGCAAATCAAACTAGGAACGATAGATTGCGACTTGGAAATAAAGCAAGCAAATGCGAAAGCAAGATACAAGAGATCCTCAATTCGAGAGGAGGATCGTCTCTCCCAATTCTCTAGACAAGATCGTCTAGAACCCAAGCCTCCAAAGAAACCCTAATTTCAATCAAACAAAACCTAAAACAGCCCTAATCCCTCCTCCTTCTCTTTAATATCAAAACTTTCCTAAAACAAATCCCTCCTAAGCCCAAACCGCCCCCTCCTTTCAAATTTCAAACCCTCTATTTGAGGTGGGGCCCACTTGTGGGCGGGATTAAGAGGAGGCGGAAAGCCTCCGCCTCCTATACACCTGAACCGGCTGGGCCGGTTCAGGTTGAACCGGTACATCATACTACCAATATTCCAAATCAATATCGAGGAGAGGCTGTCTTGATAGTTTCATATCTCATTAACTGAATGCCATCAAGAGCATCAAATTCAAAGCCCCTTGCCTAATTCTCCTTGAAACATAGCCCACGAGAAGACTTATCCCCATTATTTCTCTTAAATCTTTAGGCGTTCTATATTTTTTCATACTCCACCTCATGAATGTAGCAAACTTGACTCAAAAGACATTAAAGGAGTCTATATTAGTTATTCTCTGAACCAATGGTATAAATATTACCATCCAAAAAACAACAAAGTTTATACTTTTAGGATGTAACATTCTTTAAAAACCAATTCTTCTTTTCCAAAACACATTAAAGGGGATAATTGTAATACTCTTCATGAATATGAGTTTTTTATCCATGTCACTAATTTCCAAGCTCCATCTCTCTCTAATCTATCTGAAATTCAAAACCCTGATTAGACTGAAAATTCTTTACATTTAAGATGCAAATGCATAATCTATACTTGACACTAGGAACATCCAACTAGTATTAGCGAACCAAGCATTCTTTCACAAAAAATTCACCCGTCTGAACCAATCTTTGATCATCATTCACAAGATGACACTAATTATGATCTTGATATCCTGATTGCTCATAGGGAAGATATAAGAATAATGAAATCATGCACAAAATATTCAATTAATGAATACATCTCTTACAACAACTTATCTTCTCAATTTAAGGTTTCTACAATTAACTTTTTACTATGAACATTCCTAACAACATTAAAGAAGTATTGATACCTGAATGAAAAGATGCTACTCATGAAGAATGAAGCGACAACCAATGTGAGTATCTATAGCCTTTCATTGACCATTTTAAAAGGAATTCACTGATAAAAGAACAAGTATTAGGTCACTAACACTTTATATTACTAAATAATTGATCGTATATGGTTATGCTACCTCTAAGAGGATGGGGGTAGGACCTTCACAATTGAGATTCATAAGGGATTAGATAACACTTGCCATTCTAGCCTAAGATGGTAGCAAAAAAAGGAGCTAGCTACTATTGATTAAATATAATTTGAGATTGCATTAATCTGCTAAAATATGCTATGAATGATAAATGCATGGTAACACAATGCTCATGCTATTAAACTTGAAAAGAATGACATATGGTAATTCTCGATCTTACCAAAAGAGAAGAAATTTGTTGGATGCAACTGATTTCAACATAAAATATAAGGTTGATAGGAGCATTGAAAGATACAAAGTTCTATTAGGTGCAAAAGAATTTACTCAAACTTATGCTATTGATTATCAGAAAACCTTTATACTAGTTGCTAAGATTAACTTTGTCTGAGTCATTCTTTCTCTAGTAGTTCTTGATTGGCCTCTTCACCAACTAGATGCCAAAGTGCCTTTTAAATGAAAATATTGCAGTGAATATGATTATTCATCCTATATTCGATACTGCTAACAACAAAGATGAAGTTCATAAATTTGAGAAATTCTTATATGTCTTAAAAGAAATCTCCAAAAGATTGGTTAAGGAGATATAAAATTACAATTAAAAAATATGGATATTCTCAAGAGCAGGTTGGATCATATCTTATTTCAAAAAATTACCATCATAATTATTTATGTGAGTAAAAGCTTAAAATAGTCCCCCGACTATTGATAAATGTCCAATTTAATCCTTAAGTTTCGCATTGCCCTATTTTAGTCCCTAGACTATTAGAAATTTAGTCAATTTAGTCCCAGAACCTAAAATATGAGTTAAAGTAAACTCTAAAATTAAATATGAAGGATAGTTTAGGTATTATAAGTAAATATGAGATTACATTGTTCTACTTTATCATTTAATAAATTATAGTATATAATTAATCTTAGTGCATAATAAAGATGAATAAATAATTGAAAAAAAATTAAAAGAAAAATCTAACATTGCACTTCTTTAACATATTTTAATAATTTTATAGATTATGTAGTAGATTAAAAATTATTAAAATAAATTTATTTTATATTAAAATATAATTTTTTTTCACAATTTATTCACCCTTATTATGTACTAGATTAAATATATATACTATAATTTATTAAATGATAAAATAGAGCAAAGTAAGCAATGTAATCTAATATTCACTTGTAAATATCTAAAATATCCTTCATATTTAAATTTGAAGTTAATTTTAACTCTTATTTTAGGCTTTGAGACTAAATTGACTCAATTTCTAATAATCAAAGGACTAAAATGAGGCAATACGAAACTCTGGGACTAAATTGGATATTTATCAATAGTCGGGGGACTATTTTGAGCTTTTTCTCTTATTTATGTAGATGATATTATCCTAACAGGTAATGATGAGGTAGAAGTCAATAAACTGAAAGAGATTGTATCACATGAATTTAAAACTAAAGATCTGGGAATCTTAAAATATTTCCTGGATATGAAAATAGCAAGACCAATGAAAGGAATTCTCTGGATCTTTTAAAAGAAACTAAAATGATGAAACTCGCAAAGACTCATATGGATCCTATTAACAAAATAGGATCAAAAGGTGACATTCTCTAATTTGATAAAAAAGGTACCAGTGCCTGGTTGGAAAACTTACTTATCTCTCTCATATTCGTCCTAATATATGCTAACCCTGCCAATGTGGTGAGCCTATTTATGAATAGGCCATATAAAGAACACTTTGTTACACTATACATGACATTAAGGTATCTAAAACAGACCAAAAAAAAGTATATTTTTCGTGTTTTGTCTATCTTAATAATTTCTTTAATTCTAGGATTAGCAATTAATCCATTTTTACTACTATAAATATGTAACATTCTTGGAATAAAAAAATGTGATTCAAGTTTTCTCTTCTATTTCTCTTTTTTATACTGTCTCTTGTTTTAACCATAAGAAAGCAGTTGTTTGGCTCTTTTTGGTGAAAAAAATCAATGATATCTACAACTTTGAAAACTGTTATTTTCCATAATTCTTTCACGATTAATTTTATAAAATCCCAAACAGACCATAAGTTGAGAACATGTTATGTTTGGTCACCTTGGGTTCTGATATCTTAACACCATCTAATTCCTTGAAGCTTTTAACAAGAAAATCCCGCCGTTCCTGGAAAGCTTTCACCATTGTAGCAACAACTTCACCTCCTGCATAGCCCATACCAAGGGCTGCAAGCCCTGCTTTCTGTGAAATGCTGCTAGCACCAGATGTAGACTGTAATCAGCCCAGGAAAACATCTAGTCAGTTTCCGGGTAATATTGGAACAGTATAATAGTTCAAATAATCTGTTATGCAACTGAGTAAAGGATAACAAGTTAAATAAGAAAACAAAATGACACATACGCGTTAAGTGAATCATAAGAGCTGTTTAATTTCTGGAATACAAACTTATTCCTTCTTTACAAATTTCAGACTTCCAGAAGTAACATTTGAAGTTCAGGAGAAGTTGCAGTAGATAAATTATAAAAAAAAAATCCCTATCAAAGGATCAGCAGCGGGTCCTTATGTTCGTATGTTATGGTTGTCATTTCAATTAACAATGGACAATCAATATAGAGGCATCATTGGTGTATTTCATTTATGATAGGAAATACTTGTATGTAGATCTCAAGTTTTCCTATCAATCTTTGGAAAACAGCAAGAAAACTCCACAAGAATCCACACAAAAACAGTAGATAATTGGTATTACTTGATGAAATAGAAACGGAAAATAGCAAGATACAGTTGATCCTCAATTCAAGAGGAGGATCGATCTCTCCCAAATTCTCTAGATGCCGTTAGAGCCCAAAGGAAACCTAAACCTAAAAGATCTCAAATTTCAGCCAAATTCAAGCTGCCCTAATCCTAGGAAAATAAACTATTTAATGCATACAAATCAAAAGAAAATCCCTAAACAGTCCCTACATTCAAATTTCCCTCCCAAATCTCTCAAAAATCCTTCCTAAAATGCTTCGTTTGCTTCGGCGGCTCTCGCGGCATCCACAGAAGGCGGAAACGCTCCGCTGTTTCACCCGTAAGCCGGTCCCGCCTAGACCGGCTGGACCGGTCTAACAATACTCCCCTCCCAAAGATCCACCTTGTCCGCAAGGTGGAAAGACGACACCCTCCTCCATTCATTCTTGATCGCAAACGGTAAGAACCTGAAGAGTTCGGTGCTTACACCTGTTGCCAGGTGTATACCTCTCGTCACATCGGAAACAGATCCCCTTCGCCCTCTTCTCCTGTAATTCTGTTTCTGTGAGCTTCTTGAAGTTGTCCCCAGGTCTTCCTCCGGTAGTCTTCTCCTTCGAAGTCTCCCTAAGAGTATCTGGTGTTGGTTCCTTGGGTGTCAAAAAGGTGGTGGTCATCCTATTTGAGCCTCCTAAACTGCTGCCTCCCATTTCTCTCTCTAGGTGCCTCTGATCCTCCACCAACTGAGCTAGCTCCATAGCCTCTCCCAAGTCACGGGCCTCATTACTCTAACCGCTACCCGGATCTCTGATGTCAGTCCCTTCATAAAATTTCCCTCTAGCACTATCTCAGGAAGGCAGTCCAATCGGCTAGCAAGGTACTCGAATCTCTCCCGGTACTCCGTCACTGAACCCTCCTGTGTCAAGGCGAAGAACTGCTCATAGAAGTCTCCTCCCCTGCCAGTTCGGAAACGTTCTACCAAGCAATCCTTGAACTCTCTCCAACTTCGTATGGGTCGTCGCATGTCCCTCCACTGATACCAAGAAAAAATCTTCCCTTCCAAACATAGGCCCGCCGCCGTCAGTCTCTCCTCCTCTGTCAACCCATTGACGGCGAAATATCTTTCTACCTTGTTGATCCACCCATGTGCATCCTCCTCCGCAAAGATTGGCATCTTTAGTTTCCTCACCCTTGAGTCACACCAGTTTCTCCTAAATCCTCCATAACCTCCCATTTCTCGAAGAGGAGGTGCTCCTCAATTGTCACGATCTTCCCTCCGGCAATCATACCCAAACCCTTCATCAAAATCCACTATTCTTCTTTCAAAATCAGCACCACGGCGATCGAAATCATTCCCTCTCCTTTCAAATTCAGCACCCCTTCTTGCGTAGCCAATGCTCATCTCCTCTCTAGAAAGTGGTTCTAGAGGAGGCATTCTGTCTTCTCCCTCCAGGATCTCCACTTCTGGATTTTCCCTTCCCCTAACCGTGTTAGGGTTCCCATCTCTTCCATGGCCGCCGGTAGTTTCCTTTGCTTCCGATGTCACCGGTTTGATTTTGGCTTCAAGCAATTTCTTTAACATGTCTTCCACCGCAGCGAACTTTTCATCCATCTTTTCATTGACGGATGCAATCTGATTTTGAAAATCAGCAATCTTCTCCTCAAAATGTGCTTTGAGTTGCCCAAGTTCTCCCTCCAAAACTTCGACCTTCCTTCCGGCCATTGGTTCTCCCTTCGATCGACGTGCTCTAATACCAATTTGACAGGAAACACTTGTAGATCTCAAGTTTTCCTATCAATCTTCGAAAAACAGCAAAAAAACTCCACAAGAATCCACACAAAAACACAAAAACAGTAGATAATTGGTATTACTTGATGAAATAGAAACAGAAAATAGCAAGATACAATTGATCCTCAATTCGAGAGGAGGATCAATCTCTCCCAAATTCTCTAGATGCCGCTAGAGCCCAAAGGAAACCTAAACCTAAAAGATCTCAAATTTCAGCCAATTTCAAGATGCCCTAACCCTAGGAAAACAAACTATTTAATGAATACAAATCAAAAGGAAATCCCTAAACAGTCCCTACATTCAAATTCCCCTCCCAAATCCCTCAAAAATCCTTCCTAAAATGCTTCGTTTTCTTCAGCGGCTCTCGCGGCATCTACAGGAGGCGGAAACACTCCGCTATTTCGCCCGTATGCCGGTCACGCCTGGACTGGCTGGACCGGTGCAGTGGACCGGTCTAACAATTTATTAATAATTTAATATTACGAGAAAAAAAATAAATTATGAAGAGAAATGGAAAAAATCCTTAGGGGTCCTAATTTCCTTAGGCAGTGGATTTTTTATTAATATAATTGGATTTAATCTTCAACAATTGATTTGGAAGCTTTCAAAGTACAAACTGCAATGATTGCAGGTTAAGCGATGGAGGTGGTGTGGTGCCCTGCAGTTTATTAAGTTCCAACATCAATTTCAGTATGCTGCCATAGTATTTGTTCCACATGAATTCGTTGGTTTTGTCAGCTTACTGATTTGGAATTATATGGTTCCTCGTTACTGCTGCCCCCGTCTTTTAATGGCTTAAAATTTGCGGTAATTTTTGGCATTATCCTTTTATTTGTAGTAATGTAAAGGGTTGTGGTTTGCGGTTTATATAGAAAATAAGATTGCGGCTGATTTTTTTCAGGAAATTTTAAAATATGAAGAGCTGTGGGATAAATTAAGCTCTAAATTTTTCGTTATATGTAATAAACTAAGCTGATTTTTTGCCGCAAGTACCTACTGACTTAGAGGTGAGAAATCTTTAAATAGATGTTTAAGATATATTAATTACTATTTTTGTGGAATAAAAATAGAGAAATGAATCAAAATGATCCCTCAACTCTTTGTGAGGGACCAAAATAGTCCTCAACTCTTCTGAGGGACTACTTTGGTCCCTTAACTCTTTAAAATGATATCTTTTTGATCCTAATATCTAATGTTGAAGTTACAACAACAACAATAAGCTTTTTTCCCACTATGTGGGGTTGGCTACATGAATCATTTTTCTCCATTGTGTCATGTTAAAAGTCAAATTCTCGTATAAATCTAATAAAGAAAGATCATTTCTAATATTTTCTAACCAAGTCTTTTTAGGTCTACCTCTACCTTTCTTAACCTAAGTTAAATCTAATACCTCTACTTTCCTAACCGGGTCATCGGAAGGCCGCCGTTTTATGTGACCAAACCATCTAAGGCGACTCTCTCTAGTCTTATCTTCCATTGGAGCTACTCCAACCTTTTCACATATATGCTCATTTCATATCCTATCTCTAAGGGTAAAGCCATTCATCCACCAGAGCATCCTCATCTCTGCAACACTTAACTTAGCATTATGCTTCTCTTTTAATGGCTAACATTCGACCCAATAAAGCATTGCAGGTCTCACCATCATCTTATAGGATTTTCCCTTAAGTTTGAGGGGGACTTTTCTATCACACAACAAGCCTGATGCATTCCTCCACTTTAACCATCCAAAACAATAAATCCAAAATATCTAAAACGTATACTCTTATTAATGACTTGATCGCCCAAAGTCACAATCCCCTCACTAGGTCTATTACTACTAAAATTACACTCCATATATTCCGTTTTAGATCTACTCAAGCAAAAACCTTTAGACTCTAAGGTTGACCTCCATAATTTAAGTTTACCTTCAACTCCCTCTCTAGTCTTATCAAAAAGAAGAATATCATCAGCAAAAAGCATACACCAAGGTACATCCTCTTGCACATGTCTAGTGAGAACATCCATGACTAAAGCAAAAAAGATAAGGGCTTAAGGCTGATCCTTGATGTAATCCAACCGAAATAGGAAAATACTTGGTCAAACAATCTTGTGTTTGAACACAAGTAATAGCTCCTGCATACATATCTTTAATGATTTAAATATAAGTGTTATTAACTCCTTTCTTTTCAAAAACTCTTCATAGCACTTCTCTTGGAACTTTATCATATGCTTTTTCTAAATCAATAAATATCATATGTAGATCCTCCTTATTCTCTCTATATTTCTCCATCAAACCTCTCAATAAATGTATGACTTCCAAAGTAGACCTACCCAGCATAAATCCAAATTGATTTTGAGAAACATTAGTATCTCACCGCAACCTACACTCTATAACTCTCTCCCATAGTTTTAAAGTATAACACATCAACTTAATTCCTCTATAATTCACACAATCTTGTGCATCACCTTTATTCTTAAAAATAGGAATTAACACACTCATTCTCCACTCATCTGGCATCTTTTTAGTCTTCAAAACAATATTAAAAATTTTAGTAAGCCAAGAAATTTCTTCTCCTAAGCATTTCCACATCTCTATTGGAATATGATAGGAAATACTTGGATTCAAGTATTCCTATCACTCCAGGAGAGGAAAACAGCGAGAAAACCGCTGTTTTCAGCAGTAAAACAGTAGAAATCAGCGGAAAACAATAAGAAAAATGAGAGATCTCAAAGGAAAACACTTGTATTTCACTAGCAGATGAATAAAACAAAGCGAAGATACAATATTCTTCAACTCGAGAGGAAGAACAACTCTCCAAATCTCCGGCAACGCCAAGAGCCCAAGAACACCAACCCTAGATCTCAACTTACATTCAAAATCAAGATAACCCTAATTCCCCTCCCCCCTAGCCCCTAATTAACTTCAAAGGAATCATACAAAATCCCTAAACAGGCCCCCTATTCAAACATTCCCTCCAAAAATTTATTCAATCCTTGCTTGGGCCCCTTGCTGGTTCCGCCTGGGTCCGCCCCCTGTGCTGGTTCCGCCTATGGCCACCATGAATGCTTTTAAAATCATCTACCTCTCTACCAACATGTCAATTTAACTCTCCTCCAATAAAAACTCTTTCTTCAATAGATATATTTTGTATTAATTCTTCTAATTCATTTCAAAATTTTAATTTTGAACTCATATCCAAACCTACTTGAGGAGTATAAGCACTTATAATATTAACAATTTTAGCATCAACAACAATCTTTAAAGATATAATTCTATCTCCAATTCTATTAATTTTTTATAACATTATCCTTTAAACTGTTATCTATAATCACACATACACAATTTCTAATACGACTCCTACCCGAATACCATAGTTTAAATCCTAAACTATCAATCTCCTTAGCCTTCTCTTCAACCCATTTAGTTTCCTGAATGCACAGAATATTTATCTTCCAATAAATCATAATATCTATTAATTCCATTAATTTTTCCTATAAAGGAACCAATATTCCAAATTCCTATCCTAACTTTAGTTTCATGGACTAGCTTCTTTACCCACATCCGTCCTTGATGTAGGAACCCTTGTCTATTTAACATTGCACCCGGGTGCTGGTGCAGCGGCTCTTGCACACTTATCGCTGTATTCAGGCCATACAGCACGTCACTTCTAGGGGACGCCCTAGCATTAACATAATTTTTTAAGGAATTCATGTCATGATTATTCTACAAGTTTTACGCTGGTTGTCGACTACCTAATGCAACCCTCCACTTTTTTCATCCAGGACTTGGGACCTGGCAATGACAGTGTTAAATATTTAACATCTAATATTGAAGTTAATGATGTTAAATATAAAGGTATTTTGGTCATTGTTTAATTAAACATTTATTAAATATAATTTTCAAGTAATTATAATTTTTCTAAAAATTTTATTAAATATTTCTTTAATTGAAAAAAATTAATAATAATTTTATATTTTTAATTTCAAAAATTTGTCGTATTTTATAAAATATGATATTTATTAATTTAGAGAAATCAAATGCAAATAAATGTTATTTCCAATTTAGTCACACATATTTTTATCAACCATATTTTATAAACTATGACTACAACAAAAACATCAAGCCTTTATCTCACTACATGGGGTCGGCTACATGAAACATTTTTTCTCCATTGTGTCCGATTAAGAGTCAAATTCACATTTAGATCTAATAAAGAAAGGTCATTTCTAATATTTTCTAACCAAGTCTTTTTAGGTCATTTTATAAACTATGACTAAAATTTTTTTAAATTAAAATTAAAATTATTATTATTATTTTATTAAAAATGTTTAATAAATTTTTTTAGAAAAATTATAATTATATGAAAATTACATTTAATAAATATTTAATTAAAAAAATAATCAAAATACCCTTACATTTAACACCAATAACTCGAACATTAGATGTTAGGACCAAAAAGGTCTTATTTTAAAGCGTTAAGGGACCAAATTGATCCCTCAAAAAAGTTGGGGACCATTTTGATCCCTCACAAAGAGTTGAGGGACCATTTTGATCCTTTTCTCAATAAAAATAATTCTTAGACTTTCAATCTTTTATGTGATAAAAGAATGTGTGATTCATTCAAATGTAGTACAAACATGACTACTTAATTCTAGAGGAAGCCAACTCTTTGTATTAATGTGAGCATTAGAAATGAATATTCATAAATTTTTTTATTGACCTAATTTCTTCTACCTAACTTATTATTGTCTTCCTCCGGCTCATGATTTTCTTCAAATTTGATTTTTGAGATTTTAATTATGGTGAATAAATTGCAAGTGATTGCTAATTTTTTGTTGTTTGAATTTATCATTGATTTCTTACAATTTGTCCGATCATTACATTATCGTTTGAGTTATAGTTCTCATAGTTGCTAATTTGAACTTCCAGAAAGCAAATTATTGGTTTAGTTAGAGGTTTTATGATATATGAATCTTAAGTTCACTTGTTTAATTTACATAAGTCACATCATTCTAATTTAATTAGAAAATCTAAAGACTCAACCTTCATCAAATGTAAAATATATGTAAAATAAATATGGTATATGTCCAGCTACATTCATATGAGATTTTCGAAAAAAAAAGGAACTATGAAGTAAACTAAACTAAACCTCAGTTTCTTTCAAAACAAACACTAGAAAATTAACTTTGCATTCACATTATTTATTTTACATCACCGTTTCACTCAATCAAACACCACCTTAATGTGAAGGGGTCTTAGAACGATTACTTGAGTAAGTATACAATTTTGATTAGCATAAAAGTGAAAATCTCAATAAAAAAAATACTAAACAATCAAGGATAACTCGAGTGACAGTTATATGAATAGTGGATTATTGTACAAATAGAAGATAATAGATGAGTATAGCAATTAAAGAATATAGGCCCCTCAAAGGCTTTGTGAGAGGACAAAAACAATGCAGACCAAAAGAAAAGTTTAAGTAGGTTAATAAACTAATTATTTATATAAAGTAAGAATTGAGAAACTTCCATAAACTATGGGGAGAACATAAAAAAAAGAAATATTTAGAGGTCGTGAAATCACTTACTATGTAATTTTTAATTTTTAATTTTTATATTTTGATATGATTAGCCAACCCCATGCAGTAGGATAAAAGCTTGATGTTGTTGTATATTTTGACATGAAATAAAATATATTTGATAGCTTAAATATAGCTTATTTTTATTTTTTAATTGAATATCTAATAAGTTTGTTCGTGTGATGGTGGCGGCAGTCGTCGGAGGAGTGACAATGGCAACAACAGTCGGTAATGGTAGTGGCAGATGTCGATGATGGTGGTTGCAACGGCTATCCATGGTTTGATGGCTGCTGTTTTAAAAACACTCAAAACAATTAAAAGTTGTTTTGAGTATTTTGAAAACATAGCTTAATTTCTTTTTTAAAAATAAAAATAGGAAAAATATAATAAATAAACATACTTTAAAAAATAAAAACAAAAAGACAATTGATGCCAAACAAGCCCTTGCTGTTGGAGTATGAATAAAAGAAGAAAATGAATAAAACAAAGGTGCAAGGGTTACGTGTAAGACCAAACCAAACATAGATTTGGTTCTTAAGTTAAATTAGGATAAATTGCAAGTGAATACTTAAATTATAATTGTCAGATGAGGATCAATTACTACCATAAAACATAGGGAGAAAGTGAAAAAAGAACGTATTTAGCTATTGTTTGAGCACCTCGTGAAGAATAGAAAAAATAAAAGAAATGAACAAGGGTTAGCTGGAAGACCAACGTTAACATAGTTTTGGTTCATAAGTGATATTACGATAAATATCGAGTGCATGCTTAAATTAATCATTGTCAAATGAGGATCCAATATCTAACGCCAAATAATGGGTTAAGGTTGACCATGATTATGATTATCAGATCATTCTTGGCAGATGCTTATCTTTTTGTACTTTGGCAGATGCTTATCATTTTTACTTTGGCAGCATTCCTCATGCAACCATTTTTTTTTCTTTTACAAATAAAAAATAAGATGAAAAATAGCCAGAATGTTCTCTTTAAATTTATATCAAGATTTTTCCTTATTCAATATGGATGCACAATCACCACACCAGAAACATAATTAGTACTATTGCAGTAAGGGCAGACTATTGGGCTATGATGGCCAGAGCAATCATCACTGTCGTTTCAGAAGGAACCTACCCAGCAATAGTAAAGAACCGGTTTAGCAAATTAAAGTTGGAAGCAAACTTAAGGATTTAAACATTATCAGAAGCATGGTCGTGGACATCCTTCATAATTTTCCATCATCAACATTTGGGATCTAAAATTAATTTAAGTGTTGCAAAGATGAGGATGCTTAGGTGTATGAGTGGCTTTACACTTAGAGAGAATGCAAAATGAAAATATATGTGAGAAGGTTGAAGTAGCACCATTGGCAAATAAGATTAGAGAAAATCGCCTTAGATGGTTTGGTCACATAAAACGTCAGCCTTCTGATGACTAGTTTATGAGAGTAGATGTATTAGATCAGGCCTATATTAAGAAAGACAAAAATAGACCTAAAAAAGACTTGGTTGGAAAGCATGAGAAATGATATTTTTTATCATATTTAAATAAGAATCAAACTCTTAATATGACACAATGGAGAAAAGAGATTAATGTAGCTGACCCCGCACAGTGAGATAGCTTGATGATGTTGTGTTGGCTCAAGAAAAATGGCACGAATGCGTGAATCCCGCTTCGCAGCTGTAGGATTCCATTTCGCTTAAGTCAGATTAGAATTAACCAGATTTCCTCTGAGGGTAGTCAGGGTTTAATTAGATCTGGGGTCCTTACTTCCCATGAGCGCAAGCACTCATAGTTAATTACCTCTCTTAATACGTAAAAGAGAACTCTCGATTAAGGATGAATAAATTTTAGGTGATTAGTCTCAATTATGGGGAAAATAGAGGTAGACCCGATCAAGATCCCATGGTTCCGTCGTCCCGGGTATACTGTAGGTCTCAGTCTACCAACACTACAATCATTGACCGTAATGTCCAGGGAATCTGATTAGCAGCTATGGGTTGCCTCCTCTCAGGGATCCCGAGTAGATTGAGATGGTTAGGTTTGTGTTTTTTTAATTTTATTTGAGTTTTGGGGCTTACATCCATTAGAATGCCCAAAAGTTGATTTAATTTAGGAATTTGTAACTTCGTTTAGAAGTTACACATAAATTTGGATTTGGGTAGAGGCTTACAACTTTCATAGAAAATAGCCCGTATGTTTAATTTGGAGTGGGACTTACTGCTCAATTTACGAGTTGCCCAAAGATGGGTCTTACAACCGAACTCTACAGTAAGGCTGCCCAGAAGGGTTTAATTGTTTGGGTAGGTCTTATTTTTCCCTTAGGAAATTGCCTGAAAGCGGGACTTATAACCTAGTCCTATAGACTAGGATGCCCAGGGATTTATATGTTTTGTAGAAAATTTTAGAAATTTCACATGCTTTCAACATGGGATTAGTAACATAATTACTGTATTTCAAAGCATTATTTAAAGATGACATTCTCTCTTGAAGCTTTGATTTTTCAACAAGAGATGTCCGTGTGATTAGACTTAGGTAGGGACGTATGGCCTTTATTAAGGATAGTCCGAAGATTTTAGTTGGGTAGGTCTTATGGCTTCCTTAGAAGTTGTCTAATGATGGGTCTTACGACCTAGCCCTGTAAGCTAAGTGGCCCATGTTGTGGGTCTTATAACCAAGTCCTATAGATTAGGATGCTCGAGTGAGGGGTCTAGGGTTGTATTATTGCCTAAACATTTCCCTCAGAGATCGGACTTATGGCTTCTATTAGAAGTTGCCGGATGTTTTAATTTGGGGTTAGGGTTTAGGTTGATTTTACCTAAAACTTTCCCCTAGGGTCGGGCTTACATCTTTCCTATGAAAGCTGCCGGGTAGTGGGTCTTACAACTAAGTTCTTATAAACAAGGCTGCCCAGAGATTTTGTTTATTTGAGTAGACTGTAGTTGCTTGTACAATGTTTGGGGATTTGTTTTGTACTTGTTTGAGTTGGTTTGAGTTTGTGATTTTGACACTTCGGGGTTTTGACACTAGCATCAATGTTTTCAGTTGTTTTATGCTCGTAGTCTTTTCCTTACTGCAGTAGTTTGTTACTTGTTTTTTCAGTACTTTCCTTGCAGTAGTTAGATTACTTTTTAGCATTGATCTTCATTTGTGATGTGCTAACTTTTGTTCTATTTATTTGCAGGTACGTGGTACTTGCAGCAGTTCAGGAGGCTTGCAGATAGTTGCAGAAGCTCGTACAAAATGGATCTTTGGAGAGCTTATGTTTGTTGATTTGAGAGGAGTTTTGTAAAGTTTTGAGAGTTTCAGTTTGTGTTGTGAGGATTTTTATACATGAGTTTGTAGAGTTTTATTGAGTTTGAGAGTTGGAGGGTTGTGTTGGTTGAGTTTGCTTGTATAATTAGTGGAAAATGTTACTTCTCTTCCTGCATTTTCTTTTATAATTTGACTAATCAATTAATCAACATAAATTTTCTAGTTAATTATATTATTCTCAATTTTAAAACTTTCGAATTTTCAAAACTCTCGGATTTAAAATGCTCTTAGATTTTAAATTAACCAACTAATTTCAATTCATCAATTAATTTTTATAAGTCAATTAATATCAATTAGTTAGTTCATTAGCTAGAGGAAGAGAGATAGTATTTTGACAGTCAATGATCTCTAATATTTCAAAAAAAAGAGGAACATCATTTGAAATGCCACAACAATTCAAAGTTTTCCAACCAATGTTATCTATGTTGGAGTCTCTTTAATGAGAGGTCTCATTTAAAGATATTTGAAACACTTCAAGCTATTTATCGGATCGAAATAACATCCCAAAAGCTCTCAATTAATTAATTATCTTAATTGATTTTTTAATTAAATATTAACTAACTAAATTAGTTAATTAATATTTAAAGATGATTTTAACATTTTAATTGACATTCAAATTGAATTGCCCCTTTAAACGAGAAAATTTCGGCAACCTCCCGGCGTCCCCTCCCCGGCGCTAGGAGGTAAGGGAGGGCACTTGCCCTAATTTCTTCCTACCCGAACCTAAGGTCAACGGTGTAGGGTCTTCAAATTTACAAAACCATCCGCCCAGATCTAAGATCGATGGCACGGGTCTTCAATTTCAAATCATTCCGGCCGGACCTAAGGTACGACGGCCCGGGGTCTTTAAATTTAAAACCATCCGCCCGGATCTGAGATCACGGCACGGGTCTTCAATTTGAACATTCCTGACCAGACCTAAGGTCGACGGTGCAGGTCTTCAACACTTGTTTGAAAGTCTTTTTTTTTCTTTTATTATTATTATTATTTTTATATAATATTATATAAAAATAATAGATTTATAATATGCATAAATAAATATAAAAAAAATTTAATAAATAAAAATGAGTGGAGTTGGCTCGGGTAGTAGTCGAAGGAACACAGTCGAGCAGTAATAAAGGAACCGAAGGAACGACTTGTGCAATCTCTACCTCCTGTTAAGCAACGAAGTCGAATCAGCAATGAAGGAGCCGAGAGGCGACGCGTGCAATCTCTCCACTTCCTGTGGAGCAGAAGTCGAACAACAACAAAGGAGCGGAAGAGGCAACGCGTGCAACCTTCGCCTCCTGCGAAGTGACGAAGCCGAACAGCGTCGGGGGGGGGGAGTTGGGGTCGATCGTGTAGGAGGCAAAGTCGGACAGTAATGAAGGAACCGAAGAGCGACTCGTGAGATCTCTCTTACTCCTGCGAAGCAACGAAGTCGGACAGCAAGGAGGAGTCAAAGGAGCGACTCGTGCGGTTCCTCCCTTCTTGCGAACCGAAGCCGAATAGCAACGACGAAAAGGCAAGATGAAGAGCGAACCCTAGACTCCTTACGAAGCAACGAAGTTGAACAGCGACGTTGGAGTCGAAGGAGCAAGGCGAGCGAACGTTTTTTTTTTCCCGATCGTTTCTTCCGATCATTTTAAAGAAGCTTGATGTTATTTCATTTCGAACGAAGGGTCGCTGCGTTTGGAGGCAAACCGCGCGATGTGGGACCGGATCGGAGGCAGGTATGTTGCTTCGATTTTTTTTTATGGTCAACATGTTGTTGTTGTTGTAACATTTGGGATCAAAATTGATTAAGAAAACAATGTTATTTTTGCTATCATCTAGTGAAGCCAGAAATTATTACTAAAGTAATCCTAAAGCTTTGTTTATTTCCATATAAGCAGCTATGTCTCGTATATAGTGGAGGCAGAAGATTCAGGATTCTCTTCTTAAATAAGGTTTCATTTAGCTTTTTAAAAAAAAAAAAAAAGGGTTTCATTTAGCTTCATAAGAAACAATAATTTTAAGTCGGTGGTATTAAAAATACCTGGCTTTGGATCTTCCCACAAGCTGTGACAAAGTGCTTAGGGCAGGCAAGATATCCAAGTCTCCAACCAGTCATTGCAAAAGCCTGAAAACAATCATCTACACTTAAGAATATTGACCTGCAATTCACATATAGGCTTAAGCATAATCTCACTCATCTAATTCAAATATATAATTCTCGCATGCTTCATGCCTTCTGAACAGAAAATTTTAACAGAAATATGCTTAGGATAGATAGCTAAGATCCTGGCGTTAAGAGGAAATAACAAGCATATCATCAGGTAAAAATAAGTTTAAACTCTTTAATTGGCCATCAAACAGTAGAGTTCCACGTTCTTTTCTATTAATAAGATGCGAAACCAAATAGTTGACTTCGTACAAAATCAGAATAGGTTGTTCTCGATCATCATCATCATAATCATTAGCCATATGACACCATAGGCTCTTCAGGAACAAAAATAAATAAATAAATATTCAATGCCTTAATGAAGCTGTATACCTTCGAAAATCCATTGACAGTCAAGGTTCTCTCCCACATGTCAGGCAATGAAGCAAAACTCGTGTGCTTTGCTGGAGGGTAAATGATATGCTCATATATCTCATCAGACAAAACCTGTACAGCAATAGGTCGAGTTAAGCAATTCCTAGTGAAACCATAAGTTAAAACATCAATCAAACATACATAAAGTAATACGAATGAACATTCCAGAAAACTTACCAGGAGCCTAGGATGTTTTCTAACAATATCAGCTATCTCCTCAAGCAGCTCTTGGTGATAAACGGATCCCGTTGGATTGGATGGCGAGCAAAGAATGAGCAGCCTTGATTTCTCATTAAGTTTTGAGGCAAGAACTTTTGGTTTCAAGAGAAAATTATCTAATATGTCTGTAGGGATAATCACTGGTGTTGCATCAGCTAGCCTAGCCATCTCAGGGTAGCTAACCCAGAATGGTGCCGGAATTATAACCTATATAAAGTAATGAATAATTAGAACTGTAAGATATGAAGAATCAAGTATCATATAAACTTTCAATGAACAGAGGAAGTTAACACAAATATCCACAGAAGAAAGCATTCATATAATACCGAAAGGGAATATTCGGTACAATCTCTTCACATGGTAATCTAGAATATGCAAGCTTAAGCCTCATCATCTGATTTCTGAGGAACTTTTATCCAGTAATACTAATCACTTTCTATTGTATAAGTTAGAATTCAGGCCAGCTGGACCTGGACCCAACTTTTACCTTTTAGATAAAATATTTAGTTGGAGGTTGATGCCTAAGGAATCACCTACCATTATTTCAAGGATTGGAGATTTCAACGAAAAATGGAGTAGCATGCCTCTTTCTCCTTCATTTTCGCAAGATTGTTTCTTTCTAAGCTCTCTAATTCTGCATCTTCTTGAAGTAGTTTGTTGTGAACTCAGAACATCATTAATCTAGATATTATTTTGAGCATTTAGTTAGTTGGGATACTAATTAGTCAGTCGGTGTAAGCCTTGCATTTTATAAATACCACCATTTAGAGAGGGTGAGAATAGGAAATAAATAAATCAAGCTTTCTTTTCTTGGATTAGTTTCTTCTTTTCATTCATAATTTTGAGAGTTTGACCTCAAAATACTCGAATATGATCTAGGATACTATTAATGGTGCTTTCATTGCATCATCCAGTAGATCTTCTTCTTATTGAGATTACACCGTCATCCATGTGCCAAATCCTCCTATCACCATACACCTATATTCTCTTCCTGATCTCAAGCACCACTGTCTCAATAAAAAGATCTACCTTTAGGACTTGTATCTCTTCTATTTTGCTTGAAACCAATGCACAACCACCATCCACCACCTACAATTCTCAATGTCATCACTTCCTACCACCTCAGATCTCCACACCATCCAAGCAATCACGATGTAATTCACATATCACTCAGACATGATCCAGACAAAACAAGATACATCTTGACACATCATAAATTTATCGCATTTTCACCATATTAATGTGGTCATGACTAGTCAAACATGATGACATTCTACATAACACATTCTCTGTATGATCACAAGTGTCGCACTATGGTTTCGATCTCCGTCTAATATTATGTCATGTTGCGATTGCAATTCTTGTTTGATTGAGCATGTCAAGACGCAATTCCAATCTATATCCAATTACACATGCTACGTTGTTATCGCATCTTTTGTCTAATCGTGACAACTATGTGATGCATGCAATCAGATGTAATATGCAAACGAGATAAGACTAGGGCTAAGATTTTAGCTCGAACATTGAAAATAGTCCAAATATTTAATTAATTTTTGTCTTAGATCGAACAAAATGAGCCGGGCCACGAGCTAAATTTTTTTCTCTGTCCAATTTCACGCCATGGGTGGATCTGCTCAAACAAGCCTAAAATCAGATCAAAAATGTTTTTATTCATAAAATTATTTATCATTTATATATAGTATAGTTGAGTAGAATTCCAACAACAATATTTGATTGCCTGAGTGGTACGCTTTTCTCTTTTTCATCCTATGGCTCGGGTTTAAAACTTGCTTTCGCAATTAATTTTCACTCAATAAATTCGAGTTGGCTCAATCAAAACAAGCCAACTCAGGCTTGATTTGTAAGGCTACAATGGGTTGAGAAACTCCATTTGAGCCAGTTTGAAATTAGGCTCATGAAATCAAAACAAACCAAATCAAGCTTGATTCAATTTTGATCTGATCCTGCTCAAAATCAAATGAATCGATCCATGATCGATTTCGAACCATGGCCCAATCCATTGAGCCAATTTCAAGCTAACCCCGGATCAGCTCGAAATCAGATTGTTCATAGCCTTAGATGCAACATGAAATGGATGGAGAATGTGACCACTTGGATTCCACCAAATTTGACATCACATTATTTTATCAATGTGGCAGGTAATGTAACAAATTTGCGATGTGCTAAAACTTGTTATGTAATGTTAGGATAAAGTCGAAGTAATGTGTGAATGACGTCGTGATTGCCTTAAATGCAAGTCAAATGTGATGACTCAAAGGTCAAGCACAATGCATGAATTATGTTCAACTTGATGAGTAGCGAACTCAAAATTATTGGGTGTGTGTGGCATCATATAAATAATCCAATAATGATGAATTGGCCAACAAACTACATTAGTGTGTGTGCTAATATAAACTAGGTCAAAATGGGGGGTGACTCAAATATATCAAAACTAACATGTAGGCTAGGATCAACCGAGTCAATGCAAAATGACTTGCATGTGTTGGATCTAGTGTGAGTGTTAGAATCATCCGAGTGTGGGGAATTCAATTGGGTCTAGTGCGAGTGTGTGCTAGACTCAACGAATAGAAGTATGAGTAGATGACTAGGATGTGGCCATCATCAAAGATATAAGTGTTCAGATTATTGTTTATGCGTTAGCAGTACCACAATGATCAAACAAAAATGCAACCCAATTCAGCCAAAGTGTGTGTGGAGGTTGAGCTAGCAAGTGCAACAAAAGTGATGTCAACATTTCTCTTTCATTGCTGTATTAATTTCTTTATGCATGTTTATGTATAAGCAAAACATTTGGAATAGAATTTTGGTGAAACTACAATTTGAAACAATTAAATAAATCTGGGAACTAAATTTTCATTACCTCAAAATTTCAGCAAATTCCAAAATCATTCTGAGAAGAATTTGCTAAAATTAGAACTGTATAACAAGTTAATTAGTCAAATATTCAATATGATATTGCAGCATCATCAAGCAGGTGAGCCGTGAATTTTAGCACGATAGATAACCAGATAAAATGCACAGGCAGCGGCATCAAGTACATATTCAAACTCATATAATTCCGTAGAAGATCAAGACATGCATATAATTCAATTAATTAGGCACGTTATCTCTCTCTCCTAAGTTTGCAGGGAAAAGATTCAGCATAATGAAGTAAACTAGAAAAATAGGAAAATTCGAAAGGCCCTCCTTAATTATTTAAAGAAAGACTGAAATTTCACCTCATCGCCTGGCGAACAAACACCCAGTACAGCCTGCATGATGCACTGCTTTGCTCCATTGCTGACCAAGATCTCGTCCGGCTTATAAGTCAAACCATTCTCCTCTGCCATCACAAAATCGTCAACATTCAAACACCCTGACATACCCATCAAACACCGATCCAATTGAACCAAAAGCAAGAAAAAAGCCACTCAGACCTTCCAGCTTACGGCAAATAGCTTTCCTAAGCTCCAGGGTCCCGGCATTTGGGGTATACCTTGTGTAGCCCTCACGAATCGCATTGACACCAGCCTAAACCAAGTCTCAAATCAGCCGAAATCACAAAGATCGAGTCCTTAACCACAAGTGATGCGAGATGCGTGAATCGAGATCTACCTCAGCGATGACAGCCGGGGTGTCAAAATCAGGCTCTCCGGCGGCGAGACGGATGACGGGGACGCCAGCCTGGACAAGCGCAGTGGCCTGATCAGTGATAGCCATAGTCTTGGAGGGCTTGACGGCGTTAACCCGAGGGCTCACCGATAGATCAAGCGAAGCCATATGATCTGAAGAGGGCTCCAGGCTCGCCACGGCCCTGAGCGAACCGGAGCATCGCTTAGGGCTGTGGTAAGCAACGGATCTCGGGGCGTCGATCCAGGACGAGGAAGCGGATGAGCGTAGTAAGACAGAAGAGCGAAAGGAGGAGGGAGTGGAAGAGGAGGTGAGCGTGGCCTCCATTTCAGGGATTCGAATCAGACGGGCACGAGCAGGAATCCAGGAGGACGGGTAAAGCTGGTATTTATAGGGCAGTTACAAACGCAGAGCAGGAGGGAGACTGCACTGCTGGTTGGTGTTTTCCACCAACCCTCTCCTCATGCCAATTGCCGAACACTCCACCTACTGTCACCAACCAATTTTTAGTTGTGCTTTAAATTAACCGACTTAGGAGAGCGCCAATTACTTCCAACTTTATTCATTTATTTCTTAATAAGTTTATAATTAAAATTGAAAATGATTTGAATTTTAAAATTTAATTTATTTTTTTTTTTTCAAATTTGTGTTGCGATAATTTTTTAGTGAAGTCTTAGTAATGTTAATTTTTTAATTTGACTAAAAAATATTAAAATGATTATTTAGTTATTAGATTTAAATGAGAATGTGACTCTTAATAAAACATAATAGAGCAAAAAAATTCATGTAGTCAATCTCCGTAGTAAGATAAAGGCTTGATGTTGTTACTATTGTTAGTAATGTTAATTAATTAAATATATAATTTTATCAATTTATATATATAATTCTATAAATTTTAATTAAAATTAGAAGTTCAAGAAATTAAATATAATTATTGAAGTGATATTTCCATCTTTTATATCACTAATAACACATAAGATAAAAAAGCGTGGTTGTTCAAAGGTAGCTTCTCTCTAATCTCTCTCTCTCTCTGTGATGATTTTTCTATTGCATTTTCTGCACCTGAAGACTATGAGAAGGTCTAGATGGGTAGTCCATATTTTCTTTTGGGTTGGCCCTTTATCCTACAAAAAATGGTCGCCTTCCTTCATTCCTAAGAGACAATAGTTTACTGCTATCCCTCTATGCATCAAGATTCTCGATTTGTTGTTAACCTACTAGAACCCATAGGGTATCTCAAAGATTGCTAGCTTCATAGAAAACCCTCTTGTTGTTGATAAGCTCACGGCTGAGAAATATCACTACGGTTTGTGTCCAAATTGACTGCAAATCTCAATTGCTTGATGAAATTCCTATCTCTGTGGTTGGGAAGACACATATCCTCAAAATTCATTATGACTAGAAACCAACCCCTTGTGATGGATGTGGATTATTTGAGCATACATCAAACTTATGTCATCTTACACCTCATGATAATCCCCCTATGGAGACTACAAATCGAGGAAGTAGCATTAGCAAGAAACCTCATGTGAAACCCCTTAAGTAAAAAAAGCTAAACTCTTAAACATCGAGGCGCCTTTTCATGTAATGGCTGAAACTTCCGTAAGAAACTCTGCAGTTAAGCGTGCTCATCCCAGAGCAGTTTTGAGATAGGTGACCTATTGAGAAGTTACACCAATATGACAAAATTGTGAGGCTTTTAAGCCAAAGCGGACAATATCTCGATAGTTAAGAGTTTGGGTTGTTACAAATGCTATCAGAGCAATACACCGACTTGAAGATGAGAAACCTACTGGGAAGTTACACCAACAGGATAAAACCGTGATGCTCTCATGCCAAAGCGGACAATATCTCGATAGTTAAGAGTTTGGGTTGTTACACCTCAGGGTAATCGTACTTGAGAGGATAATGATTTTAAAACCTCTAATCCGAATGTCTAAGAGCAGGGCTCATATCAGCAAAGCACTACCCAATTACAAAACCAACTAGGCTACACCTCAAATCCCTTGAAGACTGAATTGTTGAATCAGGCCAAACCTTTAGAGGACCAAGCAGATTCAGCTTTACTTGTTGATTCCACTGCTTCTTCATCAAATGATATCAACACCATTCCAAACCTAAATTCTCAGTCCAAAGATCTGGCTATTACACTGACCCTCCCTTTGGTTGTGAAACCCCTTAAATAAAACATGATATATATTTTTGAGCAACACATGTTTCGATGTTTGAAAATAGAGGTAAATGATATATCACTAAAAAATTCACTTAATAGTTAGGAATCTCAGTACAATATTTGTATTGGTAACTTTAGAAACTAAATTTAAGTTCATTTGAACTCTAATTTTAAGGAACTTATAGTCAAATTCAATGTCTTAAAAAGATGAAGCAAATAATAACAAAATTAACATGATGTGAATTTAAATGATTCCAAATCAAATAACTAAAATATGGTTGAAAATTTCATGATGTTAATTTAAAAATCAAACAATCTCTGAATCTTGCGTACTTATAGTCAAAATGAGCATCTCAAAGAGAGAAATCCAACAAGCCAATATCACTCAATTCCGAGATTGTTAAGGTAATTAAATAATGAAAGAATGGTCTATTATCAAAAGAACCAACACGGATCATCAGATAAAGTATTTTGAGATTTTGATTAAATTTATTAAAATGTCTCTCTAACAACTATAAATAAACTCTCATTCTTCACATGAGATGGACCTAGGAGTTGAACTTGGACCATGAGCTAAATTTAGAGGGCTTTTAAAGATATTAAGGACTCTAGAGCTCTACCAGATGTTCGACACATATGATCACCACCATCAATCATCATTGCCCATCCATTGACATCCAATCGTCGCCACTCGACTATCATCTTCTATCCAACATCAGTTGTGCACCATCGCCAAACAATCGTCACCCGACTACCATCAAATGATCTTCATCTCTTAACTACGATCATTATCCTCTTCTATTTCTCCAGCAATCTCTATTACAAACACAGGAGGCCAAATTAGTGTTCATGACTTTATAATCTCATAAAAATAGCATGATAATGAGCCAAACTTATGTTTTTTTTTTCCAATCTTCTTACAAAATTAAAATTTTAATTTTTCGTTCTACCATTGAGAATATTCTAACAAAGATCAAATAGTAAGCTTAGAGAAGACTTCTACGCTGCAAGATGCCTAGAAGAAGACCATTACAAAGCATATGACATTGTACGAAAAGGCCTCATTCTACACTAGGCTAGTGAAGATTGACAAAAGACCTCAATAGTTGCTTCACCCATTTGTCTCCCCCTTTCAAAAGGACAAGCATTTAAGAAATTCCATCATTTTTGTTGCAGATGGCCTGTTTGATAATATTAAGTCATTATTGATACATCATCAGAAATTTATATTGATCTTGCGTGAATCTCAAGACAAATTTGTTTTGGAAATCTCCGAAATCAAATCCGGGACCATCCAAACTCCGATTTCAGCAAACATATAGTCAAACTAAACATCTCGAAAAGACGAACCCAACGACACTGAATTCCACCCAATCCGAGGCCCAATGGATCCAAATCGAAGACCCAAAGTGCATTTGGAAGGTTTAAACAATAAATTGGATGACCAAACGATTGTTGACCTCCATATATGTGGTATGGTTAATGTAAGCAAAGTAGAGGGTGATCGATTATTGTTGGTAGACAAGATATCATTCACAATAAAGATCGGAGTGTCTCGATCATGATGATATGATTCAAACTTTGTCCGATTACAAAATGTATCACATCGATGCATTCATGACATTGATTTTACCAAGGAGGAGTTGTTTATATGCGATTCAATCGAGCGACAATTTATTAGTAAACACGAAATAGCGAATATTGCCCAAATGACCTTTAATCATTAAATAGACTATGCCGATGTGATCAGAGCATCGAGTTTATCTAAGTGGGGATCCCTTGCAATCAAATCGAACATAGGCTATCGAAATCGACAGACTACAGGCGGAATATTACTCGACGTTGTGAGAACGTCATTCGTTTGCAAAACGAATTTCGCCGTTGAGTTCAGAATGTCAAAAATATCAAGAAATGACTGTAATATTGCATAGGTCCTTGTACGGGCCAAATATAAAAATTATATGAGTTACGATGTGACGACATACAAATTAAAATATAAAATTTGTCAACAAATGTGGCACTAACAATGTATATTAAGAAACACAAGAAATAAAAAATTGTCCCGGAGATTTGAACGTTAAATTTAAATTTAAAGTACAAAATTAATAATAATTTCTTTTTTTTTGTTTTGTTAATTAAAAAAAACATTAAATTATTCATCATTTATTATATCCAGCTAAATGTATATATTCATCTTTAATTATCCATTAGATTGTTAGAATACTTTTACAAGTTATTATAATTATGACGTTTTAAATGAAGTGTCAGAAAACAGTAATATAATTGGATTTATTCTATAGATAAGATTTTATTCTACAGTTATTTTTCATTATGTTTATTTAACTCCAATATGCTCCACCTATTCCCTAATGCATTCCAACCTCTCCTGATTTTCTGCCACCTGCTCTGTTTCAAAATTCCAAAGTGGCCTCTGCATGTGTATCACCGCCTTCTCGTCTGCCTCCGAATCTATCCATTCAGGCCCAGTTCTTCTCAGAACTCCCACACGCAAGACTTTCCAAAAAACAAAAAAAAAAAAGAAACTTCTCAGCCGCACCCAGCTCCATTTCTTATGCTCTTCTCACAAAAATCCCCAAAACCTCTCGTTTCCTCCACTTCTCCCAATTGATCTTCCAAAACTCCTGTTGCCGTGAAACCTCCAAGCTGCCAACTCCCAAGCCACATATCCTCTCGCGTGAAATCAAGCTCGCTCACGCCTTAGTCCTTCTCACACCTCAAACCATTTCCTTCTGCTCTTGTCTCCTCCAACAGTGGCCCGAGCTCCACTCCCTTCCTCCCAAACAGCAGCTATCAGCTCCTCAACTCCCTCAACCGTATACTCACCTCCTTGCTCCCGTCGCCGACGACCTGCAGCTCCACTCAGATTACACACAAAACCACTTCTACTCCAAAGTCCAACCCATTTTTTAAAATCCAGCAACAGCAAACCCAACATTCCCCACAGCCTGTCCGACCCCTTTACTGTGCCGACCGAACTCCGAATCCAGTTCTCCCTCACAACCTCTGTTCAATCGCCTCTCTGCCAACCAAACCTTATTTTTCTCTATATTCAAATATATTTGTATATATATAAAAAGAGGGAAAATCATAATAAATAAAAAAATCAAAAGTCAAATAAAAAAAAAATCTCTCTTTTGTAGCCTCGCGGCAAATCTATGCCGTCGTCGTCGCCTTACTCGCCCGTCAAGGTATAACATTCGTCAAACTCTAAAAACTCAAATTCTGTTTTCGATGCTTGCGATGCAACGAGCAAACCCCCTCATACACGCTTTTTCTTAGCACAGTGGGAGGGAGCTGGGTGCAGCACTTGCGGCGAGGCGGGTAAGCCATATGCGCACTTTTCTTAGCACGGCGGGGTAAAACCTAAATATTCGTGCGTGCTTTCATGCCGGCAGAGAAATTTGCTAGTTTACATGCAAGTATCCCAAAGACTCGTATACGCCTTTCTTAATGTGGTGTGATTGAAGACCACAGCCGCAGTATCACCCGATACCGATCATGCACATCTTTCTTGGCATGATGAGTAGGCTTAGAATTCCGATAGATGCACCTACACGGGAGAGACGTGCTACCAAAATTTTGGCCGGAAGGAAAATTTGAACAAAATATTTTTAAAGAATTCTTGAACATGTTTGAAATAATTTTGGAGAATTATTAAACTTAAATTTAAAAGTTAAATAAATAAAAAACATATATTCTTCATCAGAACAAAATCTCATAAATTTTTTTAATTAAAAAAAATATCTTTATCACCACTCATTTTTAGCTTGAAGAATATCTTCTAAAGAAATACAAATTTCACTATCATATGAATGGTGATAAACATGCCATGTAGAAATTTATATGGAGGGTTTTATGTCTGATATGTGAAGTCCTTGGAATATTTTTCCAATTAAACTAATCCTATAGCAAATGACTTTCCCATATTAAATAAAATTTGCTACTATGCATGTTTCTTACATATCAATTACAATGAATCATACCCAAAGAATCAAATCCCCATAGCTTCTTGCCTATCAAGTTACCATGATTATGATCATAATGAGCAAGACTATTCTAAATATCATCAATAGCAAGCAAGCATGTGGCAGCAAATACCAAGCCATTGGAAGAAGAAAATAAAAAGTGAAAGAAAGATGAGTTTGATTTCTTTGTCTTTGTCATGAGAATGTTATTGCCTTAAAGAATATCATGATGCCAGCACAGAACAACTCAAACTCGTTATTAATATGCTTGGCACAATAAGTGATAATGATATTGGGTTCATAGACAACCTAAAAGTTTTTTTTTTTTTTATTGAAGTCTCTATCATATACTCCTGGAATTCCTCTTAATGCAACCAGATCAACAACATGTTTACAAGCGGACATAAGGGGTTTGTAGGCCCCTAAATGAAATTTTTGTGCACATCCCAATGATAATCACTTGCACGAAAAATCATATTTGAATATTTTGAAGTGCCCCCTCCTGCATTAAAATAGAATTTTCCAAATTTAAATATGCAGCATCGAGTAGGGTGCTGACGCCTCTAGGATGCGTGTAGCAGCCTTGGGAAGCAAGCAACTACCCCGAGAAGAGTGATACCGCCTTAAGAAGCGAGTTACCATCTCGAGAAGCGTACATATTAATATAATAAGAATTTTAAAATCCGCATGGGCCCCGATGAGTATAATGTATATACACACGTGATGTCTGAGGATACTGTGCGGGTCAAAAGTGAACCTAAGTTCAAATCTAATCCTCCTGTTCGAATGAACTGGAGTTGACATGACTTGAACTACTAACAAATACACAGTCATAGCGTCGACCGGAGTATTTGATTTTATAAGTTCATATTAGACATTCAAGGTCTATTAAAAGAAATGTTCACTACTAAAAGTATAAAATCGATATTAAAACTAATATTCTGTTAACATTCGAATAGAATTGATACCATTTAAATAACAAATATACAAACTATTTAAATCCCCGATGATGGCCATATTGAAAATTATCTCAACTGGAGGGGACCTCAAACATTTAAAATGCTCCCAAATTTCAAAAGTAAATCATGTTTGAAATGAAATCTCGATAAAAATATAAAAACTCAAATTTTACAATATTCAAATATTCAACTAAATTTTATTATTTAAAACTTAAAGCAACAAATCATACATAATCCGCAAATGTTTGTTAAGGATGATAAATTTAAGAATAACTTCAGCTCACAAAGAGATAAAAATCTAATTGAGTGTATCACTGCGATTCATTCTCAAATGACCTCTCGCTAGTGGGGACGTGGCATGTGCACTATGACCGGGTGATTTTGCTGCAAAATAGCATCACTATATCACAGTTACGGTCAAAGCCTGTATGCTCCCCAATAAGTAAAAGCCACTTGAGTAATGAATCATAGGGTGTACTCAATAAGGCATAAAGCTTTCTGTTAGCTAAGTTTGACTGAACTTTGTTTCCTTAAACATGCATCCACCATAAGTCCATAGGGTACGTACCACTGGACGAAGCAACCCATGGCTGCTGACAAGGATCCTTCGATCATATTGGGTCGACTACCCCTATGACTAAGTAGATTAGGGACCATGACGACCCAGGATGACGGAACCATGAGATCTTGATCGGGTTCGTCATCATTTCCCTCACAGTCTGCTTTAAGTATAAAAATAATAAATGTTATAATTCTAAAAAATTTCACATGCTACTACTACATGCTAGGTATTTCATACATATTTAATGACTAGCCTTAATCGAAAGTGCTCTCTCGTCATCAGGAGGGGTAATTAACCATAGGTGCTTGCGCCTATGGAAAACCTAGAATCAGATTATAAAGTCCTTATAAAATGAGGGCAAAATCTCTGGGTAGTGCTTTATCCCAAAGTCAATATGCCTTTTAAAAATTTGACCCGAAACATCGTTAAAAGTCTATTAAAAAAGTGGAGATTGGGGCGCAAATTTTTAGAGCCCACAACGATTTTCAAACAAGACATATATATAGTTGAATCGAGCAGCTTGACGAGATGAATCCAACGAGCCCAAGATCGTCGAATTCTGATGTCATTAAGATACTCAAATACTCGATAAATGATCCACGATCAAGGGAGTCGATATCAGCCATCTATTCTAAACACTCCCAACATGCCCTTGATCTTCTCCCTATTTACTAGTCATGTTACTTCCAAAAAGTTATAAATAGATCCCTCATTCTTTATTGAGGGGAACCCAAGCAAGAAAGAGAAGGAAGAGAGAGAAATTAGAATTCTCTTGGCACCAAATTCCTCCTCCTCGGCCACTAACCGTTGCCTAACTATCGCCGGACTTCTGCTCGACCACCAACTGTCATCGGACTTCTGCCAAACCACCAGTTGTCGCCCAACTTCCGACCAACCACCAGTTGTCGTCGGACTTCCGCCCGCCCACCAACTGACGCTGGATTTTCACTTGACCACCGAACGCCGTTGGACTTTAGTTCGATCCATGTTCGTCACAAGATTTCAACCTGACGATTGACTGTTGTAATCTGATCGTCTTCAGTCTTAAGTACGAACCAATCATTTGTAATATATTCAAACAATAGTGAAATCATTTCAACTAGGCATGGCCCTGTGATTTTTTCCTTAAGGATTTTCCACGTAAAAAATTATGTTGTTTCTCCGTTTGTGAGCTGGATACTAGTGCAACGCTAAGAAATAAAATTTGATAATTTACCACCGTGAATATTCTAGCCCATAACAATTATTATTTAAAAAAAATGTCTTATTATTAGTCATTTATCTTAGTGCTCTATAGGAGGATGATAAAAAATGCACTCCAATAATAGCATGAATGAGTACATCATCCATCGATCTCGCAGCAAGTCTACTATCATAATTTACCCATTTAACTTTCTCATTTATGAAATTTAATATTAATATTTTCTAAATATGGAATAGAAGATGCTACCCCTCATGAGTTCAATCCTAAAGTATGGATGCCTGCTAAGAGGGGTGACCAAATGCACATAGTTATGATGGTCATGTTGAAGATAACACATGATTGGGTTTCAATATCTCCAAGAGATATTTAAAGAGAGCCAATTTGAGAGCTCTTAGAAATCATACAGTTAATGTTGAATGACTTGCAACAAGAAGATAAATGAAATTGAGATGTCGCTATGTCCATATTCATGCATCATTGATGGTCCCACTTGGAACTTTCATCCATTGAAGGACTAATAATATATTTAACATATTCATGCATCAATCCCACTTGATGCATGATTGGTAACATTAAAGGACTATTTAATGGGCGCATGCCATTTTTCTTACACAACCATCAATCCCACTTGACAATTTTTATTTCTTGTGATAACAATGGGCTACCTAAACGAGAGGACAATTAGATAAAGTCAGTCACAAGCAGAGAAGTCAATTAGATAAAGATTCATATGAATGTGTAAGACTTTGTTTGAGATAGCTTTCTTATTGTTTTGTAAAGCAACTTTTTTTTTTTAGAAAGCAGTAAGCAAGCTGTCCCAAACGAAACCTAAAACACCCTTTAGAAAAGCTGTTTAGTTCCTATTAATCATTTTGTCCCAACATTATAGCCAGGCTGCTTTACTATACAGCTACAACAATAGCCTATGTAACTATATAAGCAATAAATTAAACTTTTTCAAAAGAATACAAATGAAATATAAGACAGTGAATAAAGATGACAACAAGACTGAAAAATAAAAATGTTTAATAATTAAATATAAGATAAATGAATTCATCAGCTGTCAAAGAAACTATGCTATATAAGGCATACATGAAGAAGATCCATAGTCTAATGGAAATAGAATATATATTAACAATCAGTTCTAAAAATACAACTGGGACTGAAGGCCTCTCCCTTCTTTTGACCACAATCAGGAAGAAAGAAAGGATGAATTCTCTATAAGACCGGATGCTGCTTTCATGAATTCATCACTTACGCCATAGTCGTTTGGCTCAAAGCTCAGAGTTGACAAATAACCAAGGCCATTATCACAAGTTTGGGTATCATATATAACACCATTATCAGAGTTTGAAGAGATGTAATATCCTATACCATCTTCTTCAACTCCAACCTTGTAGTCATTTCGATGCTCTGCTGATCCCGAGCCATAACAGCCTTCATCGGTTGGCAGCACAGGAGCATGTCCTTGGAACAAAGCTACATGCCCAAACAACTTGTCCTTCCTTGAAAATGTTGTTCCGCAAGAGCAAAGCCACTTATCAAGGCCACAATGCTTCTCATGAGTCTTAAGATCAGCTAGAACTGAGAATTTCTTGGTAAGGCACCTACCGCACATATAGCTTTTTTCACAGTGACTCCTCTTGTAATGGTTTCTAACACATAGTAGTGTCTTTAGAGGTTGAAAACTCTTGTGCTCTTTGTTCCTCTTGCACCCAACAAAGGGGCATGAGTACCTCTTGATAATAGTAGAGTCCGAGTCCTTCATTGGCTTGGCGAGGGCAGCTGGAGTCTTGTACTCATCACCATGGCCTCTCATATGCATTCGTAAGTTCGCATCTCTCTTAAATCCCTTCCCACATATTGAACAAAAGTGAGTATGTGGTGCCAAAATTTCCTCCTTTTCCAACTGTAAGACTTCGTAAGAACCCAGTGGAAGGTTATCGAGCTCGGCCCCATCTTCACTTTCCTTCACATCATGGTCTTCAATGTGATCTAACTCATGCAGTTCTCCATCGCAATCTCCTAGACTAGCAGATTTTTCCTTCTCCAAAGAAGTCTGCTCATTCTTTGGCAAAGGGGTGCCAACTTTCAAACTAGTTGAGGAACTAAATTTACTGCCAAATTGATCAGGAGGATGTTCGGAAGATAAGAGGTTTTTTCTAATGGATGGAAGAAGTTTTCCTGCTGTAGAGATCAAGTCAACTATAATAGAAGTGAGATCAGTAGTCACAATTTGCTGTTGAATGGCCAATTCATCTGGCCCGAGAGTGATTTCACTCTTCTCGTTAACAATGGAACCGATAATGCCCTGAACTTGGTGGATCTTCTGCTCAAGGAAAGATAGATTGTTGAGTATGGTCTTAACATCCCAATCACCAGTAGAATTCCTAACAATCTGACCACTGGAAGAGTTCAAGGGAAAGGATTGGATTTCTAAAGGCAGCAACCTAGAATTCTCAGCCTGGAGATTGAAATACAAACCATTAGAGCTCATTTGGGTGAAGGAATAATTCACATCAAGGTTTAAGGATGGATTGCTAGCAGAAGAGAGTGAACTTGCAGAAATTTCAGAAGGCCTCAGCTTATGTTCCATTTCAACTGAAGTCCAATCCAAAGCTTCTAGCAATTTCTAACTGATAAAAAAATAAATTATTTAGACAAAATCTAGAGCAAAACTGATACCCTAACCCTAGAAATAAATTTGAAACAAAATTAAACCAAAGGATAATTTGCTTTCTTGAAGAAAGATTTCGTTTTCATTCATTGATCACTACTTTCGAGAGATTTTAAACGAATTTTGGGTTTAAAATCAATATTAGATCCAGCCAAATGATGCAATCTAGCTAATTTCACCATCCTTGAAGACAAATCAGCAATAGAAGAAGATTTGGAAACAACAAAATCATATATTTAACAATACTCATTAGCAGGAAATGCAATAGCTAACAACAATTCCAGAAAATCATCCTAAAAAATTCATGGTTGCTTAATTTTCATTTATTAAAGAACAAACCAAGAGAAAACGGAGAAATTCTTCCAGGACTTACGGTAACGGAAGGGGATCAAATTCGAAGAAACACGGATGAAGGAGAGATCATCAAACAAGTAAAATAAAAGCATGAAAAAATCAAAGGGATGGAGATCCATCACCTCTCGCCTCCTGAGCAAGCTCTCCCACCTTCGCCTCGCAGTCTACTTTAACCTCTACCAGCTCCAGCATTATTGATCAGGCTGACGGAGAAGGTTATATTATATGTATGATGATTATGTAAGATAAAAAAGTTATATAATATTTTGATAATTTTTCATATATATATATATATATATATATATATATATATATATATATATATATATAATATTTTTTATCATATAAAAAAATAAAGAATCAATTATATGTATAGTATTCGAATGTTTTTCTATTTATTAAATTAATATTTAATTATCACTATTTACAATAATATCATCTAAAAATTAAAAAAAATCAAACAAAATTTCAACTGATAATTTTATTTTTATTAAATTTCAATAATTTGTAAAATTAATTTTTAAATTCTATGTAATAATTTTATGAATAAAAATTATTAGAATAGTATATGCATAAAACCCTTAATAGTATTTTATTTTTAAATATTGACTTTTAATATTTTATTACCTAATTTTTATTTATAATAATGTCATATATTTTTCTATCTTAAAATGAAATATCTCCTGAATATTTTATCTTAAATAGATACCAGAATACAACAAATGAATATGGAAAATGGAAGGAAAGTGAGGAGCACTAAATCAGGAATTCAAGCGAGAATATATATATATATATATATAGTTTAAAAGAGTGTTATTCATTTTTATTTGAAAAAAATTTATTAATTTATGACACCTAATAATTCAGAAAAATTATATTTTTTATATAGAACTTTTTTTTAATGATTTTAAAGTTGTGAGAAGACATTTATTTCATGTCTATTACCAATACTTTCTTTTTTTGCATAGTGTTTCACATAAAATACTTTCATTGGACACCAAGGAAATAACAAATTTTAATGAAATATTTTATTTTTATAGTTTTCTATTGATAAAAACAATACTATTTGAGATTTTTTTTTAATTTACTATGAAAAAATAAGAAAAAATTGACATATGATGGTATCAACTAGATATTTATTTATTTCATTTAAAATGTGGAATATCTAATATAATAGATGTGATCATAAAAATTCTAATTAATATGATTTATTCACTCTCTTGTCGCATTAATTTCTATTCCATCATGACCGGTGAAGGCATGATGTAATTCAAATTTCAACTTTGTTGGTTTGTCGCCTAAGACTAATTGAATCCGAAAGTCTCCCAAAAAAAGATGACTTTTCTTTTAAGACCATTCAAATAAGACATGTCACATCTTTTCTCTTAGTTGAATGAAGGAGATCGTCTAACTAACATAAGCACCGTTTCCGGCTCCATTTATCGCATATTAATTGGATCCTACTTTATTCCTCCAGAGAAAAAAAAAACTCGCCACTTTTTACACATGAAGTCAGGCTTCTAATGATTACAATCAAAATTGTGCACATGCTTTCGGATACTCTTTTTGCCTCTACCCCACGAGGAACTATTGCACCCAATTCAAGCATTAAAGAGTTTCTAGTAATCACTTCATGTATGGAGAAATTGTTGTGCAAGAGGATATCATGTTATCATGACATATCTAATTGTTCCCTACTTCATCCTCAAGATAGGTGGTCCATACTACCCATACCTACTCATGTCACTATTAGCCTTTGATCTATTGATATGGATTTAATCTCTATTGGCCTTCAGCTGACAAATGATTTCCATCTAGCTTGATATGCATCTCATGATCTTCTTTATACCTACACATTGAGAGTTCGATCATAAATGCACCTCATGTACCCCAGGAATAGAAATTCAAACCCTCTATGCCTCAAAGCCATGCAAGTAAAAATGTTTTGCATGCTTGTTGCATTAGTGCAACTTTAGCCAATCGACTAACTATGAATACCTCTTTTTTTTTCTTTTTAATGTACTTTTTTGTCTCATCAAGAACCAAACTCACTCTATAATGAAGAGATTCCTCGGAGTTGCAAGTGTTTGTAATAATTTCATCTTCATCTTCTTCTAAATTTTGGGAAGCTCTATGCTTCCCTCTATATTGGAAGTAAGCTTCTAAGGCCAAAATGACTTAAAATATGATGTGCACTTTTCTCCTCCTCTCTATGCACTTTCCCCTAAACACTAAACATATGAAAAAGAAGATAAAGTTCAAAAAAGACATCACAAAGAAGACAATATAAGCCAGCACACTTAAGATTGTGCAAGGAACTAAAGCCTTAAGGATAAGGTCTATTTATAGGAAAAAAATGGAAAACACAACTACCATATCACATCAGCATAATCATTCCACCACCCATTGATTGGATAAGAAAATCAAGACCCAACATCATTACTGATGCAGCATAAAGATAAAATGACATATAGTGATGAAGTCTAATTGCATAAATAATGATATTAATATAAAAAAACGTGTTGGCACAATGGAGGGTTAGATTTCTATCCCTTGTTTACTTGGTTGGCCACTTGGTCCACTTCCTTTAAATTATAAATATGAGACGATCAAGATCCTTTTTGGAAACTTCAATCTTAATGTAGAAGTTTACTCATCACAACAAGGACATAAGATTAATTGGAATCACTCTCCTTCCAAATAAAGCCAAAGTTGATATTTATTGTACATCAATTTTTTGCTTCAATATCACATCAGTCTCCTTCCTTTAATGTAATAGTTGACCAAGGCATGTCAATCCATGTAATGAAATATAATTGGCCCCAATAGTTTCATTACTAGCCAATGATGTTCACCATATGATTAGTCTAGGGTTTGTGCTTTCAAGCTCTATAAGTATGAAAAGGATCTAGTATTAAAATGAAAATTATAATTGCTAGTTTGCAGAACTTTGAAGAATGACTTGGGGACTCTTCTTCTCTTATAATTAATTTGGTGATCTTCTCCACCCCTATGAATATTTATAATTTTTTGGTGTGGTTGCAAATAATCTTAGATCTCTCTCTCTCTCTCTCTCTCTCTCTCTCTCTCTCTCTCTCTCTCTCTCTCTCTCTCTCTCTCTCTCTCTCACACACACACACACACACACACAATTTCATCCCACACCACCTTCAATGCATTCACCATACACCCTTTTCATTATAAGAGCATTTCTCACCACTATCCCTATCAATTCGTGAAGTCTGAGTAACATATCGTCATTGACTCGATTAAATCCTAATGTCATAGTTAAAGACCTACCTCACAATAATATTTATTTTCAAAGGTAAAGGCTAATTTCATCATCAAACATAATTTTTTAGTAAGATTTTGACTTTAGAGTGAAAACAAGAGTTATGAAAATCTAACAAAACCAGTTCCTCAAATAGAAGGTTTGTTTTTAATGCAACAACCTTTGCCCTGAAAATTGATTACATAACACAAATTGACTTCGCAATATGAGGTGGACTGCACAAATTAAAATTCTAAGAAGTAAGATATAAACTTATATTATAATCACAAATAACTTCAATGAAAAAATGAACATTTATTTCCTTAAAAATAAATATTTATTGCATCAAGAATAAATAAAAATATCTAAAAATTATGAAATTTAAACTAATACATTTTATCATAATTTTCTTTCTTAACAAGTTACATCAACCGAAGAACATCAAGATAAAAAAGAAGATTATATATATAAATAATTATTGGGAGGACAACTTGGACCATTAGATTTCAAACACTTAAACTTGTTGTATAAGGACATGGAAGCTCCTTAAATCACATAATGAAATCTTGTGTCAATAGTAACCTTGCATGGAAAGTCCTCACCTTGGATCAGCAAGTAGATAATGAATTCAACTCAAACAACAAATTGGCTCATCTTCAAAGTCTTTGAAAACTTCTTCATAAGGACAAGTTTTATCCTATGCTTGTCAACATCCCAGTTAATATACTGGACAAATCATATAGAAAGCTTGGCATGACTAATGGAAACTATAAGAGTGACCATCATTGCCTTCTCATTATAGATGTTAAATTCAAGACCCATTTTTACATTCTTTATATATTCTATTTGGCAAGCAATTCCTAAAATAGATTCAATGAGTTGTTATCCTAGACTTTCCCTTGGGCTACTTTATTATGGGATCAGTCTCTTTGGAATCTGCAATGCTCATAGTAGGAGTTTTGGACTCCTCTTAAACGAATGACAGCTCATATTCAACAACTTTGAGATTCAACTCCACACCAATAACAAATTCATCCTAATACTCCTCACTCCAATGAAATTTGTTCTATTCTTAACATCCCTCATACCCACACAAAAGTCACTTATCTTGGGATTCCTTTATCTATCAAGAAAGCTTGTCTTTCTGATTTCTCTTCTCTTCTGGATGTTATTGCTAACAAGCTTTCGGCTAGAAAGCAAAACTTCTTTCTTTTGCAGGAAGGTTACAATTTCTTCGATATACAATTTGGAATACAATAGTCTACTGAATTCGTGGTGCAATTATACCTAAGAGTTGTTGTAAGAAAATTGATAAACTTGCAGCTAGCTTTTTATACTCTGGAGATGCTTCAAGGAAACTACATCTCATATCTTGGAAAAATACTTGCAAGCCTAAAAAGGCTGGGGGATTGGGTCTACCTTCTATTAATGCAATTCGTTTTGCTTTCAACTACTCGGTTATCTATAGGATGTATAATTCTCAATCTACTCTAATTACCTGGTTCTCCCACAAGTATTGTTCCCCTTGGAAACCAGCTCAATCTTTGGCATTCCCAATGTGAAAAAGTATTTGTGATACTGTTAACAAAGTGAAAGGGAGTTTTGTTTTTAATGTCACTGCTAATTCTCCTATCTCTCAGATGCGGGATCACTGGTCTAATGGGGCTGCTTATCCGATCTCCCTAATCACACTGATATTTTTAATGCTTTCTCTGCTTACTCTAACCTCTCGGTTATGTTGGAGTCTAATGGGTAAAATATTCCTACTGCGGTTCACGATCCCATCCGTAGGCTTATTCTCTCTGTCCCCATTCATTTTGATGCTGCGGTTTTGTTATGGAAAAGTGGGAAGATTGGTTGTTATGGTGATTTCTTACTTGATTTTTATTCGAATGAAAGGGAGGTAACCTGGCACAAAACGGTGTGGCATAAACATGCTGCTACCCATTTTTCTATTTTTGATTGGTTGAGCTTAGTTGGTGGGCTTAAAATGTCTGATGTTTTGATCAAGAAGAACATTTTGGTGAATCCTATATGCTGCTTATGTAATGCCAATTCTGAAAGTATATCTCACCTATTTTTTGAATGTGATTACACCTACTCTATTATCTCTGACCTTATCCCCTGCCTTACAACTTTTCTATTGCGCCCAAATTTACATCATATTGTTAATTTGCTTGGAGACATGAATCTTAATCTGTTGGGCAAATCTTCCTTCTACCCGATGTTGCTTTGTTGTTCTATCTGCTACTTATGGAGGGAGAGGAATGCAAGAAAGTTTGGCAATAAGTTCTGTAGCAACGCTACTACTCATATCATTATCATCAAAGCTATTTCTCTTAAAATTGCTAGCTGGAAGAATGGGCAAAATTTTAAAGATATTCTTAATGTCTCCTATTAGTGAGTCTGATATGTCTCTGGCTATTTCGTTCTTTCCGATGTTGCTTTGGTGCTCTGGCTGTGCTATCGGATTGCTCACTAGTTCTGGATGGTTTCTGTTATTATCATTTTGGTTAATCAGATGTTTTCTGTGGTGTTGGGCTTGGTTCCAATTGTTTTTGCTGATGTGGGTGTTGTGCTTCTCGAGTCGGAAGCTTTAGGATTATGTTTCGGAAGGGGATATCCTCACGGATTTGATTGCCTTCGCTATGTCGTTGATGGGCTGATTTCCTATTTATGGATGAGTTTTTTTATGCCTTGGACGATGATGTTTACCCGTTCCGTTTTCCCTTTGGACAGTCTTCGGGCAACCAAGGGTGCCAATTTAATCTAAATCTACAGTTAAGTCTGCGGTTGATCACTTTTTGTTTCTGAGTCCTGGCATTTTGCTTTCGCTATTATTTCTGTTTTTCTCCATCTTTTACCTGATGTATTTTTTGGTGTAGCAATCCTTGGACTGTTGCTTTTGAGCCTTTGCTCAATTTTTATCTAAGCATTGTTTGCTCCCCTGGTTTTTTTCTTTGTAATTTTTTCTTGTTCATTACTTGGTTAATGAATGGGCTTTGCCCCTAATTTTCCCAAAAAAAAAAACAATTTCTTCTGCAAAAGCACACAAGTCATCCCTTACAACATTCTCCTTGTTGATAGCCCCCTCTTCAATGAAGACTTCCTTAGAAGCATTATCTTTGACATTTCTCCCAACACATGACTTAGATGCTGTCATTTTCAATTGAAGTCACCCCATGCATTGGAAGAGTTGCATCCCATGCTTATTAAGGGGTGTTTGAGATCAACTAAAAGATAAGTTCTTTGCAGATGTCAAATTTTGGTTTGAGTGATAGAAATTTTGTTTTAGTAAATTTTTTGTTCTTTTTCATTTGTGGTTCTGAATCATAGGGTGCCCTGCATATGATAAGAGTGATGCATATTTCACGAGTCTGTTTTAGGAAAAATTGTTCTATGCGGAAGCCGAATCCGGTCCGGATACCTAAGCCCGTAGCTCGGTACTGTGGCTCGTTATTGCTAACGTGGCTCATTATAATTGATATCCAGATATAAAGCTGCGTTCGACGTCCGCACAGAATAATCTCTCCTATTTTTTGCATTGTTTTATGTACAGAGCTTTTCCAATTGTCTGGCTGAAGGTAAAGCTTCAGTTTTTTTTTTTTTTTTTTTTTTTTTTTTTTTTTTTTTTTTTTTGTGAGCTGGAAATCATGTTATTGCATTAAATTCTACTATATGAGCTTGATGTCAGCCAGCCTCACGAAATTAATTTTGGGAAGTAGGGGAAAACTAATTCAATCATTGCAAAAATAATAAAAAACACAAAAGAAAATCACTACTTATATTCCTTTTGTAGTATTTTTCTTTAAGTTGGTGCTATTCCAGCTCTCCTTAGTGCAATCATTCTTTATTTTACGGCACATCTATAGTAAAATTTTCATATTTTTCATGCTCAATTTAGTTATTAATGATTTTTTTAATGCCTCATATTTAGCATAATATAATAAAATTGTTCTAATTATAATTTTATGAAATTTATCTTTAAATTTTCATGATATTCTCCTGTTTCATTGCACTCTTATGGCACTTCTTCATTTAAACAACCTTCCAGTAACTCTTTAAAGTATTTCTTCACCAATACTCCTATTGTTTTATAAAATGAATTCAAGTCACTCAAACGTATCTCACCTGAGCTTCACTTTATTTTCCATCAATACTAAATTATAATTATCAATTATTTATCATATATCGAATCTTTGTTATACGAAACGAGCATATCCGTGAAAAGGTTGGAGTAGCTCCAGTGACAGATAAGATTAGAGAGAGTCGCCTTAGATGATTTGGTCATATAAAACGGCGGCATTCCGATGACCCTGTTAGGAGAGTAGATGTATCAGATTTGGCCTATATTAAGAAAGGCAGAAGTAGATCTAAAAAGACTCGGTTAGAAAATATTAGGAATGACCTTTCTTTATTAGATTTATATGTGTGAATCTAAGCTTGTTATATTCATACAAGCTTGAAGAACATTTACACTTGAAATTTTGAGCTTAAAATATATATAATTGATTACGTCGTGACTCTCTAAGTTGGTGGTGTCATTCACACAGGTTGGAATGCAAAATTCTTCATTGGGTGTTGTCTTAGCAACAGCACACTTTTCGACTTCACTAGTGGCGTTGCCTCCTGCTTTCAGCTGTGATCATGAACATCATGGGGAGCAGTTTAGGGTTTATTAGGAGATATATTGAACCTGAGGATGACAAGAAAGCCAGTGCACAAACGAATGAAAACTGACTTCCTTCTGTCAGTGTTCCTTCCAGTAATTAATATATGCAAATGGCAGAAGTTTTAGCCTTGGTATCAACTGTTTTAAAAAGATCTTGTTTGTTTTTTCGCTTCTCATATGAATAGATCAATGTCCAAATATAAGTTGGTGGATCAATGTTGCTCCATGTTTTAGTTGATTTTGTCTCTAGTTTCCATGCAATGCTAACACAATTAGTCCTCCTCCATTAACTGGCAGATAATTAATAAGATAGCAGCCACATAGACTATCTGATTCTATTTCAGAATTATTCTCAAGCTGGAAGGTAATGGGATGGATATCTTAAACTTGTGAATGTGATGCAAATGTGAAGTATTTAATAATTATAAACACAAATTATGTATGATGATACCACTTTACTTGCCCCTTTATGATTTGTAAAACATGTCTATGATGATGTTGCTCTTGAGTATAGAATCTGTTCTCTAATATTTTGATTGTCCTTGGTGGGTATGATTTGTAATTGCTACTAGTTTTTTCGATTCAGTTCTTGAATTTCGGAGTTCATCTGAATCTTATTCCGAATTTCAACTTGCTTCAATTCCTTTGTCAGCACATTAGTTTGAAAACTCACTGTTATTACTGTTGGTTTTGCTCATTTGCAGCAAAACGCTATAACTTTTACCAAACCACTAGTTCTTATCTACTCGGCTCTTGCTCCTAGTTGTATTCATTGTTTGGTTTCCTTCCCTGGCTTTGAAGTGTTAGTCGACTATGTTGATCCTTATAATTGAAAGCAACAAAAGAGATAAAGGATGGTAATCATCTGCCACACCAACAACCCCCTTTACCTCCATCCAAAATCACACTTAACCATTAAGTAGCTTTAGAGCTATAGCAAAAAGGAGGAGGAGAATCCATCATAGGAGGAAGCTAAAGAATAAAAAAATTATCCTCTTACCAACCTAAGCAAGAGCTAAAGAAACAATCATCTTGACAATTCAGTCGAGAGCAAAGCAAACCCAGCCCGCATTGGTGATTCATCCAAGGCATACTTATACCCAATGTCAAATTTAAGGTCAAGCTTAAAGTCCAAATGAGTACATAAAGTACATAAGGTTACAAATGGGTGCCAATCATACTAAGAGGTGAGATAAGGTTAATTTGGTTCAAAATTTAAGCAAAATATCCAATAAATAGAGCATACTATTTGAATTGCATTATTGATCATTTCTATTAACTTCTATGTTAATTGCAAAAGTGTTTTTAACCAGGTTTCCTTTTCCAAGAATTGAGCATCCAGCAACTCAAGGTACTTCAGAAAAAACATAAAGTTGATTCCATAGAAGTTTATAGCTCCAAACATGTTATTTCCTTAGTTATTATACAAATAATAAAGCAGCAACCATATAAAGAACTTAAAATGGGGAAAAAAAGGTACTTAACTGACAACAATAAACATTCACATCTTCTCATATCAGTTGATTTGATATTGACCACTGGCATGAACCTCCTTCACATGCTTATCATACTCATCTTCTTCCTCTTCCTCGTCCTCGTCTTCCTCCTCTTCATCTAGTGTCATATCTGCTTCATCTTCCTCGTCTTCTTCAGCCCAACCAAACCCTCGCATTGGAGTTGATGAGGGAGGAAGCCTTGCTTCATTGACAATCTTCATAATGTCCTCAATACTTTGAAGGGAGTAGATAGGAGCACTGTTATCCCTCTTGTAGTACACAGATTGTGCTGTTTCAGTTAGCTCCCTTGGCAAGTTCTTCAAGAACCATGGATGTTTTCTTATCTCACTTATCGTTATCCTCTTTTAGGGAAGAAAAAAATCCACGTTAGCAATCTTTCTGATGACATGGTTGACGAATTTTCAGTATGAATGTGGTTGAAGAATGAGTTGTTGGATTTGGATCTCATAAGTAGAATAAGCCCATCGGACTCGATGATTCAAAACCAACTAGCATTCTAAGTAGGGTTGTAAGCAACCAAAGTAAATAGCTCGATATTTATATTTATATTCCTTTATTTATATGATTGAAGTTTGATAAAAAAAAATTAAAAATATTAACTAACTAAATAAACAAATTTAAGCTCTAATATATTTGCTTCTTTATGTTTGTGAACATTCTCATCCATGTTTGATTTGTAATTTGAACTCAATAAAATGCTCTTATAATAATGAATAATTGATTATTTGATATATTCTAGTACTAACTTTTCTATATCTTACACACTTTAAATATTACATATATTATTAGAAATATAAATATAATAAAAATATCAAATTAATAATTAGATATATAGATTAAAGTATTTTCTTTTTAATATTTGAACTTCATCTAGAAAATTATGTTAATTTTCATTTAAAATTTATAAATTCAATTATTTCTAATAATAAAACTATATGCTTAAATCATTTATATCAACTATATAACAAATAAGGCTCGATTAAAATTTGATTGCAACACAAATTCAAAATTACCTTCATGGGGCTTGAAACGAAAATACGGGAGAGAAGATGTCTACAGTCCTGAGATATATGAACATGGTCCGGAATCTTGTACTGAACTGACATGATTCTCTGTATTTCAACAAATTCAAAGATAAAAAATTTTAAAGGTAAGCGAAGGTGGTTCACAAAACCTGATAACGTTCTAATAAGGCTCAAATGAGTGCCAAAGTGGGGAGTGCCTGATCTCGCCCATTGACGAAGCACCTCATTAATGGGTATGCCAACACCCACACGGGTAGATACGAATTACCGGCAAACATAAATGACACGACAACACAAGTGAAGGCTGGAGTGTTTACCCCAATAGTTTTTCTGAAATTCCTGGGATCATCTGGTTCCTCAAAAGGGTAAGCACCCACCAGCATAACATACAAAGTTACCCCACAGGACCATACATCTGCAAGCTGCAAGAACAGAAGTCGAAGTAAATTTGAGGGTAACAGATTATATAGCGGGCAGATCATTTTAGTCAAATCATTAATCCCAACTTTGAATTCCGTTTGGGACAGTTTTATCACAATTTTATTTTCCAAACAGCTGCCATAATTCTATTTAATTAATTTCTATTATTTCTTATAATTAGATATACTAAGTGTAATAATCATAAGCAAACTATTGTCCACCTTTTTAACAAAAGAACAAAATTATAATGCCACCAACAACTTTCAAAACAGAACAAGAGATGCTAAGCTCTTGTCTGCACAATTCTGCGACCCATGCTGATTGTGTGAGGCTTTATTGACTTTTCATGATAAGGTAAACTGTAAACCAATGAGATATGTTATACTCAATAAAACTAATACAAAATTTTAAATCGCATCACTTGAATGGATGAAGAATCAATAAAAATTCTCCCCGAACAAAGGAGTGTGATACTACACATTTTGATTTGGCCACCTGAAATAATAGTCCCATATAATATTGTGTAGATTTGTTTGTTGAGTGTAGCGATACTCAAACCTAATTATGTATGAATAGAAAGTGTCGGGGAAAGGATTGTGACAGTATGAGCATGATAAGCATTATTAAAAAAAAGTCTCAGTTCAAATGAACTTTACTATTAGGATAATTGAGAAATAATTAGCTGCGTTTTTGCCAGGTGCAAAATATATATCTGACAAATTATAGAGAGAAGTATAACTACTACTGTCACATGTTCGTCTATGATTTGCTAGATATTTCACGCCTAAAAAATGTACACCTGATAATTTATGGAGCAAACTAACCTAGTTGAGATTGCATGAGAGATTCAATAGGATGTTTACAGAAAGAAAATCACATAAAATTGCATTCAACTCATCAAATATAACCAAGCGATTCCTGCCCAAAATAGCTCATTAGTAGAGTTACATCCAAGGCAGCAACAGTGCATAAAATGTCCCATAAATGCAATAGTTAAATTTGGGAACTTATTAAAACCCCAAATATGTTTTGCAATTAAGCTTTTGAACTAAGCAGGATTTGTTTCCTTTGAACGAAAGGAATCATTACCAAAGTGGAGAAAGCATCCAGTCAACTAATGACTTGAAAATGAAAGCTAGAATCAGAACAAGTTAAATGAAGATTAATTTAACGCAGCAGTTCCAAACAACTTGAGCGAAAAAAGGGCCTTGCTACCAAACTTGGGATTTAACCAAAGGAATTATGCTCCAAATCGGAGCTAACTTAAAATAAAAATGACAGCCGGTAATATGGCACTTTTCTCTTCACCTGGAGCCAATTTGGCGTAGCTAAAAGGCCCCCATTGCCAGGCCATTCTGCTTCTTAAACCACACCAAGCAAGGCAATTACAAGCATGGCCCAGTATATGACACCCAACTGCGTTATTAATGCACCTGTCATGTATTCTTCACATGGGTTGCTCAAAGATAGGTGAGTTGTGTCCAGTATGTGGCCAAGTGGACGCATGTTATGTTGTACATATATCAAACATTATATTTTTTGAAATTATATAAAATTATGGTGCATCATAGTAGCCAACCAAGGGGAAGATTTCCCTGATGCTCATGTGGGCTGAAATCCCGGATTTGACTAGGGGAGGGCACAATTCAATTTGATTTCAAACTGACCTATGTTTGGAATTGAACTAAATTCTAGAACTACAAACCGAAATAAAAACATTGAAGTATGAAAAATAACTGAATTGAACCGATTGGATTGGTTTGGCTCCAATTTGTTTTTGCAATAAATTTAACTTATGTTTGTTTTTTATATACAAACAAAAAAAATGCGATCTCATTGCTTTTTATTTACTAAGCATTCCACCGTTAAATTGAATACCAAAACATAAACACAAATAGAAAAATAAGAATAAAAGTTTATGTATATCTAAGATGTGTTTATAAATTATACAGATGGTTGATGTATATTAGTGTGTATTCTAAAGCTTCGTTTGGGACAACTTTCAACTGCTTTTAAAGCAGCTTTTTAATATAATTTTTTTTTAAAAACAAAATTTTGTACTAAAAAGCTACTTTATAAAACAGTTTGAAAGCTGTTTCAAACAAAACCTAAATCTAATACTTATTTGGTTTGACAAATACTCAAAGCCGAACCAAGTCATATATAAGATTTAGCCAAATATTAAACCTAGATCAAACCGAACCAAATCAAACTATCTTCCATTTTATTAGGCTTTTAATTTTAACCAAATCTTGTTCACCCATCACTAGATTTAACTTAGCATTCATTAGGGGCTCCCAACATAACCTCGCAAATCACTGCATGAAACATATTTCTTTAAACACATCAATCAAAGCAACCCACAAACGTGGATAAAGTAAATTGGATTGGCAGGAGAATTGGGAAAGGTACCACGTGGTATTCGAAGTTATTAGGAAAAGGAATGGAATGGAGTTATGTCACATGAAAAGTAGACTTGACACCCATGAGTCACTACCATTAGTTCTCCCCACTATAACCGATCTAGCCAAATAATTTGTTTTCTTGTTTGATAACTTATTTTTTAATTTTATATTAATCGTTTTACAACTATGCACTTCAAAAGTTATATATATTACTAAAAATATAAATATGGCGTGAAATATTTAACAAATTGTTTGACTGATGGATTAAAAAAATCTAATTTTTTATAAACATTTTATGATGAAAATTTTAAAAAATACTAGATGTATGATTACAAATCTAATTTTATCTTAAAATTAATATTTGATAACGAATACCATACAACCAGCTAGATAAATACTATAACAACATCAAGTCTTTGTCCCACTACGTGGGGTCGGCTACATGAATCCTTTTTCTCCATTGTGTCTTGTTAAAAGTCAAACTCTCGTTTAAATCTAATAAAGAAAGATCATTTCTAATATTTTCTAACCAAGTCTTTTTAGGTCTACCTCTATCTTTTTTAACATAAGTTAAATATAATACCTCTACTATATAACTGACTAAGCTATATAATTGACTGAGCTATATAATTAATAAGTCTCAATTATCTTGAAAGCTTGATAAAGAAAATAATAAGATTTTAAAACTCATATCATGTTTAAATTTGACTGAGCTAGATAATAAAATAAATAAATAAACTATATAATAATGAATTCGACTGATCTAAGCCAAGGGATGATTGACTCCTGATGCACACATGCGAGTATCCCTGAATGCTAATTTTAGTAGCAGAATTAGGCAGATAAGCATATTTCTAAATTAAAAGGAGTTAAAAAGGACAACAATGGCCTAAAAGTTGGCAGCGGCTCCCCGACAGGTCAAATTCCACCAGCTACTCCACAAAACCAAACAAAAATCTCAATATATAATACGACAATTGGAATTTGCTATGGTGCCACGCATCATCATTATCAGAGAGCCGCATGGAAAGCGGAGGTCAAAACTGTAAATTTAAAATTTGCTAAAATAATTACAGCTCACCTTGCCGTCGTACTCCCGGCGAGAGAGAACCTCCGGCGCGATATAAGCCGGCGTACCCACCGTGGACTTCGGCCTCGAATGCAGCAGCGACGACTGCTCAAAAGAGTTGCAGTATTTTTAAAAAAGGATTTCGAGAGCGAGATTATTGCGATATTTCCATTAATCACTGAAGGAAAATGAGACCTTCGAGTAGCCGAAATCACAGATTTTGAGCCTTGGAGCAGGGCTTCCGTCCAGAAGAGTGTTCTCAAGCTTTAGATCACGGTGACAGATTTGCTGAAATAGAGAAAATTAGATCTGAATAATTCATCATTCAAAAAAATTACAAAAATAATTGTAGTTTTAATTACCATGAAATGGCAGTAGCTGACGCCCGAGATGAGCTGCTGGAAGAAATACCTTGCCTGCGCAAGGATGCGAAAATAGTTAATAATATAGTGATTGCTTCGATTAAAATAATAAAAACTTTGGGGGATGTGCGCACTTCGTCTTCACTGAATCTGCCGGCGTTGCAGATCTGTTCGAAGAGCTCGCCGCCAGCGGCATACTCCATAACAATCGCAAGATCGGTCGGGGTTAGCACAACCTACAAAACAGTAAAAAACTAGATAATTTCAGATAGGACAAAATCTCTAACACAGTTCTAAGCTGGATAAAACCATGTATCGATCTGACCTCCTTGAATCGGATGATGTTAGGGTGGCGGAGAGAACGGTGATTGATGATCTCCCGCGCCACATTCTCGTCGATCTAGGGTTTGAAAAAGAAACCATAAGTTCACCGCATTACAATTGATAATTAAATCAGGGTTTTACAAACCAAACCTTCTTGCCTCTTGGAATATACTTCATCGCGACGAGCTCTTTCGTTTCCTTGTGCCGCATCAGCCTCGCCACACCAAAGTTACCAGACCCAATGTCCTTCACCATCTCGTACTTCTCCATCTCTCTTCTCTTTCCTAGTCGTTCTTCTCACACCTTATAGTAAAATTTGGGACTTAGGGATTTCCCAATTCAGAATTCTGGGCTGCTAATCCATAGCCAGTTTTCAGGTGTTTATTAGCAGAAAAGTGTGAGATTTCAGCAAGTTGAGGTTTGGAGAAGGTGACCGGTCCGACCGGCGACCGTCCAGGAATCTAATTGAATCAGGGCGGGCGAGGAAGATAGATCGCCGACGGAGTGAGCAGGAAGGAAGAAGAAGACTCAGGAAAATAGAATTGAGAATTTTTAATTTATTAATGGGGACGGCACGTGAGGAGAAGAGTGGGAGCTGTGAAGGCGGCAAAGGCAAGTCTGAAGGTGGGCGAATTATTAAATGAGAAATTATTGGACGGGGAAATCTTATCACCATATTTTTAATGAAAAGAACTTAAAATTATTATATTTCTTTTTCTATGAATATAAAATAAAATTTAGTTATTTTTATTTTATTTATTTTGAAATAAATTTATAATTTTGAAATTTATTTTAATTTTATGTCTATATTTTAAGACATTTGAAAAATATAATGACACAAATTTTTAATATTATATTTTTATGGTTACTAAAAATTTGACTTACAAATATATTTTCTCAAATAAAAATAGAAAGGGGAATTTTTTTCAAATATTTTTTCATTTAATAAATTCAGGCTTTATAATTCATTAAATATTTCAAGCATAATAAGACATGATTATGATTTAATTTTTAGAAAAAAATTTCTAAAGACTAATAAAATATATCAAGATTTTTATATTTTAAAAATAAGATAGTTTTTCAATTAAAAAATAAAACTTAGCAAATAAATATATTTGATATCATTTTATCTTTTTTAAATAAAAAATAAAACTAAAGAAACAAATAATAACTTATTTTATTCAGCATCCATCAGCTACTGCTCTTATGTAACATAATCACATGCCTTTGTATTTTCTGGTGTTTCTTATGGAAAGTCAAATTAACATTGTTAATATATTATTAAGAAAATAATTATGATTAGTTAAAAAATCTTTGTAGTCAACATTTTTAATTAATGGGAAGATCAAAAATTTTATTATTTTTTATTATTTTTTCAAGTAAGATTAGAGAGAGTCGTCTTAGATGATTTGGACACATAAAAAGACAACCTTCCGATGACCCGGTTAGAAAAGTAGAGATAGACCTAAAAAGACTTGGTTAGAAAATATTAAAAATGATCTTTCTTTATTAGATTTAAATGAGAATTTCTTTTAATATGACACAATGGAAAAAAATAATTCATGTAGTTGACCCCACGTAATAGGACAAAGGCTTGATGTTGTTGTTGTTAAGATTGATAGAAGTGTTAAAACGGGTTGACGGATCAAATTTAAACCCGACCCAAAATTAAACTGAACAGAATCAAATAAATAAAATTATAAATGTATAATTAAAAAAAATAATGATATGATTGTCAAAATTTTGACCGAAAATAAAATCAAGAGCTATAAAATTATTATTTTAACAATTTTTTTTTTTTTGTGGTAATAGAAAGTTGGTGGTGGCATAGACAATAAATAAAGTCCATTCTACAAAAATTGGGACCATTTCATCGCGTCCATTTTATAGATATATTAATAAAAAAAGTGGGCCACATAATCCAAATTCAAAGGGAAATCAACAAAAATATACGAATATTTAATTTTATACAAATCTTGATAGGATCTGTGCATCTTGGACTGTCTTCATCAAGAGAGCATCAATTTTGATGCAAATAATTGTGATATTATTTGTAAAATAATATTTATTTATTTTTTTAGAATGTTTCAGAAAGACATATACTGAACCATCTTTATATTGAACATCTTTTTCAATGATATTTATTGGTTGGTTATTAAATATGTAATTTGGATATTCTTTTGGGGTAAATTAATTAAATAATTAGGAGAATTTGAATGGAGTTTAATGGGTAGTTGATTGAGAATTGATTTGAGTTACTCGTACTCGGCTTCAACTAGTGGTGAACTATAAATCTAACTCTCATGCTCTGTATTCTCTTCGTGGTTACATTATGTTGATATTGATCTTCACTTATAAATTATTGAGTGGGAGTGAAAAATATCATGTTGGAAAGTTTAGGGTTTGAAATTATATGAAGCTTACATGAAATTTGAGGCCAATTCTAAAACTCTTCACAAAATCTCGCCTTTTTTGAATTTTTCTTTGTTGCTCGGTTTGAATCGTCTTCTATGTTTAAAGAGGTTTAGATTTATTGTTCAATAATTTTCTAAGAAAATTATTTAGACCTACTCTCTCTCTCTCTCTCACACACACACGCACACACAAAATCGCTCTTTTTGATTTTTTCTTTGTTGCTCGGTTTGAACCGCCTTCTATGTTCAAAAAGTTTTGAATATATTTATTGTATAATAATTTTCTAAGAAAATCACTCATACCTACTCTCTCTCTCTCTCACACACACACACAAAATCTCTCTTTTTGATTTTTTCTTTGTTACTCCATTTGAATCGCCTACTATGCTCAAAGGGGTTTGATTAAATTTATTGTACAATAATTTTCTTAGAAAATTATTTAGATCTTTTCTTTGTTTCATCATATATAGGCTAATAATGATTATTAATACAAATTAAACTAGTTTAACTGATTCAATAGGTAACTACAAGAATAAAAATTACTAAATAAGGTATTTAATTAGGGAAGTTAATTATATTTTTAATTAGATTTAGTATTTATCATAAGCAATAAAGATACTTAGCAACTAATTAATGAGTCGAAAGATTAATTAATTAATGTAAAATTATATTTTTAATAATTAATGGTTAAGATAATTGCTCACCCACCATGGTTAGAGAATAATTAAAGATTTACAGTGTACAAATTATTGTAGTAACAAATTAATAAAAGAATCATCCACAAATTAATTTATAAACTTTTAGGCTAATAAATTTAAAATAATTAATTATTATACACTAACTATTGTTAAGACATTTAATGAACATAATTAGAAATTAATTTATCCAACTATTTTGTTATAAGGAAATAACCATCAATATATTAATTTGTATACTTCATGATGAGATAATAACCAACTAAAAATTTACTTAGGACATCAAATTATGATTATTAATTAAACAAATTAGGCATTAATTAGTCAAATTAATCTCCTTATTACCAAATTCTTTTGAGGAGCTCCTATAATGAATTCTAATGGCATTTAGATGTGCTTCAATGTGGCATAATTTTTTATTTTTTTTTAGAAATTCAGATTCTGATAAAATAATAAGATTTAAAATCCTCAAAAAAACAATTTGATAGCCATTAAGCTAAATTTTTGCTTGAATGGTGCCTGAAATAGGAGATACCAAACATTCCCTAAAGTTTCATTTGCCTACAATCATTACATAAGGAAAGCAAATATATATTAAATTTGCATAATCGAAATCCCATATTACAGAAATTACAATGATGGTTTCTTAACTGATATGCATTTTACAGTGCAAACTCAGAGCACTACACAGCATTCAGCTGTGTAAAATCACCTCCTCATCCAGCTGGGAATCACCTGAATTCGGACTAATTACCTCATTCCTTCCCTTGCCTTCTCCTGATTGTTCTTCTTTCAAGTTCTTGCCCGTAGTTTGTTCAGTTTCAATACATTGGTTCTCTTTTATTTTCCTGTCAGAGCTGCCATTCTTGGTGGCCTGAACTAGTTTATCAGATGCTTCGTCGTCCGGTTCACCTCTAGCTTCTTCGACTAACAGCTGGTCGACATCAACAGCAGAGTTATTAACACTTCGGCGTCTTTTGCCATTTTCGTTCAGACCACAGCTTGCCATTACTCCTAATCTTGTCTCAGATGACAGCTGCTGCATTGATGTGTTTGAAGGCAGAGAAGGAGCTTTTCCCGAGCCTGGTTGCACTTGACAAAGCTTTGATGTAGTAAGAGCACTTCCAGAACTTGTTAATGAGACTGAAGGATGGGTGAACTTTGAGTTAGTAGTATGAGATCCAGTAATGGCGGTGTTTATGGGAGTCGTGCTAGTGGCGGCGGAGGTGGCGGCGGCGGCAGCAGTCGTTGAAGATGAGGATATAGTACTGGTAACTGATGATCCTATAAGAGAAGAGCTGCTGCCATGTCTAATACGAACAGCATTTACCGACTGTGCTGCTTTGAATAGCGAGGCAGCTGTTAATGGAGTGGCAATTCGTCCGCCAGCAGCAAAGGCGGCTGCTTTGATAAGAGGATTAGGACAGATGGCAGGCTTCAATTGTGCTGATGGCGGCTTCTTTTGGGCAGTTCGGGGCTTATTTGAGGGGTTTGGGGGTACTTTCTGAGACGAGGTTTCCAGATTGATAGGTTGCTGGTTTGGCTTAAAAGCTTGAGAAGCAGAAGCCTGTGATTCATCAAGTGCCCCAGATGTTCCTCCGGCTATGGATGTGGATGAATTGGCCGTCTGCATGTGTGTTCCGCCTGTGATATGTCAAACCCTGTAATTCATTACTTTCTAATTTACATAGGGAAAGAGAAAATTTTAGGTTACAGGCAAAATCTACTTCAAAATAGAGCACGTATTATAGCAGAAAACAGACGCACATAGTGTTTTGGTCACCTAATTGATAATTGCATTTAATTGCCACCACTATAAATTTCACTATGATTTGATTATGGAGAATTACAGCCGAGTTTCGCTAATGCAAATATAGGATGGTGCCCTCCTCATAAAAAAGAAAAAGCTATGATTGCCAAAAACCATGATAAATTTTCCAAAATAACCAACAAGTATTAGATATGTTTTGGGGGCAATGGCAACTTTACCACGAAGATCGACATGCAATTAATGTAAAATATAAAGAACTGTACTTTCTTGTATACGTGGATTCCACGTCATCAGGCCAGTACATGCCTTTCTTGTATTAATGTGTTATATATATCCTATGTATCCTGTACAAAAATAATAATGAAAGATTATTTTCTTCTTCACCTCTGTACAGAAAGTCATTCTTGGCAACGGCCAACAACTCCCCATTCATACTACTGGTAAAGGTCTCTTACCCACACCTCAAGGTAAGCTTGCAACTATCTCATTTAAATCTTGTTCCAAATCTTTCTTTCAATCTTTTATCCGTTTATAAACTTACCACTGACAACGACTGTATTATCACTTTCTCTTCCCGCGGCTACGAACTCAAGGATCGGAAGACCCGCCAAACTCTTCTCATGGGTCCGTGTATTAATGGGTTCTATCCTCTTCAAGTTCTACCGCACAAGACCATCGCCACCTCTCAGTTCGCGCTTCTCTCCGTTCAACCCGTTTCTGATCTTTGGCATCGACGCCTCGGGCACCCCTCGTCGGCCACACTTTCCTATCTTGCAAATCATTGTTCAAACATTTGTACATCTTCTATTACTTTAACATGTAACTCTTGTAGGATGGCTAAAAGCCACCAACTACCATTCAAAAACTCACAAAGTAATAGTACATTTCCTTTTGAGTTGATTCACTCTGACGTCTGGGGTCCCTCCCCATCTGTTTCACATTATGGCTATCGCTACTATGTTAGTTTTATAGACAATTTTTCAAAATACACGTGGGTGTATCCTCTTGTCCAAAAATCTGATGTCTTTACTAAATTTTTCAAATTTCAGAAAATGGTCGAAAGACAATTTAAGGCCAATATCCATACTCTTCGCACAGATGGTAGCGGTGAATTCATTAACAATAAATTCAAAACTCATCTCACCACTCATAGCATCCTTCACCAATTTACTTGCCCTTATTCTCCCTCTCAAAACGGCGTGGCTAAACGCAAACATCGTCATATAACTGAGACCACCCATACTTTACTCATTGAAGCATCCCTTCCATCATATCTTTGGGTTGACACTCTCCTGACCGTCGTCTATTTAATCAATCACTTACCATCTCCAAATACATCCAACAAATCACCATATGAAATTCTCTATCGAAAACCGCCCATGTACAGCAACCTCAAAGTCTTTGGTTGTCTCTCCTATCCGTGGCTCAAACCTTACTCCACCCACAAATTCTCCCCTCTTTCTTACCCATGCGTCTTTATAGGTTATGCTCCGGCCCAAAAAGGATACCGATGCTTAGATCCTACAAACAACAAGGTTTACACATCCTATCACGTGGTGTTTAATGAAGTGATATTCCCATTTACTCAATTTTCAACCCAACACAATACCTCCACACGCTCGTCACCTATCATTCCTCCTTTACTTCTCGTTCCAACAAATGGTTTACCCGCCTCCATCAGCAACACCATTAGAGCGTGTCCAAATTTACCACTCTCAACCATACCCGTCTCCAATAATCTCACCCAACCAGATATATCTCATATCCACCAATCCATTCCCTCCACTTCCAATTCTGCTTCATCTACAAATGCTTATCACACTCCACCCATTACACACCCCATGCTGACTCGATCTAAGATCGGGCACTCTAAACCTAAACAAATCTTCAATCTCTCCCATCTTATTCACAATACCGAACCCACTACTTACAATCAAGTTGTCAAAAGCAAACACTGGTGATCTGCTATGTCTCAAGAATTTCAGGCCTTGCAAATGCAAGGAACATGGATCTTGTTCCACCCCTTCCCAATCAAAATGTCCTTGGATGCAAATGGATATACAGAACCAAACTCAAATCTGACGGCACTGTGGCACGATATAAAGCTCGGCTAGTCGCCTAGGGATTCAATCAGGAACACGGATTAGACTACACGGAGACCTTCAGTCCCGTCGCCAAAATACCCACCATCCGTGTGCTTATCCTCATTACTTTGCATTATAACTGGGATATTCATCAACTTGACGTATCCAACGTCTTCTTGCACGGCAACTTATCCGACACTGTATATATGCAGCAACCACCAGGATTTCAAGACTCATTGCATCCGACACATGTCTGTAAGTTGAAGAAAGCTTTATACGGCCTCAAGCAGTCTCCACGTGAATGGTATGCAACTCTATCCACTCACCTACAAAATTTTGGTTTTATTATTAGCAATGTTGATCCTTCTCTTCTCACATACAAATCGGGTTCAATTCGTCTTTACATATTAATCTACGTCGACGACATTCTCCTCACCGGCAACTCTTCGACCGAGATACAACGTCTGCTATCCAGCCTTCAACAACGTTTCCAAATGTGAAACCTCAGTTCTCTCGCTCACTTTCTCGGCATTCAAACCATTCCCACAACATATGGCGTTCTTCTACACCAACAGTAATACGCTCAACGCATATTGGAACATGCTGGCATGCACAATTCAAAACCGGTCTCTTCTCCCATATCCTGCAAAATCGAAACGTCTACCTGCTGCAGCAAAGATTTCTCAAACCCTCAACTCCATCGTCACCTGATCGGATCTCTTCAATATCTTACTCTAACCCGTCCTAACATTCAGTTTGCGGTCCATCAATTAAGCCAACATATGCACGCCCCACATAACAGCAACTTTGACGCACTCAAAAGACTACTTCGCTACATTCAAGGCATAACTACCAACGGCATTCCCTTACATCGAGATCATCTCAAACTACAAGGCTTCGTAGACGCTGACTAGGAAAACAACACTCAAGACCAAAAATTCATTTCTGGATACTGCAACTTTCTAGGAAAATCCCTTATTTCCTGGCAAGTCAAAAAGCAAACCACTGTGGCTAGATCATCCACTGAAGCAGAATATAGAGCTCTGGCAATCGAAGCCTCCGAAGCCATCTGGCTCCGCCGTCTTCTTGAGGACTTTCACATTCCTCAACTAACTCCTACCACAATCTACTGCGACAACACGTCTGCAATCGCTCTCGCCAATAATCCGGTCTACCATGCCAGAACCAAACACATCGATGTGGACTGTCATTTTATTCGAGATTGCATTCGAACCAAACAATTGTATGTTCATCATATATGTACAAACGACCAAATCGTTGACATCTTCACCAAGCCACTACCAAAACATCGGTTCAAATTTCTATGCAACAAACTTATTGTCGCTCCGTCGTCATTAGTTTGCAGGGGCCTGTAAGATATAAAGAACTGTACTTTCTTGTATACGTGGATTCCACGTCATCAGGCCGTTATATGCCTTTATTGTATTTGTGTTATATATATCCTATGTATCCTGTACAGAAATAATAATGAAAGATTATTTTCTTCTTCACCTCTGTTTGGTTTCTCCTTCTCTCCTTCTCGTGTTTAGCTCTTAACAATTAAATCTATGAAGCTTGCTTCCTTTGTAGGGCAAAAAAAGTAAGCTTCACACCTTGACATATATTTTAAAAAATAAATTAGAGGAAATGATGCAGCAGCTAAGAAGGAAGTAGTCTAACAGAAAAACCTTCAATAGAACAGTAACTCAAAAAAGAAGTATAATATTTAGTTCACCCTCTTCGTCCTCACAAAACAGGTCATATAGTAAGTTAACTAAGCCTAATGCTAAATTACTAGATTAAGGTAAGCAAATAATAAAAAGGACAGTACTACTCCTAGCAGAAAGGTAAAAATAGGAGAAGGAAGTGGTAGTGGAACGGTGTGGCGCTTTCAGTTCGGTAAGAAGTCCTCCGGAGCACATTAATGTAACAGATGTCCGCATCAATTCTCCCCCTGTTCGAAGAAGCTCAACTCCGACGAGATTTCTGTAATATGCAGGTTGTCAGGTGGGTGATAACTGTAGATATTTGCTACATTGAATGTGGGGGAGGTGTGGATGTCAGGTTGTAGATCGATCACATATGCATTATCATTAATCTTGTAGCTAATTGGAAACAGGCCAATTTTTCGGGGGCTAAGCTTAGAATATGTTCCTTGGGGATATCTTTCTCGACACAGTCGTAGCATCACTAATTCATCGGGACTGCTTATGGCGGCAATGAGTGTCTGCCAATTGTTTATACTTTGCATTGGACTCCTAGAGTTTTTGTTCTTCACGGTCTGAATGGTCTCCGCTGCTTATGTAACTATTTTGTTGACGGCTGACTTGCTACACTTTGGCAAGATAGTCAAGTCCAATAAATGATTGGGTGGTTTAGTATGCACAACCTAAAAGGGGTTGCACCCTGTAGAGCGGTTTGACAAGGAGTTGTAGGCGAATTCCGCGTGACTCAAGAGATCTTCCCATCTCTTAGGATTCTCTTGAACAAGGCAGCGGAGCATATTGCCGAGAGTTCGATTAATGACCTCAGTCTGTCCGTCAGTTTGTGGGTGGTAGGCTGAGCTAAACTTGAGGTCGGTATTTAAGCGCCTCCATAACTCCCTCCAGATGTGGCTTACAAATTTTACATCGCGGTTAGATGTAAGGCTACGGGGTACACCGTGCAACCTAATGATTTCCTTGAAGAAGAGATCAACAATATTAACAGCATCGAAGGTTTTCTTGCAAGGAATAAAATGCGCCATTTTAGAAAATCGGTTGACAACGACCATGATTGAATCGGCTCCCCGCTTAGTTCGTGGTAGGCCCAACACAAAGTCTAGCGTTAAATCTTCCCAAATAGAATCAGGGGTTGGAAGTGGCAAATAAAGTCCAGTGTTTTGAGTCGTACCTTTGTATCTTTGACAGACGAAGCATTTTTCTACGAACCTTGTGACATCTCGGCGTAAATGGGGCCAATAGAAGCGAGACTGTAGCAGCTCCAAGGTCTTGTCCGGCCCAGCGTGGGCTACCAAGCTTTCGCTGTGAAGTTCCTTAATCAATTGGGGCCGCCAAGATGAGTCAGGAATGCATAAATTATTGCCCTTAAATAAGAATACATAGTGCAGCGAATAGTCTTGTTGAGGTTGGCCTTCCACACAAGCTGCCCAGATTTGAGAGAAGTCTTTATCCAAAGCATACAACTCCTTCAATTATTGTAATCATGTGATTTCGATATGAAGATGGGTAAGTAAGGCTGAGCGCCGGCTTAGAGCATCTGCAACTCAATTGGCACGACCCGCTTTGTTTTTAATTACAAAGCTGAATCTTTGGAAGAAAACGATCCATCGTGCATGCATGCGACTGATATTTTTTTATTGTCGATATATTATAGTGCTTGGTAGTCACTACATAGCACGAAATCCTTATGCAACAAATAGTGTTCCCACTGTTTGAGGGCCCGGACGACTGCATAAAACTCCTGTTCGTAAGCGGACCACTTCTGTTGGGTTGTGCTCAATTTTTCACTGAAATACTCGACCGGCTTGCCTTCTTGAGATAAGACCGCTCCTATACCAATGGAGGAAGCATCGGTATCTACCTGAAAGGGTTTGTCGAAGCCCGGAAAAGCCAAACTGGGGTTGAACTGAGAGCCAACTTAATTCGTTTAAAGCTTCTCTGTTGAGCGAAAGTCCACGCAAAGGAAGAAGCCTTCAAGCAATTTGTAATGGGTCCCACGATGCTACTAAACCCCTTGATAAATCGACGATAATAGTTGGCCAACCCATGGAAGCTACGCACCTCAGTGAGCGAAGTCAGGTTTGGCCATTCCAAAATTGCAGAAATTTTTTGTGGAGATGTTCTAATTCCTTCTGGCGTTAAAACAAAGCCTACGAACTTACATTAGCAACGATAAATTCATGCTTGGCCAAGTTAAGGAACAATTGGTTATTGCGGAGTGTCTCTAAAATTGACTTCAGATGATTGAGATGCTCATCGAAGGAGGTGCTGAATATTAAAATAGACTAAGCAAAATTTATCCAAATAAGGCCTTAGCACCTCGTGGATTAGTCTCATAAAGGTAGATGGGGCGTTGCAAAGACCAAAAGGCATGACTTTCCATTTGAACAACCCATCTATAGTTTTAAAGGTGGTCTTCCATTCATCCACTGGCCGAATATGAATCTGATGGTAGCCACTTCTCAAATCTAATTTTGAGAAAATGGTGGAACCAGTGAGTTTGTCGAAGAGGTCATTGATTCAAGGGATGGGAAACCGTTATTTAACTTTGATGTGGTTTATAGCTAGGCTGTCAATACACATGCGCATTGACCATCTTTCTTTGGGACAATCAAAGCCGGGACAACGCAGGGGCTCAAACTCGGCTGTATTAACTGCTTCTGTAGTAATTCCTGCACTATTTTTTGTAGAACGGCATGCTCTCGGGGGCTCATGCGATAATGTGGCAAATTGGGCAAGACAGCGTCGAGGACAAACTCAATTTGATGTTGGATGTCCCGAAGAGGCGGTAATGTAGGTGGTAGATCTGGAGCAGTAATATCAGGAAAGGATTTAATCAACTGCTGTATTTCATTATGATGGGTTGGAGGAGCCAGTTCGAGAATATCAGAAGTAACCAAAGCAAACATTGGACTGTATGAATTCTTCAACTGAAGGAGTGCACACCTGATGATGATACAAGCCGAGGTAAGACTAGCGGGCTTGGTGTTCTGGGATGGACTAACGGGCAATAAGCCAATAACTTGAGCTTCTTCCCTTTCCATTCTATTGTGTAGGTGTTTGCCCGGCCATCATGGACAGCTCCCACATCATATTGTCACGATCTACCAAGAATCAGGTGGTATACATACATTTCAAGGACATCACAAGTAACTTGGCACAGATAACTGATGAGGACATCAGAGATCAGCAGCTACGATCTGGAGTTTATTTTTTTATGTGTTTTATATACTAGTTTATTTTATATTTTTATTTTCCCCATTTTATCCCTAGGGGTGGTCATGTGGTGTTGTAGCCCGAAGGGCATTCTCGTCATTATTTCTTTTCTTTTCATGAGACCTATTTATAGGCTAGTTCTCTTGTATTTTGGGTTACGATGATGAATGAAAATTTTTGCGTTTTACTCCTGTGAGAGCTTGAGAGTTCTTGGAGAGAGCTTGGAGAAAGTCTCTTGGTAAAGGGCAGCAACGCAATACCCACCAACCTTGGAAGCGTCCGGGTTCGTGGCTTGTTACTTTGTCCTTTCTTCCCGGCCCCCCCTGGATCTCACACCGCTGGCCACCTTCAAGCTCCTTCACTGCCAGCCAACCCTCCCTAGCCTCCCCAACCTTCACCCGTCCGTCGGCTCACCCCCATCCCAAAGCTTCAACAACCCCACCCCTCCCATCCTAACCGCTGCCTCTTTCACCTCCACCCCCAATGCCACCGACCCTCTTCCCATCCAACTTCTTTTTTTTCTCTCCCAAGTCTCCTCTAGGGAAAGAATTGGAAGCTTACCTAATTTAGATCCTTCTAAATTTGGAAAGTTTTCAAAATCCAAATTCAAATCTATTTGAATTTGAATTCTTTCCTAAATTAAGACGGATTCAATTTGGAAACTTTCCTATTGTCCCAAATCTGAATTTAATTAAAGGTTTCCCTTTAAATCCCTTTCCATATTTAATCACCTATGATTGGAAAGAATTCAAAAGTCCCAATTAATCCCCTCAAGCATGCGCCCCCGTCGGTCGGCTCACCCCCATCCCAAAGCTTCAACAACCCCACCCCTCACATCCTAACCGTTGCCCCTTTCACCTCCACCCCCAATGTCGCCGACCCTCTTCCCATCCAACTTCTTTTTTTTCTCTCCCAAGTCTCCTCTAGGGAAAGAATTGGAAGCTTACCTAATTTAGATCCTTCTAAATTTGGAAAGTTTTCAAAATCCAAATTCAAATCTATTTGAATTTGAATCCTTTCCTAAATTAAGACGGATTCAATTTGAAAACTTTCCTATTGTCCCAAATCTGAATTTAATTAAAGGTTTCCCTTTAAATCCCTTTCCATATCTAATCACCTATGATTGGAAAGAATTCAAAAGTCCCAATTAATCCCCTCAAGCATGCCCCCCCCCCCCCCTCCCCCTCCCCCCCCCCCCCCCCCCCCCCCTCCCATTAAAATCCTCTACCCTAATTTAAAACCAATCAAGCCTCTCTCTCTAGGCCGGCCCACCCCTTTCCTCCTCCTCCTTATTTCTTTCCATTATTAGCTCCCAATTAAGTCCCTAAATCAAATCCAATTAAATCCTCATTGGGATTGATTTAGTCTAATCACTCCTAATTGAAATTTATGGACTAGATTGTGACGGCATCCCCTTGGCAGCCCTAGCCGCCTCTGCCCCCCCCCCCCCCCCCCCTCCCCTCCCCTCCAGAATTTCCCCTCTTTTGGAAATCTCTAACTGTTGTCCAAGAAATACAACAGGTCTCCACTGCTATCCTGTATTCCTGAGAGGCTTATCTTGCTATCCTAGACCCCTTTAACTTGGGAAAATGCTGTCAGATTTTTCTGGATATTGTCTGGCTACTATCCGAAGCATTTCAAGTGCCCAGCTGCTGTCCCGATCTTCACGTGCTGATGTTTACACATCTGTAGTTGCTGTCCAGAAGTTTGAAGCCTCTTTTCCTAAGAACCCAGCCCCACTACCTTGCAAAACTGCTGTTCCAGGAAGGCCAGGTTGCTGTCCACAAAAATTCTGTAGGTTTCCCTGCACCGCACCTTCGACCGGAAGGCTCCAACTGCCTTCCAGACTCCCTAGTCATCCAGATTGCTGTCCTAACTTTGGAGACTAAGGAGGTTGCTGATCTGAGGCTTCCAACTACTGCCTAATGCATGGTGATGGTGAACTCTTTCCCTAATCTCTTATCTTTATAGTCACCCTACTATGTGGTTTAATTAATTCATAAGAAGCTTGTTAATTACTCTCCGCTAAAGCCTAGTAAATTATAAAGTTGTATGAGGGATCCTTCATAGTACTAATCTCATTGTTAGTCTAGGGATTTCTTATTGAAACTTTCCATGTATGCAATGTTAGATTAATTTATTATTTTACGGTCTTAACTCCTATGCATGTGATTTAGCCTAAGCTTGTGTCACCACTCTTTGTGTTTTATTTTGTCGTTCGAAATCACTATAAAGATATAATATTGTGCTCTAAATATTAAGCGTGCAAATTCCTTAATCTAATCATCCTTGCATGTACGTTCTACATCAATAACTCTTGCCAATGATAAAAGTAACCTTGCAAAGTTTGGAGACAAGGAAATCCACCCCTTCTTTACCCAACTAATTTTGAAAGGGTTAGGATCCTTTGTGGTTTTAATCTGTAGTGCTTGAACCGCAGCTTCTGACATGATGTTCTCCGTACATCCACTATCAATCGCCAAATCACAGGCCTTGTCGTTGATAGTGCATTTAGTGCGAAACAGGCCATGTCTCTGTGTCGTAACCGGTTTCCGTGGTGCCAGAAGCAATTTCTCCATAACGCACAGGACCGGTTCTCCTTCATCGGCCAGAACTTTCTCAATCCATTCGGGACAGACAGTCATTGGATTTGTGACCCGGTTGTAGACACCTACAACATTTTATAATAGATGGTTTAATGTATGGGTTGTCCCTGATTGGTGCTTTGAACTTGGCCTGTCCCCTCTCATCGAGTGGAGTATTAGCTGCAACCGAAGGTGCCACAGGTGGGGTTTTAGACTGTGGCGTCGCCGATTTAGGTTGTCCCAAATTCCCTTTAGGAAACGATCACCGAGGAGCATTCGATATGTAATGACGTTGTAATTGAGCTTCAGCCTTAAGCGCAAAGTTTACCACTTGGGATAGAGACCACACGGAATTAAGTTCCAACTTATCTTGGATATTATCTTTCAATCCTCCGATGTAGCGAGCCACTAATTGATTTTCAGATTCCATTAAGTTGTTGAGTGCACTTAACCTGTAAAATTCCTCTGTGTACTCATTAACTAACCATTGGCCTTGCTTACAATGTTTATATTAGAGGTACAACAACTATTCAAAGTCTGTGTAGAAAATGCAACCTCATTAATTGCTTCATGCAGTTCCAGCTACGAATGAGACCTCTTCCTTCCCTTTGTCTATTCTGAAGTAATTGCAGCCACGCATTGGCTCCACCTTTGAGCCGGCAAGCCACATATTTGACTTGTTTGTCTAGATTAACCTCCATATAGTCAAAAAAATTCTCCACCGCTCATTCCCAATCTAAGTAATCTTCGACATGGAGCCAGCTGTAAAAAAATGGGATATCTAGTTTTATGCGGAAGCGCTCTGGTTCGACTCATTGTGGGCGGTGTCGTCTAGCCCTGTCCATCAAAGGATGGCAATCATACTCATCAGAATCTGAACGTTCCTGCCTGGGACGTTCGTTATCGCTGGAATCCGAGAGTTCCGGAATCAACACAGGGACTCTTCTCTACAACGGACCTTGTCGTGCTGGTGCTCTCTGATCCGGTAAGGTTGCCAGAACTAAAGGCTGGGCTACTGGGTTGGTAGCTATCCTTATTTGACGCAACTCGTTTCGCATTTCCTCTGCAAAACGGGCTAAAGACGTTATCATCTCATCCAGCTATCTCGATGTCTGCTGGTGCATCTCCCACAATGCTTCTAGACTCCGATCGCCATCAGGCGGGGGTGACTACTACCTTCCACCATTTACGCGAATAGCCTAGCTTTGATACCAAAACTGATGCAGCAGCTAAGAAGGAAGTAGTCTAACAAAAAAACCTTCAATAGAACAGTAACTCAAAAGAGAAGTATATTATTTAGTTCACCCTCTTCTTCCTCACAAAACAGTTCATATAGTAAATTAACTAAGCCTAATGCTAATAATTACTAGATTAAGATAAGCAAATAATAAAAGGGACAGTACTACTCCTAACATAAAAGTAAAAATAGCAGAAGGAAGTGGTAGTGGAACGGTGTGGCGCTTTCAGTTCGATACGAAGTCCTCCAGAGCACATTAATGTAACAGATGCCCGCATCAGGAAATAGGAGGAATAAGTCAAATAAAGCCCTCCTAATTTGGTGTGACTTTAGTGTATATTTCTTTTGTCTTCCTTTAAAAAAAAAAATCCTGTGTTGATTCTTCGGAACCCACTGCAGGATGTCTACAAGGAAACCGGAATCACAGCATTTAACCATTATACAAACTGGATTTTTATCATAGTTCTATATCAAACATTAATTACAAGAAAAAATCAGGTGAGTGACGACAGAAAGTAAATATAGTTTGCAACACCAACTAAATATAGCTTTCAACACCAAGCACAAAATGATGTACAAGAACCTAAAGCTGCATAAAAATGTGAAAAAAATAAAATAGAAGAGAGATTGAAGAAAATAGATACTCTCAACCGAATTGAAAAAAAAGATTTAAAAGGGGAAAAATATTGCTTCAGGTTATCATGACTCAAATTTGATCAGAATAAATATTGTACCCATTGAATTTACTTCAAGATAAATACAATACATCGCAAATCAATCAAATCATATGGTGTATACTTGCTTCACAACAAATCTAAACGGTAAAAAAACCCGTGTAATCAAATTAATTCAGGATATATTGACCTAAATTTTCTTTCCATAGGAGAAACATTGTAAATACCTGAAAGTATTGTTGACAAGCTTCCAGACATGGGCATATTTAAAGCCATAGAAAATGCCTTCTGTGCTGCCAACATCTCCTCAGACCTTGCCTTGCTGCCATTGCTTTGCTTTGAAGATGTCTGGCGCTTTCGAATGATTGCCCATCTCTGGAAAGTAAAACACGTAGCCCTTTGTAACCAACAAATAATTAACTAGAAAAAAAATAAACGAGTAGTACGTGAATTGGTTTTATGCATGTTTATTAAGGGGCAGGTTATTTTAGGAAGAAACCAAAAACATTTTCAAACTCTGTTGCGAAACCAAGAAATTCCTTAAATAGTTTGATGTGTATACTTTTTACAGTCTCCACAAATGAAAATTCTTTATGAATAAAAACTAACAATGAAAAAAAAAAATTATGATTAGTAGAAAAAAAATGATAAAAGATATATTATCTTAGCAGATGAGCAATTATGCATGAAGAAAAAGTAATACACAGATATAATAGATATATTTAATTTACTATATTGGAGAGGATCATATAATTCTTGGAGTTAAAACTAGACGGTTAAAATTAAAAAATGTCTCAGATGTATTATGCAAAGAATATCCTGTAGTCTTAAAAGATGAATTTCATAAAACTAAATTTAGGCCAAATATTTTATTCGAATCAGTGTGTTGGACGATAAAAAAATCATTATAGATAAATTAGCCATGAAAGAGATTAAAATCTAAAGAAGGATGCGTGAAAAAACCATAAAGGATGGATAGAAAAATGATTATTATTAGACAATGTGATTAGTATATATTGAAGAAAAAAGTTTGGTAGAAAATAAGTTTTCGGCTGATTGGGCATATGCAATAGAAGGTAGAATATATGCCAACGAAATAGGTAGATGAAATTAATGCTAAATGATTTAGAAGAAAATGCAGTAACATGAACAGAAGTTAAATAAAGTTAGTGCAAAACAAGTTTTTGTATCATGTAATGCTCAACAAGAATGAAACGAGTTTGATGGTTAATAAAACCAACAAAATATAGTTTGGCTAAGGCTTATTCCATGTTTGAAACATTCCTATGGACCAAAAACGTATTTGGTCATCATACTTTGAGAATGTGAAGATACAAATAGATAGAATGACAAATTTTAGATGGAAAACCCAACAGAAAAAAATTTGTAGGGTCTAGCCTAGAAGCTGAATTTCCACTTAGAACAAAGTAAGAGTGCAACAATTAGTTATCCTCCAAGCAATTATAGAGATGCCAATAAAATATTATCAATAAGAAGATTGGTACAAAGTCTTTATTAGGTCATGGAATGCTAACATTGTAGATAATGAAAAAGGAAAAAATCAAAGTGAGCAAGATTATCTCCAAGGATTATTGGTTTCTAGTTACAAGAGGTGACCAACGAAATGTAAGCAACAATGCTCAATCTATTGTCGAAGATGAAGGCCATCAAGATGGCTTTGGAGGTATTTGGCCGGTCATTAACGAGAAAAGGCGGATGCACATAAGGTAGCTAGTTGATCAACAAAAAATATCTGACCTGGCAAAATTTATAGAAGAGTGTCCGGTGTGGACACTCTTGCTTCAATTCAAAGTTTATATGTCAAATTGATTGGATCAATGATTCTATAGTCATGATTTTTCATGAACCCAACAAGATTTTGTAATGAAAGGAGATCCACCAATGAAGAAACCTACAACATCAAGAGCTCGTGTATGATATATGTTTGATTTGCTTCAATTTTTTTGAAGGTGAGCTTCACGAAAAAGATTCACAGGGGTCAAAGCTTTATTTAGACGGATAGAAGCAACTGTATCATTTGTTCCACCTATTGATTGTGGCAAGAATGGACTAATTGTAAATTTCCCCTAACTTCCTAACTCCAATTGAGGTAAAGAATTGGTATTCAAATGTGAAACCAATAGTATAGATCTTAAGTTTGGATAACATTGTATCAAAGATGGCATCAAAAACTGACTCAATATCTATAACTATGTACTGGATTAGACAGATCATTTCTTGAGGCTTGTTTATAGTACTTTGGATGGTGATTACGCCCTGAACATCAACAAGTCAGTAATCAAAAGAATATATTTTTGTAGTAGAATGGTTAAATTTCATTTCAAGTGAGGCCAAAAAGATAAAAGTGGGGAAAGAAAGTAAATCAATAGAGTGATTACGATCAAACAATATCTAAATAAAAATTAAAATAAAAGGTGATTACATGTAATAGCTCATATTTTGATCCAACCAAATAATATATCAAGAGTCATTATAAGTCCAATTTACAAATCATCTTCACCATAATATAGATATTATTGTGTTCTAATTATAGTAATTTTTCTCTAATTTTATGAGCAGTGTAGATATGAAAAGATATGAAAACAAAAAGCTTTTTAATTAATTGTAGTTCCTTAAAAAATTGATATATCATATATGTCAGTACAAGTTAGTTTTTTAAGACTATTAGGTGTCTATTTTGCAATCCTACTTATTTTAAGAATGCACTAATATCTATATATATATATATATATATATAATATGCTTTGTGTTACCTATTATGAGTGAAAAAGTGTGGAGTTGGAATAAAGTTAAGATACTCCATAAACAATGCTACTACTTATATAGTAAACCTTATCCTTTATGACTAACAAAGAAGTCATCAAATGGAGAATCTGGCGGTGGCAACGAAATGGAAATGAATATAAAATGAAAGAAGAAGTGAGAAGAAGAATTAGGAGAGCCAAATTTTGATGATTAAAACTCTTTTCTCAAAATATAACTCTCAAACTAAATCATTCATATCCTTTCTTGAAAGATTCCACCTAAAATTTATTTGATAACCATATCAGATTGTCAGCTGACAAGGCATTAATTAAAATATATGGTAGTCGCAAGTGAATCCAGCTCAATCTCTGACAAACTCAAGTTTTGAGGTGAGCCCAAATAATAGGGATAAGGCTAATGAGGATGTTGATGATAGGACTTAGTAGAAGAAGGAAAAACAATATTCAATGCTTGAGGAAATCTTAAAATGATCAATTTCACATGGATGCTTCGTCTGATCGGTACGATGTCAGAAAACCAGCAACTACAGCTAATGTCCCAAACAAAATAAGTTTTTATCATGACAAAAAAAAACATGGGTTCCATATTGAAACTAATGAATGTATCATGAAGAAGTTGATAGTCGGGATACAATACTAAAAGGCATTATGAGGTATGATATAAGTCAATAGGCGACCAAAAGTACCTGAGACAGCTGTGATGCAGTTCTATCATGTTTAAAATCACCTTTTAGAATATTAGCCCAATTGCTTTCACCAAATTTCTCGACAGCAGCTATTAGTTCCATATCCTCCTCTTTGGTCCACAATTTTCTCTTCTTTTTTGCATGAAACACTGCATTTGATGGGCCATTTCCATCCACTCCTTCATTAGACAGTCCAGTAGACAGTGGCTGCTTTTGGGTACAAAGAACAGAACCATTAGCTCGGTTAGAACGACCAAAGTGTTGTTTATCTGATGGTACCACTGAAGCTTGGTCATTAAGTGTGTCTGTAGCTGGAGGAGCTTCAGCATTTAAAGGAACAACAGTACCACAGTCACCTACCGAACCAGAAGAAAGTATAACCTGGCCGAGGAGTTTAAAACACATGTAGTTTTCATTGGTTAAACAACAGAAAATTTTAAAAAATATTGATGAAAGAGAACAAAATAATTCTCTAGTCATCATTTGGAAAGAAAGCCAATAACAAATGGAATAGCAAGTACTCATTATAAGTTCAGGAAAAAAAATTATGTTTTTATTAACTTTTCAACTTGTGAAACAAATGATCTTTTCAATTTGATCATATGAACTAAACAACGGATTTCCAAGGTAAAATAATGTAGGCTGTTTTGTCTAAGCATTTTACGTCTATGAATGAATTTGCATAGTTATTTGACAAATGAATAACTTGTTATATGATTTTTATGTCCTCCAGCTTCACCATTTAATTTCTAGCTGCATGGATGTCCTTTTGGGGTGAGGGGATGGAGAGGTGGGATGGTAAGTTATCAGTAGACTTATATCATTCCCATTCTTCTAGGTCAGGTTGATCAAATCATCTTAAGAGAGTCATTGATTCTAAACCAAAATTAAATGAGTCATTGATTCTAAACCAGGCTAATCCAAACATAAGTCATAATTTGTCAAGCTTTAAAACTACCAAAGCCTCTACGTGCCAAATGTTGTGTCTCGCCAAGTCTCCTAAAAAGATAGATCCTATTCATTCCCTATTACTCGGATACTGAACTCTCCTAAGATGCTATGCTAGTGAAGTCACCCATTCGTCTGAGCTACTCTCTTGAACATCTCTTCTACTCCAAGAGAGTATTCTTCTGCCGATTAAAAATTCTCGCCATAACTTGCTCGACTTCTCACAAGGAGAAGTCGACCAAGGTACTCACCATCTATTCAAAACTCACCTAAAGTTTCCACCAAGTGGATAATTATCAGCGAGGCCCATTCAGTAGATGACTAAGTACTTTGAGTCAACTCATGTAATTTTTTTTATTTTCTCATGTAGCCCATCATGTGCCACAATATTTAATCCTCGCCTATAAATAAGGGATCACTAATCGGGCATGGGCATGACATGATCTTGTGCATTTGGCTAAGATTCTATCCATCTAGATTCTCTCAAACTCTCTCACTCCTAAGAGCCATCTGTAACCATGATTTGACTAGTTCTCCCTAAAAAAAGGTTAACTAGATTTCTATAAAATTAAAACACTTCAAGAGAATATATTCTATCTTCCTTGCACTTGATCCAAAGCTGCAAAAGGGTCTTGGTATGACTTCGTACACAACATTGAATCCACCAATTGACTCATAAAATCAATTTTTCTACAACAACAACAATAAGCCTTTATCCCACTACATGGGGTAGACTACATGAACAATTTTTCTTTATTGTGTCCCATTAACAATCAAAGTCTCTCCAAAAAAAATTGTGAAACTAATTTGAAAGGTTATTATAGACTATTGCATCAAAAGAAAATTGATAATGAAGATGACCTATCAAGAAATGTTAACAGGTCATTGTTGTTGATTAGGAAATGCAAGAAAAGCAAATTGCATGAATAAAAATTTTGTACAGAGGTAACATTGTTTGGCATGGAACAAGCACAACAAATTCATATAGGACTTGGACCCATGCGTGTAATACAGGTTATTCAAATTAATTTCAAGTAATTCTTTAATATTTTGTAGTTTATGCAATGATATTTTAGCCAGAATGTCATATTTTAATCTGGTTTTATTTTCTTTAGGCAGTAACATAAAAATTTGCTTAGGTTTAAATAGCTATTAGAGAATGAGTAGCAACAGGCTACTTGCTTACAGAATCTAGAAGCTTTTTCAGACATCAAATTTCTTGATAAGAATACTACCTCAGCATTTATTCATTCACTCTCTAGTGTACTCTTTATTTTTCCAGTTATAAGCCAATAAAAAGCTAACATGAGATGAGGCCCCAACTACAACAAACAGCAAATAGAAAAAATAAGCATCTCAAAATTGCATGTTTCTATCATACAGATCCACAACATGCTGCATTGCTACACAAGTGGTCATATAGCATGCATGCCAAATAAAGGACAGGAACCGATTTATATGCTAAAAAGAAAAGGAACCAAGTTATGGGTCATAAAGCAAGAAAATTAAATAAATTTTATTTACATATGTCACTGCTCACCTTCTCAAGTCATTTTATCCATTGTCCTCTCTCGAGAAAAACTTCTGATAAACTAAAGGAATACTCAAGGTAGATAAACACCAGAATTTTCATATAAAAGCATTACAGTAAACAAGCTTCACAAAAGGGAACAGAATCTAAGCATTCACTACTATTAAACCAATGCATGTAAGGTTTATGGAAATAGCAGTTATTTGGAATGTCATATTATACCTTAACACAACAATCCACCTCAGTTGATATTTCTTCGCTGTGATTGGGAGTAGCTTCTAACTCAAATTCCAAGTCACTTTCATCAGACTGTGATGATCATTCAATTTTAATTAATTTCCTTGCAGTGACAAAAGAAAAGAAACTTGCTAAAGAGAAAAATGTATTTTATGTTTCTTCGTGTATAGATAGCATTCAGAAAAAGAAAAGCATTGTTTTAGCTTTCAACTTTTGTGAAATGTGATGAAACGAATATGATTTATACCCAGAAGTATTAGGATAACTTAAGGGTGCAACGAAACATTAAGCACTTTAGTAGCATCAAGTAAAACTGCAACAAAATATAGCTGCAATGTATACCATCACATTTTTTTGTATTACTATTTTGCAAAATAACATCAATTGTGCGCCTTGAAGATGAAAGAAAACATAGAGTGATGTTAACAAAAGAATCATTACTTAAAAAAGTGCAATCTAAAATACCAAATTTTGAAAAGCCAGTGCATAACCAAACATTTGTATTTACATTCATTATGAATAAGATGATATTACAGGCATTTCAATGTGAAGATATATTCCAGTCTACCGAGAAGAACAAGGAAAAAAAAAAGGCAAAAGAGAACAGAAATATCAACAAACTAAAGGCATTAGAAAACCCTGCAAAGTTGCCAGACAGTTCACATTCTATCATGAGCCTCGGATTAAATAGGAACCTAACCTAACATGTCATAAACTTGCCTTCACAAGATTAGCAAAATGATTTTATTTTATTGAGAAAAAGAGCTGATGCTACAAGTCTACAAGTTCATTAAAAGAAGTAAACGAACCAATGGTTCACCCCCATCTTCAACTTTTTCCAAGGGGTCCCTGTAGGCCAAATGTCTCCATAGCATTTGATACTCCTGAGCGTTAGAGATTCCAGTAGAAGTGGCCTTAACAAGTGTCCTCCAATCCATTGTTACATCTTTTTCAGTAGCCTGAGAAACTTCCTGAAGAAGAGTGAAAATCGTTGAGGCACCATACCTGAAAAAACAATAAATGATTTAAAAATAGCAAAGAATATTAAAATATTATACCATTTTAAGTAGAGAGAATCAAGGAGCATCTTGTTGGTTCTTCTCAATTGGAAGAGTTGAGAATAATAACCTAATCATACTAAATAGTCCCTTTGAATTCGTGAGACAGATAATACTAATTAGAGTTGCAAACACCAAATATTTGGGATGAGGGTAATGATAATAATCATAAAAAGCATCAATTAAAACACTCAAACATGTTCAGAGTTGCAGTGAATTAGTCTTTTTTTTTATCATAAATTATCCCAGAGTCAGAAGAAAATCTTTTATTTAGATCAAAATTGACTTTCTTTTTATTACAATTTCGGAACTAAACAGTTTGGAACTGTCTCTTGAACTCAAATAGACTGTGAGACTTGAAACTGCAGTTACAAAATTTTAAGTAGTAAATCACCACAGCTAAATTATATGATCCCATTGAACAAGTATTTGCTGAGACCACTTAGTAGGCCGAAGTTTGGTATTCACAACTAACAAGCATTTCATTTGCAAAATCAAAAGGTTTATAATTATTGCATCAGATAACTCTCGAATTTTTCATTAAGATCTAGAAAAGAAATGAATAAGGGCGACAAAAGTTTAAAATTATGTATAGTTTTAGTAGGAGTGTGATTACAAATAAATTAATAAATAAATAGCAACACACTCGTAAACTGGAAGAGTTGCTCACCAAGTGGACCTTTTTTAAGTAGGAAACTCACTCAAATATGTGGTGAATTCCTTATTTTTGTGTATTTTGAAATTGGTTCATTGTGATAAGCAGTCATTGTTTTTTATAACTGAGGAACTCGCCCGTTCGATGGGTGAGCATGCTCCAAAATAGGATTTGGTTTGTATTATATATGTTAATATTATTTTTTCTTTTTTACGGAGGACATTATACCTATCAAAAAAATAAGATATTTTAGACAAGCATTCAAAAAGTTGTCTAGGCATTACTGTAGCTGTTGCTTTTTTTATAAATTGACCAACCTTAGAGCCTACGCAGCATTGTCAACCTTGGTATATACCACCACATGGTACTATAAGTCAGGTTTGGGTTTCTTCCTCATTTAGTAGTAGAGTGTAAATCTCATATGTCAGCTTGCACCTAAGTCCACACCCTTAATCTACGAGGCAACCTTGAATGAGGTAACCCATAATTGATGACAATGATCCTTAAATCACCACGTGACAAAATAGATAAAGAGGCTTTGATGTACCCAGAATGATGAAATCATATGATCTTGACCGGAGGTGTCATACCCATTCGGTAGGTTAGTCTTCACTTTCCTATATCAGCTCATTCCTTTTTTCTTAGGTAGGTGTCGTTGCTTGGCATCATAAGTTTAGCCTTCGGCATCTCCCTACACTCAACGTTGGAGTTATAAGTCTCTCTTTCAAGTCCATTACAATAATTTTGAGTCCATCTTACTTGATTCCTAGGAAATCGTTCCTTCATCCTCTATAAAATCCCATAAGATCCATTCTGACTTACACCTAACCAGACATACATCGATAATATCTAATTTGAACACAATCATTGACTCCTTAATTGATTGTGAGTGTTATCAGATACGTCCGGCATGTAATTAACCCTAAGAGTTTGCTCCAATGGAAAATCTCGACCCCCATAATTTAAATAAACTCTGTTTTAAGTCATATTCCTTATAAGAGAAATCTCGGGGACTAATACATTCAATCTACCTTCCATTGATCCCCTTGAATCTATAGAGTGCCTTGGTCAGTTATGTTCAATCCTCTGCTACAACGCTGCAAGCATCTTTCAAAGCCCGCATCCTTCTCTAAACACTCTTGTTGATTGTCACTGTTAAGTGCTAACTTTAATTTGCACTCAACTTTTTGCATAGTTTTCATTCATATCATTTGGCTACCATGTTTTTTTGTGAAACTTTCCACATTAATTTTATTGACCTTACTTGTTACTTCTATCCTCAAAAAAACATCCTCAAAGCACTCAAGTCTATTTTCAGAATGTTACCGTTAATAATTATCACAACAACCTTCTTTTCAATATATTTCTAGTTTTACACACATCCACTATTCTCCTTTTTGGTACGCTAAACTTGGTTATTAATGAATTGTCATCAAATAGTCGAATTCATGAAATATAACCAATCTAATTGCAATTTCCCAAAGTGTACTTTTAAGTCTTCATGATATCATATTATCATACAGTTCTCCTAGGAACTCTTCTATTTTAACCATTCGATGTATAATAAAGTTGCAACGCCATCTATATCCCTATTCTTCTCTATCTTGATTCAAGATACTTAAATTAATAAAAGTTAGTTAGTACTTTATCCTATAATGATATTGGCTAACAAGTATCAATTTTATGTTCGCTTGCATCACATAATAAATAGTCTCTCTGCATTTTGCTAATCCTAAGCCCCTAATCTTAAAAACATTTTCTTCATTGATCTTACTTTATAATCATAAAAGGCCTACTCAATTAGAATAATATCATCTATAAATAACTTACATAATAGAATAGCATTTGAATATATTTTTGAAGTATCTTTATAACCAATACAAATAAACTTAAGGTTAATCTTTGATATAGTTGTACTTTGATTGAGAACTTCTTGGTCATTCGTTAACAACTCCTCATGTTAATCAATAACGACTCATGAATATATTTAATAACTTCAGTTTAATTTTGGCTCAATATTTTTCATTAAAGAACAACAAATCAACTCTAATGGCACTTTATAATATAAATTCTCAACACTAATAAAAACCATATGTAGACTTATTCTTTGCTCAATATACTTTTCTATTAGTTTCCTTAACAAAAAAAATGTCTCCATAACAACCCTTCCAATCATGAAATAAAAATATATAATTATAATTTTTTATTCAAAATAGACAATTTAATCTTTTGGATATATATTGTGTAACGAAAATCCAGTAAATCTCTACATAATGATTATCAAATCACTAACAATTAGGCCAAGTTGCTAGGGTGCATAAAGAGAACCTATCTAACAAATGTTTGCCCACTTATACCTATAAGGACATAGCATTATCCAAATGATAGGTTTAATAATCTTGGATTTATTAGACAACACAATGGGGAGATGAATAAGGATAGGATTTATATCCAAGTGATTGATTTAATAATCTTGGATATGTTATATAAAAGAATGGGAGATGAATAAGGATATGACTACTAAATTAAGATTAAGTGGGTAGAATGTATAAGTATGTCAATAGTATCATGTGATCACATGATATTATTAAAGTTTCAAAGTAAATTATATAAAAAATATGATTAGATTGAATAATCATATGAATCAAATGTTGGGTGATAAATAAATAATTGTTAGTCAAGTTGAGTGAAAAAAAAAACGAAAAAACTTAAGATGAATGTAAGATAAAATTATGAGCAATACATCAATAAATGATTATATTAAAGGATTATGCCATTAGAACCCATGAAGATAAGATAGTTAAATAGATTTAGGCGATTTAGGTATATTAAATGAAGGTTAGAAGATACACTGATAAAATAAAGTAGATACAACAACAACAAAAATAACATCAAGCCTTTATCCCACTACGTGGAATTAACTACATGAATCCTTTTCCTCCATTGTGTCCTATTAAAAGTCAAATTATCATTTAAATCTAATAAAGAAATGTTATTTCTAATATTTTCTAACCAAGTATTTTTAGGTCTGCCTCTACCTTTCTTAACATAAGTCAAATTTAATATCTCTACTTTCCTAACCAAGTCATCGGAAGGCCGCCGTTTTATGTGACCAAGCCTTCTAAGGCAACTGTAATATTATCTTCGACCGGAGCTAATCCAACCTTTTCACATATATGCTCATTTCGTATCATATCTCTAAGAGTAAAACCACTCATCCATCTGAGCATCCTCATCTCTGCAACACTTAATATTATGCTTCTCTTTTAATGACCAACATTATGCACCATAAAGCATTGCAGGTCTCACCACCATCTTATAGAATTTTCCCTTAAATTTGAACGAGACTTTTCTATCGCACAACATAAGATTGAGATTTCACAAGCCAACCCCAAATAGTTGGGATAAGGTTGATAATGACAAAAATGATACTTCTCAATAACTTCATGATAAAGAAAACAATAAGGCCAGTATACAAACCCACATTATCACGACAATTTTTTGAGTATTTGTGCACCCTTTAGTTCTTCGTAGGGGTTGCTTAGTGGCAGCTTTAAGGCAATATTTAAGTTAAATTTAACTTAGATATTTTCAAATAGAAAAATGATGAACATAAACCCTACAGGAATCATAAACATTGTTTACCCTTTATTTCACAAAGAATCTCAAATTTACTTTTAACATTTGATGGGTTTACTAAACTTCAAGATAGCATAGGACTGCAATGTTGATGGAAGAGAGGGAGGTCACCGTCACTATTTTCGATGACAACAACAAAGTGATAATTAAGAAAAGTCATGCATTCCCAAGGGAGATTGGTGCAAAGAGAGTCATGGAGGTTGGAGTGGATGACCTTTCAGTTGGGGGTTGAGGCCAAGTGAATATAATTATATTGTGGGAGTGTAGATTTAGATGTCAACAATGCCGACATGATGCTTGAAGACGATTACACGATGGCACTCATGTCGGAGGACCACATGATTACAAGGCCAATGGGCTTGGCAGTGATATGGTGGTGGAACATTAGTGAACAATCAAGGAGCTAGTGGGGGTCCTTAAAAGAGCGAGGAGGGAGGGAAATGGAGAGTTGATGGTGGATGGATTGATAGTTCATTAGGAGACATGGAAGTTATGTCTCTCCTCCTAGAGGGTTTCCAATTTTTTGTTTTTGATAAAACTAAAAAAAGAGCAACAAATTAAACTCCAAACATGATCAAGTGATTTGCAACTCTACTTAATGCTTACAATTTTGAATTTATTATCTTAATTGTGCCAGAAAAGGCACCTACATTAAGTACTTACTTTCAACACATTGGCTCTGTATTTTTAGCGCATGGGCAGAATTTTGATGTTTGAGTTCTTTATTCTAGCAAAGAGAGTGAACTTCTACTGCATAAAATTGGTGAAAGTGATCAAGCAATCTCCTATTTTCATCTCGTTTCCTTATGTTAAAATCTATCAATTAAATCTTTATTTTCTGAAATAACTAGCCACACAATTTGTTAGGATTTTACTTGATTTAACACGTGTCATGCCAAACATTTTTCAAGATTCAACCATTTCAGGATTCACTAAATCCAGATTTACAGTATTTACTCAATCCTACTTGCAGACAAACAGCCCAATACAGTAGAAAATAAACAGGAAGCAACTTTTGAGGACTTACCGTTGCAATGCTGGTAGAAGGTTAAAAGAGCCAAAAGAGGGGTCTCCTCCCCGATGCCCTAGTAATCCTAACAAATGAAGCATTACCATGTAATCCACAATGGCGCTAAAAGCAGTATACCAATTGTCAACAAAGTGGCCTCCCTTAACCAGCCCACATTCCAAAATCTCATGGCATTGGAATATATACTTAAATATAGTTTTTCAACCACTATTTTCCGCAATCTCATAAAAACTTCCAAGCAACCAGAGTCCTGTAAACGTAGTTAAAACAAAATCAAGCTCTACACTCTACCACGTTCATCTTTAAACTCTACTCAACTAAATTCGAATATTAGCAGCAAGGCAAATCTCGCTTAAATCTCTCTACATAGCAAAATCCGGTATTCCATCGAGATAAACTGGTGAAGGATTCACTCAAAAGGAGTCAAAAAGATCGAAGGAAGAACAGTGAAACCTTTGAACAAGCGCGTAAACTTCGTCCTCGCTGACAGTACCCTTACTCCTGTAAGCCGTCATCGTTGCCACTAATACTTGTCCGCTGGTAAAGGCCACCGTATCGGCAGCACACTCAGGCAAAAGGAGCTCCCTCGAAACCCCACCGAAGCTCAACGGTGGTGCCGGCGATTTGCAACGGGAAAATATCCGACGGAGAGAAGGCGATCCAGCCGATTTCGCTTGCGCTGCATCTCCCTTGACCCGTGAACTCGCGAGTCCTGGGCCCTAAACGTGGCAACGTGCTTAGAAATACAGTACCTATATTTATGTTTAAGCAAAATTTCAATAAATTAGATTAAATTTGATTAAAAAATATTGAGATCACGAAAATCAAAGAAGATGCATTTAGGTGTTGTTTGGTTGCCGGAAAAGAAAATGCAATGTAAAGTAAATGTAGTATATTTAAAATGCTTTGAGATTGTTTGATTGTCTGTAAAGTAAACGCAGGAGAACTATTTCCCTTGTTTGGTTAGGTATATCCAGAGTAAAGTAAAACGATATATTTGTAATAATTTTTTTTGGCATTATAACTAATATATTTATAAAAAAAGTTTATTTATAATAATTAGTATTATTTGATTTTATAAAATAAAACCAGTGTATTTATTTATTGCACTATCTTATTATAAATTTTTTTGAGATTATAAGATATAATATTCTACTGTGTATTAATTTAGCCGACGGTGGTGGCCGACGGTGGTGGCCGACGGTGGTGGCTGGCGGTGGCGGAGGTGGTGGTCGATGGTGGCGATCAAAGGTGGTGGTCGACGGTGGTGGCCATAGGTGGTTGCCGGTGGTGGCGGAGGTGGTAACCGACGGTGGTGGCCGGCGGTGGCTAGAGGTGGTGGCCGGCGGTGGCGGTCAAAGATGGTGGCCGACAGTGGCGGTCAATGGTAGTGGTCGACGGTGGTGGCTAGAGGTGGTTGCCGGCGGTGGCAGAGGTGGTGGCCAGAGGTGGTGGCCGGCGGTGACGGTCAAAGGTGGTGGTCGACGGTGGCCAGAGGTGGTTGCTGGTGGTGGCGGAGGTGGTGGCCGGCAGTGGTGGCCGGCGGTGGCGGTCAAAGGTGGTGGTCGACGGTGGCTAGAGGTGGTTGTCGGTGGTGGCGAAGGAAGTGGCCGACAGTGGTGGCCGACGGTGGTGGCCGATGGTGGTGGCCGACAGTGGTGGCCGGCGGTGTGGTCAAAGGTGGTGGTCGACGGTGGCCAGAGGTGGTTGCCAGTTGTGACAGAGGTGGTGGTCGGCGGTGGCCAGAGGTGGTTGCCGGTGGTGGCGGCGGTCAAAGGTGATGGTCGACAATGGCCAGAGGTGGTTGCCGGTGGTGGCGGAGGTGGTGGCCGGCGGTGGTGGTCAAAGGTGGTGGTCGATGATGGTCAGAGGTGGTTGTTAGTGGTGGTCGGTAGTCGGAGGTGGTCGACAAGGGGTTGCAATGCCCTTGAATTTGCAATGTATTTAGAAGTCGCCCAAATCGGAGAAATTCTAAATGCACCAAAAATGAACTAGAACAGAATACACTGCATTTGTTTTACTTTACGTTGAATTTACTTTTCATCCAATCAAACACAAAAATTTTCAAAACCCCTGCATTTGGATTACTTTACACTCTAAATGCAGCAAACCAAACAACCCCTTAGACTCAACATCTAAAAATAATTTAATAGGTTGTTACTCCAAAAAAAATAAAATTTGGACCTAAATAGCAGGGCGGAGAGAGGGGCGGGCCTAGGGGGTGCATGCCCCTTCCTTTTAGTCAGCATATTCTTACATACAAATGTTATATTTTTTGTGTAATGTACTCTAACATCATGTGTATAAAGTGCAATATTTCATTAAATATATAGAAATTTATAAAAATTGAATATTATACATTACTTTAAAAAATCATAGCTTCCAATTTCCCATGTAAAATTTAATGATATTATAGTAAAAAATGCTCAATATGATTATATCTACCAAATACAAAAAAGTTGTACTGTGAAAATTTGCTAAAAATTAAGATATAATAACTTGTAAGTTTTTATGAAATTATAATTTATAAAAAATAAAATACATACAATTATTGAAATCAGAGATAGAATAATGATTGCCTACCTTGAGACAAAAAATTTTCTCAATTGGACCGACATACAAAAATGATTTTAAGATCTCCAAATCATAACTTCTCTCTCATCTCTTCTATCTTTTTATCTTAAATTTTATTTTTTGCTTCTTTGTTTGAAAATGAATAGATGATGAAAAATGGCATTAAAATTACAGAGTATATTATGATATTTATAATAAAATATCTTAATGATGTATTAATAATTATGTTAATTGTTCAAATTTTAATATAAAATTCATATAATTTTTTTTTTATATCCTTAAATCTTGAGCTCTAAAAGTTATAGAAAAATATTCATAAAATAGGTAAGCATGTTTAGAAAATTCTGATGAAATTGGTTTGAAAAAATGACATATAATGGTCCTAGAAAATACATTTGTACCGATTCATATCAATTTCTTAATGAATTACAATACTTCTTGTTTTTATATTTACGTTGCTCATAAAATTAGGAGAAAATTATCATAATTAAAGCACAATAATATCTACATTATAACGAATATATTTATAAATCATATTTATAATGACTCCTGAAATATCATTTGATTGTTGAATATGGGTTATTACGTATGTTATCTTATACAAGAGGATAGGCCGACGGGCTATCCTTATAATAAAAGGCTTATGATGTAATCCTAATGATATAAGAAGGCAGGCATAAGAAGATTGATTGATTTGATATAATATGCTGACGAAAAGGAAGTGACAACTTCTTTTATGAAAATCACATGACTGACTTGTGATATCATTCGTATCGTTTGTAAGTTCATTTCATTGAGACGCTCAATTTGATTCTAAATTAAATTTGGAGTTCATATGATTCTAAATTTAATTCAAAAAAAAATTCAATTCAAATATTATCTTGAGATTTGTGTTGATCATATGAATTTTATGGAGGTCATATTAATATTTAAACTCAAATATAAATTCTCACTCAATTTTGTCTATTGTCTAAATATTTTATGGTTACGAATAAATTCTATATATATAGTTAGATATTTATATTTATCTATATAGTATTTGATACATCAGGAAAATCCACTTAATTGGATATGAATCTCTAATTTCAACACACCACACAATTTTGAGTTGAAAACTTAAAGGAATTAAATCTAGGCCTCTCGAAACTCCGAGTTCAATAAACATATAGTTGAACATAACAACAACTTAATAAGAAGAATCCATCAATACATAAGTGATTTTATTATAGTCCAAATAAGCCTGAAATAATTATTTGATGTAAAATTAAAAAAATTTAGGGTCATTGATTAAATGATAAAACAATCTCTTAATCTGGCATTCTTAAAGTAAAATCACTTATCTGCAACGTTCAAATCCAATGAGCCCAATATCAATTAATGTTAACATTATTAAGACATTTAGATGTGAAAAAATATTATATAATCAAATGGAAATAATCTAAATCATTTAAGAGTGCTGAAGATTTTTTCTTATTAACAGGGCAGGTCACTCTAAAAAATCTATAAATTGACCATCACTGTCTACATTAAGAAGACATTTGGCTTGAAATTTGGGAAATTTAAAAGGACTCATATGTTTGAAGAATAAAGGACCTTCATAAGAGCATCATTGTTTAACCACAACCCGATCACCTGTAGAAATCCTATTTTTAAAAATAAATTTAAAATGAAATATGAAATTATGTTTGAACTGAAGCACTGCACATCTACACTTGTGAGCGTTGCAGTGATATCCTTGAGAGCGCAGTGGTGCCAAAAAAAGTTATTGCAACAGCATTTAAACCTCTACTATATAATACATTTGGATTTAAAATGCATTATTAGGAGGTGGCGTTACACACTAAACTTTATTTATATATATATATATTTTCCTTCCTTTCCTCCACTCATGCCACGAGCGTCAGCTTTCATGAGAAGGAAACATGAGGAAGAAAAGAAGGAGGAGAGAGGAAAGTGAATTTTGCATTTTGGTCTCCGATCCTTTTGTCGCTTTTGTGAAAATTGTTCGGATTGTAGTAGATTATTTTTATCCTATTCATATTTTCATAGATTTTGATTTCGACCATTAGATTTGTTCGAAATTGATTTATTACATTTTTTTGGATTTAGAAAATTCATACCGCATAATTTTTTATATGATATAATACTAATTATTCTAGATATTTTGACCAGATAATTTCTTAATTTCACCGAGCAAAATAAAAATTATTGTATTTTGTACGATCTACAAAAAAATATAAATTTTAGTATTTTGATACAAGCATTTTGTTAATACAACCATCATAAATGAATATGAGCACGTAATTGAGTAATAGCTGGTTGTTATTACTGTTATAATATTATGATAGTAGTATGTGTAAGAACAAGTAAATGTTGATTTTATTGATATTTGTTGGAGACTAACAGACCTATATAGTATGGTGGGATGACGAGTTTTTCTTTAAATATTATGATTTGATGTTATCCTCGAATGATTCATGTGATTCACTGATTGAGAATTATAAAGAGTTATTATTGTACCAATGTGCGAAGATTGACTGCTATGTTTATTGAGCCAATAATTATTGATTATTAAAAAAAATACTATACAAGCAAAAACTTCTTAATTATTTAGTGTGATTATTGAAATGCATGTTACTGTATTGATTTAATATTACTGTACTGCTACCACTGTACCATTTTACTATTCTACTTATTATTATTATTGTTACTTCATTGTTTTACCATTATTACTATCGGTTTTACAGATATTGATATTGTTACTAATACTACTATTAATTCATTATTTATTATCTCACTGTCACTAAGCACATGATTTCTATTATTGAGCATGTGATATAAGTTACTGATTGTTATCGATATAGAAGAAATTAACGCCATATATACTCTCATATGATTTTACAGCATTGATGTGATTTCGATAGTCTTTATATATATTTCAGCTTTACAAATTCATATGATTTTCTTATTGATTCAATAATACTATTAGGACGACTGGTTTATTTATTCGACATCCATATTGGTGCATTAGTTCACTGGTTTACATATTTAACTATTCTTGTAGTATACTATTTTACTAGCATTTATATCATATTATTATACTATTTCACATATTTTACGGTTACTGCATGTATTTTACTATTTCTACATATATTTATTGATCATATTAACTGTTACTAATATGAATTGACTAACGATATGAATATTGCCTCTTTATCATGCTTTGAGTTTAGTTGTAGGATTTAGTGATCTGCTAAACTTTTTAGATCATATATGTGGTATAAATAATTTCAAGTCATGAAAAAGAATTGAGAGTGTGAGACTAACTAGTTACAGGATTCTCCAGGTTTTTCTATTATTTTGTTTAGTTGTTCTTTTATAATAAGAAGCAAAATCAACAGATGGATTGTATGTTGCGATTGTGTAACTCCAAGCTATTATATATAAAGGTGTCAAAATGGGTATTTAGGTCGGGTTCGGGTCAAACTCGAAATTGACTTATGTTCACTTTAGTTGACCCTAGCTTGACCCAATTTTGTAAACATGTTAGAAAATTAGACCCGGACTCGACTCGTCGGGTTACTAGGTTGACCCGACTTGATCCGCTAACCTGAAATACAGCCATGTACAAGCGAGTTTAGGTGTGAGCGCGGGTCCAGGTGCAAATGCTAGCGTAAGAGGGCTCGCAGTGGAGTGCGAGCGTGATTGTTGTAGGTCGGGGTTGACCCGGGTCATGTTTTGGTTGATTTTGGGTTTCCTAGTCAACCTAAACTTGACCCAATTTTAGAAACAGATTAGAGAACGAAACCCAAACCCGACGAGTCTAACAAAAGGTTGAACCAAACCCAAAATTTTTCGGGACGAGTTTTGGATCAAGTCAAGTATTAACACCCCTAATTGTATATAATTTTTTTAGTATTAATACAAATGTATATTGATGTTTTGATCAATAGAATTATTTTTGTTAGTAATTAATAATGATAAAAGAAGTTAGATAGCTCTTGCAGTCATGGTTGTAATATTAAAAGATAAAAAGTAATAATTTTTCTAAATTTGATTATGGGCACAACGTCATCATTCTCAAATCACATGACGACTGGCCATTGTCTTTGGACAACCAATATCGTTGGACCACCATAGTTAGATCGTCCATGCTCGATCTTGATCATTGGACCATTGTTACCCCATGATTGTCATCACACCACCATCATCATCGGCTCATCGTCATTGGATTGTCGCTGCCTGATGATTATTGTTGGACTATTGCCATTACCAAATTACCACCGTTGGATTACCATCGTGTAACTATCATCGTTGAACCACAACCATCACCAAATAATTGTCATGGACTGTCACAACCCAATCATCATCGTCGGACCGCTGACTGCTAACCATCGTCGTGGACAATCACAACCCAAACATCTTGGTTGGTCTGCCATAATCCGACTACTATCAATGTACCACTGCCAAAACTAGATCACTACTAGGAACTGCCCCTGTTCAACCACCATCGTCAATTGCCCTCGATTGATCATTATTGTCAGTGAACTATCATCGCTTGATCACTATTATTGGTGCGTCATTGTCAGATAACTTTTATCAAACAACTACTATCACTGGACCATCGCCATTGAACCGCCTCACCTGACCAACATTACTGGATTAGTTTCACTTAATCACAACCATTTGAACATATGCCATCTTATATATACTTTGCGATATTTGTTGCTAATCACTCACACTCATCATTTTTCTACTTAATGCTTATATAGTAGAATTAATTCAGTTGGATTAAGCCTCATATTTTTACTTCTTTTAGGCCACATAAAAAATCCAGTGTTATTAATGCTTTTTTATTGATTTTTGTGTGAGATATTCATATAAAATTAGGATAAGAAATTCTCTTAATTTACTCTAGCTAATTTTCTTGCTTGTAAAAATATTTTAGTGCCAAATTCATATCAAAATTTGTGTATGAAAAAGAAGTATTTTATTTTAGAGAAAATATAAGCGGTAAAATGTTAAGGTGATTTAGAACATAATATTTTATATTTATAAATATTTAAATTTAAGTATTCTATGTATAAATAAATAAGAATTTAGTGAAATTTAGGTACAATTATTTTTTTAATTTATGGATTCAAATAAACTGAATTTAGTTTTAGGGCACACGTGTAATTATTTTTTTTGGGGAAAATTACACGTGTAATTATATTATAATAAGTCCGCGTGCATTCATAGCCGAGAAATGACAGTTTGAAACCTGAACTCACCAGCTTGCAACGAAGGTGTGGTGAGGAGGAAACGACGTAGGCGAGGGGGAGAGTGCGAGACGAAAAGAAGCCCTGCTCCCTCTCTCTATCTCGACCTCCTCCACTCTTATGACCTGTCTCTCTTACCTCTCTCCGCTGCGCTACGTAGCCGAATAAAGGAATTTTGTATCATATCTCGGAGGTAATTGTGGGAAGAACCCTAATCCGTGGTCATGAACTCCAATATGATCCCTCCACAGCCGAGGAAGAACGGCCTTGCTACACGCTACGGACCGTCGGCGGCGAAGAAGGGTACACCCTCGGAGAATGGCGGCGGCACGACGCCTGCTAATGGGAGCGTCTCCAAGCCGTCATCCCCTAAGAAAACTCCGTGAGAACCTTGTCCAATGACGTCGTTTTCGTTCTTTTTCGTTTTGCTTTTTTTTTTTCCCTGACCTCTTTGATTGCGAACAGTAATGAGAGGACGGTGAAGAAGCTTAGGCTTTCGAAAGCCCTTACCATACCCGAGGGAACGACGGTTTCCGACGCTTGCCGGAGAATGGCTGCCCGGAGAGTCGATGCTGTTCTTCTCACAGACGCGAATGGGCTTCTATCTGGAATAGTTACCGATAAGGTGGTCATCTTTTACTATTGTTTATTTTTATTATTGGCTTTTCATTGGGGGCCGAAAGTTCTATGCATTTCTTCGGACGAGTGAATTCTGACGAGGGTTCTGTGATGTTTACATGAGCAGGACATTTCAACCAGGGTAGTAGCAGATGAACTGAGGCCGAATCAGACTGTTGTATCGAAGATTATGACTAGAAATCCAGTGTTTGTGATGGCGAACACACTTGCAATCGAAGCACTGCAGAAGATGGTCCAAGGTTACTTTTTAAAGTTTATTTATTCATTTGTTTTCTTTTTTATTTAACATTTGTTTGAAAATTTTCCGTGCTGGTTATGTTTTTTGAGATGTCAGCTGCATATGCAATTGCTGCCATACATGGATTTTCTCCAATCACTATGTTGGTTCAAAAGCATACAATTACTCGTGGAAGCTCTGAATTTGACGTTGGATTATTGGGATCGACCCACCTAAACAGGGGGTGTAAAAGATTGATGCCTGCTAACAACCAGTGATTGGTTATTTAAGAATTAAATATGCCTAGTTCCAACAAGAATTTTGAGTTCTTTTTCTAAATGAGTCAAACTCTAAGGACCAACTTGGTTATGCTCTGCTCAATAAGAGCTTGATATGCATAAATATAATCATATTTACTATTGAAATACATTTAACTATACATGTTTTATGTTCTCTAGTGCTTAAAAGGCACCCCACTTTGAAAATTGCAAACATTTTGTTATATAAATGGAATCTTTATTTGAAAAATTCTTGATGAATTTAAGTATTATTAATTTAGCTTGTTGTTGTGTTCGGCTGGTGCTCGACTTGACAAGAAAATAATAAAATTGAGCTTGTTAATGTTCATATATATAATGTCTACCTGAACAAGATTGAATACTTTCATGTTTTGCTTGTTTACTCCCTTAACTAAAACCATGGTAGGCTTGAAGAAGAAATTGAAGTTTTCTTTTTTGTAATTTTGGCATCTATAGTGAAATTCATTTTATCGGTGATAATTACAAATTTTTTAATGACCATTTAAAAGATGGATATCCTTTTTTATTTGTCTACTATTTTTTGTGCAGTTAACATAAAATTGATTTTAGAGTCTCAATATTCATTTATAGAGGCCAAATTAGCTTGTCTTTTGATAGCTTGTTTACTGATAGAATGCTAATGCATTCTCAAATGACTTTAATTTTGTAATAATGTTACATAGCATATTGAGTATTATTTAATTTCAACTTATTGCAGGAAAATTTAGGCATCTTCCCGTTGTTGAAAACAGCGAAGTTATTGCTATGTTAGACATCACAAAATGTCTGTATGACGCTATATCAAGAATGGAAAAGGCTGCTGAGCAGGGTAGTGCCATAGCAGCTGCTGTGGAAGGGGTCGAGCGCCAGTGGGGTAGTAATTTTTCAGGTTAGTGCCCATTAACATGTTTCCATTTTAGCCTAGCATGTAAGCTGCTTAAGTATGTTACATGTTAACTAATTGATCGATATATATTCTGATCTTTAGAATATTTTAATTTAATATGGGAACTTCATAAATATTTTGTTTTACTTGTCTTGGATCATCAAATTTCTTATGTAAGCTAGCTATAAGTGTTCTCAAAATTTCATTTCAACCCTATTGATTGATAATGCATCTTTGAATGACAACATTTTGCTTCCCAAAATGGTTTCTTATTCAATATTTTGTACCATATGCATAGAGACGCTGTTTTATTATATTTAAAAAGCTTTTGCATTGGTTTGCATTTCCTTTAAGGCATCATAGGTTATAATGCTACCTTTCTTGCTCATGGTTTTAGCTTTTAATCCTAATTGATAGCCCTTTCTAAAAAATGTTTTGTTTAATACCATTTTTTTATGCTACATTTGGAAGAAGAATTCAAATCATAAGTCATTGGTGCTACACTTAGTTTAGCTGAGATACTTTTAACGTACCCATTTTAGATTACATCGTCTTACTAAATGAAGTGGTTTTTCATCGAACCTGTTTAGACTCTTTGGTGTATTGGCATATTTGAGGTTGAATAGAACAGTTTTTACCTTTACTCAATCCCCTAAGGTTGTGGTAAATATGTCAAACAATAGTTTTTTATCCATGCGATGGCGGCATCTGCACAGTTTTATGGGGATATCAATGCTATTGTATCCATAATTAAAAATTTTGTGGCCTAACATTAGCTTGCTATCAGCCTCTCACTGGCATGGTGTACTAAATTCGTGTTCATTTTGAATGCATTGAAGTTAAGTACAGTTAATGGGTGCTTACTTCTCTTGTAGGCTGTATTAAATGACAATCTGTGTGTGTGTGTGTCTGTATAATGTGAAGTTATTTTTTCTTTGTAAGATGTATTAGAAGTGAGAGAATTTTGAAGAGCTATTTTATTACCAAGTTGTCTTTTTTGTACAAGCATACATGTGCTTGTACATCTACAAGAAAATATAACAATAATGAAAAATATAATGAAGAAGGATATCCTAGTAATAATTAAATATTATTATAATAATAATGTTTGATTTTTCTACTACAGATAAGTTAGGGCATGTGATAATTTAGACAAATTGTAACACACTCGCATAAACTCGAGCTGACATGGTAGATCTCAACTTTAGTTTGAAAATAATAGTGACTAGAGATGAAGTAGTCCTTTTTTGCCATAAAATTGCTAATGTCTCAATAACAACATGATCGATTCATCACAAAGAGTAGAGTGAATTAGATGCAAAGAGAATCACCAATGAGATATGTTCGATAAGGTGCATATAAGATTCTTGAATGAAGTCTTGAATATAGATTGTTGACTTAGATTATTTGAGAGAGTTGAACAAAAGCGTTGGTGAAGAGTATTAATTGAGATTTTCAATATATTGAGGGCAAAAGTCACCACTACAATTGACTTTGGATAATTGAGATCACAAAGGCGTATAGATCCATGAGGAATAAATGATACCAATATTAGTTTTTGATGATGATGTGCAGGTTGGATAGTGGCAAAAAGGCCAGTGAGGTTGCCGAAGGTGAGTATGGGTAGCTTGAGACCCTCAGTCATGATTATATTAATTGTATCTATAGTCTTTAAGTTCAACCCCTAGGAAGAGAGGGGTGGATGATTAATGTTGTGTGAGAGATGGCAACAATGATTTTTGTCGGTGTGAGTTCCTGCTCATGGTTGAGCTAGAAAAAGATTTATGTAACTCGAGCTGAGGGCTTGTGATAGGTCGGTTCCTGAACCAACCCAGCTGGCCCCATAGGGGCCGACCCTTGTGTACAGGAGGCGGGTCAAACCGCCTCCCATGGTGCTGCCTAAGTCATAGGGGCCCACGCCCCTATTTGGTTGCCACCCAATAATAGTGGGGTCCACTATTTGAATTAATTTGAATTAGTCTATTTTTGGCATGGGGGTTGGGCGGCTAGGGCTAGGAGGGAATTTTTAATTAGAAAATTTATACTATAAAAAGGCATGAGAGGTAAGGGGTAGGGCATGTGATGCGGACATCCGACGGTGGACGTTAATCAAAGGAAGAGATGAAGATCGACGACCGAGATCACTCCATTTTTTCTTAGTTTATTAATTGTATTTTTTATTTTAATTATGCATTTTTCATTTTTACCCTTATGTAAGAGTCTTGTCTTATGTAAGCCCAAGGGGCAAAGTTGTCTTTTTAGTTTCTTTTATTTTAAGGCCTATATATAGAGGCCCTTGCTCTTGTATTAGGTATGATGGAGTTTTAATAAAAAAAATTTTGTTCTGCACTTTTTTTCTTGGGGAGAACGTTAGTGAGAATTCCTATGGAGGGAATCGTGGTTTCCACCAGCCGCAGGATGGATCCGGGCTCGTGGCTTGAAGTCCCTTGGTGAAGGGCATCGTATCATCTGTCAGTCTTCGGAAGAGTCCAAGGCTCGCGGTTCTATCTTTTTTCTTTTGTTTCTCTTCCCTCCTCCCCCTCTCTAATCCGAACATCACCACCCTTTCTTTCCTCACCTCCAACCATTGGCCACTCCACCACAACCCACCGGCCAAGCAATTTTCCCCACTCAACCCGTCGGCTGCACCCTCCCTTACCTCGATAGCCCCTGACCTTCTTTCCTCCATTGGCTCCCACAATTTTATCTTGTATTCAAAACCTTCCTATTATATACATCTTAATTTGGTAATGAATTAGAATTCAAAATTCAAATTAATTTGAATTTGAATTTGTTTCCTAAATTAGGATTCTTATTTTAGGAAAGTTGTTTAAATTAGGTCCAATTAAATTTCTGATTGGATTTGATTTAATTTCTTCTCATCGAGGCCCTCTTAGCCACCGGCCACCTAACTCTAACCCTAATTCCTAGCCTAGCCGTCGACCTCTTTTCCCCAATCCCCCTTTGCCTCCAAATTTGAATTTCTATTCAAGACTTTTCTTTTATTTAACGTCTTAATTTAGGAAAGTTTTCAAATTTCAAATTCAAATCAATTTAAATTTGAAATCCTTTTCTAAAATAAGTTCAATTTCATTTGAAAACTTTCCTAATATTCTCAAATCTGAAATTAATTCAGATTTAAACCAAGCACTACATTCGACGAACCTGTACACCCTCTCTCCTCTCCCTCTCTAGGCCGGCCCTTCCTCTCTCTCTTCAATCCATTTAATTCCCATTAATTCCCCCCCTCTTAGAGATTTAATTCATCCTTAATTCAAGGAATAATTTTCCTTTCCATTTAATTTGAAATTCCAAATTTCAAATGACCCCTCCCCCCATATCTGTTCTACATCAGCATGCTTGATTATTGGGTTCTCTTGGAGGCTTTTGGGGTCTTGGGCTCTAGACTTATTGTCTAGAGATTGGAAGAGAACGATCCTCCTCTCGAATTGAGGATCAATTGTATCTTTGCTTTATGTTTGCTTGCTTTATTTATATAATAAAATTCACTATTTTGAGTTGATTTCATTGGTGTTCTTGTGTCCTTTCTTGCTGTTTTTACCAATTTATTGTTAGGGTCGCTTGCGAACTCAAATATTTTCGATAGGATTACTTGCGAACTCAAGTATTTCCTATCAGCTTGCTAGAAGAAGGCAATTAATTTGTGACTTTAGAGCATACTATTGGATGAGTTGTAGGCTTTCTTGACAAGGCCATAAGAGACACAAAGGCAGAGCAGGGTGGAGGCGAAGTTGACGAGTGATGTTCATGATAAGGTCGATAAGGAAACATCCATGATTGCAGAAAATTAGAGTTTAGTTCAACGGTGAGCAACATCTATGCCCACGTTGAGCATCAATAGCAAGAAAGAGGAATGTATAGGTGATCGATGTTCACAACAATGTTCTATATGGATAGATTTGAGCATTAATTATGATTAGGCAAAGTGAGAGAGCTGATCAATTTTATGCGATATGGGGTTGTGATGTAGAGAAGGGACTTGTTAAACACTTTTCGTGACCTTGCCTTCTTGTTAGATTGATAGAATGATGAAACCCTATGAATAAGAATCAAAGTAAGAGGAACAAACGAGGAGATCGTGTGAGGTTATGTCGATGAGGTTCGTTGTTGGAGAGCAGTAGGCAAAGTAGAATACTGAGGCAAGATGTTGCGGCAGAGGAAATTGAGAGTAATAGACCCCATGAGTGTTATGCCGTATATGGGATGAGCGAGGAGTGTAGTATTTTAGAGAGGTTAGAGGTAGAGATTGAGATCGAATGTGATACAAGCGAGAGATGAAGGTTGAAATGATCGATAAGCATTGATATTAGAAGAGAGATAATTATACAAGACTACAACATTGCTAAATTGTCTACAAGTATATATATGTTTATATATAGACAATAGAAGAGAACAATAAAGGAAAATACAATAAAAGATAAGTTCTTTAATACTGAGATAATATCATAATAATTGATAAAGCATATTCTTATCATAAATAAGTTAGCACATGTGATAAATTTGATAAGGCAATAATATGCATTCAAATTACTCAATGTTTTTGTAATTGCTTCTATTCAAGAATAGAACCTGGATGATGATGACTATTGCATAATTTTGGAGTATAATTTTAGTAGTAATAGATCTAGTGGGGGATTGTGATTTTGGGCAATCAAGTCATTAATAAGAGTACACGTTTTAAATATCTCGAGTCTATTGTTCAGAGTGATGGTGAAATATGGGGATATTATTAGTAGAAATCAAGTTGGATGGTTGAAGTGGAGGAATGCATTGGGCTTGTTGTGTGATAGAGAAGTCCCCCTCAAACTTAAGGGAAAATTCTATAAGATGGTGGTGAGAATTGCAATGCTTTTTGGTGTAGAATGTTGGCCATTAAAAGAGAAGTATAAGATTAAGTTAAGTGTTGCAGAGATGATGATGCTCGGGTGGATGAGTAGGTTTAGTCTTAGAGAGAAGATATGAAATTTGCATATACATGAAAAGGTTGGAGTAGCTCCGGTGGAAGATAAGATTGGAGAGAGTTGCCTTAGATGGTTTGGTCACGTAAAACGGCAACCTTTCGATGACCTGGTTAGGAAGGTAGATGCATTAGGTTTTGGCTTATGTTAATAAAGGTAGAGGTAGACCTAAGGTCCTAAACAGACTTATTTAGAAAATATTAGAAAGGACCTTTTTTATTAGATTTAAATGAGAATTTGGCTCTTAACAGGACACGATGGAGAAAAAGGATTTATGTGGCCGCCCCACGTAGTGGGATTAAGGCTTGTTGTTGTTGTATTACCATCTTGTATTTGCTGCAATATAATAGAGAGTTAGGTCAGTAAAAAAATGAGCTGTTATTTAAAGTATTACTTACCATTTGGTTGATTATGAGGATGTGCCAATCCACTTCAAATTCCCAGTTGGCATGTTTATGGTTGACAATGTCTGAATGATAGAATTAAGTACATTGAACGAGCAAGAAGTTGAATATAATTTGTGTGCTATCTTTGCTTTATTATTCAACTATTAATTCATATGATGAATATCATGCTTGCACGATTTATTTTATCAATTTCTTTAGTTCAAGATCTAGGAAATGTCTCCAGAAATGAATATTGTTTTATCTTATCTCGAGGAAAGGTTGAAATTTTCATCGGGTGAATGATGGAATTATATTTTTCTGATATGATACCACCTTCTTAAATTGTCAAGCTTGCTTTTTTATGTGTCTTCTGGGAGTTTGAAAAATACTCTTCGAATGGATAACTTGAAGTTTGTTTGAGTAAATAGAAGAATCAATTAGGCTAAAGGTGAAACCTTGATCATCCTCCACCAAGTTATTTCTTCATTTTCTGGAAACGAGGAAAGCAATGCATTTTGCTTTTGTGACTGAATTCTCTATGATGTGAGATGTCATGATGACTGTAAACTTTAATCAACATTAACTTTCTGAATTATCTTATACCATTTGTTACGTGCTCTGGTTATATTTAATCGGTTAACTCAGGATGATTGTTTTTAGGATGCTAAATAAATCGTGATGTGTGTTTTTAATGTGATTAACTATGTAGTTCATTTTATTTAATGCTAATTTTCTTTTCCAATTTTTGCTGCAGCTCCTTCTGCTTTCATAGAAACTCTTCGGGAAAGAATGTTTAAACCTTCTTTGTCAACTATTGTCACTGAGAACTCAAAGTACAAATTTCATGAACTTGTCTGGCTTTTTTGTGAAATTAGTTCCAAAATAATTTTTTTTCTTCACGTGGAAATGATTTTCCACCTCTGATTCTTTCAACCATCTGCACTCGCAGAGTGGCAGTTGTATCTCCTTCTGACCCTGTTATTGTTGCTGCCAAAAAGATGCGTGAATTTCGAGTTAATTCGGTGATTGCGGTTACACAAAACAAGCCTCAGGGAATCCTTACGTATGCCATTTGATTATTCTTTTTAGATTTATTTTTTAATTATTTCAAGCTGTCTTATTGGAGAACAACCCTTGCCTTATACCGCTGTCTGCTCCACTATACTCTTTCAGATCAAAGGATGTTCTTATGCGAGTGGTTGCACAAGACCTTCCTCCTGAATTAACTTTGGTAGAGAAGGTTAGTTTTCATCAGAAATATAATATTTTGTACATGGATTCGTTTATATTTTTATCATTTTTTCTTTCTTTAACTATCACAGGTGCACACAAGTTTGTTATTTTGGTTGATGCTTGATTCTCTAAGAGAGTTATGCATTTATACTGTCTCTAGAGGGTGCTTTCTAGAGAAAGTATGTTATTTTGACCTATTTTTGTCGTGGTTATAAGTAGATAAGGTATGTTAGAATGTCATTTTTAAGTGACGTTCTACAATTTAATCCAATGATGTTTTTAACCTGCAGTAATGCCTATAGCTTAACCCAATTATAGAAAATACGCTAATATTTATTAAGTCTAAGATTAAGTTTTCTTTATGGAATTTGTGGCCTTTGAATGGCAGGAGTTGAAATTTGTTGGCACAACTATTTGAAAAATAATAAACATCACAGATTTTCAAGAAACTAAATGAACATGAGAACAATTCAAAGATTGAGAAGGTTTTAAGCTATTGTGTGGTGCAAAGGTTAGCGATAAGAATGATGTAGATATAGTAGTGGAGGAAGAGTTGGTAGTTAAAATTATGAAGGTTGATATGATTAGTGATATATTGATTGTCATTAAGTTAATTATTTGTTATGGCATTATAAATTTTTATTACTCATACTTCTTTAAGTTGGATCAGGAAATAATTTTAAAAAAATAATATTTAGAAGAAATGGATGAACTATTGCACATATTATTGAAAAAGAGATGAGAAATATTGGTGGTGATTTAATTAAAATATAATTTTAGTAGAGTGGGTTATGACAGAAGGATGCATGGTGGGGTGTGTAATAGGAGATGAAAATGTAATGAGGGAAGCTATTATATTCACAATACTCTTATCTTTTGATGATGAACTTATGCTGGATGAATTGGGAAGAGCACTTGGTTACTTTCACAAGCGAAGTTTCCAGGTTAGTTCACTAATATTTTAATTTTTCATAAAAGGGAAAATCAAGTTTCTTACAAAAGGTTGTGAGATAATCTCAGGAAAAAATTTTTGAGCGAACACGGGTAGTTTGTCATTGAGTAATATTTTAGAGGTATAAAGAAAGCAATAAAAAAATAATTCATTTATTATAAGATAGGATGACTTGGATGGCGATCTTGAATAAATTATTTAGAGAGGCAAATTTAAACCCTATAGTTAAACCAAAGTTGATATGGTATAAGATGACTAATTGTATTGAGAGTTTTGCCATAAAATTATTAGGAAAATTCAGAAATAGATTGCATGCGAGTAATATAACCTGAAGTTAGAATGAGGATGCATTAAACATTCTTTTAAGGCTATAAATATCTTGAATAAGTTATTTAGAGAGGTAAATTAAAATCCTATAGTTAAACAAAACTTGATATGGTATAAGATGACTACTTTTATTGAGAATTTTGCCATAAAAATTTTAGAAGAATTCATAATTAGATTGTATGCGAGTATTATAACCTGAGGGTAGAATGATGGGGCATTTAACATTCTTTTAGGGCTGTAAAAAATAAGCACCATTGATGCTTACACTGATTATAAGAAAAATTTTCTATGAGGGAAGTAAGCAAAGTGAAAGTTTTAGTTTTTAATGATTACGTTGGCATGTAGCTAAGGCAAGAAATAGTGATTTTAGAGACTTTTATTAAATTAGGTATATTAGAAGTGAAGATTATAGAATCTTAATTAAAGATGATGAAATAAAACAAGGTTAAAGGAGTATGTTGAGAAATTATTAAATGGGAATAATATATAGGCTTAAGCTCCACAGTCACTTCCCCCCCTCACCCCCCCCATGAATCATCAATTAATTTATTGGAATGTAACTTCCCCTTGTACATTGTGGACAAAGATGGTTTGAATTGTCAATTGCTGTTGATGGTTGCATTCAGGACTAATTTTCTTTGTTGTTGGCTTTCTTGCTTATGAGAAAGGCTGTCTAATATTACTGTAGGTAATGACTACAAACCCAGAATGTGCCACACTGGACACTACAATTCTTGATGCTCTGCATAAAATGCATGATGGGAAATTCCTTCACCTTCCGGTGTTGGATCGAGGTGATTGTTTACACATTATTGTTCACTAAGCGGTTATCTATTTTTCTGTCATTTGACTTGCAATTTTAAGCTATAGACGGACAGATTGTGACTTGCTTGGATGTTTTGCAAATAACTCATGCTGCGATTTCCATGGTGAGAATGCATAAGTATACATGAATTTACCTTACACTGTTCTTTGATTCATGAGCTGGCAGTTTTCATTTCCTCTATTTGCTCTCAAAATTCACTCCTTAAAGATTATCAAAATGCACGCAAATTTACTCTTTGAAGATATTCATTTCCAGTATTGTTTTGTATTCCTTGATTCTTATGCTAAATATTTATTGGTCCTATATTCACAATTTTTGTTTCACAGCGTTTGTTTTTCATCCGTCATTGATAGTCTTTTTCCTTAACAAATAAAGTTATATTAACCTTGTTTTGTGTTAAGCTAAAAATGCTGCAATACTTCAAAATTAACTTAGTTGAACGCAACATATTTTATGGTAAATTGTTTTTGCTAAAAAATTATGCAATGATCTGCATATCTATGTATTTCTAGATCCATTTTCAAGAGTAATATTCCCATTCTCTCGTGATCTCCTTTATCAAGCTGGCAGATTTTCTGAACATTCAGCTTTTTTTATGAATTCTCCTTGAAGGTTGAGGGAAGTTCTGATACGGCAAATGAAATGGCAAACACTATGATGCAGAAGTTTTGGGATTCCACGCTTGCTCTTGAGCCAGCTGATGAGGAGTTTGATACACAAAGGTCTCATTTTGATTATTTTCTATGCTTCTCATTGCTAACTGACCATTTAATTTCTCTAATTCTCATTTTAGTAATTTCTAGTAATTTACAGTGAACTTTCTGGTATGATGGCATCCGAGTATACAGATACTGGAAGATCGATGTATCCGCCTGTCGCAGGGAATACATTTTCCTACAAGTTTGAGGACCAGAAGGGACAAATGCATAGATTCAATTGTGGTTAGTTTGTTAACCATGTTAGTTATATGTGGAGTAACAACCTACTTTATGTGCAATAAATGCCCTTTTCTTGTTTTTTAGGTACCGAGAGTCTAGCTGAGCTTGTTGCTACTGTATTGCAGAGAATGGGGCTTGGCGATGATGATAAAGATGATATTCAATTGTTGGTGTGATTATTAACTTTTCGTTTGATTTACTCCACCCATCCTTCTGCTGTTAGTCAATGATATTTTCTTTTAACAAATGCTGTTCAATTTCATGCAGTATGAAGATGATGAACGTGACAAAATTTTACTCACAGCAGATGTTGATCTTGTTGGAGCTGTTAACCAAGCCAGATTAGCTGGTTGGAAGGTTAGTTCTTTTACTATCATCATGCCTGGGTGTAACTTTACAGTTTCATTAAAACTGCATTAATGATGACATGAAAAAAGGAAACAAGGAAGAACGGAAAAAATTGGAGCTGTGCCTTGTTCGACTTCAAAATTTTCTGCTGACCATTATTGCTTGACTTGGAATAATTTCCTAGGCATGCTATCGTTTAACTTGTGCATGAGTGTGCATGAATGTGCATCGATGTTAACTTGAGTCTGTTTAGAAGCATAATGCCATACCTCTATTGACCCTCTGAAGTGCTCCCAGGATATAGGCCATGGTTTCCATGACATTGTCAATGGCCTCTGTGCTGGTGAATGCATAGTTGAAATTTTTACTACTACGCTTATCTTCAATAATGATGCAAATGTTATTCTCCTAGCACTAAAAAATACTGCACCATCATGGAGGAAATCTTTTTCAAAAATCAATTATTCTTATCCAAAAACTTGCATTCAAGGGGAGAACATTAATTTTTTCTGTGAATAGGGATTTAATGAAGATATATGTCTGTCTTCTTATTATCTAGTACCATGCATCTTCAAAATCTATTTGAATCTCACTCATCTAAACCTCAACCTTTTAGAAGTTCACATGCTAGCAAGGTATAATGGGGTTTTCTACTCCAGATGTCGGGACAATTTAACTAACAAGTTAAAACAGAGCATTTCTCTAGAGCTAAACCCAATGCCTGAGTCATGTCCTAACATCGTTCAAAAAGTATAAGTTTATATTGATTTTGATAATGATCTCAACGTGTCTATTACTATTTGTAGGAAAATCATAAGAAGTTGCTCTGATCATCCAATCATTCATTATATTACTTGCGACAAACTATCTTTAAAATTTTATGCCTTTACTACAAGTCTTTATATCATAGAAATTTCAAGCCACATTCAAAAAGCATTAAAAGAACTTAAATGGAAAAATGTTATTCATGAAGAATACAGGCCCTTGAAAGAAATGGTATGTGGAATCTTTTAAATCTTCCCAAAGAGAAAAAATCTGTTGGATACTAGTGGATCTCAATATGAAATACAAAGCTGTTGGATGAGTTGACCAATACAAAACAAGGTTAGTGACAAAGTATTTCACTCCAACCTATGGAATCAACTATCAAGAAATGTTTGCCCAAACTACTAGAATGAATACTATCAAAACAATTTTCTCTCTAGTTACTTATTTAGTTTGACAACTCAATCAACTAGATGTAAAAAATGATTTTCTAAATGGTGATTTCGAAGATGAAGCCTATTTAACAACTTACTGATTTGAGAGTAAGACAAATATGAACAAAGTATGCGGGCTCAAGAAATTAGTATATAGGTTGAAATAATCACAGAAAGCTTGGTTCGACACATGATGATTAAAAGGCATGGATACTCTCAATGATAATATGATTAGATCTTATTTACCAAAATCATCTAAAGGTAAAATTTCTATCTTGATTGTGATGATATCATCTTAACACGAAATCATGAATTAGAATAAACAGGATGAAAGGTCTCCTAGCTGTAGTTTTAAAAATAAAGGATCTTGGTTTATTGAAGTATTTCCTATGCATAGAAATAGCAAGATAAAAGAAACAGATATTTATCTTGGAACAAAAATACTGATTGGATTACTAAAAGATATTGGTACATTTGGGTGTAAAACTATAAACACGCTGGTGAATTCATAAAAAAAGTTGACGCGAAGAGAGATTTTACCTCAATTGATAAAGTAAGGTACCAACAATTAATAGGAAGACTCAACTACTTATCTCACATTAAATCTTAAATTTATTTTCCTGTTAGCATTGTTAGCCAGTTTATGAATAATCCCATCTAGGAGCATTTTGACGCCGTATACAGGATGCTAAATATCTTGAAAGGCACCTAAAAAAGAGTTGTTCTTCAAGAAGGAGACAAATACATGTGCTGAATCCTTCGTTATTGCTGATTGAACTGAATCTGTAACAAATGATAAATCAATATCGGAATGCAACTCAATTATATAGGAAATTTTTTTACGCAGAGAAGCAATGATTAGTATATGGTATCTGGCAGCTATGCTGAAGCAAAATTCAGGGTGATGACCCGTGGTATTTATGAAGGCATGTGGCTAGAAGGTCTTCTTAAAGATTTAATAAATTTCACCACACAACCTATGATGAGATGTGACAATGAAACTGCTATTAATATTGATAAGAATCCTATCCACCATGATCAAACAACTTATGTAGAAAATAATCTGACACTCTTTAAAGAAGAAATTTGATCAAGGATTCATTCGACTATTACGCTCCAACAAAACTTCAGATTGTAGATATTCTTAATAAAGCTCTTGATTAATCACAATTTGAAAATCTTACTTCCTAGCCAAAAATGAAAAATGATTAAGTATATATTCCGAGTTTGATAAATAGTATGGAAATTCTGAAATTACTCCAGCCAGCGTGCAGCCACCACCCTTACTTTCTCTGCGTTCAATGCGTCTCCTAATGAACCTGCACCTTCTCAGCCCGCGCCAGCTATTCCCTGAATGCTCGCCTGCATCTCTTCCTTCCACCTGAGTGTCCGTCTTCCATAAAAGGCCTGCTGACTACTGCATATCCTTCTCTCCCTTAATGTCTTCCATCTGAAGCTGACTGCTGGAAATCTCGGCTGGCTGTCCACCTGGTAGCATGCTCATCGTCGGCCATCCACCGCTATTTACTCTTTGCACTCATTGCAGACAGCCATGCTTTATAGTAGAATGATTCGGCAAACCTTATTCTTTGCTCTCTACCATTTATGTGGCTAGTTATGGCCTTACTATCTTTCTGTGCTATACCACTTATATCTCCTATGAATTGTTAATCTCGTAAAATAATTCTACAATTGGTTTTTACAAGCAGCTGCTGAACCTTAATTTACAATTGCTGACCATTGATTCCTTTTTTCCAGGTTCTAAGATTGCATATTGACAGCACGCGAACCAAAACTGAAGCAGCAAAGCCTACTTCAAATGCAGAAGTGTTGCAAACAAGTGAATGGTCATCCTTCAAATCCGGCATTTTTGCAAGCGCAGTTGTGCTAACTGGCATTGGAATAATGGTATACTTACGAAGGTCCAGGGTATGATCTATTATATCAGCACATAAAAGGCAAGCCTATGAAATTAGAATGTCACATATGGTCAGCATCTACAGAGGATTTTTTACACTATAACATGATTACAATATATGCTGTATAACAACAGTTTCTTTTCCTCTCAAACCTATGTAGAGCCTTATTAATCTTGCTGCCTGCTTCTTTAGTATTCATGTATGTAGTGTCTGGATCTTTTATATTTATTTATTTAATATTTTAACATTTTGATCATATTAAAATCTCTACATGAAAATATGTATTTTATCTTATAAAATTATATTAGTGGGTGCAACTTTTGAGTTGATCTGAATTTAGTTCAACATCAGTAGGAAGTCATTCTATTAGATGCAAATTTGATTATAAGATGCTTCATTCAGAGTCCAATGGTTGTTTGGAATGGCTACAAATTTTTTTATATAAAAGAAATTGTAAAATTGTTGTGTGAAAATTAAATTTTTTGAAAATTATTGTAAAAAATAATTTTTTAAATAATGAAAAAGCAATGCCAAAATATAAGTTGGGATTATGATATGAAAAGTAAAATAATTAGAAAATTATCCCAAATAAACCTTAAAAGTGATGCTTTTTTTATTCGTTTTTTAGTTTTAATTAGATTTTTAGTCCTGACTAAGGCTTCGTTTGGAACGGCTTTCTTATAATTTTTTAAAATAACTTTTAAGTATAAAAATTTTATTTTTTAAATTAGAAAGCTGTTTTAAGAAGCAGTAAGAAAGTTGTCTTAAACGGAACCTTAATTGGGCCAACCATACATGCATATTAAAGTTGTAATGAACTCAAATCAAACTGGCTTAAGGATCGGATCAGATTTAATTGAGCAAGTTGAAATATATATCTATGCATTTGAGGGGTGGAGATTTATTGATGTAGTTGAAATAGGAACTGAGGATCTTGATATTAAAATATATTTATCAATTTATAAACTAAAATTATTCTAGACATATCAATACCAGATAAAAACTTTAATTGAATTGAACTCAAATCGAGATTAGTAGGTCATAAACTCTAATCAAGATGGAATCAGACTAATTAATAAAGGGAGTGGATATATCACTATAAAATTCAATCGATCAAGTGTGAATTTTATGTACATTTGAATGTTTCAAGCTTAGGTTTTATTTGGGATAGTTTTATTACTACTTTTAAAGCAATTTTTTAATATAAAAAATTTTAGTTCAAAAAATTTTTATATTAAAAAACGGCTTTAAAAAATATTAAGAAATATGTCCTAAATGAAGTTTTAATTTTTAACAAATTTATAGTTGAAATATGCCCTTGATGAACTGAACGTAACAAAACTAGAGAGATTATTACGTGCAGAGAATGAACACAGAGAACCGTTCGGTTTTGTCTCTATGAGGTGCGCTTTTATTGTTCATCACTGCACTTTTATTGTTCGCAGAGAAAAATCGGACGGTTCTCTGTATCCGGTCTCCACACATAATAATTTCTCACAATACTAAGGCTTTGTTTGAGATATATTTCTTATTGCTTTGCTTTTTAGGTTGAAACCACAATTTTTGTTTTGTCATTAATATTTTACTATTAGAAAAATTTGTACTGAAAAATTGCTTTTTACAGCAACTTTAAAATTTTAATTTTTTTGCAATAGTTTTATAAAGCAATAAGAAAACTCTTAAATGTCTTAAGTTGAAACAAAGCCATCAATAAGAAATTAAATGTGCTTGAATAAAGTACTTGAGAGGCTGGAACTTCACGAGATCATTTAAGTGATCAAACCTTCTTTGATTTTTGTATACTTACAATCAAAATGGAAGTCGCCATAAGAGAAATTTTACAAACCCAATCTCATTTTGATATCATTGACACACTAAAATACCTAACAAATCTCATATGATCAATGAGAATAACACAAATTGTTTGATGGAGTATTCTATTTTTTAGTTGAAATGACTAGAATTATCATGTCTATAAGTTGTATAAATAGGTTTTACTTCTAGGCATTCATGGAGGTCCAAAAGAGTTTTCTCAAACAATTACGGAGGAAAGAATAAGCCTTATTGGTTAGCTTTCGTTGAGGCTTCATTTGGAACGTCTTTCTTACTGCTTTTTAAAGCAGCTTTCTAGCACAAAAATTTCAAATTTTTAACTAAAAAACTATTTTGAGAAGCAGTAAGAAAGCCATCCCAAACGAAACCTGAATATCATTGTTTCTAAAGTTGACACATCCATTGTAAATAAGTTGGACATTAATGATTAACACTCTAATATCAAAGAACTTTTATATATTTACATATTATCTAAAATTTTGTATTTATTTATATAATATTTGCCTCTTTAAATTATATTAAAAATATTATTAATATAATTTTTTAAAATAAAAAAATTTATGGTGTAATTAAGCTATAAGATATCATATATTTAAATAAATAAAAATAAATGATTTATATCTAAATATATAAAAATTTTGTGATATATATAAAAATCCTACTAAATTTTATTAAAAATAATTTATTTGACGATTAATAAAATATCTTATTCGACTATAAGAGATTGGATGATATCGCAACTGACCATTCATTACCGTAGCCGCGTGTCGTCGCTTCCCTCCCCAATTCCTCGAAAAAAATCTCTCTTGTATTCTATTAGTTTCCTCCACCTTCCTCTTTTCCTGTTATTAAAAAAAAAAAAAACACAAAGGGCAGGGCTTCAGAGAGAAAAGCTCGAAGTTTTCGGCAAAATGGCAGGCTTTAGCGGCGATGAAACTGCTCCCTTCTTCGGATTCCTCGGCGCCGCCGCAGCGCTCGTATTCTCCTGTAATCTCTCTCCGACCGATCTCACTTATTACAGGGCTTGATCTGATTCTAACTACCCTTTGTTTTTTATATTATGGGGTTCTCTATTTTCAGGCATGGGGGCGGCTTATGGGACGGCGAAGAGCGGTGTTGGCGTGGCCTCGATGGGTGTGATGCGGCCGGAGCTTGTCATGAAGTCGATCGTCCCTGTTGTTATGGCCGGAGTTCTCGGGATCTACGGTTTGATCATTGCGGTTATTATTAGCACGGGAATAAATCCCAAGGCAAAGTCGTATTACCTCTTCGACGGATATGCTCATCTCTCTTCCGGCCTTGCATGCGGCCTGGCCGGATTATCCGCCGGAATGGCCATTGGCATCGTCGGCGATGCTGGTGTGCGGTAATTCTCTCGACCTTTTTGTGGATCTGGTGATTCTATTGTTATCCTTCTGTTTCTGAGTTATCTTTTACTTCTTTTGGCCCCTGCTTATATTGCTCATAATTTAATATTTTGTTTATGCTGTTTATAGACTGAATTGTGATTGCAAACCAATGTGTTTGAATTTGCTTTCTGATCGTCTTTGATCAATCTTGGGTTACTGTTGTTTTGTAGCGTGGTTTCTGATTGTCTTCTGCATCGTAGATCTTTGCTGATTGTGGTATAAATAAAGGTGTTATTTTTTGCAGATAATCATTTTTTGTGGCCACAATTATATGAAATTGTTTTGTTTTTTTTCTTAGAGAAATATACTTAACCTGCTCAATCACTGCTGTAACCTTGTCGTTTGAGCTACAATTTTAAGAAGGATACTGAAATATAATTTGTCTCAGTTTAGTAACCAATTGTACATTGTGTTTTATATACTGCCTATCTAATGTTGTTTTCCCTATTTTCCATACATTGTGCTGTGGTTTTCTAAGTTTTGCGATTGCCGTGTTAGTTGTAGCTTTTTAGGAGAGAACTTGAACTATATACCTTTATTTAATTTGTTCATGCCATGTGTGAATTAGTTTCCTTAAGTTTTAGAATAGAAGTAGCTTATTTTTGGGTTCTTTTCATGACTTATTTATTCTTGATTGAGCGCATCTTGATGATTGTGCTAATGATAGAATGCAACTTTAATTGTGCACTCTCTCATACTTTGAGGATGTTTTCACTAATTGATGAATTAAGAGAGGAAAATTGTCAAACTTTTGGCTTTACATTCATCTCTAAAGAAAGCAGTTTCATGAGTTGAAAGAATTTTCATACAGTTTTTCATCTTAGGGCCACTTCAACCAATAAGAACACGTGAAGCAGCAGTGCCAGAGCGCTAGTAAATCCATCATGATGAATACTTTCTTGACCAAAAAAGATTTGTACAAAGGCCAATAAGGGGCAGAAAGCCTAATGAACCAAATCAACCCACTAAAAATTTAGAAAACCTGGACAAAGATCCAGGTCTTATAACTGCTAACAAGATAGTATGTATTTAAATTTATGCATTTAAATATACAAGTGTTGGTACTCGGTGTTCCCTAGAAGTGGCATGTCATGACTTTACCTGATTGTGGTGAGAAGCAGGCATGAGTTTGCTAGGAAGTCACCTGTAAATGACATGCCATAATATAGTATGGTTGTGGTTAAAAGTAGAGAAAGGATGGCTAGGATCTCACCCACATTTAAGGCATCACAAATTAACCAATTGTGGTAAAAATGGACAAGTGTTGGCTTGATCTAAAATTATCAGTATATTTGCTTTATTGAATTTAGGAACTTTGAATGAGAAGACATGAGAATTAGTGGATACAATAATTATAAGAACCAACACCACTCTTTTTTTTTTCTTTAAGAACCAACACCACTCGTTTCAAAGAAACTAAATGAAAAGTGAAGAAATATTGGGACATTTGGGAATGTTATAAGCTATGGTTTTTAGGGAGATTTAATAATATAGATTTGATAAAGATAGTAGTATCTAGAATCAAAAGATAAAATTGTTGAGTTGAATAAGGTTAGTGATTTTATGATTGCTATTAATTTAATTTTCAGTAAGCAAGTGATGAAGGTAGTTAATGTTTATGTTCCTCATCTTAATTGGAAGATAGTTTAAGTAACCAATTTTTTAAAAAATTGTATTTTATGATATAATTATAAATAGCGCATAATTATTAGAGATGAATTAAATGGACATGTGTTCTTTTTGGATGGTCTATATGAGGATTTTTAATGAATATTGAGTAATAGATGGAAATGTAATGGAAGAAGTTATATTTGATTTCATATTAGTATATAACTTGCAATAATGAATATATACTTTAAGAAAAGAGGATTAATTCGTTATTTTTAAGGTAGAGTGCATAAATGACAATAGACTTATTTATCAATATAAGAAAAGAAAAATCATTTGCAAATCTTGCAAGGTATTTGCAAGAGAAACATTGACCACAAAAAAATAGAGTATTAGTTTTGACTAGGGGTGTAAGTGAGCCGAGTCGGCTCGAGCTCGGCTCGTTAACGAGCTCTCGAGCCGAGCTTATCGAGCCATGAGCTTGAGCTCGAGCTCAAACTCGAGCTCGTTTATTAAATGAGCTCGAGTTCGAGCTTGATGAGGCTCGGCTCGTGACCTCGCGAGCCGGCTCAAATTATTATTAATATTAAAAAAATTAATAATTAAACAAAATAACATTTATTAAAATTGAATATGTAAAAAAACTAATAATTAAAGAGAATAATATTACTTTTATATTCCCAACAAGCCAACAACTTTAGTTGGAAAAGATAAAAGAAACCTATTTTGCAATAAATGATGCAGCTTTTTTCAAATAAACCCTAAAAATAATAAAAAGCAGGATTTGGGCAGATGAAGAAGATTGGAATTTAGGATTCGGGCGGGAGAAAATTGGGATTTGGGCGGAAGAAGAAGATCGGGATTCAGGATTTGAGCGGCAGAAAATTTGGATTTGGGCAGAATTCGGACCGAACCGCGGAAGACACAGCGAGCGGATCGTGAATTGTGGAGCGGACCAGAATGCAAAAGGCTCGCGAGCTCGTTTACTGTGGGACGAGCCGAGCTTGAGCTCACTATTTGAGCTCGACTTGAGTTCGAGCTCGGGATTTGACTCACGAGTCGAGCTCGAGTTAGGTCTGACTCGAGCTCGACTCGATTCGACTCGTTTACACCCCTAGTTTTGACTGTGTATTGTTGGAGTAATAGAAACTAATCAAAAGAAATAATTATCCTGAGATAAAACGGCGTAACTTGAAAGGTGTTAAGTTGCTAATCTTTCAAGATAGGTTGTTAAAAGAGGCGAAATGGAATTTTGAAATTGAGCTAAACTTGATGTGTGATAAGATGAATAGTTCCATTGTAAATATTGTTGTAAACATTTAAGGAGAAATTGAAACTAGGTCGCATATTGGTAAGAAAATTTGGTGGAGTGAGGAAGTGTAAGTGATGTAGAATGAAGGGGGGTGGTAATTTGAAATTTAAATTTCAAATTAAGTGGAAAAGGGAGGGAAGATGGGGTTAATTGTCTCCTTAATTGGGGCCTTTAATTAGGACGGAAATAATTAGGATAGAGGGGAGAGAGGGGCCGACCAAGGAGGAGGGAGGAAAGATGTCCAGATTCGATGTATGTGGACCATAGCATTAAATGTGATGGGGTAATTAAATCTGAAATTAATTTCAGATTTGGAGAGATTGGAGGGGCTTCCTAAATTAGATCTATTGATTAGGAAAGAGATTTGAAATTCAAATTAATTTGAATTCAAATGAGAAACTTTCCAAGTTAACAAAAGATTCATTTATGAAGGTAATGAAGAGGCTATTTTGAATTTGAAAATTCAAACTTGTGGATGAAGAGGGGTTAGGTATTAAGGAGGTGGGCCCAAGCAATTAAGTGGAGTAATTACTTAAATCTGAAATTAATTTCAAATTTAAGTTAATTGGGGGTTTTCCTAAATTAAAGGAGGGGAATTTAAGAAGAATTTGAAATTCAAATATTTTGAATTTGAATTTAATTCTCTTCCTAAATTAGTGGGGCTAAATAAGGAAAGCATTTATGATGGATTTGAATTCAAAAGTCTGGAGGGAATTATGTGACCGACGATTAAGGTGGTGGAGAAGGATATGGCCGGCGGCTTTAGGTGGGGAGAGGTTAGGGGTGAGGTGGTCGGCCGACTATGCAGGTGGTGGGGTTTATGGCCGGCGGTTGATATAGATAAAATAGAGGTGGTTTGTGACTTTGGAGGGGTTTGTGGGAGAATCAGCCGGCGGCAAGTGGGGGGTTTTGGCCGGCGGTCAAGAGAGGAGGAGAAAATGATTTATGGAAAGAAAGATACAACCGTGAGTCCGGACACATCCTGCAGCTGACGGGTATTACGTTGCCCTTCTCCAAGGGACTTCAAGCCACGAGCCCGAACCCATCCTGCGGCTAGTCGAAACTCCGATTCCCTCCCATAGGAATCTCACTAACGTTCTCTCCAAAGAACACAAGTGCAAACACAAAATTTGATTAATAATCCATCATTCCATTACACAAGCAAGGCCTCTATATATAGGCCTAAGAAACTAAAACAAGACACAAATGCCCCTAGGGCTTACATAGGATGACCCTCTTAAGTAAGGGTAAAAGTGGAAAATTCATAATAAAAAATAAAAATTACAAATAAAATTTAAGATAACGTGGGACGATGACGGCCGTCGATCTTCAGCTTCTCCTCGGTTAGGCATGGACGGTTGGATGTCCGCATCAGTAAGAGCTTATAAAAGAAAATAAATGTATATTTGAGTGATTAAATAGTTAATACTTTTAAAACTTACAATGGTTATAAGGAATATAATAGTCTTTCAAAGTGGGTTGTCAGCAAAGTAAAAGCTAGAACACTTGTAATGATTTATATAATGGAGTAGATATTTAGAATGGATAGAAAGTTATATAAAATAAGGCAAAAGTGATGAAAACTTTATAGAGTGATCCTATTAAGATTTGGATAGTTATGGGGAGTGTTGGAGTAGTTTGGTTAATAAATCTTTTTAATAGAGTTTAAAAAAAATGAAATAGTAAATTTAATAAATAGTTGGGTTAAATCTTTTGGAGTATTATGCGATAAAAGAATATCAGGAGATAAAAGAGTAAATTTTATAAACTTAGATCTTGTTGTTGGCCATTATGGGCTTCAAATGGGCTAATCCATTATGTTCAAACCCTTTTAACTATGCTCTCCTAAGTCTATCATGGGCTTGGCCTAGCCTAGGTTTATGATGGGCTTTTTTGGGCTATCTATTATGACACCTTTAGTCTCATTTAAAGTGTGATAATGTATTTTTGTAATAAATATGAAGGTAAAACTCAAATTAACTCAGAATCAACTTAACTCAATTCGAGCTAAATTTTGAGTGAGTGTCAAACTTAAAAATCATTTTGGTTTTTTATATTTTGAGTTTACAATAAGATGATTTGAGATAGATAAAAATTAATAATATTTTCTATCTGATTTCTATTTTAAATAACTAATTAGGTAGTTTATTGGCATTAATTTTTGTATGTTTATAAGAGGTCATAAGTTCAAGTCATACCTCTAATGTTAATTTTATTTTAATTTTTAGTTGCTCAGTGACGAATGGGAAGGGACATGATGGAACTTTTAAATGATAAATGGACTCATTAGTTGACTCTAAGCAGAACAATCATAAATCTTAAAACTTGAGAAAATAACTAAATTGAACCTATCCAAGTTGATTTAATTTTATATAGTCCAATGTAACCGAGTAATATTGGGATAGAATAGAAGCTAGTCAAGTGGTTTGCTTAAGTCTGACAGAGTAGTTTAGTAAGTCGTTGAGCGGACTTGGGGGTATATGAGTTTCATGTAGTGAGTAGCATGTCCAAGATGGTTAAAAGTTGATAATGATCCCTGAAGTATTTGGATGAGGGCCACTTATTTATCTTATAGCCTTTGTATTATCTTTCTTGCCTCAACTTAAGGAATTAGATGTCTAGATACAGTAGTTGTTGTTCCATTCACCCTAGTGAGAAGACAACCACATGGAAGCCACGATGAAGCTGGAGAGAAGGAGATGGGACTCCATTTTCAACCCTTTTTTCTTTCTTCTAAGTGGGGAATCCTACCTTATTAATGGTAGACTACTTCCATATGTATTTCTTACTATTTCTTAGATCTCTTCTACCTCGAGTTTGACTATGATCTTGGGTAGTTGACTACTATCAAAATTTGTACAATTAATCTCTTAGAAATCCTTAGAAATCCTTTGTATAATATGCAAGTATGTGCGTGTGATGAGATACACGCTTGATATGAAGTTTTCAACAAAATTAGTTGAACATGGAGGTGGATAACATCTATGATAGGGTGGTGTGACCTTACAATCAAATGGAAATGTTTGCAGGTGGCGTAACCTCCAATAACATTGCATGGAATATTGAAAGAGTTTGGTAAATAAGAAAATTATCTTATTTGAAATGGTTGAAGTTTTCATGTATTGTGCGAAAGACTATTAATTCGATACTTTTTTTTTTAATTGATTTGATACTTGTTTGAAGTCATGTTTCTTTATTTGATGAACTTTTTATGTTACATATTGAGGCTAATCCTTGCATTGCACTGTTGTTAATAATTTGGTATGAGTTATACTCACTCTCATTATTTACATCTCCACGTGAGTAGTTGATAATGAGCATTGATGGTGTTGCTGAGCTGGGAGGAGACCTGCCTAATAAGGAATTATTTAATTTCTTAATGACCTTTGGGCTGAGAGGGTCAATGCTTGCAACCCCTTTAGGAGTCTTTTGTTATGTAAGGCCATAAGGTTGAGTACTATGTTCCCTTCAATTGCATGGTGTTACTATCCAAGTAGTTTTCTTATTTATTTTAACGATTGTCGAGTAGTTAGTTTTTTCCTAAATCTGTGTAGTCTTCCTTGATGAATATTTTTATGTCGAATGACTAGAAACTCAGGGCCTCACGAGCATGCCATATTAGACAAGTTGGATCCACTTGAATAAAGGATTTGATGTGGTAAATCTAATATGGAGGTTGAACCCTTATGAGTATAATTCATTTGATGGGTAGACTAAATAGAACTGAGTTGTATCCTTCACGATTTTGGTAAACCTCTTAACATCCTTGTTGCATGGCACTTGGGAAGGACATGACACTAAACCGATACACTTATTAGTGCTCACCCATTAAATATTATAGAGGGTTGGGTTCATAGGCTTGTGGGCCAGTTCAAAGTACTTGTCAACCCTAAGTTGCCTATTGAGTAGTGAAGAAATTGCTGATATGCAAGTTGAGTGGGCATGTAGTAATATTGATAAGGATAGAGTTATAAATGATTACATATTGAAAAGATTGTGGGAGTACCATCTATTTAATATATTATAATAGATAATAATTTTGGTGAGTTCTCATTTAAAATTGAGGTTTAAAGATGCATCAATAAGATGGTAGATAGAAGTAATGTGAGGTATTATGTAGGAAAAGTAGCAGGCCAAATATAACATCGAAAGAAATTGTGTGCAGTGATTTCTACAAATAGTATTAACACCTTAGATTGCACTCAATAGAATAAAGTAGTAGGGTTCTTTAAATCTAATTCTACATAATTAGGATAAGGATAATGAATGGGACGATGATAAGTCTTTAAATATTATAAATCCTAAAAAGAAATGAACTATAAAATAAATTGTTTTGCTCAATATATTTATCCTATAAACCGAGTTTGGAATTATTTTGCCACACCATTGCCAGACTTGATACATTTGAGGTCATGCTAGTCCTCCCAATTGATTTGATTTGGCTTATTTTTCATTATCTTCTCTAGGTTTGCCGATAGAAAATATTTATCTGATTCTAGTTGGGCTTATTTGTTTGTGCGGATTAGAAAATCTTGATTTGGAAAACAATAAGTTAACTTGCGTGGATTAGAAAGCTTGATTTGGAAAACAATAAGTTGACTCAATTCCATTATTTGATTAGATGTTATTAAAAGTTATTATGTATTCTAATTATAAAATTTTTTTTGAAGCCTCTCAAAAGTGATGATAGGATTTCTAATAATGCCTAACAACGGAGATCATATTTTCTGATAAGGAAAATACTATTCTCCTCTAGATAATTATACACGAACAAATTATCAGTGATAATAGTGCTATCTTCCTTATGAGTTGCTTGTTCTTTCTTAGATCTCTTCTAACTTTAGTTTGAGCACGATATGTGATTGTAGACTACTCTAAAAACTTTGAACTCTTCATGTCTCTTTGATATCTCTTTGAGTGGATTGGGTAGAGTCGAGTAGATTATCACTATGAAAGGGACCATAGTTGATGAGGACATCAGCAGGAGATTCCAGAACGTTTATCACTGGAAGCATCGAAGAGCGACGGCTACGATTAGAAGCCTGTATTTTTTATTTATTTCATGTATTAGCTTATTTTATTTCAAGTTTGTCGATTGTACCCTTGCTTATGTATTGTTTTGAGTTGTAGCCCTGAGGGCATTTTTGTCGTTTCTTTTCTCTTCGAGGCCTATATACAAGTCCCCTAGTCTTGTATTAGGAATGCTTGATAAATGAAAGATATTTCTGGTTTTCTTCTTGAGAGCCTGTGAGTTCTTGAGTGGTGAAGTCCCAAGGTGTGGGCAAAAGCAACACCCACCAGTCGTCGGAAGCGTCCCTGGCTCGTGGTTCGACTCCTTCCCCTTGCTTCAAACCGCCGGCCACCACTTCTCTTCGCTTCCAACCGCCAGCCACCCCCTTTCCCCACCAAACCGCCAGCCCAACCCCAGTCTCCATCCTCCTAACCGCCGGCCCCTAACCTCTCTCCCACACATAGTTGCCGACCTAGCCCACAAACCCAGCATCCTCTCCCTACCCAAATCCTAGCCGCTGGCCCCCTCCACCTTGGCCCTCTTGATGATGATTTCAATCATCATTATTACATGCCTAAATTAACCTAATTGATTTGGGAAAGATTTTAATTCTATTTGAAATTTAAATTTGAATTTTAAATACTTTCCTAAAATTAACCAAGTTAAATTAGGAAAGTTCCTAAAATTAAGTCTAATTTAATTTTAAATTAGATTTGATGTCTTTATCCTTTCCCTAAATTGGATTAAGGAATTAGGAAACTTTAATTTCCCTCCCAACCTCCTCTCTTCCACCCATACATGCCGCCGGCCCCTTAACCCCTTCCCCTCTCTTTCTACTTCCATTATCCCTCCTTTGAAATTGAGACTCAAATTTCAAAATTCAAAACCCCTTTCCTCTTTAACTAAATCTGAAATTAATTTCAGATTTTAGTTGCCCCTCCATATTCTAAACCCTAACCCTAATTTCACAAAACAAACCCCTCCCCTCCCTTGGCCGACCCTCTCTCCCTCTTCCTCCCTCTTGGATTTTCTTCTTTCATGAATTATATTCCAAGAGAAGAAGAAGACCTTCATCCTTTCCCAACTTTCTTGCTAGTGCATGGCCGATCCCGAACGTGACCACGGATTCATCTACGACAACCAAGGCTTAGTGGATATTCTTCAATCCCCTTTCTTCGACCTCAATTTGGACGTTGACGGCTCCTTCGAAGACTACGTCAATCGCATCCTATTTATTTTGGCACCTTCGATCAAAGAACATCTACCCCCGGGCATTGGCGAATCATCGGCCATCCACCCGCGTCTCCTCCTCCGACTACCTTTCCGTGGATCAAGACACTTGGCGTCCTATCACTTTTGGTGGCATCGTTAGGGTTGCTGAGATCCTCTTTCTGCTAAGACCTTTCAAAGAGCGTGAGTGAGGGAAACTCAAGGTGACTTTTATAAATGTTATGTGGTGGATTTAAAGTTTACATCATTTAAGTTTATGTTTATGATTGAAGTTATTTTAAGTTCTTGAGATTCTATTGTGTAACCGATTGCCACAACAATATTGATATTCTTAAATTCTTAAAATCCCATCTAGTGAAACATTAGCTTATTGTTACTATGCTTACATTAAGCTTTTTATAAATTTCTAAGCAATTCCTAATTTGTTTCACATCACTAGTGCTTTCGACAGGCAACAACATTTAGTTGTGATCCTTACTGTTATAGGATTTTTCTCCCAGAATTCACCCCCCCCCCCCCGATGCGATGCAGGTTTTAGGCTAAAGCTAATCTATTAGAGAGCGCTGTGTTTAAGATGATTACAAGTGGATAATGATCCCCAAAAGTATTTGGATGAGTTTCACCTATCTACCTTGTAGTCGTTGGATGATTTTTCTTGCCTCGACTTAAAGAGTTCTACTGCCTGGAGCATGAAGTAATAGTTCAATTCACCTTAATGAGAAGTGTGAGTAGGCAGCCACCTTGACCTGCGTGAAGCTGGAGAGGATGAGCTAGGATGCTAAGCATAAGAATTGAAGTTAGAGATGAGCAACTGGTCCTTAGAATTAGAGCTGATGTGAGGCTGGAGAGAGGCTATATGTGACTTATATAGATCAAGAGCTGCTTGAAAATTTTCTTTTTATGGTCTTTGGTAACCTTACAATTACATCGAATCAAATTCAGCCCGAATCAAATTTTATCAGTTCTGACCAAGTTTTGACATTGTTCATATGTTTTTCCAATCATGTGTTACTAATTACTAGCAATTATTAGGTAGTTAAGTTCAATGCACCTTTTGTTTGTTTTTTTGGCAGTATGTGCATAAATTTCTATTATTTATTTATTGAATATTTTGATCTGCTCTTTCCCTCTATGTAAAACTCGTATGTTGATTGTTGATGCAATCTTATGAGTACTTTCATTTGATTCTGATTATTGTCCATTGACAGGGCCAATGCTCAGCAACCAAAGCTCTTTGTGGGAATGATTCTTATTCTTATTTTCGCTGAAGCTCTTGCTCTTTATGGTCTGATTGTTGGCATCATTCTCTCTTCTAGAGCTGGTCAATCTCGCGCAGACTAGGAAAGTTTTTGAAATTTGGCTTATCTTTCTTCATGCCCCTTTTTATGTTGACTGGATAGTATGCTCTGTAGCTGAAGTCTTTAATTTTGTTCTGGCTTCTCTTATGATTGTAGTGAGATATTAATTGTCATCATCAATCCTTTCCGGTGAGTTGTTATATGTTGTACTTATCCTTGGTACTATTATTTCAGGAGCGGCTTAAGATTGATTGGCTTGTTCTCTATTAGCAGTTTAAATATGCATTTTATTGTGATGGGTTGGATTCAAATTTATTTGGTTAGAATATGTTCAATCTTATTTAGCCTCTTTAGTTGCGGATGAGATAATTAAGGCTTCGTTTGGGACTGTTTTTTATTGCTTCCTAAAACAGAATTTTAGTAAAAAATTAAATTTTTTATGCTAAAACTTTGTTTTACGAAGTAATAAAAAAACAATCCCAAATGAAGCCTAAGTCATATTTTAATATGATCAAATATCATTGAGATTAGATGTCATTGTGATAGAATTTTTATTGCGATAAAGAATTTTAGAAGTTGAATTATTGTGGATAGTCAACTTAGGCTTCGTTTGGGACAGCTTTCTTACTGTTTCTTAAAGCAGGTTTTTAGTATAAAAATTAAATTTTTTGTACTAAAAAATTTCTTTAAGAAGCAGGAAGAAAGCTGTCCCAAACGAAGCCTTAATCATTCTTTTATTAGGATGGCTAAATGAGTGATTGAAAAGATGAGCATCATATGTAATGGTTAACGAATATTGGATCTTGAGAAGCGTCGAGTGGTGGTCAAAGGAATATTGAAAGGTGGGTGATAGTTAGCGGTTTGCTCGTTCATTCTTTTGATAGGAAGAGATCAAGAGACATGAAATATGGGTGTTAGATGTCGGAAATTTGTGTAATGAGGGTTTACGGGCTTTGCTCATTCTCAAATAAGAAGGGAGACAAAAGTAATTGAGAAGGTGCACATTTAGTGGTTAACGTGCATTAGTTGTCAATTATGGCAGTTGTTATGAGAGGGTTGACAGAGAACGTAAAAAATTGGGCATCAAAAGATGATCTGGTTGGTTGTTCTCTTAATAGGATGAGAGATTAGATGACTAGAGAAACAAAGGTTGGTTGTCGACCGTCAACGGTGAAATCGAACATTATGCAATAGTGGGCGATTGATTTGATTCTCTTGATATGAGGGAGATTAGGAGATCATGAAGACGGGTTTAGATTTTCTTGAGTGGAGGATATTGGATTTGAATTGTTGGATGTGTGGGTAGTATACTTTGGATCGAAGTCCCTCAAAAAGTAGAAATTATTATGTGTAGAGTTCGGGCACGAGCTATACCTAGGCTCCGCACGTAATAATTTCACCTCAAATAGTTTGAAGGTGGAACGTCTTCGTCCAAACATCTATGATTTTTGCACTTGGACGACCCTTCACCTTTTCGAGAAATTATTCTATGTGGAGTTCGAACGTAGAGGATCATTCGGTTACTGTGTACGCTCTGCGTGCGCACTGTGTATACTATACATATTTATAAATACGCAGCAAATCAACAATATTCATTATTTTGCTGCTTATTTATTACGTATTTATAAATATGCAGTATATACACAGAGTATAAGCAGTGCATATGCAGAGCATACGCAATGCGCATATAGTAACCGAATGATCCTAACGTTCAGACTCCTCACAGAATAATTTTTCCAACTTTTCAGCCATTTTAAAAATCAAAACTATATTAATTAAATAAAAAAAGTCAAAACTTCTGAAGTGCAAACAGGATGGCGCCTACGTTATTATTTAAATGCTAGATTTTGTGGCACCCGTCGGCAGCAGGTTTGTTTAAACCCTACTGAATAATTCTCAGCCGTACGATTCCGGCCCGATGGAATCGGACGAACTAGATGAACCCAACGCTGCCATTGATGCCTCCTCCATTCAAACTATCAACATCGGCTCACGTCAAACCGAACCCGGTCAAAACGTGAACCTTCCTCGAACTCGTTTCCCGCTCGTTTCACAGTACATGGCATCTGTTCTAAAGCTAAGCTCTCCTAAAATTTCAGGTTTATTTATTTTTTATATTATTTTTTTCGGATTTATCAAATTTAAATCAATTTAATTATACCGTTAATTTTAATATTTCTGACAAAAGAAATTTGTGTCTAAAATATCTCTATTGAATTTTTTTTCATCAAATATTGACCCGAGAAAAAGACAAAATTGCCCTAACATTTCATTGAATTATTCTATCTGGATTTTCGGATTGAGGGTTTGTTTAGAATGGTCATAACCTTTTTATAAAGATAATTATATAAATGTTATGGGAAAAGGCAAAATAATTTTTTTAAATGCTATGATAGAAAGTAACTTTATAGTATATAAATTTATTAAAAGCAGTTAAAAATAATGATAAAATAAAAAAAATTGCGATTACTGTCTAAAAACAAAATAGAAAGTTGCAACATAACATTGATAAATGACAATATCAATGAAGGGAACAAGAATGACAATATGGGTGTATACAAGTCGAGCCGAACTCGAGTTACCTCTAGCTTGAGCTTAAACTTGATTAATAAATTGAGTTCAAGCTCGAGCTTTATTTTACGAGTTCTAACTGGCTTGTTTATTTTGAAAGAGAGAGAATGATTATGATTCAAATAAATATCATCATAAAATAGTAAAAAAAATAATAAAGTAATATATAAAATTTAAATATTTTAAATAATTTTTTACTTAAAATCCTAAATGCTAATATATTTTTTATTTTAAGTGCATTTTATAATAATATTTTCTAAATAAGCCACCTCACGAGCTAAAGAAACGAGTCAGAGTTGACTTAACCTTGGCTCATTAGTCCATCAAATCTGACTTACGAGTCATTAATTGAGTCGAGCCTAAGTCGACTGATGAGTTAGCATGACTCATTTACACTCCTAACTGGCGACATGTGATGAGTGATGAGATACATACACGATGATTGGGCGACATGATTATATCAAAATGTATAATTTTTTATTTTTTATTTTGCTTTTTTAAGTATTGTGCGTAAATAGTTAAATTTGAATGTTAAATACTTGAACCTAATATGCACCTGCAAATTCATTGAGATCTACTTTCGTTTAATCGTAATCGTATCCAAACCGCCCCTTACTGGAAGGAAGAGATAAATTCCAAGAAATGATAAAGGGGTGGACATGAATTTAATATTGCAAATTTGTTCAGAGGTTCCCAATTCTCCAATCTATGGATGCTCCGAGCTCTCCGCCTCCTCTCTATTAAGGCCACGCTTCTTTCATCATTTTTCTTCCTAGATCTGGCCGCGAATCAATCGTTCTTTGCAGTGGTCTTAATCGAGATTTTTCCTCCTAGCTTCTGTTTCAGTGAGCTAGATTCTTTGCTTTTTTTTATTTTTTTATTTGCGCGTTGGAAGTTGAGAGATTTTTTCCATCTGGTGGGTTCTTTGAGTTGGATGCAGCTAGCTTTCGCACTGTATTATGGAAAATGCAGTGGAACTTTCTTTTTGAGTGATCCCTAGAGTTGTTGACGGGTTTAATGTATTTGATCTTTTTTGCTTTATTGTGGGTAATGGAACGGCGTTTGCTAGTCCATCATCCAAGGTGGGGATGTGGATTAAAGTGGCCGATCAATGCTTTCTGTTTTTTTAAACCTAATTCATTATACTATTTTTGCCAGAATTTACTTCAATTTTACCAAACAGAAATATGAGCTTTAAATTCTACAGTTTTTTAAAATCTAGTTTCAGCTACCTTTTTGATTAAGTCCATGAGTCACTAAATGTCCTCATTCACATGATTTAGGGGACATAATTATTTTTCTCTTTCACAAATCTTAAATCCTGAAACAAGAAATTTATCAGCATTTAACAGTTGTGAACTTGTGATACCAAGCAGTTTTCTAGTTCTAATGTCCTCATGCTTTACTAAATCTAGATTTATAAGATTTGTTAAACTCTACCTGATTTAAATCCTCCCGGTAGCCAAACGGCCCCTTAAGATTGAATTGTGTTAGACAATTATATTCTGCTGAATCTCCCCTTAAGGCAGAACCGACGCTATAGTAGTTTTGGGTGAGCCATTGAATATTTGTGAGTGTCTCCTCTCCAATTATTTTGACGTTTTGTTTGATCTTTTCTGCTTTTTTTTGTGTGTTAAAGTAGTTTGTTATCTGTTTCGCTGGGCTCTGCTAGGTTTTTATATGGATTTATTTGGGGTGTGAGGTTTTATTATTTTTTAGTAAGAGTAGTTGTAGACAATGAATTTGAATTGTGTCTCTCTTTTTATTGAGTCATTCTGTCTCTTTTATTTAATAGAATTAATGGCTTCCCAGTTTCATGTAGCTAAAATGCTTCGAGTTGCTAATGCTAATACTACTTTTTTGCCCTGGATTTATTGATAGGTGCTTGTAGTGGGGTTCTGTATCTGGAAGCTTCTGTTGAGTTCATTGATATCTGCTTTACGTGAGAATGAATCCATATATTGTCGGTGCTTTTCTGCCCATTCTGTTATCTTTGATATTCCAAAAAACAAAGGGCAGGAAAAAGCGTGGCTTACCAGTAGATGTTGGTGGAGAGCCTGGATATGCACTTTGCAATTACCGTTTTGATGCACCTGTGGAGTCACTTTGGGAAGGGGTCACAACCATATCTGAGCTGTTTGAGCAATCCTGCAAGAATTTCCCAAACAAGCCCTTGTTTGGAACTCGAAAGTTTATTTCCAAGGAAAGTGAAAAGAGTCATGATGGCAGATCATTTGAGAAGTTTCATCTAGGAGACTATGAATGGCTAAGTTATGTTCAAGCTTTTGATACTGTTTGCAACTTCGCTTCTGGTTTAATCCAGCTTGGTCACAAAAAGGAAGAGCGTGTTGCAATCTTTGCTGACACGAGGGCACAATGGCAGATAGCCTTACAGGTACTTTATGACAAAGCTCAGCATTCTCTAGAGCTAAATATTTTTGAAGAAAACTCAATTTTGCAGTTATGGAACATTGTATTGCACAACACATTTATATTTGATATGTAGTTAAGCTGGCATACCTAAAAAGACTAGGTTCAAAAGTACTAGAAATGACCTTTTTTTATTAGATTTAAATGAGAATTTGACTCTTAATAGGACACAATGGTGAAAAAAAATTTATGTAGCTGACTCACGAGTGGGATAAGGGCTTGATATTATTGTTGTTGTATGTATTTAAGCTGGTAAAATTGGATGCTATGATGACATAGTTAGACAGATGGCTAATGAAACATATTTATTATTCCTCCATATACATGAATAATAATTTGTTAGATATTCTTATAATTAGTTTGATAATTAGAGTACCGAAGTTATTCTTCCTAGCTGTGCTATTTTTAACTATCATAAGAGGTTATGGTTCTTTCCTTTGTAGATTTTCTGACTTTATTGAATCCTATTATTTGCCATTGCCATCAAGTTCCTAAATCTACTTTTACATCGTAAATAACGTTTAATGTATTCACGAAGAAGAAAGAATCATTTTAGGAATGCCATTCTTCAAATTTGAGGTTTTGCGGGTTCCTCGTTGAATGTAATATGCAAAATTTGCTGAATTGCAATAATTTTTTATTTTTGATATACTAAACTAATGTAATTCTCCTTTCTGGAAGGGTTGCTTTCGGCAAAATCTCACGGTAGTTACTATATATGCTTCTTTGGGCGAGGAAGCTCTTTGTCACTCTTTAAATGAGGTACCATATCTCTTCTCTATCTCTCTCGTTATATGCATAGAAAATGCATATCAGATGATGTTCATTTTGCATGCCTCTAAATATTTTTCTTATTAATTATATATGGGTTATGAAGGCATTATCATGAGGTCAGTTACACGTTTTTCTAGGGGTATATTTCTTCTGAAAAATAAGTTGTTAGCTTCATATAAAACAAAATTTTTTTAATGCAGGTATATTTTCAGCATATTATTATGTAACCAGATTAAAGGTAAAATTTGAGTTGCTAAGTGAAGTGCTATAGGTCTGGTTTTTACTCTGATGCCTTGCATAGCTTTCAACTGGTTGGGACGGTTCAAGTGGAATGAAATCGTATTGTTTTATGTATTTTACTCCAGTGTGCTTTGTCCTAGAGCTTTTGAAAGTTAAGTCATGGACATTGATCTACTTCTTCTCTAGTGGAAGCATAGAAACACTACAAACATAATGGATTCATCGCTTTAAGTTGTTACCCAAGCATGTTTATCGTTATTGATTTACCCCAGAGTACTATAGTGATGAAACATTCCTTATTTCTAGACCATAAGTCACTTGTATTGAATGGAATCTTATTTTGTTGACAACTTTTCACTTGAATAAGGGTGGTAGTTTTGAGTTTTAAAAACATTCACTCAGTATGTTTTTGATCATTTCTCATATGCCTAATTTTTTATGATTTATACTTGGCTAAAGCAGTATTGTTGACATCATTTTTTTATGTATTATTGATACTTAGGTTCTTTATATTTCATATGTTCTTTCTAGATTTGTCTAGGAGATGTCACTACACATGCACATTTGTTTCTTTTATTACAACACACACCCATTAGGAATTTTTTGGGGGGTCCCTAGTTTACTCAATCTCTAGGACACATACTAGAGCTGTTTGCCAGTCTACCTTGACTGGTGCACTCTAAGCTTTGGACATTCTCTTGTTGATTGACTTAGTTAGATCTCTCTCAATATATTGGACCTGTTGTTGTGAGTCGTCCTCATCTATTGATGGCCCAAGATGTCACACTCTCTGCTTAGTCAACTTAAGGCATCCTGATTTATCTATTAGGTTTGACTCAATGTCCTATTCCTCTGATTAAGTTGCATTCTAGAAGCACAATGAGTCATCTTGAATTACACGCACTAGTTCCAATAGAAATTTCAGAATCATAGTTGCTCTCTAGTTGGCTCTGAGACCTGCAGGTTGTGTTAGTCTATGTACACCGTGCATCACTATTGACCCTCATTTTAAATTTTACATGTAGCACCATGCTCATTATCATCAGGGGATTTGAGAGGTTTAATTTACCTCTATATTTATGTCAATTATCATAATTACATCAAATTATAATTTGCCAAAAAGCTGACACAACTTTATTATTTTGGACAACTTTTTGTCTTATATCGAAATTGCACTATTTTGGTGTTGTTGGAAAGATGGTGACATTGTATATAACCTTTATGCTATTCACATTAGTTGATTTCAACACAATAAGCTGCATTTTTCATATGAATTGAGAAGTAAAAATTTAATTCAAAAAATCCTGAATTTGTTTCACTATTTCAAATATAACTTTCTTATCTAATATCGAAATCTATATTTATGCCTTGGTTTCATTGTATTCATGGGCTGTGCTTGTGTTGCATCTTTCATGATTAAATGCTTGTAAAATACAGGTTCGTGTAGGTGATTGTGATGTGATGTAATCAGAGCTATGATTTCGTTGTGTTATTATTGACATCTATTTTACAATAGATCATAGGATAGCCAGGCCTTAGGAAGATAAGTGAATAGCGATTTATATTCTTTTTTCTGCTTATGTTTTAGTGTTTTACAATATATTTTATCTATTTTATATTGATTGCTCTGTGATTACATTACCTGGGTTATCTTTGATGAAGATTAGAGTTCTAGGATTGCATATCATTTACTTAAAGGTCTAATTCATTTAGAATAAAATGAAAGCACGCTGTCTATGCTTTTCAGTAGCAATAGTGACTGGCATTTGGTCTATCCTACTGGACATAGAAAAGTGATATGTCAACTTCCTGCCTCGTTGATGCACAACGCATATCATGATCTTGTGAGTCTGCATATAGTCATTGATTCATTTTAGGATAGATAACTCAAACATATACACAACACATACATGCTTCTTCTCCATCTAGCTCACTCTCGGGCATGTCTTTCTCTCCTTCTTTTGAGTTTGACAAACCTCTCACTTACACATGCAACTAGTTAGGATAGTGACATTCTTGACTAGATAAGATGTAAGTCCAACTTTTTGGGCCTCATGGTCATTAGTGTGATGCACATTCTTCTATGATCTAGAAGACTCCCAATCCTTAGGATCTAAAGCCTCTCTTAGGCTTCTCCCTTCATGTGATTTTGGAGTATAAGTCCTGTCCATCAACCTAGGACTAGGTTCCCCTCATACCTCTAGGTCTATACGGTGCCCTTGGATGACGTAATCCTTGGTTGCTGACAAGGATCCTCATGGTTTTAGAAGTTTGATAATCTTTTCTTACGAAGTAGTCTAGGAACTACGATGACCCAGGATGATGGACAATCATGTGATTTGGATTGGGGCCGTCCTCCTATCCCTTAGGTTAGTCTACCCTTTCTTTGGGTTTAATCAACCCTTCCTTAGGATAGGTCTTCATCTCTATAGGATATTCATCGTCTCTCTTAGGGTTAGTCTTCATTTTCTAAGATAGAGATCTTTTTCTCTAGTATAGTCTTCCTTCCTTCCTAGGATAGATCCTTTCCTTAAGATAGTTCTTCTCTTAGGGTAGCCATCCTCATTCCTGGAATTAGTCATATCCTTAGGATTAGTTTCTTATTTCTAGAATATAAATATTCTTCTCTAAAATAGAGTTATTCCTTAGGATAGTTCCTCCTTTCTTTGTTTGTCATCTTCTAAGGTCATCTATTAATATCCCACTCTTTGGCAATCTTATAGGTTTGTATAGCTTATGTTCTCTGACAACTTTCTTGATCTATAATTCTGAGCTTTTTGATGAGCCAGACTTATTTAATATTCTAGATTATATGTCCATCATTTTTGAAGCTGTCTTCTTTGGCTTTCATAGTCTCGAATATCTATATGCAAGAATTACATTTGTACAAATCAAAATAAAAAGCTTCTTATGGGAATTTCGTTACAAGGATTGCATTTGTCACGTTGGGTTATTATGATCACAATCCTATGATTCTGTCTTCCCTATCTTAAGAGCTAACCCATATACTCCATCACAACATAAATCCCCATCCACTACACATTATGAGCCTTGGCATTCCTCAGAATTTTTACGTCCTCACCTATATTATGGATTGCCTAACTCACTATCCCTCCATTCTCATATACTTCGGCTCATCTCTTTATTTTGTGTCCTTTCATTCTTTATTGGAAGAAATCAATCATTATTGAATAAACACAATTTGAATACAACCAAGATTTCTTTATCGAGAATTTTCTCAGGCATCACTAAAGATGTTATTAACCTTAAGAAGAATGATTTTTGGAGAAACTCTGTCGCCAAAACTCAAAATTCAAAATATGGGAATGTTCAGGGGATTCAAAGATCTTGCTTGTTTATCATTAGTATCATGAGTTCTTAGAGTAGATTGATTTAGGACCAATCCTCTATAGTAATTCATTGATATCATCCAAAGTTAGTATTCTCCCCAATTTCAAATCTCTTCCTACATATTTAAAAAAAAAAAAAAATCGCACCATCTAAAACAGGCATCATATAAATTTTCTAAGTTTTTTGTTGCTATTTTTTTGTAGTAGTGTTGGTTAATCTCTCTCTCTCTCTCTCTCTTATGTTGATATGGTTGACAACAATGATGCTTGAATGAAAACTTCTTATAAGATTTGGAACATGTTCATAGATCCATGCTTGGCTTTATACTTTGCTTTTTTTTTTCTTAACAAAACAAACTATTCATTGGTTTCAATAGCATGAAAGCTTCTAAATACGATTACTTTTTTTAACTACTATAAACCCTTGCCAGACAGAAGTTACAACTGTCATATGCGAACAAAAGGAGTTGAAAAAGCTCATTGACATAAGCGGACAACTTGATACCGTAAAACGTGTAATTTGGATCAATGAGGAGGGCATTTCAAACGATACTTCACAATTTCAGAAAGCTGCTTCATGGACCGTCTCCTCATTTGTTGAAGTAGAGAAACTGGGCAAGGAAAATCCTGTTGAAGCAAATTTGCCTCTTTCATCTGACATCGCTGTCATAATGTACACTAGTGGGAGTACTGGTCTACCTAAGGTTGGTTGAAGGCAAGAACCTCAAAAATTTCTCTTTTTCTAACCTAATTTGCAGTTGCTTCAATGATGTTCAGCTTTATATTTTTTGTTCCAAGCATCTGATAAAGTTTGTTATCATTTGAAGTTGTTATGTTTCTAATTTCATGCTATTTGCAATATTGCCTACCTTTAAATCCTTATATAATTCATGTTGGGTAAGATTGAATTATTCATTAAGGTGATCTTGTGAAATATTGGGTTCCTTTTTAGTGATGGGTGCTAAGAATGATAGTTATTCATTATGAAGAAAGTAAAATTATTCTATTGCTTTTAAGTTTTATAAAATAAAATGATATTTTTTGAGAATTACCATCTAAAAGTAAATAAGATTTCTAATATGCTTGTAGATTACTTTCAACCATTTTAGGGTCAATAGTATGAATCCTTATTTTCCATTTGTTCACGTTGAGTGATGTTTAAGGTGTTAAAACTTATTCTTTGTAATCTTTTAAACAACTTCTATGCATGTAACTTGAGTCTACCTTATTTTCTTTATAATCTTTTGACGCTAAATTTACAGACAGATTTTCTATCCTTCATTATACATATCTAAACCGCTTAAATTTATTTTTAATCACCTTATCTTCAGTAGATTTCTCTTCAACCTTTCCTCTAATATAATCATTGCTTAATTTATCATTCTAAATTTTATCACATATTCGTCTTAAGTTTTGCACTTCTATCACACCAAACTTCAATATTAATTACTTCTTTACAACTTAATATTCCGAACCATACAATTTTGACAACCTAATTATAGTTTCATAAAGTTTATCTTTAAGTCTTCATGATATCCTTTAATCACACTCCATTTTAACCACCTAACTTTAATTTTAGAACTTATATCCTCATCTATGTCTCAATTATTTTGTATAATAAATCCTTGATATTTAAATTTATTACACACAAATATTATCTTATGTTCTAATAATGTTGAATGATAATTATTAATATAATACCACTAAAATCACATATTATATTATTTTCTTTGTTTTATTAATTCTAAGGCCTCTATCTTCTATGCTTATATGCAAGGGCGTAATGATGTCACATGGGAATGTCCTGGCCACCGTTGCTGCAGTTATGACAATTGTACCTGGGCTGGGTAGTAAAGATGTCTACTTGGCTTACTTGCCACTAGCTCATATTCTTGAATTAGCGGCAGAGGTGAGATTATACAGTTCTTGAACTTTGCTGGCAGGGTATAATTGATATTCTCATTTTTTTTGCATAAAGCAGATGACAATTTCTCTTTGTAGTCTGTTATGATTGCTGCTGGAGCCTCTATTGGATATGGTTCACCTTTGACTCTTACTGACACATCAAACAAAATAAAGAAGGGAACAAAGGGTGATGCCTCAGTTTTAGGACCTACTTTAATGACTGCTGTACCTGCTATTCTTGATCGTATTCGAGATGGTGTGAGGAAAAATGTGTGCATCAACTTCTTGATTTTTCAAAAGTATTTTTCAATCATCGAGCAAACCACAAGAACCAATTGCTTTATCTCTTTATATTTAGGTAAATGCAAAGGGTGGACTAGCGAAGAAGTTATTTGACGTTGGATATAGTCGTAGGTTTGCAGCAATTAACGGAAGTTGGTTTGGTGCATGGGGCCTGGAGAAACTGCTTTGGGATTTTCTGGTATTTAGCAAAGTTCGGGCAGTTCTGGGTGGAGACATCCGTTTTCTACTTTCTGGAGGGGCTCCTCTTTCTGGTGACACTCAAAGATTCATCAACATATGCCTGGGGTGAGAATGTGATCTTGAAGTATGATTTTAAATAGAAAAAAAAAAAAATCCATATATTCATGTTTCATTGGCCATCTGAATGTTTTAAGTGGCATTTGGTGTATCTTCATTTTAGAAACAAAGTGAAAATTAGTTTTCCTGAACCCTTCAGGCTGTGGGATTGCATTTTACGTAAATGCAGACCATGTCATTAACCCTTTTACTGTTTATTTTTTTTTAATTCTGCTGTCATGTTGTACGAGACAATCTTATAGCTTTTTCTTTTTCTTCCTTGAAAGATTGAAATAGCCAAATAAACATTGTTATTCACCTTACGAAACTCTTATGGTTTGGGAGAAATATGGTCAACTCCTTGATTTTGACAGATTTACTTTTTGTCTGCAGATTGCCTTTAGTTTCTAGTTAAAGATGCTTCTCCAGCTGTTCACCCCGTTATTAACTTGGGTAGTCTGTCAACATTATCTAATGCACTAACCACTAAAGATATAAACCATTTATCCAACCATGCTCTTGTTCTCGCTGGATGCCTTCATTCCCATCACCAACCACACTCTTGCTTTCCTGGGTCATCTTTGTCTCATATTTGCAAGCTTTTGCAGGGTCATCAGCGACTTTTCACCACAGCATTTCTCTTTTTCAGCCTAGAGGCCAAAGTTGTCTTCTTAGTTGCTTGCACTCACCACCTATTTATCTTTACTTTTTTGTCATCGTATGTGCTGTTGATGTTGAGGGAGAGAGGAAGGGAGGTGAAGGCTTTCAAAAGCAAAGAAGTTCTTCGATGCTTCTTTGATTTAATCAAGCTTTAGACAAGGCATGTTGAATCTGAAAGAACAAAGATGAAAGCATTTATCCATGTCGAGGAGCATCCAAGAGTGTCAGGATCCGGCCCGGAGACTACCATTAGCGAGGCGAGAACTGACAGTCGAATGGTTAATACCATTGCTATATTTACATATAACAATAATTTTTAACAATCCACAACTGAAGAGCCACTAATAAAATTTTCATCAAACTACTAATAAAGTCTTCCACATACTTAACATTTACATAAACCATAAATTACCTGCTTGTATTTGTGCGCCTTCCTCTGTAGACGTACTCCTCTTCTCTTTCAGCTATTTCTATTTCTATAGAGACTTACCTGAAAATGTTAATTTAATGGGTTGAGTTTACATGATAAATTCAGTGGGTAATCTTTCTATATATAATACTTAAACATATATAAAATATAATGCATGTTCTTTTTCTCATTTCTTATACATTTCTTTATACTTATATATGTATATTTATATAATATTTAGTATACTTATTTAGTATACATATATTTTTCATATCATTTTCCATTTCATTCATTCATTTCTTTATACCTTTCATATACATTTCATATCATATACATTTCATAACAATTTAACATTTATTCCTTTCCAATTCAATTAGTACATGAGCATCGTCTAAATGTACCCATAAAGGTACAATCATTTTTATTTCCTTTTTCTTTTTCATTTAACGTGCACGGGTATGTTGCTTCCCCAGCCAATATCATACGGGGGTGAACTCCTGTAATTTGCATGCATATATCTTTTTCCCTTTTTCATTTATTCATTTATGCTTTTATTTATAATTTATAAATTATATAATTTCTTTCATCATTCTTTACTTGTATTTTTATATGTATATAAATATCATACATATATATACATACATATATAATTTCCTTCTTCACTTTATATTTTCTTTACATGTGTTTTTGTATTGCCTTGCTCATAATAGTCTCCAAAATAGTAAAACAATTATATAAAATATTCTTTTCAGAATTGAAATAGAAATTCAATAATGAAATTATACACAACTATAATTACCCACTTTAATTGCTTCTAAGCTTTAATTCCTTTCAAACCTTGAGCTTTGGAAATGATCTTCTACAATGCAGCCTAAAATTTCACACAAAATTACATAACTGTATATTAACTTTCCTTAATTTTACATAATTGTACCCTTAAAGAAATCATATCTTAATTTGTTTCTTCTTGCCAAATCAAACTTCCACCAATTTGCTTTCTTCCTTTCTAAAATCATACATTATTGCTTGCCTCAAAATAAATTTTGTATATTTTCTATTCTTCAAAAGTTGAATAAAATATGTGATTGAAATTACTTACAAGGAAATTTTCCGACACCCAATCCTTCTTTCTCTTTCATGTCCTCTTCCTTCACCGTCGCAACATAGTTTATGTCACTTGAGTTCTTCCTATCCACAACAATATTTTTTCTTCTTAGATTAAAGAAACAACAATATACTTATTCTATCTAAGTTGAAGAAATAAATTAATAATTTAACAATTACTATTTCTTCCACCTATAGAGAATGAAAGAACTCCAAAATCTCAAATTCTTCTCTTTCTCCTTTACCTTTAGGGAAAACATTACATTGCTTGCTGTTCATATAAAATTTCAAGAAAGAATTTATACATAAATGAAAAAAAAAAATCGACAAATAAACCTTCCTTCTTCTTAGCCGCTTCTCTCGACAGAAACTCTCTTGCGTTTTCTTCCACAGGAACTAATGTGAATTGACTTATTTCTCACGATAGTTATTTTTCTCCCATGTATGTGATCCTTCGCTCAAAACTGTGAACTGAGCCCTCCAGCCTCACCCACGCTCGCGTTCGGCCCGCTCAGGTTGCGGCTTTGTCCACTGTTTCATCTCGGTTGCCCCTCTATTATCAGGTAGAAGCCGGTTCAGTTGAACTAGCTGAGCCGGTTCAGTTGAACTGGCTGAACCGGTTCTCACAAAGAGTTTATGCTTGGATCTTGACATAGAGCTGCAACCCTTTTTGCTTTCATTGTTAGGTGCTTGTGTTCTGCATGGTCTAATTGGAAAGCAAATTGATAGACTCCTAGATCTTGAGATCATGAGTTTGATTCACGGTTGAAATGTTATTGGCTAACTTGTTTTGAAACGTTATTACTCGGCTTTACAAGTGTTTTGATTTTGAACTGGTGGGGGTGTTTTTTAACTTATTGTAGAGAATCAGAGGAGCTAAACAGGGGAAGTTAATCTCGCGAGATAATTAGTTGGCAAATAAGAGCCTCTGTTTTTAATCTTTTCCTTTTGATATCTGAAAGGACAATTCCCTATCCTTTTAAATTCCTTTTATCTTTATTTTCTTGAATGCTGCTGAGATGATGACCTGCTTTCAATTTATTAGTTAAAGAAGCTGGGAAATTTGAATTTGTTGAAAAGAAATGCATAGATCATAGTTGATTAAACCGTGGTGCTACTCCAAATTCTACTAAATTAGTTGAATTTTAAATTGCTGATTAAATTAAAAAACAAGTAGATTTGTTTTACCGAAAATCAAATACAAAAGAGTTATTTCCCTGCATTTATTTAACAATCAAACAAACAACTTGAGAAATAAAAAATCATCATATTTACTTTACATTGCATTATGAAAAGTATAGTTTTAAAAACTTGCAATCAAACAATCCCTAACTCTCTTTTAAGACATGAGCGGGCAAAACATGGTTCTTCAGTGGTTCTGCTAAACCATGTTAAAAATTTGGAGAACATGTTGGGACGAAAAAGAGAGGGGTGAAACAATTATTAGTTACAACACATATATCATGATTTGCTTAGATGGGTTATGATAATTGGTTAGATGGTTATTAATTAATTTGGCTATCTGCTTCTTTGGTTTGTTCCATTCTTAGCCTTCACATCATTAAAAGGGAAGTTACTTGTACGGTTGAGTCAGCTCAGTATCCCTTGTTTTGCTTTATTCTATGAAATGGGGGTAAACGATCATGCTTTGCGGAATCTGATGTGAAACACTATTGATTCAGGAATTGCATAAAATTAATAAAAGTAGTTAAGCTTGGCAAATTATCAAACAATGCTTCACGAAAGAGAATTCTAGGAATTACTTGTATTAGATTTCGAAAGAGCAAACAATTACAATCTAGAATAACAAAACAAGTAAGATAGTTCAAACTTAGCAGCACTTACGGCTGTAACAAAGAATCCACCTCTTAACAATTAGAACATTCGCCTGTGAGTTTCCCTCACTCTCGCTCGTTGAAGTGGACTTAACGGAAGAAGATTTGAAGCAATAACACTGATGTTACTAGTGAACAGAGAACACCAAGAGTATAGGTCAACAAGAAGTTACCCGAATTCGAAGGAGTTAGTGGATGGTGAACAATCAACCACTGGTTGGAGGAGAGGCGTTGATCAATGGCGGTGGACAACTGAAAGAGAATTCTGTCCACGTAGTCTTCCACGGATTCATCGAACTCCAAATCAAGGTCGAAGAAGGTTGATTGTAGAATGTTGATGAAGCCTTCTTGATCATAGACGAGGCCGGAATCAAACTCTGGATCTGTCATCCATGGACAACGAACCTCCTTTTGAATTCCTTGAAGACCGGCGGCTTGTGCAGAAGGAGGGAGGAGTGGGGCTGGCGGCTTGGTGGATTCAGGTAGAGAAGGGGGCGGCTAGGGTTAGGGAGGGGACTTAGGATCTTTAGGTTAATTACCAAGGAAGGTAATCAATCCAAAGAATTAATGAGAGTGGAGGGAAATTGGAATTCAAATTTGAATTCCCAAATTAGGTCCGGGGGAGGGGGAGGGGGGGGGGGGGGGGGGGCGACATGCTTGGAAAAGGAAGAGATTGAGGGGGAATTTAAGGTTTCCTAAATCATGAGTCTAAATTGGGAAAATGATAATTATTTCCAATCTAATTTGAAATTATATTAGATTATTATTTAGGACTTTCCTAATTTAGATGTGGCTGATTTAGGAATTAATTTGAAATTCAAATTTAATTATTTCTTTCCTAAGTCATGGAGATAATTTAGGTAGTTAACTGTGATGATTGAAATCATTATTAAGAGGGGCAAGGGGTTTAGGGCCGGCGGTGGGCTTGGGGAAAGGGTTTGGCCGGCGGTCGTGGGGCTTGGCCGGCGGCTTGATTTCAGGGAAGGGATTCGAACCACGAGCCGGGGACACTTCCGCCGACTGGTGGGTGTTGCTTTGCCCACACCTTGGGACTTTACCACTCAAGAACTCACGAGCTCAAGAAGAAATCAGAAATTTTATTAATTGATCATCATCCAAATACAAAGTCTAGGGCCTCTATATATAGGTCTCCATAAAGAAGAAAAGCTCAAAGGCAAGTATGCCCTCCGGGCTACAGCTCACTAAACTCCCTCATAGGGGTACAAAGGTCAAACTAAAATAAATAATCATAACAATACTAATACAATAACATAAAATAACTCATAAATATATGCTCCTGATTGTGGCCGTCGATCTGCGATGTCTCTTGTGATAGACGCGCTGGAATCTTCTACTGATGTCCTCATCATTCTCCCCGGGTGGGAGGAAGCTTGACCCCGTCAAGTAACTGTCTCGGGAGCTCTCGTACAACTCTAGAAGATCGGGGTCCAATCTCTACAACTCTTCGCGATCAATCCACGTGTTCTCCGTTTTCGGTTTTCCTGCCCATTGAACCAAATACCTTTGATGCCCATCATTTTTAGTGGAAATGATTTCATCAGTGATTATGGCCCCAATCTTCTCCGCACTAGGTAATGGAGAAAATTTTGGAAGTGGAGGTAGGCTTGGGATCTCACCAGGTGGGGTCACACATGACTCAATATTTAGTGGATTACTGGGGTTAAACTCTGGTCCCTCAAAGGCTACAAGATCTTCGATGTTAAAAGTAGGATTCATGTTAAAACCTTCAGGAAGGTCTAACACATAAGCGTTGCTATTTATTTTTGAAATTATCTTAAATGGTCATGCGCTTCTAGAATGTAACTTTTTAACGATTCCTTGCAGAAGCTGCTTCGATCGGATCCGAACCATTACGAAATCTCCAACATCGGATTCTTTGAATCGTCTCTTGAGATCCGTATTAATTTTATAGTTTACATTGCTTTGCTCAATTCTTTTATTAATTTCTTTGTGCAATTCCTGGAGATGAGATGCAAATGCAGATACAGACTTAGACATTTTAACTTTAGGACTCATAGGGATCAAGTCTATAGGCTTTCTAGGTTGGTACCCATAAATAATTTCAGCAGAACTTAGACCCGTAGTTCGATTAACAGAGTTGTTGTAGGCAAATTCAGCTATAGGAAGTTTAGAGTCCCAGTCCAGGATATTTTCTCCTACCAAAGTCCTTAACAGATTTCCTAGACTCCTATTCACAATTTTGGTTTGCCCGTCTGTTTGGTGATGAAAGGCGGTAGAGAATTGAAGTTTGATCCTCATTTTGTGCCATAATATTTTTCAGAAATAACTAGTAAACTTAATATCTCGATTTGACACAATGGTTTTAGGCAACCCGTGGAGCCTAACAATTTCATCAAAAAATAGTTTGGCGATCCTAGAGGCATCGAAAGTTTTGGAGCACGAGAGGAAATGAGCCATTTTAGAGAATCGGTCCACCACCACGCACAGAGTCATGTTTTCTAACCGTCTTGGGTAGCCCTAAAATAAAATTCATGCTAACATCCTGCCACGGGCAGTTGGGTACAGGGAGGGGTGTGTAGAGTCTGGTGTTTTGCTTTCGTTGCTTAGCTAACTAACACGTGTGACATCTCTTTATTAGTTTGCTAACATCACGCTTAATACTGGGCTAAAAAACCTATGCTCGACTGCGGCGATGGTTTTAGTTTGTCCAAAGTGTCCAGCTAAACCTCCCGCGTGTAATTCTCAAACGAGGAATTCTCCACGTGTAATTCCCAAACGTGGAATTCTCTAAGTGAGGTGTTGGGGATGCAGAGTCTTTGGGACTTAAATAGATATCTGTCTTTCAAAAAGAAATCATCAATTATGCGTTCACTTCCATTGGTCAATAACGCGTATGTCTCTTTAAAATCAGGACAATCCATATAATTTTCTTTAATCCGTTCAAATCCAATCACTTTTGCCCTCATTTCTTTAGTTATCATTATCTGACGACTTAAGGAATCAGCTGCCTTATTTTCAGATTCGGCCTTGTGCTTGATCGTGTAAGTATATTCTTGAAGGAATTCAACCCAATGACCGTGTTGTGCATTGAGTTTCTTTTGGGAATTTATATATTGCAAGGCTTCGTGGTCAGAAATTATAACAAATTCTTGTGGGAGTAGGTAGTGTCTCCAATACTTAAGGGACTGAATGATGGCGTAAAATTCTTTATCATAGGTGGAGTATCGTTGCCTAATATCATTTAACTTTTCACTAAAGTAGGCAACCGGGTGTCCTTCTTGAGATAAGACTCCGCTTAAGCTGATACCAGAGGCGTCACAAGTTACTTCAAAATTTTTAGAAAAATCTGGTAGACGCCTAACTGGGGCTTCTACCATTTTCTTCTTTATTTTCTCAAAAGCTTTAGTGGCAGATACGGTCTAATGAAATTCTCCCTTTTTGAGACAGTCCGTTATAGGGGCTACTATGGTGCTAAAGTTCCGAATAAACCTTCGATAAAATGTGGCCAGTCCATGAAAACTCCGAACATCTTTAATATTTTTAGGTTTAGGCCACTCATTAATCGCTAGCACTTTCTTAGGGTCAACAGATAAGCCTTGGGAGGATATGATAAATCCGAGAAAAGTCACATTATTAGTGAGGAACATACACTTTTTAGGATTAGCATACAACTGTTCTCTCCTCAAAACTTCACAAAGTTGCTCAGATGATCTAGGTGTTGATCCACCGAATTACTATAGATCAAGATATCATCAAAGTAAACCGCTACAAATTTTCCTGGGAAGGGTCTGAGGACTTGGGTCATAACTCTCATAAACGTACTTGGTGCGTTACTCAGACCAAAAGGCATAACCGTCCATTCCTATAACCCATCCTTCATTTTAAAAGCAGTTTTTCATTCGTCTCCCGGACGGATTCTAATTTGGTGATAGCCACTCTTGAGGTCAATCTTAGAGAATAGGGTGGCTCCGGTCATCATATCTAACATTTCATCTAGACGAAGAATAGGGAAACGATATTTGACTGTGATTTTGTTGATAGCGCGGCTATCAACACACATCCTCCACGAACCATCCTTCTTGGGGGTCAAGAGGACGGGGATAGCGCACGGACTAAGGCTTTCCTTAATAAAACCACGCTGCAGTAACTCATCTAACTGTCTCTAAGTTCAACATGCTCCGTAGGGTTCATGGGATAATGTGTTAGGTTGGGAAGGGAAGCTCCGGGTACTAAGTCGATGACATGTTGGATGTTCCTTAGAGGTGGGAGTTGGTTGGGTAACTTCTGGAAAAACGTCAGCAAAGGTTTCAAGGAGGAGTTTAACCTCTTTTGGGATAGGTTCTTCCAGATACGCGCTCACTTCCTAAGCTACTAAGGCGTATAAGGGGGAACCTAACACTAGTTCGGTATCCAGGTCTTTGGCAGTTAACAGATTTAGGCCTGTGCTGGGTTTAAGTGGAGTGGGTTTTACATCCTCCTTGGTAGACTTAGGTTGGGAGGGTAAGAGCTTAATCTTCTTACCATCGTGCTCGAACCCCACAGTACCCCTCAACAGTACTGTAGAGTGTAATAAGAATAAACATAACATTTTCATCATTAAACATCTCATTCATTTCATTTTATTTCAGATCTATATAAAAGATTACATAAACATCATCTGATACACAAAGGAAGCATCTAATAATTCTCAAGTTTCATCAAAGACTTAGTACAAAGCCACTTAGGAAATTCAAACAAATACAAAGTAACATAATATTAAAATTATTTGCTAACCTCAAGAATAGACTTCCAAATTTAAAATAAACATTAACATACAACTTAAATACTTGCATATCAAACTCCCTTCACTTTTCCTTTCCCTTTTCCTGTAACAACAGCCAGTAAAAATACTGATGAGCTATGAAACTCAGCAAGTTATGCCAAATTAATTAACAATGAAAATTAATATAACATGATTAATTACAACCTTGTAAACATATAACATTGGAACATCATAAAATATTACAAGTTGATTATCATTTCCTTTACTGCTCTGAAGTTTGGTTGAATATAAATTTTCTGTGAAAGATTTGGCTATACTTTCATAACATCATTCAATGAAGCCCATTGAATTAATAGAGGTCCCTTTTGCCTCTTTGAGGTCCCTTTTGTCCCTTTGGGGTCCCTTTTGCCCCACTCGCCATGCAGGTACCATAGTTTCTGGGGTCCCTTTTGCCCCACTTACCATGTAGTTCTTTATTGGGAACCCTTTTGTCCCAACTACATTAGTAAGACAAATATTATGCATAGCCAAACTTTACATTAATTTAATATTCAACCTTCTCTCATAATTACCAATCACATCTACCTTTATCATCATTCATTATACCACTTGTGTATAAGTAATATGCATAAATTTTCAAGAAACTTTACATTCTTCCAAACATTCTTACATAGAACTATTTAAATGATGGTACCAAACCTTATTTGAACTTATATGATAGCAAAAGGTATAGGCAGTAGATCATATTCAAAAGCTTGAAGAAAACATTTTAAAGAAAATAAATTCATCATAATACATAACTTTCTTTAAACATTAATTTAGCATTACTTACCTTCTTGCCGAGTCATCTTCTCCAATTCCCTACTATGAACTCTTCTACGATTGTAAGTCACTTCAAAGCTTTCTTTTTGCATATGACCAAATTTATCTATGACACCATAAGTTATAACATATTTAAGAACTTCCATTGCTAATTGGAAATCTACCCTATGCACATACCAAAAGAACTTACCTTGATTTCCTTTTCCTCAAGTTTTCTTCTTCCTTCAATGTTATTTCTTTGACCAAATAACTCTTCTATAATTAAGACAACTTAATATTAATCACAATCTATAAGTAAGAATCTTAAAAAAAAAACTTTATGTAATTTACTAAATTAAATACCTTCTTAAAGGAATCTGTCCAAATGCTCTATAAGAATTCCCTGCTGGAACCAAATACCTTAGCCGAACTCTGCTACATAACCCTTCACTACCAAATTCCACTATTTCCAAAACTCTTGTGACAAATGTTGCAACCGGTCATTCACTATGTTGTCTTTACCCAGAACTCCTTATACCACTCTTAGCAAAGCATTGTACCGAATGAATAACAGGGATTCTGCCGTCTGAGTATATCCAGTTCTCCGCCTCTTGCTACAGGGAAATTGCGAATTCCCTTCAGATTTTGCGGCTTCTGTTACAGTCCTGGGAGAAGCCTTCCGCCGAATTGAAGAAAATCCCTCCCGCACTTCAATTGTCCAACCTTCATTCTCTATTCCGTGACAACATTAATCCAAGCAGTTTACTGGATAAGATTTGGAGTGGGCCCAAGATGTAACCGCCATTACCAACCAAAACATATGTTCAGTATTTTATTACTTATCTATTTGGCTTTAATATTAAGAGGATATAATATAACAATAGTCAATATTAAACTTACCTATTTAATATAAATCTATTAACAGATAGTTAAGACATTAATTTGAAGTTATAAATTTAGTAACTTACCTGATTAGCTGCTTGGGTTTTACAGCAAGTGTTAGATCTCCCATAGATATGAACGTCGTTATCGAAAAGCCAGGGTCGACCAAGGATGATCTGACCAACATCCATGGTTAAAACATCGCACCATATCTTTTCTTTATATCCCATGAACTCAACGGGGATAAGACTCCTTTCTTTTACTTCCAAGGCGGCCGAGTTGATCCAAGCGACTTTGTAGGGGTTCGGGTGCGGAGTTGTTTTCAGGTGCAACTTAGAAATCATAGTAGACGAAACAACGTTTATACAGCTTCCACTATCGATGATAACCTTACAGTTCTTGTCACCGATTTTGATGAAAGTATGGAAGTTGAAAGTTCTACGCCAATCGTCACTCAGTTTAGGTTGTGACAAAGCACACCTAACAACTTGTAGATCTACGTGATCAATCTTCTGCAGGCAGTGGATCACGGCAATGTCTTCATCACAGAAAGAGTCCTCTTCGTCATCAATTTGATGAACTAGTTCGGTGTCGTGTTCATCCTCCTCATCGATAAATTCCTCGATTATGGTTACCTTATAGGGGCTAGAACATTAAGAGGCAATGTGTCCATACCCATGACACCTAAAGTATTTGGTTCCCACAGGGGTCTTGGGTGTCTCGCTTCAGGGGTTTTATTCTTATAGTCAGGGTGGGGTTGAAATTGTCCAGTAGTGGGTCGACCAGTCATGGGACCAGGTGGTTTGTTTTGAGGTTGGCTGGAGGAGGGTTTAAAAGGATTTGGGCGGGAGTCTTGGCTCCTAGAGTGGGCATGGTTCCTAGATTCTTCTAGGTCTAGCACAAGACTACAAGCAGCCTCTAAGGTCGTGATTCCTCTAATGAAAAGTTCATTTCGAAGGTCTTCCCTAAGTCCAGCTCTAAACATGGAAAGAAGTTGGGCAGGGGTAGTGGTCTCCTCCGCCGACTGGTGGGTGTTGCTTTGCCCACACCTTGGGATTTTACCACCCAAGAACTCATGAGCTCAAGAAGAAATCAGAAATTTTATTAATTGATCATCATCCAAATACAAAGTCTAGGGCCTCTATATATAGGTCTCCACAAAGAAGAAAAGCTCAAAGACAAGTATGCCCTCCAGGCTACAGCTCACTAAACTCCCTCATAGGGGTACAAAGGTCAAACTAAAATAAATAATGATAACAATACTAATACAAATAACATAAAATAACTCATAAATAGATGCTCCTGATCGTGGCCATCGATCTGCGATGTCTCCTGTGATAGACGCGCTGGAATCTTCTACTGATGTCCTCATCAGAATCAGTCGATGACTTCTGAATATCAATCAAGGTTGAATTCAGTCTATAATTTCTGAAAGCAATCAGGGTTGAATTTAGTCTACAAATTCGGTAAGTCAATGAAGGTTCATTCTTATGAAATGTTATTGTAAATTTTAAGTTTTAAATAGCAAAGTAATTACTCTCACTTCTAATAATCATGTATGCTGTCCTTTTTTGTCACGGGAAATATATAATATTCCTCTTAAGCTTTGGGAATAATATTGAAGTAAATGCATTACTTATAAAGATGTTTTTGCATCAGCATTGGACTGCTATGCAAATTATTTTCTTATACTTATTGCAGCCGACATAATTCCAGAACGCCAGTTAAACTGTTTATTTTATTTAATTAGTTTTGCTTTCTGGATATTTCACATTTCATAATGTTATATCAAACCCTGTTTTTAGTGTTATTCTACTAATACCTCTACGACATTTTTTTAAATGTGCATGGTTTGTTAGCGAGCCAAAAGTTCCTAGAATTGATGGCCATTAGTCGGAAACTGCATCATGTCATTGATTATTTTATTTAGCAATTTAAGTCCTGTTTTTTACTATTGCTTGTTTAGGTTGGGTGTCTTAGATTTGTATGTAGAAAACAATCACTGGAAAATAAGAAATTGTTTTTGTCCATTCGGCTAGATGTGTTAGCATTTAACGATTACTAACCTTTGAAATTGTATTCCTTGTGTTTGAATTTTTTCATAGTAATGTAGTTAAATAAGTCTTATTCAATCTTTAGGGCTCCAATAGGGCAAGGATATGGACTGACTGAAACTTGTGCTGGAGGAACATTTTCAGAATATGATGACCCATCAGTTGGTCGTGTTGGTCCACCTCTTCCTTGCTCATTTGTTAAGGTCAGTAATGAGCACTCTCCGTCAATTTAATTTCCTTAGAAAATTGTATGGCATGGTTAGATTGTGAGCCTTAGTCCCTTCTTGAATAACTTTTTTTTTGTCTTGAAAAGTTTTGTCATATGCATATATCATAGTTTTATACTGGTATAATGATGATGTCAATTTAGAATAAGTTGATGCATATATATATATAATTCTTAGGAAGAAAAGTACCATCATTGTCCATGATTAATACGAAGTTTCTTGAATAAGTTGATGCTCAGATATAGCTGTACGGAATAGTGGAATCTTTGTCGATTCCTATTATTTTGATTTGGTCGGTTATAATGTCTTACTAGGTATGAGGAAACTACTGGAAGATGCCTAAATCTTGCTACTTGTATTATGATAATGGGTGCATATTATATTCTCGAAGATACGCAGTCATCATGCGATATGAATGATAATGCTATGTTGGCTTGTGCGTGACTATTGCTGTGTTCATTTGTATGCTTATTTTTTCTCTCATTCATCTGTATATATGTATTATTAATCAAGCATAAAATTTTATGTTGCAATTTTTTATACTCTTTTTTAGGACTTAATATATCCTTTTTTTTTTTTCTGCGGTGAAGACTATAAATCTATTGGTGCATGTGATATGAATATTTTGTTCTATTCAAGAAAATGATCAAAATGGTCCCTTAACTATTTATTAAAGATCAAAATGATTCCAAACTATATTAAAGGACCATTTTGGTCCCTCAAGTCTTTAAAGAGGAATTAAAATAGTCCCATGGTGGGACTATTTTGGTTCCTCTTTAAGGAGTTGAGGGATCAAAATAGTTCTTTAATATAGTTGGCAACTATTTTGATCTCTCATAAAGAGTTAAGGGACTATTTTGTTCTTTTTTCCCTATTCTATTCTTTCTTAGAACTCTATTATCTTTGTACAATTTGATGAGAAGTTGTTTGTTGACAACAGTAGAAGTAAAAGCTTGAATTTTGCTTATTATGTATCCATGTAAGAGAGCAATGCTAACTTTCTGTAGGCTCTTTTTTATCCTCAAAATGGAGGTTAAGCAGACTTGATTGATCATCTGTCATTAAGTAAATTATAGCCTTAATTTCATAAGGTTGGGTTCAGTTGAACAAGGGGTCAATTGACTTAGTTAGAGCTCGTGATATGTAATTAGGGCTTAAATTAGCTTTGAATAAGCTCAAGTAGCCTAATTAAGATTCATTTGATCTAATTAGGATTTGAATCCTTAAAATCAGATCTTATTAATGTCTCTAATAAGCTAAATTGATTGTATAAACTCAACCATTGATTTAGCATTCATTATGTTTAGGATCTTTCAAACTCAAACAAGAAAATGAGAGTGTCGAAAGAAATCTGTTGTGACCATCAGAGAGAACAAACTCAAGTATATTCTTTGAAACTTTGATTCTCTTCCAACTTGACCTCCATTGTGTAAATTGTGCCTCACCTCGCTGGTGGAGAAATTTTGTCATCCTGAACGGATTGAGATATTTTGTGATCAAGCATGATATAGAAAATAATTTATTATCCTGAATAACAAAATATTATTTCGTTGTGGACTTAATAATAAAACTCATAATTTTAATTTTAACAGAGTTTTTTCTTTATTTAATATTTAGTTGAATAGGATTTATTTTATTTTGGGGTACAGATGCCCTATAGGGGCAATGCTCCTATGATTAATTACATCGTAATTATTTGTTACTTGAGAATGCTTTTGATTAAACTAGTGGAGTTTTTTTTTTGAGTCATCAAAACATTGGCTAATATTTTCATTTTTTAAATTTGAGAAATTCTTGTTAAAAAATTTGGTCTTTGTGAATTTTAAGGGAGATAAGATCAACTCTAAATTAAATTTTAATGGAAGCCAAAAGAATGAAGTGTAGGAGCACTTGATTCTGAGGAAACTCAGAGGTACTCAAACTATCATATGTTGGGCTCTACATTTTAAAATTAGATTTTTATTCAAGTTGACCAATTTGATTTAGAATGTTGAGGTATATATTCCAACAACACATGTTGAAGAAAATGCTCGGAATGTGAGGGCTTATGAAGTGATTGGAAGTCGACAACAGTCTCGGATCCTATAATTAAGATGAAGACTACTAAGGGGTAGTGCCTTGAACTTAAGTCTAATGGATTGCAAGATATTTAAAAATCTACATCTCACATGAGACATAAGCCAACCCGATTTCTGGATTTACAACCCTGCCTGGAAAGAGCTATCAACTACACCTACCTAGCGCTTTTAAAATCATGTAGTTTGGTCTCAATGTGTATGAAGAGTAGGGGAGGCTGTTTTGATTTAGAAAATCCTACTTACAACTTGGCTTTTAAGCTAAGATGACTGATCATGTAGTTATTCATATGCTAACTTATTGAATTCAGATTTTTGTTATCTGATCCTTAAGTGAAGGCTTTCTACATGTGACACACTGGTCATGCATGATCATTTTATTTTTGAAAATTTGGCTCATTAGAATGAGCCCTACAATTTTCTTTTTTTATTTAGAAAATTGGTTATCCTATAATTGATTTTAGATTGTTTATATATTAATTGATAGAAAAATTAGTTTTGTCCTAAGAGCGTACCGCATACAAAGTCCAATCCACCCTAAGCAAAAGCAAGTGAAGAAACCTATAAAAAAATATACATTTCTAATACACACTCAGTAAACGATCAAACTATACTTGTATGTGTATAATTAATCAAAACAGGAAAGTAAATAATGTCCAAATTATTACAACCATGGTTAGCAACTGAGTTGCTTGCCATTATACAACCTAGTTAAATTTTTACAGACTCAGCCTGTGCGGTCTTCAAGCTTTGACTTCTAGATGCATCCAAGGCTTCACCTAGGAGGGTTCATCCTTCTAGTTTATCTCTCTTGTAATTGTATCCCATAGGCCTAAACATACTTCCTAGATCTAACAAATACATTTAAAAAAAAGAGTCAAATATGCAAACATAAGAGTATTAGGAAACAATTTATATAATCAAAAAGAACATCTCAGAATTGCCTGACACTTGAAGTGTCAAGGCCTGTTTCCATCCTATTGGTCATGCCTCCTGGGGGGATTTTAAGCAGTTCTGTAAGCAAACAATGTTAAATAATCATGACTTATTTTTACCCCTTCTTGGGCATGACCACCTGTAGAAAAAGCAAGTATATCTTTATCCTATCCACTTAAGGGCAAGTGACCAAAACGCAGACAATTTAATAGACATCACACCACAACATCAACCACATGCGCAGAAAAAAGAAAAACCCTAGTCATAACATGTTTAGGGGTTGTTCACCTAAGTATGTGCCTGTTGTGTGGTATGTCACACTACAAGTAGTATTTTGTTTTACTATGGAGTAAAGATGTTTAATTTTAGTTTCACTTTATGTTGTTTGTGATTTAAAACTTTTATTTGATTTTTATTTATTTCATAATTATAAAGGTTATGAAGAACCCATAAGATGTTTAATTTTAATTCAGAGATGGTTTCACTTTAAGTTGTTTGTGACTTAAAACTTTTATTTGATTTTTATTTGTTTCATAATTATAAGGGTTATGAAGAACCTATAAAGTAGTCACTGCTTGCTTTGAGGCAAACCTGCTACTTATTGAATCCTAAGATCCAATGATGTGGGCATTCTACTTTTTTGGATGGAATGATTGATTATTGTATCAAAAAAAAAAACCTAAGTGATTTTTTGGAATTTTTAGCTTCTCTTATTGTTTAGATAAGAGAGAGATGTTTACCTAATAGAGTAAGGTAGATATCCCTAAGGGTTTGGCATAGGACTTTGTGAAATTCACCTAATAAAGTAAGGTGAATTCCACCAGAAAGAGGCTCCTAAAGAACATCTAATGTTATGTTTTAAATGTCATAAGAGAAATAAACACTTGCTTTATTAAGTGAAAAGAATTCTTAGTTTGGGTCTAAGTGAAGGAATATTTGTAGTTTTGGGGCAACAAAGGAGAATTTTTGTATTCAAGGAGAGGGATTCATTTGCTTAATTTGGGCTAAGCAAATGAAAAGGGTCAGAATTTTGATTCCCATGTTTGATGGCAAGAAGGGTCACCAAGTGATTTTGGCTCAATAGATGAGAAAGATTTGTAACTTTGGAATTACAAACCATAGTTCTCATTGAATTTTGTGTCAGTGAGAGATGTTTGATTTGCTTAAAGTGAATGAAGCAAATACAAGAGGATAAGATGTTGATTTAGACTACAAATTAAGAGTTCTTTGGACTTTTGGGTATCCAAAGAGAGGTTTATTCATCCAATTTGGGTTGGGAGAATGAAATGGATATAGGACTTTGATTTCTATGATTTGCGAATGTTCTCCTAAACTCTTTAAAAGTCTTTTGGAAACTTTTATTTGAGTTTAGGAAAGCATCAAGCAAGGAGGTGGTATGATTTCCTATGTCTTTTAGGCTAAGGAGAATTGGGGAATTTCTTACAATTTTGACTTGTAGAAAATGGAGAGGAAAATGCAACTTACTGGTTGCAAATTGGAGGAGGTTCTTTAAATTTTAGTGTTCAAAGAGAAATGTCCATTCACTTAATTTAAGCTAAGTAAATAGAGGAGATTAGGGTATGGATTCTATGTCTAAGAAATCATTCATTGATTTTGTGTTCCAATGAATAGGATAGAAGAACTTAGAATTTGGTTCTAAGTTCAAGAGCTTGTGGCATTATATATTTAGGATTTTAGGGCAATCCAAAATATCATCATAAGGAAGATTGGTGATAGCTCCTAAAGAGATGCTAAGATTCATGCAACGAAACATTTGAAATCTTGAGAAGGCTCCAAATGTCATGCATGAGGGAGGAAAGCATTTGAAAGAGAGCTCCCTAATTTTTTTTAGTGTTTTGGACTCATCTTAGATTAGGAGAGATTGATTCCTACGACTTCTAAGAGGTTTAAGATCAATTTGATTTAATCTAAAAATCCTAGAAGTGTGTATGCATGTGTAGGTGATTTTCCAATTTTAAGGATTTTGGCAATTGGGAGAAATCAAGTGTTTAGTTTTGTAAAATGTTGTATGTAAACTTAATCTACAATGCCTTTCATGAGACTTGCAACTAGACCATAGAAGGTCGATGAGAAGCCTCACAACAATTTAGTTCTTTTTCAAGTTGATTAAATTTCCTCAAGCACTTGCAAAATTTCATGGAAGTTTATAAACTTCAACATATGCATATTCCCATGCTTGAAAATCATTTTTTGTCATGATCTATGCTTGAAAGAAGAGTGCATGCAATTGAATAGTGTTGTTGTTCGAAAATTAAATAAATGCGATTCAACAAAAAAAAGAAGGGGGGGGGTCCGAAGCAAGCTCTATATTACTCAATTGATAGAGTAATAGTATTGCAGTTAAAGTGGCATACCACGGTGTCTTACAATAAGACCACAAAGATTGCCATTTATTCAAATTCCGAACCCTATAGCCCCATTTCATATGGTCGGATGCTTTAAGATGATTGAATTAGTTGAAAAAATTATCATGTTTGAATTTCAGTAATGGGGATAATGAATATACACATGCAGCCATTTATATGTTGTTATACTTTGCAAGTCTTTAAAATATTCAAGATGCAGCCACTAATTTAACTACAGTTTATAGCAGTAGCTATAAATTTAGATAAGTTTGGGTATCTATTCGATTTTAGCAGCCATATATATACATATAATATCTATTTACATTTATAAAAATAATTTCAAGCTTCGAGCCATGACATAATATGAAGAAGAACTAGATTGTCCAGTGCAGGCTGCAATTTATATTTCATATTATTGTTTGATATTCATAGGAATATAGTTGATATGAATAACAGTTCGATATGTAACTGCAATTAAAGACAATGTGTGCAAAGAAATTTATGCCAATTAAGCAAAATCGACATTGCAAGGCTTTGCATTCAAACCCCTACTTGTAACTGCTCACGAGCAGGACGTGGCCACAATCGCCACTTACAACCGATTGTTCAATTCGGAATAAAAGAAATGAAAGAAGAAAAAAAAAAAAAAAACTTACGCTTTCAGGTTCTGCCGTCCGAGCTTTCTATTCTCCTTTCTTCGCACTTGTCTCCAAGTTCGATCACGCACTCAGGCCTCTAATTCCCAAGCACAACCCCGCCTTCGTCTAACATGCGGATCGCAGCACTCTGCACCTGGATCTCCAAAACGACCACACCCGGCTTCACCCAGCACTGTCCGACCCCAATATGCAAACTGATCCTGCGTGGGCTTCTGTCGTCCGTCCCCAATTTGTAAGCCAAGTCCGCTTGTGCCTCCGCCATCCGTCCCTGATCCACAGGACCGAATCCCCTTTCCTCCGTGCGAAAGAATCGCGTCCGATGTCTTTACGCGAATGACGACAGTAGGTCGTTTGGCTTCATTTGTCTCCCTCCCGTCTGGCTTTACTCACACAAACAAAGCCTACGCGCCATTGCCTGTCTCTATTCGAACCGGAACCCAGCCTGAGCCTTTGCACGCGAGTGACTTGGCTGATTTTTGCTGAGTGCACTAACTGTTTAAATCTATTTCCTCCCTCACACTGATTGTTTTGGGCGAAGCTTAATCAATAATCCGCATCCTTCCAGTATTGCGAAATTCTTGAAATTATGAGCAATCAAGGAAAGTATGATCAATGATAATGATAAGTGTATTGTTATCATTATTACTGTTATTATAATAAATAATAATAAGTTTAATATAAAAATAAGCAAATACTGCAATCGTTAAATCAAGCATCGCAATCAGCAATCGTAGGAATCCCGGGGTTGATATGGTCTCCCAAAGCCCTCGGCCGTCGATCTGATCTGACCGAGTGAATTGAAGACTTGAAGACTATTTTCGGGTCGATTCGCTCCCCTGAAGTCCTTGCCGTTGATTTGATATGGCTGAGTTGAGTTAAAAGGGCAAGTGCCCTCCCCTAACCTCCTTTCACGGGGATGGGACGTTGGGAGGCTATCGAAATTCCGCTAGGAAATTATTAAACTTGCAATTGGAGAGCATCAAGTAATTAAAGTTAAAATTGTAATTAATCAAGTAGAAATTTGACTGATCAATCCATTTAAATTAAAAAAAAATTTAACTTTAAATTATTGTAACCTAATCAATTAATTTCTCATTTAAAGAAAAAAATGGAATATGATTTAAAGTAATTAAACAATTGAAATTTAATTTAACTAATTAAACCAATTAGCCGCTTTAAGGATGAGACTTAATAATTTTAATCAATTAAAATTTAGATTCAATCAATAGGTTCAATTAGCTAATTCAAATTTAACTAAGCAACAAATTTGAACTTAACTAAAATTAAAACAGTAATTTAATATAACCAACTAATTAACTAACCAATTTAAACAAACAATCGAATTTTATTAATTAACTGAAAATATAACTGTCAATTGATTAATGATAAATAAAATCCCTTTTAATAATTCAATAATTCAATTGGAATTTAACTTAAAACTAAAACCTTTAATCATATAAATTAAATCTAATTAAGGCAAGCAAGAGAGTTTTAATCAAATTAAATTTAAGCATTAATCAATACAACCAATTAACTAAATTTCAAATGTCCAACTGAATTGAATAAAAGAAATTTAAATAATTAAATAAGTTAAATCGATAAATTGGATTTAATTAAAATGACTAATCTAAAACTTAATAAAATTAAACTTGAATCAATTTAATTTAAATAAATTATTAATTTTAAAATACATTTAATATTTAATATCTAAATTAACAAATTAAACAATTAAACTTTAATTAAAATTAATTGGGCAATTTAAATTTAAATCCAATTAATAATTGAATCAAAATTAATTGAATAATTTTAAAATAGATTTTAATTAGAGAGCTGAGCAATTTAAAATTTAACTTTAATTTAAATTAAAACTCAATTAATTAATCTAATAAATTAATGCAATTAAAATAAAAATAAAATGCAGGAAATAAATTATTTTTCACTTTCCAACCTATATACAACTACTAAACTCCTCAAATAGTTCTCCAAATTGAGCAGCTCAAATAAGCAAATCTCCAACAAATTGTAAGCTCTGACAAGACACTCAACACAATCTCTGGCTCTCAGCAGTAACCTCAACTGTAGCTATCTGAAAGCTGCTGGTTACGAGCACCTATAAACAAGCAGATAAAATTAGCACATCATAAATAAAATTAATGCTGAAAAGAGTAAAGCTAGCTAATGTAGGTAGAACAAAGTGCTGGAAAACAGATAAAGAGCAAACAACGATGCTAAAGTAGAGCAACAAAATATTGTAGTAGGAAAACCTACGAGCACAAAACAACAAGACACCGACGCTGGTGTTAAAACCCTTAAGTGTGTAAAACCCTAAACCCCTAACACTTCGACAACTTTCAATGAAAGCCGTAAGTCCAACTTTAGGAGAAATCTTTAGGCAAAAAATGACCTAATCCCCAATTCCTGATTAACACCTTGGTAATTTTTAATAGAAGTCGTAAGTCCGCATTCTGAGGGAAATATTTTGGCAATAACATAGCCCTAGACCCCTCACATGGGCATCCTGGTCTCTAGGACTAGGTTATAAGACCCACCATACGGGCCACTTAGCTTACAGGGCTAGGTCATAAGACCTGTCGTTAGGCAACTTCTAAAGCCAGAAGCAATAAGATCTATTTAAATATCCAAACCTTTCACGTGCATCTTAGTCTATAAGACTAAGTTGTAAGATCTGTCATTTGGGCCACATTTAATAGAGAGGCCGTAAGACCCACTATTAGGGCTACTTTCAAATGAAAGTCGTAAGCCCCAACCTGAATCCAATTACACGGGAAACTCTTATGCAGAGCTATTAGTCCCAACCCAAACCAAACTAAACTAAAATCTACATTTCTCCACTTCACTTTACTCGGGATTCCTAAGAGGAGGCAACCCATGGTTGCTAATCATATTCTTTGGACACTGCAACGACAGAGCCATTAGATCTTGATCGGGTGCACCTTCATCCTCCATAACTAAGATTAAAATACTAAAACATTGTTGCACATTTCCACACTCCTTGCACAAACTAAATATATTTCATCATTAATCGTAAGTGCTCTTCTAATGCGTTAGGAGGGGTAATTAACTATGAGGGCTTACGCTCATAGGAAATAGAACCCAAATCTAAATAAATCCTGACACTACTCTTAGAAAAATCTGGTTAAATATTAAATTCAATCTACCCCAGGGAAAATAAGGAGACCTTCAGCTTGTGAGAGCGAGGTTCGTGCCTATTTATATATTTTTCCAGAGCGAATAGATTTCTAGCATCTCTACTAGGGATTACTTCTCTCTCCATTTCTGGATGAAATATATACATATAAACATATATGCTTCATCATAAATTCATATTTTCTTATGCACAGAAATAAGGTTGACTCTAATCCCTGCAAGTTCTATTGCTGGTTACTGAAATGTCACATGTTAAGAACATGATGACAATTAAGCTTGGGGAAGGAGCAAGAGTCCAGTTCCCCCAGCTGTCATTAATATTGGCCGTGCTAGTGCCATGCTGCAATTCGAAACTATTTCTGAAGTGTCTGAGTTACTTCCTGGTGAAGCTGCACCAACTAGGGAGATGATAACTGAGAATGCTATTGCGCCCCGACCTTCCATATTATCAAGATTGTCGGTTGCACCTGCTACAATTAGGGGTGTATATGAGTTGAGTCGAGCTCGAGTCAGGGGGTGTTCGAGCTCGACTCGCGAGTCAAATACCGAGCTCAAACTCGAGTCAAGCTCGATTCGCGACACAAAAACAAGCTCGTTGAGCCGCTCGTCGGGCTGCTCGATTTCGGTTTCCCGCCCACCATTCACAATTTCCCGCCCGATTTCTCGATGCCCGAATCCACGCTGCACTGCAGACGCCCAAATCCGCGCGGTCCGCTGCTTGTTCCCTTTGATAAAAGGTGTCCACGTGGTTGACGCCAAGTGGCCAACGGTCGAGTCCAGCGGCACTGCAGACACCCATTTTTTATTTTCTCTTGTATAAAACATTTAATGCATTGACATTTGACAACCATTCTTGGGAACATACACACCGGCACAGCCATTTATTTTTTGAAAAATTAACTACAGTGGTACAGCTATATTAAATTATGTTTTTGAAAAACTAACTATAAGTTTTTGAAAAAGAGTAATTGCTTAAATTATATGTTTTTGAAAAACTAACTACAGCGGTATAGCCATCTATTTTTTTTAGATTTATATTTAATAAAAAAAGTAATTACTTAAATTACCTAAAAATGATTCGAGCCAGCTTGCGAGCTCACAAGCCGAGCCCCATCAAGCTCGAACTCGACTCGCGAGCTCGATAAGCTCGGCTCACGAGCCCATAAATGAGTCAAGTTCGAGTCGGCTCGGCTCACTTACACCTCTAGCTGCAATCCCTCTGACCAAGAAAAAGGCTTTTAAGCCTAGGCTAAGGTCAATCACTACTGACTCTGCCGGCTAGAGTGTGAACAAAGCTGTTGTTCACTAGGAGAAGCCTAATATTGGGGCTTTCAAAGTTAGCGTCAAGATGTCCCCATCAGCCAAGCGAAAGGCTCTCAAGCCTAAACTAAAATCAATTGTTATTGATATGGCTAATCGGAAGAGGACCGAAGCTGAGGTTCCTTAGGCTTACATAAGACAAGACTCTAGGTAAGGGTAAAAACGAAAAATGCATTATTAAAATAAAAAATACAATTAATAAACTAAGATAAAAATGGAGTGATCTCAGCCGTTGATCTTCTCTCTTCCTTTGATTAACGTCCACCGTCGGATGTCCGCATCATTCTCCCGGGGTTGGAAAAGAGCTCGACTCCGTCGAGTCCGCATCCCGGGCAACAATGCTCTGATACTAAATTGATGTAGAACAGATATGGGGGGAGGGGGTCATTTGAAATTTGGAATTTCAAATTAAATGGAAGAGAAAATTATTCCTTGAATTAAGGATGAATTAAGGCTCCAAGAAGGGGGGGGATTTAATGGGAATTAAGTGGATTGGAGAGAGAGGGGAGGGGACGACTGATAGGAAATACTTGGATTCAAGTATTCCTATCGATCCGGGAGGGGAAAACAGCGGGAAAACTGCTGTTCACAGTAGGAAAACAGCCCAAAGCTGCTGTTTACAGCAGGAAAACAGTGAAAAATAGGTGGAAACTCAAAGCAAACACTTGTATTTCACTAGTAGAAGCATAAAACAAAAGGAAGATACAATATTCTTCAATCCGAGAGGAAGAACAACTCTCCTAATCTCCGGCAACGCCAAGAGCCCAAGCAAGAAACCCTAGATCTCAAAAATACATTCCAATTCAAGATGTCCCCCTTTCCCTCATAATCTCCCTAATTAACAATAAAGGATTACTACAAAATACCTAAACAGCCCTTAGCATTCAAAATTTTCCCTCCCACATAAGCAAATCAGCCCCAAGTGGGGCCCACCTTGTCCGCCCCCCCCCCCCCCCCTTTTGTCCGTCTGCAGTAGACTTGGACCGGTCCAGCCGGCCCCTCCTGGGCCGGCAGCTGCATAACATTACTCCCCTCCCAAAAACTCACCTTGTCCTCAAGGTGAAAAGAGGGGAATTGCTCTTTCACACTTTCAAATGGCTCCCAAGTAGCATCGAAATCAGGAAGGACCTTCCATTTGATCAGCACTTCTGTGTTGCCCATTTTATCTGATCGGACTCCTGCAAGCTCTAGTGGTTCTAAAACCACTTCTAAATCTTCTGTCATCGTGGCTGGTAGTTCTGCACTCGCTGTATGCTCCCCGATGGCTCTCCTTAGCTGAGACACATGGAATACTGGGTGTATAGTGGCTGCGGGGGGTAACTTCAATCTGTATGCTACTGCTCCAATCCTGTCCAACACTTCATAGGGGCCAAAGTACCTTGGTGCCAATTTCTCATTCCTCCTTTTAGCCACTGTCCTTTGTCTATAGGGTCGTAGTTTCAGGAACACCTTCTCCCCCACTTCAAACTGCATGTCTCTCTTGTGTGAGTCCGCCTGCTTCTTCATGATTTGTTGTGCCCTCATCAGATGTCTCTTCAGCTCTTCCAGTATCTTGTCCCTCTCCTCTAGGTACTGCTCAACTGTCGATACTGGTGTACTACCTCTCCCATAGTGCACGAGATGTGGAGGGTCTCTCCCATATAGCACTTTGAATGGGGTCATCTGTGAAGCGGAATGGTACGAGGTGTTGTACCAATACTCAGCCCAAGGAAGCCACTTTGCCCACAATCGCGGTGTTTCAGAAGCAAAACACCTCAAATAAGTCTCCAGGCTTCGATTCACCACCTCCGTTTGTCCATCTGTCTGCGGGTGATAGGCGGTGCTTCTCTTTAGAACCGTGCCCTGCATCCTGAACAACTCCCTCTAGAACTGGCTGAGGAACACCTTGTCCCGATCAGACACCATTGATTCCGGAACCCCATGCAGTCTCACCACCTCCCTGATAAAGGCTGCATCTACTGACACTGCGGTGTATGGATGTCATAAGAGGATGAAATGTGCATACTTACTAAGTCTGTCCACCACCACCATGATGACTGTGAACCCCTCCGATCTTGGTAAGCCATCAATGAAGTCCATGGACACTTCCTCCCAAACTCTGTTTGGAAGTGTCAATGGTTGTAGTAGTCCTCCCGGAGCCATGGCCATGTACTTATTTCTCTGGCACACTTCACACCTTGCCACCATCTCCTCCACATCTTTATGCATCCCCTTCCAGTAGAGCTCGGATGCTAGCCTCCTGTAGGTCTTCTGAACTCCTGAATGACCTCCAACTGCGCTACCATGAAAATCTTGCAACAAGTGGGGGATGTGTATTGAAGTTCGTGGCATCACAAACCTCCCCTGATACAACAGTCTCTCCCCCTCAATGCAGTAGCCCGGATGACTACTCTTGTCCTTCCCCAAATCCTCTCTTATCTTCCTCAACTCTTCACTCAACTTACTTTCTTCCATGATGGCCCCCCAATCTACCATCAATGGAATCGACACAGCTAATTCCTGAAGCTCCCCTACACATCTAGATAAGGCGTCGGCTGCTTTATTTTCCAAACCAGGCTTGTATTGAATCTCAAAATCATAGCCTAGTAATTTTGATAACCACCTCTGATGCTCCTCGGTCACCATCCTTTGCTCCAACAGGTATTTTAAACTTCTCTGATCAGTCCTTTCAATAAAATGCCTTCCCAGCAGATAAGGCCGCCACTTCTGAATGGCTAAGACAATGGCCATTAGCTCCCTCTCATATACTGACTTCAATCTAGCCCTGGTTGACAGCACTTGACTGAAGTATGCAATTGGCCTATGATTTTGCATCAACACTGCCCCCAGCCCATATCCCGATGCATCAGTTTCCACTACAAAAATCTGGCTGAAATCTGGAAGTGCTAATACTGGAACGGTAGTCATAGCTTCCTTTAGTTTCTCAAAAGCTTGTGTTGCTGCCTCTCCCCAAGAAAAACCATCCTTCTTTAGCTGCTCAGTCAAAGGCCACGCAATGGCACTGTATCCCTTCACAAATCTCCTGTAGTACCCAGTTAATCCCAAGAACCCCCTTAACTCCTTTAGGTTCCTAGGCATTGGCCACTTCTGCATTGCTTCTATTTTACTCTGATCGGCTGCTACTCCTTCTTGTGAGACCACGTGTCCTAAGTACTCTACACTGGTCTGGGCAAAACTGCACTTCTTCAGGTTGGCTTGTAACTGATGTTCCTGTAACACTCCCAAAACCGCCTTCAAGTGCTCCAAATGCTCTCCTTCAGTCTTGCTATACACCAAAATGTCATCAAAGAATACCAGCACGAACTTCCGGAGGTACTGCTTGAAGACCTTGTTCATCAAGGATTGAAAAGTAGCAGGTGCGTTAGTCAAACCAAAGGGCATTACCAGAAACTCATAATGCCCTTCATGTGTTCTGAATGCTGTCTTGGGAACATCTGCCTCCTTCATTCTGATCTGGTGGTATCCAGACTTTAAGTCCAACTTGGAAAAAAACCACTGCCACAAAAAGCTCATCCAAGAGTTCATTAATCACTGGAATTGGGAACTTGTCTGGCACAGTGCCCTTATTCAGAGCCCTGTAGTCCACACAGAATCTCCAACTCCCATCCTTCTTCTTGACCAAAAGGACTGGACTAGAAAAAGGACTTACACTTGGTCTGATGATCTCAGCCTCCAACATCTCCCTGATCAGCCTTTCAATCTCATCTTTTTGAATATGAGGGTAACGGTAAGGGCGGACGCTGATCGGGGTCTCCCCTTCCTTCAAAGTGATGGCATGCTCCAGCTCCCTCTGCGGTGGCAACCCCTGTGGAGGTTGAAAAACCTCCCTAAACTGCTGTATGACCGGTTGCACTTCAAGAGGAATGTCTCCCTCTTCCCCCACACTGACTTTTTCCAGTCGTTGCAGCTCCACCAAGTATCCACCCCCAACCTCCTGGATGGTTCGGATCATGGACTTGAGAGACACCCCTGTCCTAGACAGGCCGACATCTCCCTGTATCACCATTCTCCTCCCCCCACTACCAATTCCATCCGCAGTTCTCCCCAGTTCACCTTGGTCTCCCCCAAAGTTTGCAGCCACTTCATCCCCAAGATCACATCTGTACTCCCCAATTCTAAGGGAAGAAAATCCTCCCTCACCTGTATCCCCTGAATGGTCATCACTACCCCCCTACAAACTCCTCTACCCATCTCAACCTTCCATGTGCCCATCATCACCCCATAACCTCCCGTATCCACTAATTTCATTCCAAGCAACTCAACAATCTGGGTGGAAATGAAATTGTGGGTCGCCCCACTATCTATCAAAACCACCACCTCGTGGTCAGCTATCACCCCTTTCACTTTCATAGTGTGACTCGAAGTGAATCCCACTACGGAGTTCAGAGAGACTTCTGCCACATCCAGATGCAACTTCTCCTCCTCATCCACTTCGGACCTGCTCCCACCTCCCTCTTCGTCTTCCTCGTCTTCGCAAACAAGGAGAACCTGAAGAGTCTGGTCCTTGCACCTATGACCCGGCATGTACTTCTCATCACACCTAAAGCACAATCCCTTTGCCCTCTTCTCCTGCATCTCCTTATCAGTAAGCTTTTTAAAATTTCCCCTAGGCCCTCCTCCTCCAGACCTCTCCCTTGGTACCTCTCGTGTACCCCCCGGTGCAGCTCCCTTGGGAGCTAGAAAAGTGGTCGTCATCCGGTAGGATCCCCCGGAGTTGCTGCCTCGGGCCCCTCTCTCCAGATGCTTCTGGTCCTCAACCAGCTGTGCCAACTCCATGGCCTCCCCCAGGTCGTGTGGCCTCATCACTCTAACGGCTGCCCTGATTTCTGGTTTGAGCCCCTTCATGAAGTTCCCCTCAAGCACAGTCTCCGAAAGACGATCCAACCTGCTAGCCAGGTACTCAAACCAGTCACGAAACTCTGCCACTGTCCCCTCCTGTGTCAGAGCAAAGAACTGTTCGTAGAAGTCTCCTCCCCGACTGGTTCGGAAACGCTCTAGCAAACAATCTTTGAACTCCCTCCAGCTCCTAATAGGTCGCCTCATGTCTCGCCACTGGTACCACGCCAATGCCCTACCTTCCAAGCACAGTCCCGCCGCTGTCAGTTTCTCCTCTTCCGTCAACCCGTTGACGGCAAAGTATCGCTCCACCTTGTAAATCCAGCCATGGCCATCCTCACCTTCAAAGATGGGCATTTTCAGTTTCCTCACCTTGGGATCTCCCCCGTACCCTCGGTATCCTCCATAACCTCCCATCCCCCGAAGGGGAGGTGCTCCCCAAGTGTCCCGATCGTCCCTTCGACGATTGTACCCAAATCCCTCGTCATAGTCCTCCCTTCTACCTTCAAAATCAGCACCTCGGCGATGAAACTCCTCCCTTCTCCCACCCAAATCAGCACCCCTTCTGTCATATCCCATGCTCATCTCCTCTCTAGAGAGCGGTTCTAGAGGAGGCATGTCGTTCTCTCCTTCCAGGATCTCCACCTCTGGCATCCTCCTCCCCCGGGGTGGGTTTGGATTTCCGCCGATGCCATGGCCGTCGGAGGTCTCTCTTACTTCCGATGTCGTCGGATTGGTCTTCATTTCAAGCAGTTTCTTCATCATCTCCTCCATAGCAGAAAACCTCCCTTCCAATCTTTCATTATTGGTGGAGATTTCAAGGAACTTTCCCTCCAAATCTGATTTCAGTTGTCCAAATTCGCCTTCCAACACTTCCACCTTCTTTCCGGCCATCTTTTTCTTCACGAACCACAAGTAAACTTCCTTCGAAAGCTCCCAAAGCCCGCTGAAATTTCAGGTTTTCAGCCGCCAAAGGTCCCACGACGATGCTCTGATACCAATTTGATAGGAAATACTTGGATTCAAGTATTCCTATCGATCCGGGAGGGGAAAACAGCGGGAAAACTGCTGTTCACAGCAGGAAAACAGCCCAAAGCTGCTGTTTACAGCAGGAAAACAGTGAAATAGGTGGAAACTCAAAGCAAACACTTGTATTTCACTAGTAGAAGCATAAAACAAAAGGAAGATACAATATTCTTCAATCCGAGAGGAAGAACAACTCTCCTAATCTCCGGCAACGCCAAGAGCCCAAGCAAGAAACCCTAGATCTCAAAAATACATTCCAATTCAAGATGTCCCCCTTTCCCTCCTAATCTCCCTAATTAACAATAAAGGATTACTACAAAATACCTAAACAGCCCTTAGCATTCAAAATTTTCCCTCCCACATAAGCAAATCAGCCCCAAGTGGGGCCCAATGTGTCCGCCCCCCCCCCCCCCCCTTTTGTCCGTCTGCAGTAGACTTGGACCGGTCCAGGCTGGACCGGTCCAGCCGGCCCCTCCTGGGCCGGCAGCTGCATAACAACGACCTAGAGAGGGAGAGGAGAGAGGGTGTCCAGGTTCGTTGAATGTGGTGATTGATTTAAATCTGAATTAATTTCAGATTTGAGAATATTAGGGAAGTTTCCAAAAGAAATTGAACTTATTTTAGGAAAGGATTTCAAATTTAAATTGATTTAAATTCGAAATTTGAAAATTTTCCTAAATTAAGACGTTGAATAAAAGGAAAGTAATAAAAGGGGAATTTAAGTTTTGGAGGCAAAGAGGGAGAAGGGGGGGCCGGCCAAAGAGGGAGGGGAGAGAAACGTCCACATTCAATGAATGTGGAGGGGCAATTAATGCAAATTAATCTCAGATTTTAATCAATCTAAGATTGAAGGAGGGTTTCCTAAAAGAGGTTAGTTAATTTAGGAAAGGATTTGAATTTCAAATTTATTTGGATTTGAATTTAAAAACTTTTCAAATTAATTTCAACTTATTTAGGAAATAAAGAAATTAGGAGGGAAATTAAGAGGAAAATTGAATTTGAAAATCAATGGTTTGTGGAGATGTGGCCGGCGGTTTGAAGGTTGCTTTGACCTAGGGTATGGGTGGAATTTTCGGCCAAGAGGATAAAGAGAGACGAGGAGGTGGCGATTTGGAAAAATAAGGGGAAACAAAACGAAAAAAAAGAAAAGATAGAACTGCGAGCCTTGGACTATTCCGAAGACTGACGGGTGATACGATGCCCTTCACCAAGGGACTTCAAGCCATGAGCCCGGACCCATCATGCGGCTGGTGGAAATCACAATTCCCTCCATAGGGATTTTCACTAACGTCCTCCCAAAGAACAAAAGTGCAGAACAAATTTTTTATTAACTCCATCATACCTAATATAAGAGCAAGGGCCTCTATATATAGGCCTTAAAATAAAAGAAACTAAAAAGACAATTTTGCCCCTTGGGCTTACATAAGACAAGACTGTTAGATAAGGGTAAAAACGAAAAATGCATAATTAAAATAAAAAATACAATTAATAAACTAAGATAAAAATGGAGTGATCTCGGCCGTCGATCTTCGCTCTTCCTTTGATTAACGTCCACCGTCGGATGTCCGCATCACTTTATGGCAGTAGTTAGGTCTAGCAGCTGGACTTCTATCATAGCAGCAAGTGCCCTACAATCTTTTCCCTTGAAGTTGTTGTCAGTCAGATTCAGCCAAGGTCAGCCGCAACTACTAAAAGCAGTAGAATCTTGCTGGAAAAGGACAATGAGAGGCTCACATTTATTGTAGCACTGGGGAGCAAGTGAAAGTTAAACAATTCTTGGATTTCAAAACCGTTCCGCCATCTTCTTATGAGGAAAGTCTGGTCCATCAGATTTTCTGTTGTACTCTTTTTTTATTATTATTATATGAACATTTAATTTACTGTTTTTTCCCTCTTTGACAAAATTATGGATTGCTGGAGAATTCCAGCATGACTGCATTTAGATCAAGGTATTGGATAGCTGGTAAGTGGCTGAAGGCTCTCACCACAATAGTTACTTTATCTGTGCTACAGAAGAATCACAGGGCAGCAAATTTAAAAGAAAGATCAGGCGGCATAGAATTGTCGTTGTGCAGGGGTCTTGTGGGATTACAAGGTTCTTGTGGTGTTCATTTCTTGTTTAGGTTCCTTATAAGTCTTAGCTTTTATTTTTGGGAAGAGGCAACTAGTTTAGTAGGAGATTTGAGGTCACCTAATCTTGTCAAAGATTACTAATAGCCTGTAATTTTTTCTTTACACTGTCAGCCTTAGTTATAACATAACAATCATTTATGGCAAGAATCTTGTGTAGATTTGTCCGGCTCATTTAATGAATATATCTCTAATGACTTATTTTATTAAATCTCTCATTTAATCATGACTTTGAATACATTTAGATTTTCTATAGGGGTGTCAATTCGGGTCAACGGGTCGAATTCGGGTCGAACCCGACTTGATCCGGTTCGACTTGACCCGGCCGTAAACGAGTTGACACTAACCCGACCCGGTTTTGCAAACGGGTCAAGTTTGTCAACCCAGACTCGACCCGTGCGGGTTACCGGGTGACCCGACTCTACCCGCGATACAGGTGAGGATCGCGAAAAGCCAAAACCGAACTGGTCAGTGGCTCACGCTGGTGGCCTGGTGCGGGTGAGGCGGTGAGGCCAGCAGCACGCTGGTGCGAGTGAGGCGGTGAGGCCAGCGGCTCACACTAGTGCCGCCGTATGCGGCCATGCGGGCGAAGCGAAGCGAAGCCGCGGAGACCAGCTGCTGATCGCGTAGGTGGAAGCGACGCGAGGGTCAGCGGGGACGGGATAGGAGGCCAGCGACCAATCGCGATTCGCGGCAAGGCTGTTGGCTGCACTGAAGCTATGAGACCAATCGCGGAGACGGGACGACTGAAGCGACGAGACCAAATAACCAATCGCGGAGCTAATGCAACGCGAGGCACAGGCAGACATATTCCCGGGTCTACTCGAGTTGACTTCGGGTTGCTGGGTCAACCTGAACCCGACCCGTTTTTCAAACAGGTCAAAAATCTGAACTCGAACCTGACCCGTTTGATAACCGGGTCGACCCAAACCCGGATTTTTTCCGGTCGGGTCCGGGTCCGGGTCGGGTTTCGGGTTGTGTCAAAAATTGACACCCCTAAATTTTCAGAATGTCATTCGCATAGGAGTTTTTTGTGCTTTTATATTTTTAGCAGCACAATGATAGAGCTATTTAACCTAAGAAAAGCATAACAAAAATACTATACAATGAAAAGATAATATAAGGCATCTTTCATTGATTTGAAAATATTGGGTGAAATAGATATTAAAAATAAGCTTTCATGAAAACAATCAATTAAAAATGTTATTAAACAATATGAGCAGTTACAATCTATGCATATTCAGGTATGAGCAGCTTGATTAAATTCCAAAGTTGATCTGATCTCAATTATTTTTTGATCTCACCAGAAAAGTTTCTTGTTTAACATACATACATACACTCATAAATATATAAATTCATATTTATGCTTGCATATATATATATATATATATATATATATATATATATATATATATATATATATATATATATATATATATATATATATACATTATTTCAAATTTAAATATGTACATAATTATGTGTGTATAAACATCCATACATATGTGCACATTTTGATTCGATCTTGAGCTATCTTGATTTGATTAATTTCAACTCAATTCAAGTTTGATCCGAGCTGGGCTTGGCTCGTTAGTTAGTTCACTGACTTGAATTTGAGCAGATTTGAGCCAAGGGCTGATCCAAATTTTGTGCAATTTTTAAACTTAGATCCTAGGTCACCCTATCTCTAAGTTTGTTTGAATAGCTTCTTATTTCTTCTGATTGAACTTAACATGGAGAATCATTAGCTGCGCTTGTGAAGAGGCTCAATTAAGTGCAGTTTTTTTTTCATGTAACATACCAACAATTTTATTTTTCTTTTCCATTTTTGATATTTTTTAGCTTATTTTTTGTTGTGTCTTTGTGCGTTTTTTAATTTCATTTAATTTTATGAACTTACAAATGAGAATTTAATTGCTCTAGCAGCTAATTGATTGGCCAGAAGGTGGATATTTAACGACAGATTCACCAATGCCACGAGGTGAAATAGTTATTGGGGGACCAAATGTGACTCCGGGGTATTTCAAGAATGAAGAGAAAACTAAGGAAGTATACAAGGTGAGCAGTTCTCATGGGTCTAATATCGGAAAATATCGGATTTGATACTTTTAGAGCATATTTGTTCATTCCTAGAAATGAAGAGAATGGAAACGAGACTTTCCTCACTTGAGATCCAAAAAGGAGTTATCTTTCTAAAAATAAAAACCCACCACATCATAAAATCTTTATTCAATGAACCGTTTCATGCTAGCAAAAAAGCTAGAAAAGCTTTTGTTTTGCCACATCGTATGAAACATTCATTTTTTAAGAAAATATATTTCCCATTCTACTCTTCAGACATAGATGCCCTTAGACTAACTATAGTATGCACTGAATCTTACATAAAAGCTCGATGAAAGGGGCATGAGATGGTTTTACACTGGGGACATTGGGCGCTTTCATCCGGATGGCTGCCTTGAAATCATTGATCGGAAAAAAGATATTGTGAAACTTCAACATGGTGAATATGTTTCGCTGGGAAAGGTACGAATTTTAGTCCCATGTGCTGTTCTGAATTAATATTCATCTTTAGGTTAAGCTATCTTACCTTGTTTGCAGGTAGAGGCTGCTCTTATTGTGAGCCCATATGTCGAAAATATCATGTTGCATGCTGATCCTTTTCACAGCTATTGTGTGGCCCTTGTTACAGTGGCATCACATGCTCTAGAAAGTTGGGCTCAGAAGCAGGGAATCACTTTCAGCAACTTATCTGATCTATGTCAAAAGGAAGAGGCTGTGAAAGAAGTGCATGCATCACTTGTAAAGGTTGGCAACATAAAATTTTCTTCTTCCACATTTTTTTGAATGAATCATAACAAAATAAACTTATTTCAAGATTTTCAAGATTAGATGGCTGAAAATTTTGTGATGGGCATATTTACAGAATCTTTGTTACCCATGATCATGAATGGTGTTAGAGAGCTGACAAATCAACTAGGCTACAAATAAATCTAAGATGGTAACCGGTCTACAATAACAATAGCAGGACCATAATATTGTGCAGAAGAGAGAAATTTTCTTCATTTCTGATAGATTTTGCCATGCTATGCTTTATTTAGATCAATCACCTTGACAAGAGCTAATTTAAGGCAGTGGACTACTGGTGGAAGAGGTCCACGACAGATGATAGAACACAAGAGAAGGGAAAAGATCGAGCAATATCTTATTTCTAATTGTCTGATAAGTTTTACCATGCTACGCCCACCTTGCAGAGTACTTTGCTTGCTAGATTATTCTTTGATGTTTCATTGCATTTATGGTCTATTTAAGAATGTACTGTTAACGTCATTTAGTTTGCCAGGAGAAAGTAATGCGATAGCTGTTGGGTGTGTAACCTAATGGTGTTGTCCCTTGCCTCCAAAGAGGTGATTGGGGTTCGCTTCCTTATAATAATAATAATAATAATAATAATAATAATAATAATAATAACAACAAGACAAAGGAAGGACATTATGTTAGCATCGTTGTAAAACTTTTTTTAGCTAGTCCCCCCCTGATTTGTGAACTTTACTTCGGTTGACTTGGCCTGGATCTGAGGCATATCAAGGATAAGCGGGGAACTTAAATGTATAGGCTTAACCGAGAACACAGGGAAAGCTGTAACATTGCAAGTCATGTCTTAGCAAATATTATGAAGATTGCCTTCTTTTTAGGGTTGGCCTGGTGAATGGATGGGCCTTCTCACAAGTCCAGTGGGGAGGACCGGAAACTTTGTTTCTTTCAACTGATTCAAGGGATTCGTGCAGTCAATTAATTCAACCAATTCAAGCAACTGGATAGTTGAACCTAGATTGTTACGCTCTTGGATGAAATTTCAAAAGCAATAAAATGAGTAGCCCCAGCCAAACTAAGAAATACAAAAATTTGCTTTGTGCATGTGGGCTCAACCTAGGCCCAACCTTGAATAAAAGATTACTAAAATACAAAGTATTGATGTTTAATATTAGCATTTTATATTGACTTAATCTTATATTAACACTTTAGTACGTGTATAGTTAATCATATAATTTGTGCTATATAAATTGTGCTAACATTAACTGTTATCTTATAATTTTTAATTAATCAATTTTTTATTTGTAATCAACCCTAGCCTTTTCTTAGTTAGGCTTAGCTTGTTAAAGTTGGCTTTGGGTACTCTCAAATGCTAGGCATGATTGGGATTGGATAAACTCTTGAAGATGTCAATTTGATTTTGTAAGATTTTTGACATATTTAGGTGTTAAATAAACTCTTAATAATGGAAGTAGATTTTGGTAGAAGTTCTTTTCATAAATGAGGATATAATTTTGATTATTTATTTCCTTATGTATGAATGTTTATAAGCTCTCTTACAAATCAATAAAACGTATAATAATTTGTTTCCGCTTAATATCTCTCAACATGGTATTAGAGCAAAAAAATTCTAGTCAACTCCTCAGCCTCTGTATCCAACTTGCTCGCCCTCCATACATGTTGTAAATTTCTCCCACATGTATTCGGTTGCATCTCATCTTTCTAGAATGTTTACACTTGTTTAACACTTGAGCTCGCTCTCTAATAATTGCTCGTGCTCCTGTCACCCTCACTCTGGCCTTACTTCTGCTCTCCATCCCTGGTGCAATAAGCTATGATGATTTCTAATTGCTCTTGGCTTCACCAATTCTCTTGCTAATATATATCACTTAGTCTTTAACACTATTCAAACTTATATGTCTTCCTGTTTATGTTGACAACATCATCACTAGGAACTTTGATACTATTGTTAAATGATTTATCACTCTTCTTATTCAATGATTCTCTATCAATGATCTTAGGCCATACACTATTTTCTTGACATTGGATGTTGTTATGCAACTATATAGACTCATCTTATTTGAACATCAATGCATCCTTGATATTCTTGCTTGCTAAGATAATGGATGCTACTTACGTGACTACACTTCTTGCTACCTTTCCTGTTCTCACTCTTTACCTTAGCTCCTTGGCTCCTCTTCTCACAAAGACCAATCTAACTTCAATGGCTTTTGATCTCAGCTCAATCATATTTTCGAAGTATCTATATAGCCACCTGAGCAAGCTATCATTGAATGATCTACACATAATAGTAATGAGGAGGCTCATATCGATTTGGTAGAGTATATTCCTTATAGCCAAAAAGTATAAAAAAGTGGTCACAAAAAATGCTGATCTAAGAGGCAAGATGAACCAAGCATGCAAAGATAATCAAAAGTTGGCGACAACATTAGAACTTAAACCTCTAGAAGGAGTCTTTAAGCGTCAAGCAGCAAACATTTGTAGCTTGACCAACTGTTGGAGCTAAATAGTAAATACTAAGTCATGACTCCTTATGCTTACAAAATAATGGGCATTGAAACTCTTATAAAATAATTTGGTGATGTGTTAAATTGATAGAATTAATAAAATAGGTTGAGTTTTTCTGCTTAAATGCTTCATGTATTGTTGCTTAGTAATGAATGCTTGTAGAGATAGTTATAGCTTCCAATAGAGATATGAGCGCATGTGTTTTACATGTTTATCCCGTTTACATTTAGTAAGTGATATTATTATTATTATTATTATCATTATCATTATTATTGTTATTTAAATCTAATTAAGTGTGGGGTCTTTTATTTGTTAAAATTTCGATAGCCTCCCGACGTCCCTCCCCGCAAAGGGAGGTTGGGGAGGCACTTGCCTTTCAATCTTCCTGACCAGATCAAACATACAACAGTGCGAGGGCTTTGGGATGATTAGTTCCGGCACAGGTCTTCAAATCTTCAATCACTCGGTAAGTGTGTCTCTTTTTCTTTTCTCTCTTTTTTACACTCCTTTGCCTAATTTGCATATTTACGGGGAACAGGAGATGGGATGGTGGGCTAGGATTCGTGCGGCTGAAGGGGAGTTGGGGCTCTATTCCTACGTGCGGTTGAGTGAACGAACGAGCGAGGGAGTTCAATTCCTTACGCGTGTACAGAGAAGTCGAGAGGAAGTAGGTCTAGGTCTCAGTGCAGCAGAGGGATATCGATGTGGCAGAGGGAGATCGGGCGAGAGAGGGATTGGGAGTTCAAGTGACTCACATGTGGCTGAGAGAGATTGGGAAAGAGAGTGGGTTTGAGTGAGACGAAGGGCTGACGACGGGATTGGGTCGGCCGGTTCTGGTCAAATCGTGGGAAGAGGGCGAGGACGTAGATCGGAGTGCTTTGACATCTGCATACATGAGTTCGAATGAGAAGGAGAGAGATGTTCATATGGGGATTTTTAGTGTCGTGTGAGAGAGTTACGTGAGTGGGGCAGTTACCTGCGTACGGTTGGGTCATTTGGGGAGCGAACCGCGTGAGGTGGGGATGCGGAGGTGGGATGGGTCAAACGGGCTGGTTGGGACGAAGGCGCAAGCGGCCGGGTTTGGGCGGATCGGGTGTGGAGGTGATTAGTGGTCAACACTAGTATGCAATAAAATAGTTATATTGAATAAAAAAAATTTATTAAAAATATTTCTTTCCCGAAACAAAGCAACTGTTCGGTTCTACAAGAGTAGGGGTGTTAATATTTGACATGGCTCAAAACCCGACCAGGAAAATTCTGGGTTCAGGTTAACCCGTTTACCAAACGGGTTGGGTTTGGGTTTTTGATACTGGCCCATTTTTAAAACCGGGTTGGGTTTGGGTTGACCCGAAAACCCAAAATCAACTCGGAACTGACTCAGGTTGCATCTGCATGCGAACATGCCCCACTGCGCTTGCCTCAGCTTGCATGCGATCGTGCCTCCTGCTTCGTGGTTTGCGCCCGCACGCACACTCCCGCCCATAGCGGCACTTGTGCTCACAACCTGCGTGCCTGTGCCTGTGCACTCATCGGCCCCACCCCTCACGCCCCAACGTATGCTCTCACTAGTCATGCAGACTCGCGATTCGTCTCTCCCGCTCGCTGACATGGGACCATGCCCACTCGATTCGTCTCTCCCGCTCGCGGTCACGAGCCACGCGGGTAGGGTCGGGTCAATCCGATAACCCGCACGGGTCGGTTTGGGGTCTAGCTTCCAGACCTATTTACCAAATCGGGTCAGGTTCGGGTCAACCAAATTAGACTCGGGTCAACTCCAGGTTCGACCCCAACCCGACCCAAATACCCATTTTTACACCCCTATACAAAAAAAAATGAAAAAAGGTGGGGGATGCTCATTTCAATCATTCGGCCTGCACATCCACCTACCTGCCTCCGCTCTTGTCTCCCACTCACCACTACCTATGCGAAAGCCCCATGCGGCCCACCTCTCCACAGCCGTGCAACCCACACGCAACGCCTGGCCTTCATCCCTGACCCAAGCCCGGCGTCCACCGCACCTAGCAGGAGACGCACGTCCCGCGCCATCGACTAGTTTTCGGCATACACCCTTGCGCACTTCGACTTCGGCGGCCAACCTGCGATCCTGCGACCAACCTGGCCCAATCCTGCTTGCTGTGACTCCCGCGTGATCCGCCCGCTCGTACGCGTGACACCAATTGTGTGATTCACCTGTGGCACTCCCGCGCCCGCCTTCCACTCTTGCACGCTCCAAGCCACGCGCGGCCTGCCTGTTCACGAGCCCAACTCCACCTCCTGCACCTCGCGCCCACACGTAGCCCATCATGTCGCAGGCCATGCTCCCGCACGGCCCGTTTTCCTCTTCCGTACTCAAGTCCAACCCGCGCCCGTGTGGCCAGTCTCCCTTAATTGCACGTCCAAGCCCTTTCATCTTCGTCTTCACTCCATGACAGAACTAGACAACTACAATTCGCCTCTCTGTTTAATCAATTAAATATATTTTCTATGCAATTAAATGAAATTCGTAATGAGCTGATTGTGTAGTTGAAGAATTTGAAAACCTGTGTCGTCGTATCTTAGGGTCATGCCTTATGCTACTATGTAGAACTCTGTATTATTTGAAGAGAACTCCAAGAAAAATCAATTCTACACAAAAAAGGGTGAATTTGACTCTGGAAGCATCCACATATGCAGATTTTCTGGTTTCTATTGTTAATAGAAGATCAACATTAGGATATTGCACTTTCGTAGATGGCAATCTTGTGTATTGGTGAATTAAAAAAATAATATATGATAGTATGCTCTTGCTCAGAAGTTGAATTTAGACCTATGACATTGAGAACCTCCGAATTGCTAGGGCTAAAAATTATCTTGGAAGATTTAAAGGTTGAGTGGAAATGTCTAATAAGGTTTTGTTGTGATAACAAGTCATCCATCAATATTGTATAAAATTTTATGGTACATGACATATAAAGTATATTAGTGTTGATAGATATTTTATAAAAGAGAAACTTGGTAGTAGTCTAGTGTGTATTCCTTTCGATATTCCCACCAAAGGATTAACTTTGGCAATTTTTTTAGAAATTATCAAGCAAGCGTGAAATTGATTGTATCCTGTCATATGCTTGATGATGAATGTGAAACACGTGTATAATTTTCACTAGCTTGGACCCGCACTCACGAAGAATTTCGCCCTCTTTCATTCTTCTTCATTTTGACTTTATTAATCCATGGGACTCCTATTGCTTGCTCATTAATCTACTATCATTATTTTGTAATTATTTATATGCCTACTCACAATTCCATTGACTATTATAATTATTTTGTAAATATTATTCCTTGATTTTTAATGTTTTTTATTAGAAGCTCTCCTAAGATTGTATAAATACTATACAAATGTCGGAATGAAATATTCAATGATGGGAGCTTGCACCCATATAAAGTCTCGATCCCAAATAGAAATAAAACCTACCTAAATATCAGAAAAATATTATTAAAATTAGTTCATCTTCCTCAAGAAAAAATTGCCTCTGAGTTCCCTATGATCTTTACATCAAGTAGGCTAATAGGGAATGGCGCTTGCTTCTCTTGAGGGATCGGACTTAGTTTTATTGTAGACTAAATAAAATTAGGATATTATAATATAATAATCTGAAATTCACAATATATCTTTCGATCGTTCCATCAACTCATACTAATATCATAGTAATTTTTAGCTAGACACCCACAACTCTTACAGCACTTTAGACAATAAAATTAATATGATTTTATCGTACAATTTTTTGCTTTATTTAACATTTAACTGCACAACACTACAACGCAGTACAACAAAAAGCAACATTGTCAAACAAAACCTTAGTTTTGAGCATTCATAGAAATGTAGCTTTGGATGCGTAGGTTTGTATTAACTGTTTCTGGTGAATGTTTTCAGGTTGATTTCAGAATTTTTTGTGTATGGCTTTAAGCTTTTTTTTTTTTTTTTTTTTTTTTGCATTTTGAAGATGCAAAAATGCACTTAAATCATGCCAAAAATCATATTCAAGTAATACATGAAATTGTTACATGCTGCATGGTGAAACCTTGCCAATTGGTCTGCATCAACAAATATAGAGCTTTGGTGTTTCAATGGAAAGTGATCGGCACATTACTCTTTTTGGAAATTTGATTTTGCACCCCTTTAACCAGTTATAAGAATGGTTGATCATATAATGCTGGAGTTTTGGCGTCTTGTTGAAAATAGAGTGTTGGTAATCCTTTCATCTTAAACCCACTGATACCCCTTGCGGCTCAGGCAATACTGTGGAAACAGTTTGGAATTAATTAAAAAAATCAAAATTTCGCTTGCCACATTTGAAACTTAATAGAAACCAACGAAAGTACTTAACAGTTCTGTAAACCTTCTCATGAAATATTCAATAAAAAAGTTATGTTTTTTTTTTTTTTATAATAAATGTTTTTATGTGGTTGTCTGTAGCATCTCGCATTAGCAACAGGTTTTGTGGTTTGTTCTTCAGCTAAGCTTGTCATGCTTTCATCTGAAACAAGCATTTTGCCGGTGTCTAGAAGAGCTAGAAATTTGACATTCTGGATCTGGATACTAGTTCTTATGTGTGGTATTTATTTTTATATCTATTGTTTATTTTCCTCAATGGGAAGAGCGAAACACCCTCGTGATGCTTTCATAACAAGCAAAATCAAATATTTATTCCCCTTCAATAACACTTCATTACGGCTAGTTCTCAATGAAAATGAATTTGATTAGTATCCCTCAAAAAGGGAAAAAATTGCGTATGGATGTCCTGACTCAAAATTTGTTAAAATGAGTTTTATAGTGGTTGAATTTACTTTAAGATAAATGTAATAAAATAGTTAATTATTAATCATCTATTGCTCTCATTTTAAAATTAATTAAATGGCCAAAAAACTCATCGGAATTGAATTTGTATTGGGATATTCAAATTCAAAATTGATTATAATTAGTTTTATAGTGAGTAGATTGATTAGTTATATATTCATTCAATTCATTGTGATCAAACTTGTGTTGGAATACTCTGATCTAAATTTTCTCTAGGGGACTGTTTGGTTGAAAGTATTTTTTGGGTGTAAAGTAAATACATAGGTTTTAAGTTTTTAGTTATTTGGTTGATATAGAAGTAAAGTAAAATCATAAAGTATTCTAAACCCCCCAGTCAAATTATTTTACGCATAACGTTAATTCACCTAAAACTGCACGAGAAAGGATTTCAGCGAATGGACGCACGCGAGAATGAAATGTACGTGAGTCTGTTGCAACCTATCTCCTTCACCGTCGCGACAGGTGCAAACGCCGCTGCCAATACTCACATGCTCGCGACTAGCTCCCGACCATCACTGGATTTTTTTCAACGAGAGAGCTGCTCGTGGCAGTCGCAGCACTTTTTCTTTTTTCCTCTGATTGGCTTGGACTTTGTTGCTTTCGGACAATAAAAAATTGGGCTGAACCTCCTCAGAAAACTTATCTAAATCATACAAACGGAAACGGCTATAATCAACAAGGCAGCAAAGCATAGCTAAAAGGCTTCTTCCTATTGAGATAATTCTGCTATCTGCAGCACATGCTCTGTTTTTTATCTCTTCCAAATCGTTCACAGCTAAGCCATTCTCCACCTTCTCAATTTTATTTATTTAATTTTTAATTTCGTTTTCCTCCTCTTCAAGCATCACATATTCTTCTGCCCTCTGCTAGTTCCTCTCTGTTCAATAAAAAAAAAAGATTCTCTTCGATTTGTAAGCTTCAGTGGTCTCCAATATTGTATGGAAAATTTGGAAGCTTTAGAAAGTAAAAAAGAAAATATTTTGTTTATTTTATTTTATTGATATGAGATGATGAGGAGAATCAGTTGCTAAGGTTGTCCATGTGGAATGATTTTGTGCCATAGAAGAAGATTAAGGTTTTTATTAGTTTGGTTGGAGCTATAAGAAAATGTTTACTATACACCCAATTAAATAGAGAAAAACAGTTTCTCTGCATTTATTTAACTGACAATCAAATAGTCTCAAGTATTTACTTTACACTGTATTCACTTTACAGTCAACTAAACAGCCCCTAGATAAAAGTAGATTGCATAACCAAGTGATTAATATCCTTCTTTAAAATTTAACAATTAAATGTGCTTCTAATTCCATGCGTGTGTTGAAACTATTGCAGGCAGCAAGAGAATCACGTTTGGAGAAATTTGAGATACCTTCCAGGATCAAATTGCTACCAGAGCCCTGGACTCCTGAATCCGGTCTGGTAACAGCGGCTCTAAAACTCAAGAGAGAAGCCCTAAGAAAGGCATTCACCGAAGAACTCTCCAAGTTGTATGCTTGAAGAAGCCATAGTTAAGTTCCGGGATGAATAATTTCAATGATAGTACTGTGCTTTTTATCAAATATTGCCTGTGGTTTTATTTCCTCCTACTTACAAATTTTAGTAGTTCCAACTTGTTAAGCTAGCTGAACCCATGGCTAGTCTGCTGTTATGAATTATTTCACATTGACAGTAAACAAAATATTCATGTAATCAAGGCCATTTGCCAGTTTCCATCCCTATCCACAAAAATGTAGTACTACATGTATTGTCATCAAGCAAATGAGAGGGTAATAATTGTGCGTGAATGCAGTTTTTAAGCAGCCCTGCCATCTTTAATAGCTTTAAAAAAATCACTTTTTTTATAGCAGTTTTACAAAATGATAAGAAAGTCATTTTAAATGAAATATTAATGGAAATACTTACTTTGCATGAGGAAATATTGAGTGCAGGAGTGCTGGAAGCAAAGGATTTCATTTTGGAGTTGAAATTGTCTGATTTTGAAATGGTTTTTTTATTTGATTAGAGCCTTTTTTTTTCTTTTATTCATATGCAATTGAATAAGTTATATCAAACTGCTCACCCAACATCCTGACTGTCGCTACCATTTGGTACCATTGGAGCATTATTGAGAAGAAAAGGACGATGTCTCTGTCCTCAATGGTCGTGCGCTCGTGCATGGTCCCTGCCCTTCCCTCGCTCATCCTGAAGCAAAACAAAATCACCAGAATATTCTTAAATATGTTTCTATTAAGATAAAAATTAAACATAATAAAAAAATATTATTTAATATCCTAACAGGTTTTTTTATTCAATATATAAACCAACTTATTATTAAGTTAAGCGTTGCGGAGATGAGGATGTTTAGGTAGATGAGTAGATTTATTCTTGAAGACAGGATACGAAATGAGCATATTCGTGAAAAGGTTGGAGTAGCTCCAGTGGCAAATAAGATCAGAGAGAGTCGTTTTAGATGGTTTGGTCATGTAAAACGGCGGCCTTTCGATGACTCTGTTAGGAGAATATATATATTATATTTGGTCTATATTAAGAAATGTAGAGGTAGATCTAAGAAGATTTTGTAAGAAAATATTAGAAATGACCTTTCTTTATTAGAAGTAAATGAGAATTTGACTCTTAACAGGACACAATGGAGAAAAATGATTCATATAGCCGATCTTGCGTAATGGGATAAAGGGTTAATGTTGATGTTGTTGTTGTTGTATATAAATCAACTTATTACAATCTCAAACTGGGACAAAAATTATCCAATGATTTCTTATTGAGAAAAAAATTAAGAAAAATAATTTACTTTTTTTATAATTTGTAATAACAGAGTTGTAAGAATATATATCATTCCTTATAAAATTTTCTATAAAGTATTGCTTGCACGAATATTTTCAAGCTGCGCCCACTTCTTCTCTCTCTATCTATCTCTCTTCACCATTTCAACCTGCTCTCTCTTCTGTTCTTATCTTCTCCTTCTCTATCCCCCTCTTTCCCCCTTCACCATTAGAACCTTCTCTTCTCTCACCTTATCTCTTCTCCAGTTCTGCAAAATGAACCACCATAATAGAGGAGACAAAAACCTCTCATGTTACTTACACCCAAACAAACTGGTAGTTGGAGTTTGCTCTCTTTGTTTGAAGGAGAGACTCCTCATAGTGGCTTCAAAGCAGGAGTATCATAAGTATAGCTCTTTCAGATTGCAGAAGAAGAAGATCTCCACGGCTGCCAGAAAAATTCCAAAGTTCCTTAAACTAAGCTCATTTCCCAGCCTCTTCGATCTCCACCGTCCAAAGCAAGATGATAATTCTTCTTCTTCTTCTTCTTCTTCTCAGAACTCCTCCATTCTTAGCCTTCAAGGTATTTATCATATATCGATCTACTCTTAATGTATTAATTAATGAAAAAACTTATCAGGAGAGTTTAATATATAGATCTATTTTTTAAAAAATAATGCTTATATAAAGATTTGTATTGTGCTAATTTCAAAATAATCAATAATTTTTAAAATATTCTGACATAATATTTAATCTTAATAAATTGAAGCAAATATTTTTTTGCTTCATTTAAAATCTCATGTTATAGGTGCTCATATATGAGAGCCACTTCCATTCCATGACATTAAATTTAGTATTAATTCAAATAATTATAAAATATGTTGGTATGTGAATACTGAAATAAAATCTTTAAATATTTGGAAAATAAAAAAATAATTTTAAAATTATTGGGAGAATGAATTCATATAAAGATTAGTATTAGTAGTTATTATTGCATTGGATAAAATTATTTAATTAACAGAAATAAAAAATATATATTTAAGGATTAATTTTTAGCATTTTTCTTATTTTATTTTATTTAAGAAATAAGAACTAAAATAATCCTCTGACTCTTTACAAACAATCAATATAGTCCATAACTATTTAAAAGTTTAGTGTTAGGCTTCGTTTGGGATGACTTTTTTATTGTTTCTCAAAGCCGCTTTTTACTTTAAAAAAAAATTTTTTTTTACTAGAAAGCTGCTTTAAGAAGCAACAAAAAAGCTGTCCCAAACGAAGCCTTAGTCTCTTAAACTTTTAAATAAGGACCTAAATGATCCAATAAAAGAACTAATTTGATTCTTATTCAGGAAATTCTCGGATCAAATTGATACTTTGATATAGTCAATGATTATTTTGATCCTTTGAAAAAAATTAGCGGTCTAATTAGATCATTTTCTTTTTTTAAATATTCTCAAATTTTAATATGTATAATTATTTTTTTAATTTTGATTTTCTTAGATTCGTTTATCTCTGTAAAGCTTGATGGTGGTAAATGCACAAGGAAGGGTGTGGTCGAGCATGGAAGAGAGTTGACCATGCTGAGGTGGCGAAAGCTTATTCGTTATGTTTTCAAGCTGGCCCAGTGGTCGTGGCCTAGTAAAAAGGGTAGAAAGTGCCACGTAGGAGTGGGTGCCAGTGGGTGAAAACGTTATTATTAAGACTGATAATAACGTTTAAGGTTTTTATGTGTTAATTAACTACCACCAATTCTATCAGTGTCAAAGACTAATTATTGACGCTATATACTTGTTTTTTAGTATTTTATATTTCATTTTGTCGTGTGTTATATAGTAAAAGAAGTATTGTATTAAGTGAGAATTAACTTTCTTCTATTTGGATGGGTGCCATAAAAATTCTTGTTCTTCTAAAATTTCTAATGTGAGCGGTGTTATGTGTTAGAAAATTTACGACAGTAGCGTGAGAGAATTTTACATACAAGTTTTATTTGAAGATTCCATACACAGACAGATAAATAGAAAGAGAATAAGAGACGCTGAGATTTTTACGTGAAAACCTGTTAGAGTGGAAAGATCACTGAGCCTAGCCATGCTAAAACAATTCCATTATGTTAGCTTTGATAACAAAGGCTTGCTTGTCCCCTAATTTAGAGAAGATAAAATCATATCATTATATGAGTGGCTAATAGAAATTTTCGAAAAGCTGATATGGGATGAGAGGCGTTTGAATGATCGTGGCTAAGTGACAGTGTTCTAATGGTGTTGGTCATGTGGCGTTAATCTAATAATGGTGATCAGGTGATGATGGTCCGATGATGGTGGCCGATGTAGCAGAGGTCTAGAGGCAATGATCTGACAGCGGTTGTTAGGCAATGGTGGCCCATTGGCGATGCTTCGACAATGGTGATTGAGTGGGGATAGTCCCACAATGGTGGTCGGGCAGTGGTAGTTCGATGGCGGTGATCCAATGATAGTTGTTGCTAGACGATGGTGGCCGGGTGGCAACAGTTTGACGCTGATGGTAGTCCGATGATTGTGGTTAGGCGGTGGCGATCTGAAGATGATGGCAATTCAACGGCGGTAGCTGGGCAGTGCTCCAATGGTAATGCTCAACTGATTTAATAAGCCGACTAGGTGATGGTTCAATAATAATACTTGGATGGAGCTTTGAGATTCTTCAAGCCATTAAGCTCTCTTGAATTTCAAGCTAAAGAGAATTAGGAACATTCCCTATACTAGTCTGTATAGATTCCCTTGATTATAAATTGCTCTTTCCACATTAACTGCCTTAATTATGTCGAAATTAGTTGGGCTTTAGCTCGTTGGATTTGTCTTGTTGAAATGCTTGATTTTATTATTTAGGTACAATATTTGGAGATCATTTGACCTTTCACTTAGTATCTTGAAATTTTCAATTGAATTTCAAATGCTTGATTTGGGCTCATTTGAATTTAGTTTGAATCACTTTTGATGTTGGTAAATTTGTCTCATGGAGATATTTGGTTCGACTATAAGTTTGTTGAAATTGTTTTTTGTACGATCTTGAATTTAATTATGAAATTTTCTAATTCAAATATACATTGTGCCCAATTAAGCCAAATTTCATTACATATCAAGCTTATATAATAATTAATTATAGATCAAGTGCTATTTAATTTTAAGTTTATAAAAATTATGATCTATTGAAAGGTTAATTATTATTTTTGCATATGAGATATTTCATAAATTTTTTCTGAAAATTATTGTGTAGAGATCAAATATTTTATTTTATTTTTATTATGTGTTAAAATAAAATAAATGTACTCAAGTAAAAATAAACTGTGATTCAATGTATTTAACTTTAAGCTTAATTTTGATAAATTTTCTCGATAATTAATGTAAGACCCTTAAAAGATGAATATTATTTTCATCTTCATAATTTTTTCCAAACACTTAAATGATTCAACACAACTTTTGACAACTTGTATGTATCTCAATAAATTCAATAGGATTAAATTAAAGCTCAATTTAATTCAGTTTGGTTGAAATTGGTGATCAAATATATATGCTCAGCATAGCACATAAACTAGCTTCAAATTAATTGATCCCTTAGCTTATACTCCCCTGATTTTTACTAATATAATATTTCAACCTCCTAAAATTTTATTTTCTAATCAAAATATATGCAACCCTTAAAAGTGAGCTAATTTTAGTGTTAACATTTCAAAGAATATATATCACCACCATCACTTCATGTCCATGACAATATTTGCATTTGTAAAGTGCTTTGGTTTTGATGACCACACCGCAATTAATTAAATCAAAAGCATAGTTGAACATATGATTGTGAGAGATGAATGGTGGTCTATGGTGTTTAGCTAAATGACAAATGTAGCAAGATTTTTTTTTTTCTAGACAAGTTTAGATATATCTTAGTTGATTTGATCATTGAGCCAGTCTAATGTTTCATTAGTTGGGCCTTCAAATCGTTTGTGTCAAATATGTGCAGAAATATTATTGATACATGTTTCGAACAAATTAGCTGGAAATAGTTTGAACTCGAATAATGTTCGAACCTCAGTTCATACATTGTTCGAATCTCGATTTGAATCTAGTTTGAATGCATTTGAAGCTTGTTCAAATTGCTTGGGTTCAAATTGCTTGTGACACAAGCTTGATGGGGGGAAGGCTTTGACAATTGTGATGGTGTGTGAGTAGAAGAGGATTTTGTGACGTGAGCGTCTGGTGGTTCATTGATGAGATTGGTGACGTGTGAGGAGAAGAGATTTTTACAACCGGAGCTTGCTAGGGGATGACTTATGAGACTGGTGTGGGTAGGCTTCGACGAGACTTATGACATTTGAGGGGGAGGATTTTGTGACAAGATCTCGTAGGAAAGGCTAGCTTGGGACCAGCTAGGTGTAAGGAGAAAAAGAGGCTCGCTATGGACAACATCTAGGGATCAACAACATGCAATGGGCTTGTTGGGGAAGGCATCGTAGGATTAATGCGTGTGAAGGAAGATTCAAACTTGTCATATTTGAACCTTTGTAAGATCTAAGTTCAAACAAAGTTCAAACGTGATGTAAACAAAGTTCGAATGAGATTTGAACAAAAGTTGTAAGCAAATTCAACAACGGTTCAACTTTGATTTGAATTCAAATTAGTTTGAATCAAATTCATATTTCATTAAATTTAAAAATAGATATTCTTACTTAAAGTTTCTCCCTTTTTAAATCTCACCAATTATTCTTATAATTTGATACCTTTCATCTATGCATAATTAATTTTATTCATATTAAAAAATTAAAACATTGATGTATAAAAAATACATATTATACATAGAAAAACAACAACTAAAATTAAAGGGGAAAAAAAAAAGAAGGATACTGAGGGGACCTCTTATTGGTAGAACATCAATTTCACTTTTATCACTTGGCCAAAAGAAAAATCATATGGCCTTGACTCAACCCCCTTTGATTATCACGACAAAGAATGTCGACAACCACACGAATGTCTTGAGCTCTGATTTTATTAGATTTTTCCTTATATATTTTTATTTATTTTGTAACTAAAAAATTATGTGAGATTTAAGGTTGCCAGTGAACAATTGTTGAACTATTCGAAGTCGGATCGATTAATAATTGCTTAAATTTATTTAGTTTAGTAACTAAACAAGTTTGAATACTTTTAAAAGCTCATAAGTTGAATGAATGAATCAAATATGAACATGATCGAACTCATTTATTTATAGTCATGAACAAACTTATTTGTTGTTCAATAAGTAACTTGCTAAATGCTTAATATTAATCGCGATGAGATCGAGCTCGTATATTATTTAAATAAAATTTGATTTAATAGAGTATGTTTAATTAGTTCCCTATTTCAATGAGCTGATTTTGTTAGTACTTAACTATGTTATATGATTGCAATAGAGTTTGCTCACAACTTATATATTTTCTTATTTTATTAGAGTAAAGTAGTTAAATATTAAGTTTATTCAATTATTTGTTAGCTTATATTTGAAAAATTATTTGTTAATAACTTAATGTGAAAAATCAAGTACTTGTTCAAACTTTTTGCTTGAAGTACTCGTTCAATTAATTTAGACAAGGAAAGAATTAAGCTCGAGCTAAGTATAAACATCCATGTGAAAACTTAGCTCGAGCTCAAACCGAACATGAATAATTTATACTATGATCAAACTAAGTTTAATTCATGATGCACTCAACTTGGCTCTATTACTACCCTAGAGAGGTTTTATGGACACAGGCATCATATGCCCTTATCGACTCAAATTCGATCCATTGAGTCATATAAGAATTTTCATATGCATGGATATCATAGTCTTAGAATGGTTGGGGAATTGTAGTTAGGCAACAATGGTTAAGAAACCCAAGTCAAGCTATGGTGGAAGGGAGACTGAGGTAATGGTGATCAGGAGACTATAATTGGGCCACGGTGGTCAGGAAGCTACAATTGAGCAATGGTTTTCGAACAGTTGTGATCCTATGATGGTGGTGGGAAGGCGATAGTCCAATGATGGTGGTTCAATGATGAGTGGTGATCTAATTTAGATAGTTCAACGATGATGGTGGTCCGACAATGATGGTTTGACAACGATAATTTAGATTTGGAAATTTCTAACTCAAATATTGCATTGAAATTTGTGCTTAATCAAGCATATTTTTGGGTGACATGTTAGTGTTATTCCTACAAAATCTATGATTGTCTATTTCTCCTTCACAACACTTACTAAAAGGGGCTGACAAATGCCATGTATAAGAGGCTTATTAAAATCTTTCTTATTAACTTTATATAGTAGTTCATGTTAACAATCACCTAAAAAAATAATACAATATAAAGGTAACATAAAATTAATTTTGATGCTAATAAATCCAAATTAATATTTAAAACACAATAACATAATTATAATTTACATGTTTATTTAAAATTAGTGGCAATAAATTATTACTTGTGGGCACATTTTGAGCTTAATATCATAGGTGCTTTCTTTCCCAAATATTCAGGACATGTCATCACCAATTTTGAAATAACATCATAAGTCCAGTTATTACACCAACATGCATACCAAGTAATAATATATTGTGATGGGGCTTCTTTTAAGTCTTCTCTTCCACATTTAGGACATTCTCCTTACTATATATTATATCCTTGTTGAGCCATTTGACTTGTATAATCCAATGATAGTCTTTCACCACTAGCAATGTAAATAACTTATTTGTTAACCATTGATATCAACTTTGTGAAAACAACATTGTTTTTATATTGGTTGAGTCGATTTCCTTCTCCACTAGCAATGCAAATAACTTCTTTGTTAATCATTGATATCACCTTTGTAAAAACAACATTGATTTTATATTGGTTGAGTGGATTTATGGGTTCAAACATTACGAGTTCGGAGTTCGAACTTAGGCCTGATACATCACCAAAAATCTCGTTGATCCAGCATGAATCTCGAGGTATATTCAAGTAGGATACTTCCAAAATTAAATGCAGGACATCCAAACTCCAATTTCAACAAACTTATATTCAAATTGAATGTCTTGAAGAGACGAATTCAACAAGCCCAAATTGGTCCAATCCAAGCCCAAATTGGTCCAAATCAAACCGAAGTATATTTGAAAGATTCAAAATATTAATTGGATAAACAAATGATCTTGATCTCTAAATATGAAATGTTTATATACAAATCAAGGAGCCTGACGAGACGAATCCAACGAGCCAAAGATTCCTTAGTTCTGACATCATTTGGGCATGTAAATGCTTGACAAACACTCTATGATCAAAGAGATCAATATGGGCCGTCTGATGAAGCATTCTGAATTTGCCCTAGATCTTCTTCATATTTATAGTGTATGGCACTAAAAAAAATCTATATATAGACCCCCACTCTCTACATGAGGGGGGCCTTCGGTTGGAAATTGGAGAGAGCATTAAGGTTTTAAGGATAGTAGTGTTTTACCTAAGAACCACCGTTAGCGAACCTCCACCGATCGTCACCGGACCACCGCGCATCTGTTAACTGGGGCCAGACGTCCACCCAGCCACCATCTGCCGACCTCCATCCATCGACCACCGATCGTCGTCCAGTCTGATCACTGTCGCTCGCTGACTACGGTCCAGTTTGATCACCATCGTGTGCCAACTACAGCCCATCTGACCATCGTCGCCCTCCGACTAAAGTCTCTCTAACTATCGTCGTTCATCGACTACAGTCCTATCGGATTACAATTGCTCATTAAATATGGTCCCTCCAACCACCATCACCCTTTGACCATGGTCCCTCTGACTACTATCGCCTACATACTATGGTTCGTCAAATCGGTGTCACCTGCCAATTATGATCATGTCTGATCATCGTCGCTCGTCGACTATGGTCCCTCTGACCACTATAGCCCGCCAACTAAGGTCCCTTCGACCACTGTAGCTCGTTCACTATGGTCCCTCTGACCACTATCATCTGCTGACTATGGTCCCTCCGACCTCCGCCAACTACAGTGTTGCGACTCGGGCTCACGATTTTATATTTTGATGATAAACAATATTGTGGATCACATCATTATGTCTCCTAATATTTTTAATGTATATTTATTTGTGTGTATACTAACATTTCAGGAACACCTTTCACCATCCAACGAAGAATCAGAGCTCAAGGTTAGTTAGAATAGGTTATGCTGTGAAAATTTGTAATATACATTGATGTAATTTTGATTTCTTGAGTATAGTCCTGTAAAGGTGTTTGCCATCTTGGTGACCATGCACACACACACTCAGGGAGTGAGATTGAGCCAAAACCAGAAGTTCAATTTTTGAACTAATCATCCTGGACGATCCAATACGATCTCAAAGTCCTTGCCGCCATAATAATTCATGCAAGATTTTAAGTTTCTATTTTGGATTTAATTGTCCAGGACGATCCATATCATACTGGACGATCTATGAAAATTATGCCTAAATTAATCCTGTGATTAGTCAATCAAATATGCTTAAATTGATATTCTGATCGTCCTGGACGATCTTAGAATCGTCCTGGATGATTCGTGCAAATTTGAACATATCGTCTAGGTGATCGTCCTAGACTATCAGGTCAAATTCTGTACATCGTCTTGGACGATCCTGCTATCGTTCTGGACGATCTTTGGCGGCAGAATTGGAAGGGGGATTTTCGAGGGAGTGTGAGGGGGTTCACATGGTTGCTCCGGCAAGCTTGCACCTAAGTACCATCGGATTCAAGGGTCGTCTCGAGGAAAGTTTTGGGAAGAAGAAGATCTCTTTGGTGTCAAAGGACCTGGCTACTCCGCTGCAACGGGGAAGGTGGAAGTGATTTTATAAGGGCTTCTCCGCCTAGCTGTGGGGGCTAAAGGAGAGTCATTAAAGGTTTTGTGTAATACTCGAAGGGTGCCTCCGGGGAGTGGATGTAGGTCAGGTTAGACCGAAACACTATAAAGTCGGTGTATTCTTTCTGATTATTTTCCACATTTTATTTTACTGTGATTAACTACTTGGGTGAAATCTGTGATTGATCTTTTTATTATTAATTTAATTCGTTTCTGTTGTAAGATATAAAAAGATATATTTTTTTTGTTAAAGAAGTTTTTTAAATATCCAATTTACCCCCCCCCCCCTCTTGGTTAGCTTTGGGACTAGTTCTATAAGGGCTTAACAACCCTAACAAACTTTCATATAGTCCCTCTGAACTCCCTCACCCATCGATTACGGTCCCTTCGACCTCCGTTGCCCACTGACCATGGTCCCTTTGACCTCCCTTATCTGCCGGCTATGGTCTATCTAGCCACCATAGCCTGCTCACTATGATTCCTCGAATCACCCTTGCTTGCTCCACTGACTACGGTCTGTCGGACCAGTGTCATCCACTGACTACGGTCCGTTCGACCACCGTCGCTTGTTGACTACGGTCCCTCCGACTGTTGTCGCCCGTCGACTATGGTCGGTTTGATCACTACCGCCCACAAATTATGGTCCCTGTGACCTCTATTGCCCATCGAGTACGACCCCTCCGACCGTCGTTGCCCGCGACTACGGTCCCTCGGATCTCCGTCTCCTGCCGACTACTGTCCCTCCGACCACGTCACCCGACTACAGACCGACCAAGCAAACATACCAACACTCTTTTGAAAACAATTCTCATGTCACTAGATTTTTTCAACTATTACCATGTAATGTGCTCTATATGATGTATATTTACTACATCGAGCTAAGGTCTTCCCCTCAAGGAAGGGCCTCATTTGTAATAAATAGTAAACACTAGTATAATCATTTTAATTAGGTCAGGTCCCGTGATTTTTTACCTTTTTCAGGATTTTTCACGTAAAAATATTGGTTTCTTTTATGACTCTCGCGCCCCTCTCTCTTTATATGTCTGTGTGCTGGATATTCGTACAAAGCTTGGACACTATACTCTATATCTCTCTACAACCGTGAATGTTCCAGTCCACAACAAGGTCAAACTTATCTTTCAAACCTTATTATGTGAGAATTTGTTGAAATATTGTTTTCAAACATATTAACCTATTTTTGTTTGAATCCATATCTTCCTTTTTGTAATAAGAGGCCGCAGCATGAGATTGATGATATTTGTTGGACAATGAGTATGTAATAATCCAAACAATAAACAAAAACACTCATAACTCAACACTCATCATCCATTTGGCCTTCGGAAGGGATCACATAAGGGGACTGCTGAAGGCTTCGAGCTAAAAGAAATTTTGACAAGAAGAGATTTACAGTTGAATTCTTTCGTTAATAGATTATATCTTTTATTTCACTGGAAGAGTATATTTATTTTAAAATAATATTTGGCCAAATAAAATTGTTAGGGGCATCTTAAATCACATAGGTGCATTATGACGTTTATAAGATAAATTTGCTCTTCAAAAATAAACTTATATATATATATATATATATATATATATATATATATATATATATATATAATTTAATTAGATTAAAATAATTATAATTGACATAAGATGGCATGTCAATTAATCATTTCTTGTTAATTTAATATGCTAATTAAAAAATAATTTTTATTTAACTAAATAAATAATAATAATATAAATTCACCTAAGTTATTATTTTTTAAATTTATTAAAACTAATAATTAATCTTGATTTATTTTTTTAAATAATATTCATTCGTTCCTGCAACCCTTTCTATGACGTTCTTCGCCTCCTTCGAAGATGATGGGAGCTCGCTCGCTTCGAAACTGACCATCTTTCTGCCTTTCGTGCGCTCCTTCGGCCAAATCCCGTAAGTCCACCGAACCCTAGGATTCAATAAATCTGGGATTTACGCCAAAAGTCGGGTAACGACAAATTTATCTCGCCATGAGATTTACAATATTCTCAAATCCGGTTTGGTAGGATTTATGCTATCCTGCTAAAATCATGCATAAATCTTGTTCGAATCAAATTGGTTTCTTTTGACATTGTCGATTTAAGTTGAAGTTATTAGCACATAATTCAAAAAATTTTACCAGGGGAAGGAGCTGTTTGGATGCACCAAAGATTTAATTCAAGTAGGATTTCGTAAATTCTCAAAATCAAGATTTACTAAATCCTAAGGGTGTTAAATCTTGAAAACTGTTTGGAAATCTTTAATGTAAATCTTGATAAATCATGTGTGACTGTTTGACAATTCAATTCAGAATTTAAGGCGATTAACACATTTAAAATTTATTTCATGGATTATTAAAATACTACAATAGAAGTTCAAATGAAATATATTAAAATTTAGTTAATACTAATTAATATTATAATACCAATTAACTATTTAATTATTATTTATAATATTATATAATAATTATTTCTATTTAAAATTATATTTAATTCTACTCATTATTTTGAAATAACTAAGTATTTAACTAATAATCATACTAATAATTTAATTAATTAATTAAGTATTGTTTAATTAGTTTTACTTAATTATTAATATTTTAAATTATATTAATTAAGTTAACCAACAATAAGTCTAGGGTTTACTTTTCCCTTCCCTATTACGTCGTTGCTGTTCGGCTTCATTCCTTCGCGTGAGTGTAGACTGTAGAGTTTTGCAGGAGTCAGTTCTTCAGCTCTTCGTTGCTGTTTGACTTCGCTCCTTCGACGACGTTCCCTTCCTGTTGGATCGGAAGTATCGAAATTTTGATCGAAAGCAACGACGGGAGCTCGCTCGCTGTGAAGGTAACTGTCTCCCTTTCGCGCGCTTCTTCGGCCAAATCCCGTAAATCCGCCGACCGAAGGATTTGGTAAATCCGGGATTTGCCACGGAAAGGTATTTTTCCGTCAACTGCGTCTTCCATTTACGGTGAGATTTTTAGCCGTTTGGCGCGATTTAGCTCAAATCCGCCTCAAATCCGGCCTAAATCCTGCATCCAAACAACCCCGAAAAGCTCGAGAATGGCGCCGGTAAGAAGTTTTTCCTTCGTGTGATTGATTTTCTTCCTTTTACACAGTCCTTTTTGAAGCTTTGGATTGGCATTTTTGTTTCGTCTGACGAACCTATTCTTTGATGGTTTATCTTCCATCTCTATAGACAGAAGTTTTTATTGTGAAATTTAAATTCTGCTTTTGGGTTTTTCGTTTGCTGGGTGTAGGAAACGAGTTTCAATCTGATATCTTATCGTACGTGGCTTCTCTTAGCAGCCTATAGAAGAGAATGTGGAGGAGAAAATTCTTATTTTATTTTTTCTGCATAGGTTTTTACTGATTTATTCTCTGTTTCACCCAGCTGTTGCATCAAACATCTTACTGTTATCTTCCTTGAATGTTGGGAAATGTGATATGGAGCTTATTACTTTATGCTTTTCATTTCACTGTAGGTTGGAGACGAGGATCCGGAAAGAAAGATGAAGAAGGAGCAAAAGGTTTTCTTTCTATTCTATTTATTCTAATGATGGTGCTAGAATCCAAATTATGATTTCCTTGAAATTACTAGCATACAAATAGAAATTGCTCCATAATTGTGTATTTTGAGACTCGGATTACCTGAAGGATAATATGTAATTACCCCTTTTCTTGAGCTGATTCTGTATGCTTCTACTTCAAAAGGCAATTTACACGGACCTCACTACCCTAGAATAGTGCTATGAACCTTACTACCTTTCATCAAGTTAGACTGCTAATAGGTTAATGATAACTCAACTTAAGATACTATTCTAAATTTTTAAGTACATCACCCAATTTTAACTCTAGAAGTTATATCTTCATCTATATTCATGTTCTTTTATATGATGGATCCACGTTACTTAAACCCCTAAATATCACTTGATCTTTAGGTAATATTAACTAATGATTTCCAATTTTACAACCACTAATATTGTATATTTCATATGTTCAGTATCTATTTTGCTAATTGTAAGCCTCTTATTTCTTTAGCATATCATTTATTATATTGTCTTGTTACATATTTTTGCAGAGATTTCACATATTAAAACTTTGTCATCTACAAGTAGCACATGCTAAAATAGTTCATCTTGAATATCCTTTTTGTGCATCTCCATATTATATACAAAAAGATATGAATTTAATGTTAATCTTTAACATAAAACAACTATGGTTAGGAGCTCTCTTTAGTCACTTATTAACTAATTTTCTTGCTAGTCAACGCTCCATTATGTATATTTCATAATCTCAATGTATCCTTGACACTCACTCTTTTTTCTTAATGCAAACCAAATTAATTTCATTAGAATTAAAACTGCCTTCTTATTGGACCTTTACGACATAAGCCCATACTGACTTTGTTAAACCTGCATTATTTTCTAAACCCAAGTTTCATTAAACTCTCATAAGTATATTGTAAGACTTATCAATTTTAGTTCCATGCAATTATCACAATCTTGAATATATGATTTATTCATGATTAAGGTTCTTTTCTTATCATTTTGCATCCTTTTGGCATTTTAAATTCTATTAAAAGGTTTTGGTAATTATTATAGCATATTTCATAAGTCTTCAAATCTAAAGTGTTATCTCATTGTACCTAAATTCTACTTTTATTCATTTTCTTCAAGCTAAGCCTACTATACTTTGTTTGGATCAACATATTAATACTATTCATAGTTCAATTCATTATGGTTTTTTAAAAAGATTTCATCAGCAAAGCTCCCATTTAATAAATTTTCAAAATAATACTTTCATCTTTTATGGATATCCTTATCTTTAACTTATGTTATCTCATCTTTTAATACTTCTAACTTCATCAAAGCCTTTAGATTTTCTATTTGTTTCTTTAGTTATTTTATATGTTTTCTTTACTCTTTTCTTAGTGTCAAATCTATCATGCAAAACATCAAAAGTTACAACTATAGGCTTTATTAATTCTTTTTTTTTATGTGCAAAATTTTAGTTTTTGTGTACCATTGTAGGCCTTATTTATGTTTATTTTTCCCACTCTTTAATGGGATTATTTTGCTTGATAATCTTTTGTAGCTCTTCATTTCACCAACAAGTTTCCTTTTTAATATGTCATTTATTTATGAAATCACCTAAAAGTTTTATGTCAATCTTCTACAACTAAACATCTCTTCTCTCTCATAAAGTTTGGTTCAGTTATAGAATTTCAGATTACCTTTATCAACAATTTATCTTGAAAGATTAACAGATTCTCATTTTCAATTTTCAAGTTCCACCATCTTATTCTTAGGGCAACCATAATTATCATTCTATGTTGTATCATGCATGGTTACACATTCTCCAAAAATTACGCTGTAATGTTTGCAGCAAAGATCTTCGTTCTAAGTAATGAAAAGAGTGTTTGCTGATTTGGTAACCCCAACTTTGAAAGCAATTAAGTTCTCTTACCATTTTCAAATTGTTTGTTTTATATTAGATGATCAATAGATCATATACTAACTATGAAATTAAGTATTATTTCTTCTATTGTACTTTTATCTTATATAAACCCATTGTGAATACTCTGATTTCCTAACATGATAAGACCTAAGGACCGTTTAGATTACAATTATTAGGTATCTTCTTTGGTATGTGTTGCAAGTATTCATCTATCACTTCCCAGAATGAATTTTTTAGACCTAATTCTAGTCAAACTTTAGGAACATAAATATTGGCTACATTTATAATGTCTTCATCGATAATAGCAATCACTCTATCATTAATCCTATTCACCCTAAAACTTTCACTTTTAACTCTCTATCCTCTGTTATCCTTAACTCATTCTTATTTATAATATTTCCAACACACAATAGCTTGTAACATTCCTTATTTCATTTGAGTTTTTCCTCTTTCCATTGAGTTTCTTACATACATATCCTTTATGTTCTTCTTTTAGTGCGTGTGTTGACATTCTCTTTTCTTTGAATTTGAAGTCACCAAAATTGATATAGAAATTTTAGGCCTGCTAAACACTTGCATGCTTTTCATCATGATAAACTGTGGCGTCGCATTTGTTGTTTATGTACAACTACCTCTCTTTTACTTATCATAATCTGATTAGGTCCTGACACTTCACTACTTAGGAATGCCCTATTACTTGTAAATTCAAATTGGGACTCATTTTCCTAAAATTTGGCATATATTTTATGCTAATTGTTTAGTTAATGTCAACATTCAACTTTTTTTCAGCTTAGCTTGGGATCTATAACTATAATGATTGTTTATGGTTTGTGCTGATGCCATTGAGATATGCTAGTTAAAATGCAAGGGCATCAATTGCATATCATTTATAAAAATCTTAATTTTTACATTAGTGAGATAATTATATCAATTTTGTAAATATTGTTATTTTTAACTCAATTTAATTTTAAACAGAAGTTTTTGGATCCTTGTTTGGATTTTTTTTGCTTGGTCATTGTACTATACTTTTTAAAAAAACTTTAGTATAATCAATATCACTTAATAACACATAAATTTAATTAGAATGTTTGAAATTATTATTCTTAATTAGCATACATTATTTTTTAATAATATCTCCTTGTTAAAAGAATAGAAACTTATTTATAGGATTCTGTAAGCTTGGTGCAGAAGAAAGAACGTTGTGCGGTAAAACTCAAATTTGAAGTAGAAATAAATTACGAACTATATTGAATAAAATTAGAATCAGACGAACTTAGTGTACATTAAAATCAGGGAAAAAAATTTTGAAAGCTAGTATATTATTAAAAGTTAATTCACTGTAGGAGCTTGAATTTCGATTTATATAATTGTGAAGGAAAATGTTTCAGCTACAATCAAATGCAGATGATGATACATGATAATAATTTATATAAAAATATTTTAAAATACTCGTGCAAATTGAAGGTTTGCAATTGAATAATTTTTACATGAATGTCCAAATACGACTAAACTATGAAGAATTCTTGTTGTTAATATGAGTTATGAATGTATGTCTTTAAACATGTTTCCATAATTTCAAAAATAATTTATAATAAACAATCAGATCATTTAAAATGTATGAACATACAGTTGCATAATTAGATATAATGATTTTGTTTGACAATGCTGTAAAGAATCAGGGAAGGATTAGTTTATATAACAAGAAATTAATAGCAGATAGGTCATATTTTTATCATAAAGTCATCATTAAAAATTATTAAGATACATTTGAATTAAAGCAGAAAAAGAAAGAAAAGGGCAACCTTGAATAAGGCTTAGTGAACAGTTGAATCCTCCAAATAAACTTTGATGTGGTAAATCTTAAGCAGTAACCTATTTATAGGAGGGTTAGATGAGTTTATGGCACTTTAAAAATTATTGTGTGAAAGCTCCAAATGCACCAATATTCCAATTCAAAATAGAAACAAAATCCAAAATAGAATTTCATGAGTAGAACAATTCGGTGAAGATAAAGATCAATTCACAAGTACATCCGGCTACAAGTCATGCAGTGATTGGGGAATAAAATAAATTTAAAAATAGAAACCTATTTATAGGATTATATAAGCATTGTCTCTGTGTGGAGTAAAACCGAATCAGACAAATTCTATATTAAAGTCATGGAAATAACACTTTTAAGGTTAGGATTTCATTAGGAGTTAATTCATCATTTCCATTAGGTGAAAATTTTGTATATTGTTTCTGTGAAATCCCAAGTGGTTTTTTAGTTTCAGTATAGATTAATTGTTCCACCTATTGCTCTTTTACCTTCTAGGCAAAACTAAAAGAAGAAAAGAAGCTCAAGGCTGCACAAAAGGCCGAGGCTACCAAACTCCAGGTAAATAGGGTTGCACTTCTTGTTATTCTAATTTATTGTATTTATTGAAAACTTGAGGAAACAACAGAAATCAAATATGATAACTACAAAGTCTTAAGATATGTGCACCTGGTCTTCAAAGCGCAGAAGGCAAATGATGGGCCAAAGAAAGTTGAAAGGAAAAATCGAAAAAAGGATGCTGAAGAAGAGAATCCTGAGGATTTTGTTGAACCTGCAACTCCTGCTGGAGCAAAGAAACTTCTATCTCATCAGATGGCAAAGCAGTATAATCCAAGTTCTGTTGAGAAATCGTAATGTTCTTTGCCTCATTCAAGCTATAAGTTTGTGTTGTGCAAACATTGATTTCTAATATTAAGATTATTTTTACTTGTAGGTGGTATGCGTGGTGGGAAACATCAGGTTTCTTTATTGCAGATGCAAAAAGTTCAAAACCCCCCTTTGTGATAGTGAGTGCCATTGTTTATTATTTATTTATTCTCTATTTCATTTTAATTAGGGCATGTGCGTACTTACACAGTTTAAGTTTTTTTTTTGGTGAATGTGAAGGTTCAGACAATGGCACTGTTTTGTGCCATAAACAGACGTTTTAGAGTCATGCGATTCATTTTTTGAACAAGTATTATGTCGTTCTACAAGTAATTCAACCTTTAAAATGACCAAAAACTGATACGTAGGCTCACAACATACTTTGTTGAACTAGTCCTGTCTGTCGTGCTTTTTTATATGGAATTCTCATTTAATCAAGACTTATGTGGTTTTTAACAAAATAAATGTATTGCCAGAAATGGTGAAAGTTAACATGATGAACATGATGTGTTGTTCTTTAAGAAGATATTTTAGCATAGTCATGTGGTCATTCTGAACTAATATTCTGCCATCCAATTTATTACGTCAACCTCTAAACAAATCAATCACCAACTCATGTAGGATCAAATTTAGCATCATCATTACTATATGTAGAATTTTCCTACTATATGGTCCTGATTTTATTAATGCCCTTCTTTCATTGCTATTGTGATGGATCCCATTGAGCCACTCATCTTCATCATCAATACCCTCCTATATTTTAGATTAAATTAGGCATATATTGTTTTAATAATGCTTGATCTTTTCTTTATAAATTTAGGGCATTCATTTCTGTTCTTTTGCTGTGACTCATTTCCATGTAGCCAATAAGTATAAGGGTTATTAAATGATAGTTCACATGATTTTATTCCTATTAATAGCCCTTCTATGCACTATTTAGATCTAATTTTTTATGAATGCAATATATTTCCCTTGCCTTGGATATTCATGTTGCAAAGAAGCCCTTCTTGGATTTGTGATGCCCACCCACTTTTGAGAATTTCAAATAGCTATGTCAATAGCCATTGATGCAGACTTTCCTTCCAGTAATTATGGTAATGACTTCTGCAATTTTATTAAAACGGATAAATTTAGTACTATTATTGTAGTGGTTGGATATCTTGGATCTATTGTTTAGAGTGATGGTGAAATAGACGGGGATATTATCAGTAGAATTCAAGTTGGATGGTTGAAGTGGAGGAATGCATCGGGCTTGTTGTGTGATAGAAAAGTCCCCCTCAAACTTAAGGGAATTCTATAAGATGGTGATGAGACCTGCAATACTTTATGGTGCCGAATGTTGGCCATTAAAAGAGAAGCATAATACTAAGTTAAGTGTTGCAGAGATGAGGATGCTCAGGTGGATGAGTGGTGTGGGCTCCGAAAATTCCATTTTGTGTATTCCCGGCCTCTCCGCGCCATCAGTCTATTTTCCTTGTTTGTTAGTGATGACGACGAAGAGTTTTAACAAGATTAGGTTCCGGGTGAATTTTCAGAAGGCAGATTGGATTTTAGATAAGACACTACCCAGAGATTTCGCCCTCAATTTGTGAGGACTTTTTGATCTGAGTTCTAGTTTCCTATAGGCGCAAGCTCCTATAGTTAATTACCCCTCCTGATAATAAGAGAGAACTTTCGATTAAGGCTAGCTATTAAAGAGGTTGTATAGGTTGTAAATACAACATATAATAGCAACAGTTTTAGGGTTTGAATTTGAGATTTGAATTTATGATTTAGAAATTATCACCACGAACTTAAAACTGGTGGTGGGGGGAATGAAGACGAGCCCGATCAAGATCCCATGGTTCCGTCGTCCCGGGCTGTCATGATCCCTAGTCTACTTAGTCAGAGGAGGTAGTCGACCCAACCTGACAGAAGGTACCTTATCGGCAGCCATGGGTTGCTTCGTCCAAGAATACCTTATAGACCTGGGTTGGTGTTTGTCTAAGGGGATATATTTGAATCCACCTTAGCTGACAGAGGGCTTTGTGCCTATCGACTATACCCTATGATTCATCGCTCAAGGGTTTGACGCCTTTAGGGAACATACGGGCTTTGGCCGTGATCGTAATATAATGGTGCCATTTTGCGGCAAAACCACCCGATCAGAGGGCACGTGCCACGTACTTGCTGGCAAGAGACTATTTGAGGATGAATCTTAGCGATACACCCGATATGCATTCGCTCTTTGTGAGCTGAGGTTAATTTCAAATTTATCACCCCCAACAAACGGTTGCGGGATGTGGATTGATTTTTATTTTTAAATTTTTAAGTGATAGATTTCATTTCAAGAATTTGGATATTTATTTGATTTTGAGATTTTAAAACCCCTCCGGTTGAGATTTCCGATCGACATGGCCATCATCGGGGTGACGTTAAGGTCACTTGTATTTTTGTAGGATTTTTGGGAGGCATTTTGTGATTTAAGTCGTGTCGACTCCAGTCCTTTCGAGGAGGAGGATGAGACTTGAATTTAGACCCGCGCAGCATTCTCAGACCATTAAATTTTTAAATCGTATGCGGTGGTCGGAGCACATGCGGGTTGTAGCATTTGACCCTGCGCAGCATTCTCGAATGTTAGCGTTTGTAGCTTTAATACATCGATCGGAGCACGTGCAGGGTTGATATTTTATGATTCATAACAAGTATTATATCATAGTTTCTCGTAGATCATCACACCCATTTCATTTAAATCTCTCTACTTTTTCACAATCATTTTATAGCACATAGGTTTCAATCATCATAGATGTATTATATTATAATTTCAGTTGAATTCTCTGCAAACATCATGAGATCTTTTGGAGCATCTTTCATTAAAGATCAATTTTATCCCTACGCCATTTTTATAACAGCTCATAGGATAAATTTTGTTAACTTCTTATTTCCCAATCGCAACAATTATCAAGGGGAACGTCAATAGATGAAAGCATGCATAATTGAGTGTAAGGTGGGATATCAATCCTTCTCAAAATTCATAGCCTTGTTGTACAATGTTGCAGAGCAAACACAAGGAGGGCTATAAAAGTTTCTTGCAAACTTGTTTGATCGGACACCTGTAATGTTTTAGTTAACTTTATAAGAATCTCAACAAAAGAAATTGCATATAAATGCCTTTCATCTATTGCGTCTTCATGGTTATATCAAGATGAATCCAACAAGCGATCTATTATTTCTCAAACAATGGTTAAAAGTAGGACCACACAATCCAACATCAACTAGTATATCAAGAAATCCATGTCTATTTGATGTATATTCATCATCCAATACTTCATATGCATTTGCAAATACTTTGGTCCATATATTGTTCATTGATATCAAAGACTATAATGTAGATTTGTGAACTTCAATCGACTATAATCTTTTCAACGTATTGCTAAACATCTCAATCATGTTGAGATAAATACGATGAAAGCTATGTTCTTCTCATTAGCCATTATTTCCTCCTCCACTTTAATCATCATAAATATGCTAGATCTATGAAGTCGTACACAATTTTCCCCCTTTTTTTATTGATTATTCCAATTTATGTTAGTTGATTTTATTTAAGGGATTTTGTTTAAGTTGGTTAGTTAAATTAATTAAGAGATTTAATGTTGAATTAAATGCTCTTAGTTAATTTAGGATTTGTTTTTATTCAATTAATTAATTCCAAGTTATTTTTTTGATCTCTCCAAAATTTGGCTAAGTCCAGAAGTTTCTAGAAAATTTCGGCAGCCTCCCGGTGTCCCCTCCCCGGCGCCGGGAGGTAAGGAGGGCATTTGCCCTTTCAAATCCGCCCGGCTGGAAAGATAGTCAACGGCCGGGGGCTTCAGGGCGTTGTCGGGCCCGGGATTGATCTTCAGAAGCTTTGGTTGACGACGAATGGTTGCAGACGATTGTCGATTGCCGGTGATTTGTTGCCGAACCCTTTTTTTTATCATTTAATTTACAAATTAATTAATATTATAATTATTTTTAAATTAAATAATTAATTAAGCACTTTCCAATTTTCTCCAAAATTTTGGTTAAGTCCCGAATTTTTGAGAAAATTTCGGCAGCCTTCCGGCGTCCCCTCCCCGGCGCCGGGAGGTAAGGAGGGCATTTGCCCTTTCAAATCCGCCCGGCCGGAAAGATAGTCAACGGCCGGGGGCTTCAGGGCGTTGTTGGGCCCGAGAATCTGTCTTCAGAAGCTCTGATTGACGAAGATTGGTTGCGGATTAGTTGTAGACAATTGGACGCAGATAATAGTTGCCGGTGACTGGTTGTTGATTACTGATTACTGAAATTTGCCGATCCCTGTTTGAGAATACTCTCATTTCTCTCCCTCTCTATCTCTCTTCTCTCTTTATCTCTCTTTTTTCTTTTTTTTATTATATATATATATATATAAATATATATATATATATATATATATATTATAAAATAAATATTATATTATAATACATATTATAATATATGTATAATATAATAAAGAGAGGGAAGGATCGGGCATAGCCCGATCGAGCGGATCGGAGACCAGGGAGGCGGAGCCGGAGTCACGCACGGGAGCAGGTCGGCGGCGGCTGGAGGCGGGTCGGCCGGAGGCAGGTCGGAGGTGGGTCAGCCGGCAGCTTGCAACGGGCTCGTCCGGATCTAGGGCACGGCGGTGTCGGATGCAGAAGGTCGGAGAGGGATGAACGGAGTCGGTTTGCTCGACGGAGATCGACGACTGGTTGGGACCGGAGCAGGAGGTTGGAGTTCAGCGATCGAAGGCAGTCGCTACGACTAGGGCACGACGGATTTGGCTGGGCTTCATCGGTGTAGAAGGACCGGAGGTCGACGGTGATCGGAAGGTATCTTCTGAAACTTCTCCTTGTCTGTGATTTCCTGTTCTCAGAGCGTATGTCTGCGTATGGGGAGAGTTTCGTTGTTTTGTGTCGTGAGGAGCGGTTTGGCCGGGTAGTTGGGTCATGGGGATCGTGGGTTATTATCCGTCTACAGTCAACAAGTGGCTTTACCCTTAGAGATAGAATACGAAATGAGCATATACGTGAAAAGGTTGGAGTAGCTCTAGTGGAAGATAAGATTAGAGAGAGTCGCCTTAGATGGTTTGGTCACATAAAACGGCGGCCTTCCGATGACCTGATTAGGAAAGTAGAGATATTAGATTTGACTTATGTTAAGAAAGGTAGAGGTAGACCTAAAAAGACTTTGTTAGAAAATATTAGAAATGATCTCTCTTTATTAGATTTAAATGAGAATTTGACTTTTAACAGGACACAATGGAGAAAAAGGATTCATGTAGCCGACCTCACGTAGTGGGACAAAGGCTTGATGTTGTTGTTGTATTGTAGTGGTGTTTATATGTTGTTTCAACGACTACTTTTTGTCAGTTTTTAAATGTCTTTTTTTTGTGGTTATTTTCACTTTCTTTTGAGTGCATTTCATGTTGCTAGTTATAGATCAAGGCACAAAGAACTTTTTTTTGGCACTTTTTTGGACATCCGAAAATTGAATTTGAGTTTGCTAAACTGAACATGACCTAATGGTATGCCAGTCTTATCTACTTATCTATGGTTGTTAAATCTATAGGTAAGTAGTCAAGGCTTGTAAAGGAAATAGCTTTAATTCAAGAACATTTCAAAATTCAAAATTAATTTTGTGTGTGATGTTGGATGTGTTCCTTGAGCACGGTACAAGTAAAACCACCTAATGTTTATGGGAAGTTATCTTTTTGTATCGGCATGAGGCTTAGATTTTTCTTAGTTTGGTGAATTTTTTTCTGTATCAAAATTTTTCTAAATATTTTGTTATTGACTTGCTAGAGTTTGATTTTGTTTAAATTTAATATAACTTAAATTTTAATTTAATGGAAAATTTAAAATTTCTTGCTAATTTTGTGGTTCAAATTCCTTGATGATTTCTTCATATTTATTCGGACATTTTATTATCATTTTAATTCTAACTCTCATATTTTTTAGTTTGCACTTAAAGAAAATGAGTTTTTTTTTGTGCATGTAGTTGCCTTAGATGTGTAACTTCTATTTTTTATTTTACCTACATTCACTGTATCATCCTAATTGCCCTAGGTCCCTAAACCCTAAACTTTCTTCATCGAATTGATATCAAAACTTAATATTGCATTATCATATTAATTAAATATAAGACATATTAATTGGGTTAATAAAATGATTAATCAATGATGGGCCAAGACACCATAACTATCTTTAAGTTTAAAATTATATTCATACATTAGATGGGTGGTATGATCTTTTAGAAAGTTTTCATATTGGATCAACAAATTGGAAGTCTGTTTAAGATACTAATTTTTATTTGATTTCAAAACAAAAAAGTCAATTTAAATGAGAATTTGACTCTTAACAGGATATAATGGAGAAAAAAGGATTTATGTAGCCGACCCCATATAGTGGGATAAAAGCTTGATGTTGTTGTTGTTGTTCAAAACAAAAAGTCAAGTAGGATATAACATTGCCACTGCCTGTTGCACAGTTCTCTTGTTGCCTTTTTTTAATTTTGGAAGTTATGTTCTCAGTTTTATCCTTACTCTTTGTGTAATGGATACAAGGTATTATCAAGGTTTAACTTGATCATAGTAATGCTGATGGATATTTATCAATTTCTTCTTCAGTAAAATTTTATATCATGCATTATGTATTTGTTCTATTTCTAGCATTTATGCTCTTGAAATATCGTATAAGATGAAGTGAAGCAATACTTACCATGGATCTGGGGGTGTAATGTCAGCTTTAAAATTGAGATGTTATATGGTTCATTTGATTTCTGCTGTCCTAATTTTAGAAATATGTCCATCTCGTTCAGTTGACATCCTCTATGAATTTTTTATCTTGGCTAAGAAGTAAAACTCCACCTCACTTGAACACTCATAACAATTCAAATAGATGTTATTTTGATACATTTTATTTCTTTATTTTTTGAAGAGGGGGTGGGGGCGCGGTGTTGTAACCTTACTGATCAATTTGATGGTTGCTATATCCGTTAGTCTAATGAACATGCTCCATGATATTTAGCAGACTGCAATTACTTTGCTCACGATGTGAACTCTAACATTAATTGTCATTCTAAATGTCCATTTTTTTATGCATCGTATGTCTAGGTTCTGCCACCTCCAAATGTGACTGGGGCCCTTCACATAGGTCATGGCCTTACTGCTTCTATACAGGTTTTTTGTTAAACTTACTCCCATCACTTATTGCAGTCATTATTTTCTGTTATCTTTTTTTGGACTTTCTCGAATTACCTTTTCCTCTCTTGCAGGACTTGATTATCAGGTGGAGAAGAATGTCAGGTTATAATGCTTTGTGGGTACCTGGAATGGATCATGCTGGAATAGCTACCCAGGTTTTTATATTCCCTAACTCCATAAATTTAGTTTCATGCTTTCTGCCTGGTTTTAAAAATCAACAGAAATCTGGAAAACACTTATTTTCCTAAAATTATTTATTGTTTTCTTCCATCGTCCTTGAATTTTATATGCTTGACCCAGTTGTTTGCAGTTATTATTGCATCATCCATTGTTCTCTTGTGGAGCTTCGTTACCTTTTAGGAAACAATTTCCTGCCTTGACCAACAAATTTAAAGAAATTATAAATCCCAAACCACTTATTCAAAGGCCATGAAAACACGTCTATTTGTTCCTTAACATCCTAAACATCTAATTTGGAGTTTCTCATCCAAACTCCCAAGGAAAAAAATACCCTCTGAAAGACAAGTACCGCTTTCCCCTTCCTACATATCGTCTCTATCACCATCTCTAGAGGTCACCGATCAAGTTGTTGCTTTCACCACAAAGATCCTTTAAACCCTAAATGGAAACATATGTAGATTATGATGGAGTGAATTGTTGAGTTTGGATAGGCAACAAATCTATAAGATTCCATTAAAATTAGAGACAGAGGGAGCTGACAGTGCTGGTAAATAGTCTAGATAGTGGTAGGATCAACTACATGCAGTTAAAGGAATGATGGGAGCTGTGAGTGGAGGGATGAATTGGTAGAGCAATTCTACCCACTAATGTAAACCTTCTTCCCTTCATATTTACCAAAAGAACAATCATTCTTATGGCCACTTTAAATTCTTTTGATGTACTTTTCTTTGTGCTTCATTATCATGTTGATCCATCATAGGTTGTCATGTGGTTTCACGGACATGCATGTTGTTGTGAAATATTTCCTTCCTTTAGAAGCATTACTATAGCTAACTATTGCCTTGTCAGGTAATTGTCGAAAAGAAGCTCATGAGGGAAAGTAAAGTGACTAGGCATGACTTGGGACGTGAGAAGTTTGTGTCCGAAGTAAGTTTACTGTTACAGTCTTTTGATTAAGTCTATCAAATAGTTTGCTCCTTTTATGAGCGCTGCTTCCGTCTACAATCTATATAGTATTTTATTACTTCGGTTGATATTGGTTGACTGACATTCCTCTTTGCCTGAATTTTTGTTGTTGCTACTTTTATAAGCCTTGCATAACGTTTTTTCTTACAGGTTTGGAAATGGAAAAGTGAGTATGGAGGTACCATACTGAATCAAGAGCGTCGCCTTGGTGCTTCTCTTGACTGGTCTCGTGAGGTTAAATTCCCTCATGCTCTAATATTTGTATTTCTTGTCTTTTATTTTCCAGTTTTCGTATATAATCTTCTTATGTAGTCTATGTGAATTTTAGTGTTTTACAATGGATGAGAGGAGATCAATGGCAGTCACTGAAGCTTTTGTCAAGCTATACAGAGAAGGTCTAATTTATAGGTTTGCCTGATTCAAACACCTCGTTTTTCATACAGTGGGCACTATTTTGTTTCGTTTGCAGCATTGCTCTACCGTGAACATACCTTGTGGTTTACAATTATATAAATTGTTTACAATTAATTTCACAGCAGTGTCAACCTTCTCATCATTGTGACTTTTGTGTCCATGTTATTTCTCCCCTAATAATGTCTTAACCAGACTAAAATGTTTACTAATACTGCTAAAGCTTTTCTTTAAAGGTCTGTTACAATAACAACAATTTTTTGCTTGGTTTTATAGAGATTATCGCCTTGTGAATTGGGACTGTACATTGCGAACTGCAATATCTGATATTGAGGTTCTTCATAATTCCAATTACTCTCCCCTCGCCTCTTCAATTTATCTCTCTCTGCTTAATCTATTTGAGTAATTGTTTAATATTTCCTGAGAGATGATAGTACGATGAAATTATTACCTTCAGGTTGACCACAAGGAAATTAAGGAGGAGACTTTCCTAAAGGTTCCTGGGTATGACTTTCCAGTTCAATTTGGGGTGTTGACATCTTTTTCTTATCCACTCGAGGGAGGCTTGGGGGAGATAATTGTCGCCACGACCAGGATAGAAACTATGCTTGGTGATACTGCTATTGCAGTTCATTCTAAAGATGAGAGATATAAGCATTTACATGGAAAATTTGCCGTCCATCCATTCAATGGGAGAAAGATTCCCATAGTTTGTGATGATATCCTAGTTGATCCTAATTTTGGGACTGGGGCTGTGAAGGTATGGATTCATTATTTCATTTAGAGCAAAAAAAGCTTCAGCATTAAAATTTGTTTAATTTCAATGATTCACCATTGTTTCTAGGAAGAAAATAAAATCTCCCTGTATTATATGCATTCCAGATTACACCAGCTCATGATCCTAATGATTTTGAAGTTGGAAAGCGCCATAATCTTGAGTTTATCAATATATTCACTGATGATGGGAAGATTAATATCAATGGTGGAGCTGAATTTGAAGGGATGACAAGATTTAAAGCCCGGGTTGCCTTGATTGATGCTTTGAAGGAAAAGGTATTAATTTTTTATATTTTTAACCGAACAGACCTACAAGAAGCTTGTTTTTAAACAAATCATCATGCAAAACAAATTTGGTTTGAAATCTTGTGCAAGGTCATGCTCACTTGCAAGAATTAATTTATATCATCAGATCTGTAGAATTTAGTCTTAAGTTTTTAAATAATACCTTTTGGTCCAGTTTCTTGATTTGTAGAGAAAAATTTGGTATGATCTTGGAGAATATATTTTTATTCTTTTAGTATAAGGAGGTGATTTTACATACATTGCAATGCCTTTCTTTTCAATTTCTTGTGATTTGGTGCAATCTTTGGCATCTAAGTTTTAGCGCTTTGGGTTTCTCTTCGGTGAAAACAGAAAATTCAATGTGACATTTCTTTTAGGATGTTTAATGCGCTGATTGAAGCATTGAAAATTAAGCAAGTATGAGCATTACATTCTGTAGCTGAATAATAGTTTTATTGAACTTGTTTATAATGTTGCTCAATATATTGGAGAATAATAACTTAGTCTGTCAAGCATCATTATGTTTGAATTCTTACCATAATTGTGGCTGTGCAGTGCAATCTGCGTTGCTGGTCATTTTGAATTTTTAGGATTTTTTTTTAATTTTTTCCTTGAATCAGGGACTTAAACAAAAGAAAAGATGTATGAGATGTGCCTCGGTATTTTATTTTTCAAAAGTAATGATTTGCTGATAATTGGTTTTCTTACATGACCTGATCCAAAGAAGATTCATCAAATTAAGCAATGTGAACATTATATCGTGCAACTGCATACTAATTTTATCAAAATTGTTAGCCAAATATATTGGAGAAGAATAGCTTAGTTTTTGCTAACACATCATTCGGCATGAATTCGTGGCCATAATTTTGGCAGTTTAGTGTCATTTTGTATTTTTTGAGTTTTTTTTTTAACGAGAATCCTTCTTTGAATTAGGGCCTTTACAAAGGAGCACAGAAGAATGAGATGAACCTTGGTTTTTGTTCTAGAAGTAATGATGTTGTTGAACCTATGATAAAGCCTCAATGGTTTGTTGATTGCAATACTATGGCAAAGGTTGCCCTTGATGCTGTGATTGACAAAGAGAACAAGAAAATTGAGATCATTCCAGAACAGTATGAACAAGATTGGAAGAGGTTCATTTTTATATGACCCATTCTAAGATACTGGTAATCAACTTTGTCTGCTTTGCTATTTCTAACTGACTTCTTTTTCTTCTAGATGGCTAGAAAATATACGGGACTGGTGCATTTCAAGACAGCTATGGTGGGGTCACCGCATCCCTGCCTGGTATGTGTCCCTAGAAGATGACCAACTCAAAGATTTTGGCACTTACAATGACCATTGGGTGGTTGGAAGAAATGAAGAGGAAGCAAATCTTGAGGCGAAGAGGATATTCTCAGGGAAGAAATTTAAGATTGCTCAAGATCCTGATGTGCTGGACACATGGTTTTCTTCTGGTCTTTTTCCATTCACTGTGCTTGGTTGGCCAGATGATACTGAGGATTTCAGAGCTTTTTACCCAACTTCTGTTCTTGAAACTGGACATGACATCCTCTTCTTTTGGGTGGCTCGGATGGTCATGCTGGGTATGAAACTTGGTGGTGATGTTCCTTTTAGAAAGGTAACAGCAATGAAGTCCTTCGTTCATCATGTAGAAACAGAAAGAAGTGAACACGAAAACAAATTTTCTTAGAAGAGAATCGATTTGATCTGTTAATATGTTGATGCAACCTTACATGATAGGCAGTATAAAGCAAATATTCCGAGCAGGAATGTTACATAATTTGCTTAACTTTGGGACTTGTAAGCTTCATTGATTAAATGATGAATTTTGTTTGCATCTTGTTCTGCAACAAATGATTCAGTGCTAAATAATATAGCAAATCATTAGCTGATTAGAACATGCAACTTGGTTTTCACATCAGGGTTCATGTTTTTATTCCAATATTCTCCTCATTGTTGAGGAGATGTTCTTCACATAATAAGTGAGATTACAAAGAGTACATGCAAAAGTCTAAGGACTATGTTGCTCATCTTTCATTCTTTAATAATAAATTGGAATCCTTTGTCAATGTCTTGAGAAGTATTTCATCCATGGTAAGGGTTTTGGAATTTTCCATTTTTGCAAAATAAGTAAATAAATCAATTTTGCATTAGCCTTCTAGAGGTGTGTGCTTCTATAGCAGAAAATGTAAGAAATCAATTTGATTTAATTATCTTGCAGGTTTATTTGCATCCAATGATACGTGATGCACATGGGCGCAAAATGTCGAAGTCCTTGGGCAATGTTATTGATCCACTTGAAGTGATAAATGGAATATCACTTGAAGGGCTTCACAAACGTTTGGAAGAAGGTAACTTAGACCCAAATGAACTAATCATTGCAAAACAAGGGCAGGTGAAGGACTTTCCAAATGGTATTGCTGAATGTGGTGCGGATGCCCTTCGGTTTGCTCTCATATCTTACACAGCACAGGTTTGTTCTGACCCTTAAATGTCTTTTTCCTTCTGTTCAATTTCTTATCATGTGGAAGTTTAATAAATAATGGCTTCTCAGTCAGACAAGATAAACCTGGATGTTCTTAGGGTTGTGGGATACCGACAGTGGTGCAATAAGCTATGGAATGCTATAAGGTTTGCTATGAGCAAATTAGGGGATAACTATTCTCCTCCTTCAAATCTTGTGGTGGACAAAATGCCATCCATCTGCAAGTGGATTCTCTCTGTTCTGAATAAAGCTATAAATAAGACTGTATCATCTCTTGAAACATATAAATTTTCGGAGGCATCTACTGCTGTATACTCATGGTGGCAATTCCAGCTTTGTGATGTATTTATTGAAGCTATCAAGCCTTACTTTTTCTCTGATTCCACTTATGTATCTGAAAGGGAAGCCTCTAGAGATACCTTATGGATATGTTTAGACTATGGCTTGCGACTGCTCCATCCCTTTATGCCCTTTGTTACTGAGGAACTGTGGCAGAGACTTCCCCAAGCACGAGAAGTCCATAGGAAGGAATCAATTATGATATCAGATTATCCATCAGTGGTGGAGGTATATCATGGTGTGATTTTTCTTTTATATATACCATTATGAAGTTATTTTTAATGTCATCTTTCACTATTATTCATTTCTTTGACAGTCATGGACTAGTGAAGAAATAGAGAGCCGTATGGATATTGTTCTTAGTATAGTGAGAAAGATACGGTCACTCCGATTACCAACTGACAAAAATGAGAGGTACCTACATATGAAAATCTCAATCCCATGATTTAAAATCCAAGCATCCTAACAGTTTTTTTTTTTATAATCCATGATTAATTTCTTATTTCCTTATTCCAGACGTGCAGCTTTTGCACTTTGCAGAGGAGATGATGTCGCTTCAATTATTAAAGCTTATGAATTTGAGATACTAACACTTGCTTCCCTGTCATCGTTTAAGGTATTTTAAATGTATGATAAACTTTCTGCGTTGGTTGTTGATTAACAATAGAGGTCATCAAATGTTATTGCTTTGTCCATCGATTGAATGCTTATGTTGTGCTATTTGGTAGTAATATTAAGGGTAAAAACTTTATACTGATATTCTTATGAAAGATTTGCTAAGTTTCATGGTTCTTGCGTGAGCCCCAAAAGCTAGCCTTCTTTAAACGAAGGGGTTTGATGTTTATATAGCAGTTGTTTTAGAGTATGAACTTTAGATGAGATTAGCATATGATTTTCTTATTTCGAGCAAAGTAATATCTGAAAAAAAAATTTCATCTCTCTCTCTCTTTTTTAATTATTTTAAATGTTGAGTGTGGAAGTACAAATTATCCAGTCCCTCAATTCTGGCGATAACTTTTAAGTTATTTACCAAATAAACTTGCAAGTTCCTACTACCCATATTTTTTTCCTCACTTTAAAATAATTTGTAAAAGAGCTGGGAAAAGTATCTGATTTTGTTGTTATCTTGTAGGTTCTATGGGAGAATGATGTGCCACCACCCGGCTGTGCAGTTGATGTGGTAAATGAAAAACTCTCTGTGTATTTGCAGCTCCATGGGATACTTGATCCTGAAGCTGAACGTCAAAAGCTTAGGAAAAAAAGAGATGAAATACAAAAGTGAGATTCACCAACTTAACCTCCGCATATTTTGATATTTTTGCCTCGTTCTTTTGAAGCTTGGCGATTAAATTTAAGTGGCTGTAACAGACCTACGGAAGCTTGAACTTTAAAGAACGACAAGAAGATTGATTATGCTGTAAAATCCAAGTACTGAATCGCAATTAAAACATGATATCCAAATTAAATATGTTATAAATGCATATGGTAAGACTAATGTGGTAAAACCGAGGAGTGCAGATTATACAATAATTATTGAAGAGAGACTTTGACAGTATAACCTATTGAAGATAAACTGTGAAACATAGACTTAACGTTTTGAGTTTGTTTAATGTGCAAAAGATGCACCAATAAGATAGAGAGATATTATCAATGTGGAAAACATGAAGGAAAAGTCGTAGAAAAAAAAAAAGATAACTGGGCTACAATAAAATAACATCAAGTATTTATTCCACTATATGGGGAGGGCTATATGAATCCTTTTTTCTCCCTTGTGTACTATTTAGAGTTAAATTCTCATTTAAATTTAATAAAAAAATATCATTTCTAATATTTTCTAGCCAAGTCTTTTTAAGTTTACCTCTACCTTTCTTAACTTAAGCCAAATCTAATACATCTACTCTCCTAATCTGGTCATCAGAAGGCCACCATTTTATGTGACCAAACATCTAAGACAACTCTCTCTAATCTTATCTTCCACTGGAGCTACTCCGACCTTTTCACATATATGCTCGTTTCGTATCTTGTCTCTAAGATTAAAGTTACTCATCCACCCCCACCTGAGCATACTCAAACTTTTTATGTAACGTGAATATTTTTATGTAAAAATGGCTCAAGTGAAAAAAAAAAAAAAAAAAAAAACTTAGCAGAATTTCTAATGCATTATGCAATATACTAAGAAGGATAAATTAAAGAATTAAAGATGCAAGAGTATATTCATGGAAAATAGTCTCGAGGCATTGTAGGTGGTTGAAAACATTTTTTTGTCTGCTTAAGTAGATGCAACTTTCCCCTTCTTAGTCAAAGGATAAAGTAGTATCTCCATTATCAGATTACTCAGGTCACTGAATTACTGGAGATTTGGGAGATGTTAACATCAAATATCTCAAGTAATATTGGAGAAATATTAGGATTTGATCACATGCTGATAAATACATTGCTTGTATAATTTGAATAATCTCTAATAAAAAATTAGGCTGTAAATAACCAAAATTTTATCTTTGTGATCGACTTATTTCAGTTCAATTGCTTGCAGGCTGCACACAAACCTGGAGCAGGTGATGAGTTCTGCAGGTTACAAGAAGGCTCCTCAAAGTGTCCAAGATGACGATTTGAGGAGACTAAATGCTTATTTGGAAGAACTCAAGATTATTGCTGCTGCTGAAAAAGATCTAGATGAAATGGTAATTGCTGATAAATGATTTATGTCAGGGCTCGCATTTTCCATCATGTGATAGTCCCTTAAAATATCCTTTCCTCATTGAATGTCATATTTATTTTTGTTATTTAAATTTTGAAGGAAATGGAGAGAGATCTCAAGTCTTTTTGAAGATAGTCCATTGTACTTTTGTAGCAACAGTTTATGTATATGTTCTTAAATTCTATTAAATCAGTTCCATTGGCTTGCACAGTTTTTTATCCTTTTTAACTAACAATTTTTAAGAACTAAGGTAAGGAGACAATACTTTTGTGAAAGTTTTTGGTAAGTTGGTCTTTCTGTTCTTCTAATGTTTCTAAATAAGGGGGGGCTGTTTGGTAGAATCTAAGATTTCATTTAAGTAGGATTTCGTCGGATTTATGAAATCTTGGGGGAGGGTTAAATCGTGAAAACTATTTGGTAACTTTCATGATAAATCCTATGTGACTGTTTAGCTATTGCATTTAGGATTTAAAGAGGTTGAAAGATTTGGGCGGAGTTTCTTCCTTCCGGGGCCAGGAAATCCGCTGAACGAGAGGATTTTGAAAATCCGGGATTTACGACGAAAAAGCGGAGTTTTCCATGTACGACGGCTTTCATTTTTCGTGAGATTTGGTTTTGCATTTTAGGCTGCTTGGCTGAATTTCACCTCAAATTCACCTCAAATCCACATACCAAACAGCCCCTAAGGGTGGAACTTTCAATGAAATCTACTCTTTAACTTAGCTAATGAATTATTAATTTTTTCTACAAGATTACACCAACAGCTTACATCTCACCATCTTGATTGTTATCTATGAAAATCAGAACAGTATTAATATTTTTTAGGAAGGAATTAACATTTATGAAGTATTAATATTTATGAAAATCAGTTAAATTTTGTTATATTTTCTTAAATTTATGCAGTAAAAAAGTGCTTTTCATAATCAGATATATTAATGTTCTAGCTGTAAAGCAACTACTTTTCCTAACAGTTATCAAATATCACAATCCACAATTCATTTGCCGGACAATTATAGTATCCTCAACTGGATCCTCACTCGACAAATTACAAAATTATATAGATAGTTTAACAAACCAAACCATTCATATTGTTCAATGACTACCAAAGATAAGATTAAATTCAAAAGAAATGCTCTTAATCAAGCAAAAGTTGTAGCTAAAATTCAATTATCTTCCTCACTTGTTTCCAGATCCAATTGCCAGCAAGAACTCGCCTTCGCATACCACCTCTCCAGCAACATAAGCCTTCCCTTCCATCTTAACTAAACCAAAGGCTTTGTTAAGTTTGGTAAGGGTCATTCTCATGACCAGAGTGTCACCTGCTGTTACTGGCTTTCTAAACCTCACTTTGTCGATGCCAGCAAAGAAGAAATTGTCTTTGGAACCTCCAACTTCAGGCTGCAGCATCACAATACCTCCAACCTGAGCCAAGGCCTGCATCCAATATATACCACTTTAAATAATTATTAACTTTGTAACAGAACGGCATGTGAAAATAAACATAATGGGTTGTAATTGTTGCCAAATTTGCTACTGAGCTGACTTGACTTGAAAGTCAAGCTTATAAAGATAAACGTTTGAGTTTGCGTCGATCTTACCTCAGTTTGTTGTTTTGTGAGCTAGCTTGTTTTTAAGGAAAGTATAAATAATATGATTTTTGATATTTAAATACATTATTGTATAAATAAATAAACTAACAAACATGTTTCTCTCCGCTATCAATTTCCCATTATTTCTATAATCCCTTTGTTACAACGAGAAATTATTACGTGCGGAGTCCGGACGTAGCTTACGTCTGGATTTCAATCAAAATAGGTTACGTCGCATGTACACAGCCTGTGTACAACATTGTACAGCCTGTGTATAATACACACTGTGTGCAATGTGGCCTTTTTCCATTCGAATCCGGACGCCATCTGGATTCCGCACGTAATAATTTCTCTTATAACACCTTGATTTCATCATATTGGTGGTTTCTAAGAGGACTCTACTCTAGTATAGTTCAATTCAATGTCCTGCCCCAAAAAGGTTTTTGAATGGAACAGCTTTGGGTGCATTTAGGATTTTTTTTTTTTCACACTTTTATTTAATAGACAGTTATCATTTTTGGTTTGTCTAAACTTTTTTCCTATTTTTCAAAATTTTATGCAGTGAGAAGTAGCATTTCACAACAAGATTTACTAAAGCATGATAACTCTAACCAAATTATTATATGATTTTTTAAAAGAAAAAAACCTATAATGATGACAACAGTATTAAAAAAATTCTATTTTTCTCATAATAGTTATACATCTAATTTTACAAATAATTACAAATATCCCCAAAGGGCAACCTTGGTTGACCTATGTTCAATTAATTAAATAACTACAAGGAGCTAGACACTAATCGCTTCTTAGCATTAAATAACTACAAGGAGCTAGACACTAATCGCTTCTTAGCCTAAACAAACAATCAATCATATTTATGGTCTGGACGAATGGTTAAGGTGTGAAGTGGGTCAAGTTGCCTGATTTATAATGGAACCAATATTTAAACGTAAATGAAGTTGAAATAATTTCAATAGAGATTCTGACAAGCAATAGATGAGACATACAAATATTCCCCTATTACACAAAAAGAACTGCATTAGCTGCCTTGTAAAGACAATTATGTTCAGAGAAAATTTGAGTCAGTATGTATTAACCTAAATTTTATCAAGATGAGTTTTCAAATCATTGAATTAATTATCAGATATGTGCAATACATGATTAATCATATTCTTAATACATGATTAATCAATAAACTTTGTATTGCATTAAAATCCAAAGCAAATACAATGACTATAAATACATTCTAAACAAGTTTAGATCTGGAAATCCTAACCCAAAATTTTTCCTTCTTATCCATTACATCATGGGCAACCTGAGCTAAAATAGTCGAGACGAGACTACAATTGGAGCCAACAACGAAGCAATAGAAGGGGATTAACATTTTCCAACACTACAAAGCTTTCTTTATGCATCAGACTACCACAACAAAAGTAATTCTAACATCTATTGAGAAGTAGAGAAGAAAGGCGGTCATGAGTAACCAACAATAGCAAGATGAGGAAAGCATATTCATGCAAATATAAGAATATAGCAAAGATGCCACTGCAAAAGGAGACTCGTTTGCAGAAGCAATTTGGAGCCAAAGAGGGGGAAATGATCAAGAAAGCTCTAAACACAAAAAATCATTAAATATGAAAGCTAATATGCATGGGACACTAATACAATTTCACCACCTTTTTTATCTCCTTAATACATTAGGAGTGGCCAAAGGCTTAAATTCAAAACTTGAGTTCCAAAAAGAGGAGGGGTCAGGAGGAGCTCTAAAGTGGAAAATATGAAGATGAATAAAAGTTCTATCCACAGATTAGTTCTCCTTTTCTTAGCCAACCACCTCATGAAGGGATTAGCTAGAATTCAAGACTTATAGAAGGAGGGTTAAACTTCGAGACATCCTAGATTTAAGATTTAATTTTATTTTTTAATTTAAATTATTTTGTATGATTTCACCTGGGAATCAATGAAATCAAAGTTCCATGATCAATTAGCCTCCTCCCTCTATTTCTCTCTCATGGTTCTCTTATCACAACAGGCAGGCCACCCCTCTCTATGTAACACAGACTATATTCCCTTTTCTCTCATGTCTGAAAGCATCCTATGGAATGGAATTTGAGTTCATTTCAAAGCCAGAAAACAAGAAGAAGATAACAATTAATATAAATGAGAAGAGGAAGAAACTAACATATTTGCCAATGGAATGAAATAGTGGATTTTGTAATTCATAGCATAGGAAGGCGTAGCTCTATGCAATTTTTATAGAAAGGTGCATAAAGATAAAATAATCTATGCTATGCACACTATTTGTGTATTGTGCTCAATATTGTGCATAGTTTGCTATTTTTTTATTCAAAATTTTTATTTTTTTTCATACACAAACGATGCTAATGAGTGGTCAAAATAAAAATTGGATAATGAGTTCGTTGAAGAGGACAAGTTTTTTTTTTTTTTTTGCATCAAGGATATCTTATTTCTTATATTATTAAATTATTAATGAAGTGTTCACAATTTTTTTTATTTTTAAAATTGTGCATTGGGTGATGTACGATGTACTATGGCACTAGAAGGCCCTAAACTATGATAAGGCAACCAAAAAGAAAAAAAAAATAGAGAGGAAAAACTTAAACAAAGGAGGTAAGGTTGGTTGTCAACAAATACTATCTGTGATCGCTAAGTTTATCAATTACATTTTTTTAAGTACTATTGATTCATTGTCCCTCTTGAGTACTATAGTTAGGCCTTGGCTGACCCTCATTGAGGAACTATTTTGGCCTACCTAATTGAAATCACATGATATAAGGAACTATTTTCTCCTACTTTGCAAGTATCCAATACAACAACAACAACAACATCAAGCCTTTATCACATTACGTGGGGTCGGCTACATAAATCCTTTTTCTTCATTGTGTCATGTTAAAAGTCAAATTCTCATTTAAATCTAATAAAGAAAGATCATTTCTAATATTTTCCAACCAAGTCCTTTTAGGTCTATCTCTACCTTTCTTAACATAAGTCAAATCTAAGACCTCTACTTTCCTAACAGGGTCATCGGGAGGCCGCCGTTTTATGTGACCAAACCATCTAAGACGACTCTCTCTAATCTTATCTTCCACTGGAGCTACTCCAACCTTTTCACGAATATGCTCATTTCGTATCCTATCTCTAAGGGTAAAGCCACTCATCCACCTGAGCATCCTCATCTCTGCAACACTTAACTTAGAATTATGCTTCTCTTTTAATGGCCAACATTTGGCACCATAAAGCATTGCCGGTCTCACCACCATCTTATAGAATTTTCCCTTAAGTTTGAGTGGTACTTTTCTATCACACAATAAGCCTAAAGCATTCCTCCACTTCAACCATCCAACTTGGATTCTGCTAATAATATCCCCATCTATTTCACCATCACTCTGAACAATAGATCTAAGATATCTAAAACGTGTACTCTTATTAATGACTTGATCAGCCAAAGTCACAATCCCCATCTATTTGCAAGTATCCAATATCTACATAAAATCATTTGCACTTCAATAATTTCATCTAGGCATTCGAAGAATCAAGGCTATCATAACATGAAAACTGCACCATTCATCTATGATTTGGAGGTTACTCAACAAATAATCCCTTTAATTTTGGATCATTTTTGCTCCTAAAGTGTAGATATTGCTTAGTGTAAGGAAAAAATTATGGCCAAAACAAGAGCAATAATATAAAAGCCAATTGAAGACATTAAGTCCATAAGTGCACAAGGATAATTTTCCTTAGGAAATCAATGAAGGATTGAAACTTAAAAATAAGTTAAGATGCATAAAAAAACATGGTGCTCAACCTCATAGAACAAATAACTTTCCAGAGGACACAGAGACCCCAAGATTTGAATGTCGCACGCTACTCATGGACCATAAAATAGCAATACTTCTTAAAGAGAGGGACAATGATTTTTGAGAGAGATGATTGGAAGATGAGAAAGAAGAGAAAATTATAACTAGCATAAACTTGCATTCAAACTAGATAATAGGTTCGAAATCCCCTCATATGGCAGTACAACTAATGCAGAGTAGGTGGATAAAATGGTGAAATAATTGGAGATATATTTTCAATATTAAGTATAACCATGCACAAGTGTGGTAGAATGTAGAGGCTCAGAACTATGATCTATCAAGAATGGCATATTGTAGGTTCAAAGGACTTTTTAATGTCAATTATATCTAATCGAACATGAAGATGATGTAGATCTAACAAAATACATCCAGAAATGAAAAAATAATATTTGTAAGTACGCACCACAAAGTTCAACAGACGAGCAGTTTCCCTACAAGAATGATCAATTTTCTTCAAATAAGTAGCAAAATTACATAAAAGATATAATCGAGAATGAAGTTATTTCCTATGGGGAGCATCTGAAATAGAAAATCTACCCATATCAATTGAGAGTTATTGGATCACCAACAACAACAACAACAAAAAAGATGGAAGCTCCGTCAAAATTGCCATGTATAATAGAAGAAGCCAAAAGCTTTTAATGAATGCACTATAAAATTAGATGTGATGCAAGCAGAGATTGCTAGAGACTTCATCGTAAAAAAAGGCCCAACAAACAGGTTGTCATAACGAAGAAGACACTCACCACAATTAGATGTGCTATCAAAGTTAATTGATTCAAAGAAAATAGAAATATCAATGCCAGATGAAACAAGTAAAAAAAGAGATGAGCACTTCAAGCTAATCAATAAGGTAAAATCTGACATTGTCGGTGCAATTACAGGATCAAGAACTAAAAAAAAAATTTGTATATGAAGTTTTGGTTAAAAATTTAGAAGTCAACCTAGTATCTTCCAATAAGTAAAAAATTAACGAAGCCAAGAGAAGTTAACAATAACATTAGAAGATGAAAATATTCATGCACGTCTAAGAAGATGGTATGAGAGTCGCCTCCAAAGGAGATTCAATTATAGAAGCAATTTGAAGCCAACTAGAGGAGTCATGGTCTAACAACCTCTAGACATAAACCTAACACCTTTGCATGCAAACTAGGATGCATGAAATCAATAAAACAACTCAACGTTTTCAATCTCCTTGATACATCACTAAGGGGGTGGCCAAGATAAATTTGGGAAACATGAATTTCAAAAAGTGGAAAGGGTAAATAAGAGTTTTAAATATGAAGATTAAGAGTTTTATCCAAAAATGAATTCTCATCCTTTTCTTAAGGAGCCCAATTAGGATTAACCCTTGTATTAAGGATGATTATCATCCAATTTATCCTAAATTTAGGAGTTAATTTTGCTTTTAAGTTTAAATTATTTTGTCATGCTTTTATTTATAATTATTTTCATGTATAAGATAACTATTTCAAAAACAAAAAAAGTTGCATGAATAATTAGGCTCACCAAAATCTCTCTCTTTATTAAGGTCATCCATCTCTTCTCTCATTAATCCAGCCAACTCTCTCTCTCTCTCTCTACAACAACAACAACAACAACAACATCAAGCCTTTATCCCACTACGTGGGGTCGGCTACATGAATCCTTTTTCTCCATTGTGTCCTGATAAAAGTTAAATTCTCATTTAAATCTAATAAAGAAAGATCATTTCTAATATTTTCTAACCAAGTCTTTTTAGGTCTACCTCTACCTTTCTTAACATAAGTCAAATCTAAGACATCTACTTTCCTAACCGGGTCATCAGGAGGCCGCCGTTTTATGTGACCAAACCATTTAAGGCGACTCTCTCTAATCTTATCTTCCACAGGAGCTACTCCAACCTTTTCACGAATATGCTCATTTCGTATCTTATCTCTAAGGGTAAAGCCACTCATCCACCTGAGCATCCTCATCTCTGCAACACTTAACTTAGAATTATGCTTCTCTTTTAATGGCCAACATTCGGCACCATAAAGCATTGCAGGTCTCACCACCATCTTATAGAATTTTCCGTTAAGTTTGAGGGGTACTTTTCTATCACACAATAAGCCCAAAGCATTCCTCCACTTCAACCATCCAACTTGGATTCTGCTGATAATATCCCCATCTATTTCACCATCACTCTGAACAATAGATCCAAGATATCTAAAACGTGTACTCTTATTAATGACTTGATCGCCCAAAGTCACAATCCCCTCACTATTACACTCCATATATTCCGTTTTAGATCTACTCAAGCGAAAACCTTTAGACTCTAAGGTTGACCTCCACAATTCTAGTTTACCTTCAACTCCCTCTCTAGTCTTATCAACAAGAAGAATATCATCAGCAAAAAGCATACACCAAGGTACATCCTCTTGCAAATGTCTAGTGAGAACATCCATGACTAAAGCATAAAGATATGGGCTTAAGGCTGATCCTTGATGTAATCCAACCAAAATAGGGAAATACTTGGTCAAACCACCTTGTGTTTGAACACAAGTAATAGCTCCTGCATACATATCTTTAATGATTTGAATATAAGCGTTATTAACTCCTTTCTTTTCAAGAACTCTCCATAGCACTTCTTTTGGAACTTTATCATATGCTTTTTCTAAATCAATAAATATCATATGTAAATCCTCATTATTCTCTCTATATTTCTCCATCAAACCTCTTAATAAATGTATGGCTTCCATAGTAGACCTACCCGGCATGAATCCAAATTGATTTTGAGAAACATTAGTATCACTCCACAGCCTATGCTCCATAACTCATTCCCATAGTTTTAAAGTATGATACATTAACTTAATTCCTCTATAATCCGCACAATCTTGTGCATCACCTTTATTCTTAAAAATAGGGATTAACACACTCATTCTCCACTTATGTGGCATCATTTTAGTCTTCAAAATAGTATTAAAAAGTTTAGTAAGCCAAGAAATTCCTTCATCTTCTAAGCATTTCCACACCTATATTGGAATATCATCAGGTCCTACAGCTTTTCCACCCTTCATTTTCTTTAAAGCCTCTCTAACTTCTGTTTTACTAATACACTGATAAAAACAGAAATCTTTATTTTCATTTAAAGATTTCTGTTTTTATCGGCGTATTAGTAAAACAGAAGTTAGAGAGGCTTTAAAGAAAATGAAGGGTGGAAAAGCTGTTGGACCTAATGATATTCCAATAGAGGTGTGGAAATGCTTAGGAGATGAAGGAATTTCTCTCTCTCTCTCTCTGGCATTTTTTCTGTCTCCTACTTGACAGAATCCTAAGGAAGAGAACTGAAGCTCGTTGCAAAGAAAGGAAACAATAAGTAAAAAAGAACTAGAAGAAAGGTGAAAAGAATAGGAGAATAAAGGAATTAAGGCAACAAGAAGAAAAATAAGAAGAATAAAGTCAAGGAGCCATCAAAACATAATAAGATTTCTTCATAGTCTAGGACTACTTTCTAACTTTGCTACTTTCATCAACCATATTTTTTCTAAATGGTCTTCCCTTTGAACCACTCTTGAATAAACACGTGATTCATTCAATTAAGCACTTGTATATTTTGACCTACTTAATTGGAATGGTTCATTATCTACATAAAATCCTTCGTACTACAATCCTAGTTATTTGTTAAATCTAGTTATTTCGTATTAATTAATAATTATTTGGCATGATAATTATTAAATCTAGTTAAATTTTGATACATCACTTGGTTTTTTACTTCAGGATTTAAGTTTTGTGAGACGGAAAAATACTTAAATTCATTAGATCATGTGAATGATAGATTTAACAAATTTTAGATTTAGCCCATAGCAGCCGAGATGAGAGTCATCAAAACAATAGGATTTAAAATCCTCATTGCTGGGATTTAAGCTAAATCTTCTCTACAATAGTAAACCAAATGGCCAGTAAGAGAGGGGATCAAAGTCTCACCTCAACCATGAGCACACCGGGCATTATTGGACGCTCCGGAAAGTGGCCAGGGAAAAAATTGTCATTTATAGTCACATTCTTAATGGCAACAGCTGTAACTCCTGGTTGATACTCAATCACTCTATCCACCAGGAGGAAAGGGAAACTATTGGCTCAAAAGGAAGAAAAAGCAAAAAAGATATCTACAATTAGTTCGTCATGAAACAAAAATAAAAATTAACAAAAAAAATCAAAATGGACTCACCGATGCGGCAAAATTTCTCGGATCTTATTGATGTCCATGACGGTCGGGAAAGCGGGGATTCCTTCAGGTTGTCAATTTGGAGATTGCATTGCAATCAGTTACAAGAATGAAGCATAGATTCAAAATAGACAAATGAGACCACGAAGGTACAAACAGATCAAATTAGAGATTACTCTTCTCGATAGCGATTTGTTCTTCCACCTTCAGGGCTCCGTCTGCAGAACAGCGAATAGCGAAACTCGTCCTCCTACGCAAACCGATAACAGAGGGAGAGGTGGCGTTTGGCATGAATAAGCTTAAAGGCATGTTTTTTGACCGGCGAGAAAGTGAAGAGAGAGGAAGGAAATGCGGGATCTTCGACCGTTGAGTCGGCACGGGAGAGAGAAGGAATCCAGCCATAGCTGAAGCTTCCATCACGATCCTGACCCCCCCTCGATATCGGCTCGGTGTTCAAAAGGCTTCGCTCACAGCGCAAGGGAACAATAGAGCACCCCGGCGACTGAATAACCTATGTTCCTTTTGCAAGATCCGGGCCGGGATTATATAAGAAATGGCATAACAATCCCTCTTTGGCTCTTTCCAAGGTAAAGCTTTGTTGCTTGAGGGCAATTTTGACTTAAATTCCTAGTTATTTATAAGCTAAATTAGCTCACACAATCTTATTTGGGCTTAAAATTTATGTTTTATATTTTGGTTCTTATTATAATAGTGTAAGTTAAAAGTCTAGTTATTTTGAGTTTTAAATATGATCCAAAATATTTATTTGATTTTGGTGGATTGTGCTAGTGTGTCGTCCTTCTAAGCTCAAAATAATATGATTAACTCGTGTTCAAATTTTAGAGTGTCTTATTGAATTTATACTTGTTTGAATTATATGAAATATGACTCAGAAAGACCTAAATTGACTCAAATAAACCTAAATTGGTAAAGCCAAGTATATCAAGTTGATAAGGTTTCGCTCAGACGACTCCTCCCTTGTGTTAATATTGCTGAGGCAAGAGGTTTCAAGTAGGGATAGTGGTTGATATCATTGTTTCTCCTCTCACAACTTAAGGTGGGTTAGGGACAGTGTAACGCCCCGGAATCAAATTTGAAAGAATTATCTATTTATCATTTTAAGAATAGATCAGAGCTTCTATAAATCATCAATATAAATAATAACAAGTGAAATCAACTAAAATCATATGCATCAAGATATTTACTATTTATTCACTTAAAATGTCATTTACACTAGCCAGAAGATCATTCTACAAAAGAATAAAAGAAAATACATAACCAAAATTTTAAAAAAAAAATTGAGAATTTCTGACAATTTCACTCCAACTTGTCCTGATACCTTCTGTGACCTGAAATCATTAAAACTTTACATAATGAGCTCAAAAGCTCAGCAGAAATCTAAAACTCACTAAAGCTTTCAATACAAAGACTAAAGAATCAATATGATATACTTAGTCTAATATAATCAATAGTAGTTAATGTAGTTAATGATCAAATATTATCAATAAAACTCAAAATAATCAATAATAAAAACAGAAAATCATTACAATGAATCTAAAAATCAATAATTGATATAGATTCAATAAATTGATTAAACAATGGTGTAAAAATCATTTATAAATCACTAAATGAATATATCTTATCTATTCATATGTATCATCTGTTTATTTATTATCAATGCATCCAATACTGTCAATGATATTATTATATCTATTAATGTCATCAATGCTATCAATATATATATATATATATATATATATATATATATATATATATATATATATATATATATATATATATATATATCAATGTATGATTTGGCAAGGTAGGACATCTAACTTTAATGTGGTATTTTCAACATCTTTTATCCCAACTGATTTATAGTTGATCATCAGTCATATCAATTATAACTTATCCAATTAATTAATTATCATATTTAATTAATCAATTATCATTACAGGTGTCTTCATTAAATCAATAAAGAGTTGTCACTCTCTGCCTATCAGTGTAATTGGTCATTTGTTACATGCTACAACCAGGATAACACGAAAAACTATTTAAAAAAAAAAAAAGCTCGTCGACCCACTCTCTTGCATAGGGTATTATGCAACCTTTTTGGCTTATGCAATTGCCACAATCAAAATATAGTATGAAATAATCAATTCTATACAAAAAAATCTATAAAATAATTAATTTTATTGAAAACTAAAATGAGATTTAAGTTACTTGCAACAAATAGAAAAAATATCTAAATAAAATTTACAGATGAAAATCCCCGAACAACCTTCTCTCTCTTCCCTCTCTCTTCTTCGACAAAACATGAAGCTGAAATTCAGATTTTTAATTTAAAAAAAAAATCAATTCAAAATTAGGATTATTACAGACAGCTTAATCAAATATATGCAAACATCATACGAATAGGCTATGTTTTACTAACATAAACTCATTGTTATATAATTCACTAACAATACTTCATAAAGTTAATTTTCTTCTTTAATTCCTATTTTGTCAATCATTTTTTTAATGCTCAATGTGAAAGTTTTAGGCATATTGCCTAAATTTATATTGGGTGGATAAATTGATATTGTAATATAAATTACATGTGATGATGTGGATTTATATATGATTGAATGTAGATTACACATGTCATGATCGCTCTATCATTTTAGTTATTGAAATTTTTTTTTATAAACGTTGAGTGGGATGTCATAATAGCTCATAAACAAGATATGTCACATCAAGTTGATAATATAAATGTAAGGGCTACTCAAATCAAATCCCAAATAACCAAAATTATCTACATTTAGCTTAACTCGGACATGTTATTGCCCCTCTCATGTATGCTCATGTAAGAGGGCTTATTTTGATGGTTGAGGAAAGGTGTGATCCTATTATCACACATTAAGATACAAGAGAGTTAGACATATACCAAGGAGAATTTCTGAAGCCTTCGATCTCATAAGTGTGCTCATTTTTGTGCAATTCATTCTAAAAGATTTAGACTTCTTTAAGTTTTTAACCCCTTTACACTCCATCATCTCTCATGCAATTATCTAAAAATTCTTCTCTTTTAGATGATAGGTTGTAGAAGAATCAAAGTGTGGATGCTTAATTATATATGAGAGAGTGTCTAGGAGTTTGACAGGGTGAAAATGATATGTTTAACTAAGTTGAGAAGAAGAAGATCAAAGGTACACATAAGAGAATGAGATAATTTTGTGTGTGTGTGTGTGTGTGTGTGTGTGAGAGAGAGAGAGAGAGAGAGAGAGAGAGAGAGAGAGAGAGAGAGAGAGAGAAGATGATAAGGGAAATGTTATGCATAAAGGATTGTCTCATTATAAGAAGTAATACAATCCTTGATTTTTATTTTTATTTTTTTGGTATAAGGGCTCAAATTTTTATGTACTTTATCATGTCTATGTATTTATATGTATATCTATTTATGAGTTTATGTGTATATATATTTGTAATCTTATGGCTAACATAACAGTAATGACTTTTCGCAAGACGGTCTCCTTTACAGGGGGAGACTCTTTTCTTAGGTGATTTTTTAGAGCCATTATCATTTCTATTAATGTATGTTTCATGAAAATAGGAGGGTATATCTTATATAGAGGATATTTAAGATGACATGCCTCATCTTAGTCTTTTGAATGTGTTATTTTCTTACCTGATCTATTATTCCATCTCAAGATCTCAAATAACCTATTATTGAGGATAATTATATCTTCATCATTAGTATCCTCCTATGTATGGAGGGTGTGTATCCTTTGGATGTTTGAGGATTAGATAAATTTTGAATGATCTTGAGAGTGTTTTATATGTCCTTCAAATTAAAATTTTTTTCTTTACACGATTAAGTAACGGTTTTGTTATAAAGGCCAGTAGGCTCAGTACCAAGCATTGAAGAATATAGATTTCTTGAATCTCAACTCGATAAGTCAATAAAGGAAGATCGTTTGAATGAATATTTTGTTAATCATCACACTTATAAGAAACTTGCAAAGGAAAACTTGCTCCATGACACGTGTTCAAAACATTTAGCATAACTCATGCTAAAATTGATGGAGTTATTGTCACATCCCGACATGATATGACCCAAAATTATATAGGTCATATCATGTTTGATTGTGGCAAGACTAATCCCAAGATTTGATTTGAGAAGTACTGAAATAAAACTTCTAATTATATACTATATAAAGCAATTGCTGAATGCAATATAAAACAGAAGACTATTAAATCTCAAAATGATTTTCTTATTATTATCTCTATTGTCAATCACTATTGTAGATATATTTCAGATTGTATCTATAAATATAGATACAATCTGAAATATATCTACAATAGTGATTGACAATAGAGATAATAATAAAATAAAAGTCAAACTTGCAAAAATCAAAACTAGCAAAAATATACCTAAAGCACAAATCAGAGTCTGCTATATAAAACTATTCAGCTTACTCCTTACCCTTACCCTTACCTGAAAATAGAAACACAAATAAGAATGAGCTAACATGGCTTAATATGCTATCACAGCCTAAAATAGAAATTGATAACTAAAACCAAAAGAACTGAAATTATTGTGTTGTAAAAGACAGTACAGAAAACTGAGATTGTAACTAAAGCAAAAGCTGAAACTGAAACCAAATAAATTATAAATAGATATTTATTTGATCATATCAACGATTCTTAGTATATATATATTCGTTAACATAATCCTACCTTGGTACCCACAGGCTGTAGCATAACATAATCCCATTTCGGTCACCCACTAACATGGCATAACAGGATCCCACTTTGGTCGCCCGTTGGCGTCGACATGACAAAATTCTATCTCGATCGCCCACTGGCGTCGACATAACATCACATCATATCACACTTTTTCATATTTTTGATGTGTTTCATTAATTAAAATATAATTAGATTAAATTCATAAATTATCAAAATGCCTCAATGGTAGGCAACAGAAATACTTCTGAACAAAAATTCATTGTTTTAAAATATAACCAAATTATTAGAGATTGTGTAAAACACCATTATAAAGCTTTAATAGAACTAAAACACTATTTTTAAATATTAAATAAAGTTCTAAATAGGAAAAAATTATTATTTTTTGAAAATCACCTGGCAAAAAATTTTTAGAATATACACAAATTATTTATAATCTCAATCTCCATAACATATAAAAAGTTAAGCAGATAAAATTTTACTAAAATAAAGTTATCCTCATTTTTCGGTAACGAAAATACAAATTTGATCAGAAAAATCTCAAAAATATCAAATTATTGAAAATTAAAATTGACAAAATGTAACCTGTCTCGAGACGAATAAAATTTTCAACTAGGCCGATGTAGGAAAACAGCTCCATGACTGCCAAACCCTAACTTTCTTTTTCTATCTCCTCTCTTTTCTTCTCTTTTCCCCCATACCCTTCTTTGTTGCACGAAAATGAAAGGGAAATGGGATTAAAGTCATTTAATAAATTTTGTTCTAGTTTTAGATATCTATTTTTTTAATAAAATAATAATATTTGTATAACCAATTTTTAGTATAAAATTCATAGGAATTCTTTTAAGGATTCAAAAAAAATTATAGAAAAATTTGCATAAAGTACCTAATTTTATTTAGAAAATTCTTGTGAAATTGGTTTGTCATTTGGATTTATAATGATTCTAGAAATACTTTTTGACTGTTACAGATTAAAAAAAAATATGTTTTGTAAATTTTTGAGTTATAACAACTGTGGACAAAGCGACATAAGTAAAGAGTCTCAATAGACTAACCAAATATGGAATTCAATCTTCTCTTATTTGTTTCCTTTGTCAGTTACTTTCTTGAATAATTATTTATTTTGATGCATAAAAATCTATAATGATATAATCAATTTATTGCATAAACATTTATAAGGATATAAGCATTATGTCCACGTTAATAAATAACCTTGATGTTATACAAATATTTATTACTTAAGTGTATTATCCCTTAACCTGATTGAATGATAGGATCGAGTTTGAAGAATTTTAAATCAATTAGGGGATCAATGATCATGCTTTTTTGGCAAAAATAATTTTTTTTATAAGACACCATTAACTTGAAAGCCATTTGGGGGAGTAACCAAGCTCATGAAATTTATCAAGTCAATAAAAATGTGAATGACCAAAACTAGTGAAGGAGATTTTTTTTTAGGCCGGATGATTCACAAAAGATGGAGAATGAATAGCCTTGACCTAGAGTAAATGATAAAAAGGTTGAATGTTTAGGTTGGATTACTTCCGAGTGAAAGTTGACCATCTAGAGGATTGAGAGGAGATGAAAGAGAGAAAAGGAAGTATGCATGATTCATGTGGTTCATTCAATAATTTATGTCAATTATAAGGGGAGGGGGAGAAGGTTCCACTAATATACGAAGGAGATTACATTAGATATTATCTCAATTTCCAAGCTCCTGCTCTCATAAGTTTTAGTTTGATGGAGTTTATGGGCTTAGGTTTTAATTCTGTATCATCCCATATGAAGTCTTAAAGATGCAGTATTTATAGTTATCTGAGTAGTTTGAGGCGATTCTGAGGTGGATAACAATGTGGGATCCATGAATTTCTAGTTTTTGGCAATACCAAACATAGCGGTTCATTTCATATGGCAAGCTAGGGAGCAATCATGCATTGGATGAAGAGCATCGAAAGATCAATGAATGGTAGATGATAATGATTCTTAAGAATAATGATAATATATGGCAAATGAGCATTATGATGCTCTAGGGAATCCTTAGTATATGGATGTTACTCTGGACATGAGATGTCCACATGGCATATATATGAGTGGCTAGAGCATGGAATGATGATTATAGCAATATAAGTGCCAAATGAAGGATTTTTTAGAATCTTGTAAATAAATTTAGGTATAATGATTGAATAAATGAGGTGGCTAATCTAAGGTCTCATCTTATTGAAATATATTATTTGATCAACCGGTATAAGCCAAATGGGCAGACCTAGGTGACTTTTTTGGACCAACTAGAAGGCTTTCTCTTATCTGATCAACAAGGAGAGAAGGACAGTATTCGATACGAAGTGATTTATGAATTGAAGCTGTATTGATTTTTAAGGGTCTTTATTCTGAATTTGACTAGCTAAGATGCCTAAGTCAACCAAACTATATTTCAAATCTTTGGACATTATGATAGCTTATATGATTTCATTAATAAGGAAAAGGTTTTTTTTTGCCTTTTCAAACATTATAAATTTTTATAGTCAAGAACCAAGACACCGACAGTTAAAACTGTTGAAATCCGTACACGTGTTTCTTCTTTCTATCATCCGCCAATCTCAGCCGTCTAAAAATAACACAACGGTCCGCACCGCCAGCTGGTTCTGTAATTTTCCAGGAGCCCGCTTTTTTCTCGCCAAAAAAGTTGGTAAGAGGAAGGGTGGGGAATCGAGCAGACGCATATTTTTCTCGATCGCCAGAGGTAATATAGAAGATCTCCAAGCCTTTCTTCTCCAATCCTGATCTACGTTTTCTGCCTGCTGCCTTCTCTATTTCTTTCTACTGCAATCTTTTGCGGGGGACGGGGATTTGGTGTTAGGTTTACGGTGACATGTCGCAGAGGAAACGGCTGACGGGGACGGTGAAGTGGTTCAGTGGGCAGAGGAGATACGGTTTCGTGGCCCCTGATATAGGCGGAGAGGATCTCTTCGTCCATTACAACTCCATCCGCTCCGAAGGGTCTCGGATGCTTACCCAAGGCGACGTCGTGGAGTTCTCCGTTGAGAAAGGGGAGAACGGACGGATGAAGGCTGTTAACGTTACTGGTCCCGCAGGAACAGAGATTCCTGTGGGGGAAAGTAGTGGGGGAGGGGGCTTCTCAGGATGGAGTAAAGGGGGTGGAGATGGCCGCGAAGAATTTGGGAGAGGCGGAGGAAGGAGTTGGGGTAGAAACGGGCGTGCTGTTGGTGGCCCGTGTTATAATTGTGGGCAAAATGGACACTTTGCGAGGGATTGCCCTCGAAGCTATCAAGGAGGGGCAGGAGGAGGTGGCGCTTGCTTTAACTGTGGGCAATCAGGGCATCTGGCGAGGGATTGCAAGCAAACTAGTGGCTCCAACAGCCGAGGATTTGGAGGCTCGTGCTATAATTGTGGACAAAGTGGGCATTTGGCTAGGGATTGTAAACAGGAAAGAGCCAACTTTGTAAACTTTAGTATCGGCGGATACTCTGGTGGTGGAAGGGGGTGCTATAACTGTGGAGAGCCTGGGCATCTTGCGAGAGATTGTCCTAACAATGATGATAATTAACTTATGTCCGCTTGTTTTCTTCTACCTCTACACTTGCACTTTTTCTTTTATTGCAGTCTAATCTTCTTCTTGTAACTTGTTACAGTAAGTAATGGTTTTTCTTATTTTGTCATACATAATTTCTGAGTTGATGACCACAACGTGTGGAATTAATGAAGATATGTGCTATGTAATGCGGTACATGTCTGAATATTTCATTGTCTTGTGATATTGTATGGTTTCGACCTTTTGTTCATTACAGTTTAGCATCTTTTTAGATTGTTCCTAGGATTGGTAAGATTTGACTCAATTTTTTATGAAATAAAATTGGATGATGATATCCTTATCGAATTTGGAGTTAGGATATCTTTGAATTTATTTTGAGATGAATTTAATGTAAATTTGATTAATTATTTATGTATTACAATCATCTTAAAATAAATTTCAACAATTTTGTGGACCCATTCACAGCTCTCCTTCGTCTGTTGGTTGGTGCTTTGGCTACCAACTGATAGGTTTTGGATTCGGATCTTGGGTATGTGATGTGTGTATGAGTTTGTCTTAATTGGCCTAAATGTCCCAAAAGAAAACTTTGTGGACCCATCCTGACCAAAATTTTTCTATTTTTGACCTGAGATTCTTCAGCTTGTATGATGTTGTGTCTGAATGTGAATCATATCTTACTGATCTGGAAATAATTCCAGTTTGTGATCTTTAATTGCTGTTGTCCTATAATGTAAATATTGGCGCATTACCAGGTTGGTTATAAGAAGAAAATCTTTGAGGTTTTCAATCTCAGAGATTATATGTTGCATTTGTCAGCTTGCTAAGATAGGGAACAATACATCGTAGGAATATTTGATTTACATGATATTGTTGGAAGGCATTACTGCATGTGACGCATTTCTATTGTCCTCGTAGGATATCCATTCCTTCTATGTTAAAAAAATTGTCTTGTTTGCAATCTTTGAATGCAACTATTGTGGATGATACAGTACTGATATATGAATTTCTTACGAGGATCTTATGTTCAGAAGCGAGGTTTTTATTTTTTTTGATATATGAAGCTCTTCATGGATTAATACGTTTGATTCCAGCAAAATTAATTGTCTGAGAAACTTGCATGGCATAATTGAGCTAGAAGATCTTTTGTTGCGTCTTATTCAAAGATTCTGAGTTGCTGCATGTTTCTTTCTTATGATTCATAATATGCGCAATCAATGGTGGTTAGGAAGAGGTTTGGGTGTCTCTCCTCCCTCTAGATTTGAGAAAAATCCTATGTATTATATGGAGTCTTAAGATATGAAAGCTTTGCCTCTCCGAAGTTTGAGGTTAAGGAAGGGGATTGAAACAAAATTTTCGCTTTGGTGTATTTGGTCATCATAAGAGCTGAAAAACATCAAACTGGAACCTGAATGGTGTAAAGTTTTGAACTGTTAAACTCCTCCTGCGTCAAGGTACATTTTGGGTTTGGTTTATTGTATGTTCTACAGTTTTAATCACCCATTGCTCGTTTAAAAAGCTGAAATTTCATACCACTTTACTGGCTGTAATTATCCAGATGATATAGTGGTTGAGGTTAAAAAAAAAATTTAAGATCATTTAATTTAATAGATTTCAAATGATTTATGTACTCCACATGTCACTCAATTAAAGGACCTTAATCATGCCAAAAGAATTTTCATTAAAAAAAAAAAGCTCTCTCAGGAGAAAAACCAAAAAAGGTTCCTTTAACAAACTTCTTTTAAAGCTTTAATACATTTTTTTCATCCAAAAGGCCAAATGATATAATATTAGATGTTATTTATGTTATTAAATAAGTTATTATAACTGATGTCATCATAATGAGGCACGAATCTCGAGGCATAATTGAATTTGAAATTTTCAAAATTAAATTTGGGATCATTCGAACTTCAATCTTAGCAAACTTATAGTCCAACTAAACGTCTCGACAAGACGAACCCAAAGACACTAAAATCAATCTAAGTTGAGCCTAAATGGGCTCAAATCAATTACTTAAAGCATATTTAAAAGTTTCAGATCATTAATTAGGTGACCAAATGATTTTCAAATTAGACATGCTTATAATTGAATTGAGCGGCTCAACGAGACGAATCCAACAAGCCCAAGATCACTCAACTCTGATATCATTAAGCCACTTAAATGTTGAATAAATGTTTTATGATCAAGGGAAAAATATGGGTCGTATGATGAAGCATTTTGTATTCTAGTTCAAATTACCAAAATGTCAATCCAAAAAGCCTATTTATAGAGCTCATTCTCTACATGAGAGAGACAAAGAATAGATAGAACTAGAGAGATCTCTCTTGCATTTTTCAGCCATCGCCGCCGACCACAACCATTAGTTATTGTTGCCAACAATCACTATTGCCACTGATGATCGGCATCAGAAATCACCACCATCTCCACAATACTAATAAGATTTAACCCTGCTATTGATTACTCTTAAGGGCCAAGCTTGCACTTGTGATGTAAGCAAAAATTAGGCAAAAACCTAATTTTTGCATACAAATAAAAATACTCTTACATACCACCTTAAACACCATAAAAATAAAGAAATTCCTAACAAATACATAAAACATGACATGTAACATAAAACTTCACTTTAATATTATAAAAGACTAACTCTTACAAACTTTTATGACAATTAAAACAAACATCATACATCTCACACTTAAAAGAACTTCATTCTAAACTTGCTTTGGAGAAGAAGGATACAGGTGGGGTGGACACTTGCGTAGAGAAGAAGGGGTTAGAAGCCGAGAAGAAGGGAGGAGAAGCTCGCAAGCTTTCCTAGAGGGGAAGGAGAAGAGTTGGACAAAGCTCGCAAGCTTTTCCAAGACAAGAAACCCGCAGGTTTTTGGCTTCCAAAAATCACATTATCTCTCTCTCTTTTTTTCCTTACAAAACACCCCAAATATATAGCCAAGAGAGAGGAAACCCAACAGCCAAAGTACCTCCAAATAGACCAATGAAAAGAGGGGAAAAGGAATGCCAAAAGTCTCCAACAGCAGCCCCAACATTTTGGTACAGGAAACCAAGAGACAACATCACAAGAAACAAGCAAAACATTCCCCCCAAGCAGCCACAGCTAAGCAGCCAGCAGGACCCGAAAAGTCACACAGAAACCAGGGAAAAACTCATGGGAAAACCAGCCAAATGAGGGACCCGAGGAGGCAACAAGGGGAAACCAACCAGCAGCCATGGGAAGAGCAAAATGCCACCAAAACCGAGAGGGAAGGGAGAAACCGAAGAGACACACAAGTTCCACTCCCCTAAACCTTTTGGAAATAAATACACACCTTTATGCATTAATGATCCTCCAACAATAATGAGCTACAACCCCAAGTAGGTCAACTTAAGCAAGCTCCAACCCAAACAGCCCAAGCCAAACCGAAAACAGCAGCAGTCCAAAGGAAGAGTTTTTTATGTTGTGGAGACCCCCCCTTTGCCTACATCAGACTCCCCTACTTGAAAAACTCATCTCCCGATGAGTTGTTTTTGAAATCAAACCATGCTTCCGCTGCGCTACTCTGATGATCTTGTTTTAATTTGTGCATTTTTTCTTCGTATGCCAAATCCTCTGCTTTGATCAATGCCTCGAATTTTCTTTTGATCTCTTCTTGCTCTTGAACAAATTGGTTATGGAGTTGTCTCTTCTTCTTTTCAAAATTTTCTCTGCTCAGGATCATCCTTTCTTGAAGTTTGTATATTTCATTTTGAAGTGGATCGGTTGAATCTCCTTGAGGCTCTTGTAAATTTTGACATGAGGTTGCCGAGGTTTGATTACATGGACTATGACTCATGACTCAAAAACAAAAGACAACAAGACTCAAAAGACTTACCCGACAACTTGAGAAGACAACTTGTAAAAAAAAAAAAAACCTAGGACACTTTAAACTTGCTTTGATACCAATTTGATGCAAGCAAAAATTTGGAGAAGGGCCCAAATTTTTGCATACAAATATTTCAACTCTTACATATTTTTGAACACATAAAAAGATAAGAAAATACTAGAAATTAAACAAAAATTCACCTTTATAATAAAAGACACGACACTTACAAACTTGACACAATACTAGAAATTAAACACCTAAAGTTGCATTCCATCCATAGAGAAGAAGGATACAGGTGGGGTGGACACTTGCGTAGAGAAGAAGGGGTTAGAAGCCGAGAAGAAGGGAGGAGAAGCTCGCAAGCTTTCCTAGAGGGGAAGGAGAAGAGTTGGACAAAGCTCGCAAGCTTTTCCAAGACAAGAAACCCGCGGGTTTTTGGCTTCCAAAAATCACATTATCTCACTTTTTTTTTTTTTAACAAAACTTCACCTTTATAATAAAAGACACGACACTTACAAACTTTGACAATATAAAATTGATGTAAGCAAAAATTAGGCAAAAACCTAATTTTTGCATACAAATAAAAATACTCTTACATACCACCTTAAACACCATAAAAATAAAGAAATTCCTAACAAATACATAAAACATGACATGTAATATAAAACTTCACTTTAATATTATAAAAGACTAACTCTTACAAACTTTTATGACAATTAAAACAAACATCATACATCTCATACTTAAAAGAACTTCATTCTAAACTTGCTTTGGAGAAGAAGGATACAGGTGGGGTGGACACTTGCGTAGAGAAGAAGGGGTTAGAAGCCGAGAAGAAGGGAGGAGAAGCTCGCAAGCTTTCCTAGAGGGGAAGGAGAAGAGTTGGACAAAGCTCGCAAGCTTTTCCAAGACAAGAAACCCGCAGGTTTTTGGCTTCCAAAAATCACATTATCTCTCTGTTGACCTCATTTTTATATGAGGTCATTAGAGCCTAATCCGGACTTCGAATCAATCCTGAACCTAAGTCAATCCAAACCTTGATTCAGTTCAGACCTCAATCAAAACCCAGACTTCAGCCAAGTCCAGGATTCAAACTCTAGTTCAAATCTTGATCCTGCCTTTGATCTAGTTCAAATCATTTCCAAACACTTATGATCACTCCAAGTGATCATGAATGATTGAGATGATTCAAATCCAGATATTTAAACCCAAAATCTATATCAAATCCGGATTTCCAAATCCAGAATTCAAGGCCAAAGACCTGAGTCCTAAAAGCCTTTTTCAGGGAATTTTCAAACATTTCAAACCCCAGTCAAATGACCTCCGATTCATGATCTGTCAGTTGCATGCTGATTTGATACGTCTCTAGAGGCAAACCTCTAAGTTTGAGCCCATTTTGGAGTCTCTAACCCCAGAAACTAAATTTAAATCCAAAGGCTGTAAAACCTTCAAATATTTACGGCCTGTGCCACTGGACCCATTATTTTGGGAAATTTGACCTTGGAATTTCCCCCAAACCCCCTAATCACCTCCAGACCATTGATATTGATGTGTTTAACATTAATCTACATCTTTTTGGACCCATCTCGACCCAGGGTTCATCCGGGGTCAAAATGACCAAAATACCCTTTAAAGGGGTTTTTGGACTTTTGACCAAAATTTAACATCGTTCAACATTTTAAACTTTTGAAACCCCTTCCAATGAATGTTTTATGATATTTGAGACCCATTGAAATCAAACCCACTCCTTGGTTTGACCTGTTTGACCAAGTCAACTATGGTTGACCAAATCCACCTTTAAGCCAACTATTGTTATTTTCAACATTTGAATCCATCTCAAACCAATTTAATGCTTCAAAAACACTTGTTTGGACACTCATGACATGTCCAAAGATTTCCAAGTCAATCCTCCCTTGGGTTGACTTGGTCAACCCATTTGGAGAGGTCAAAACCCTCTCCAATTTTATGTATTCACTTAGAGTCTCAACACCATGGCCCCATGTCCCTTGATATTGACTCTTACAGCACATTTGACTCCTCCCATGCACATCCTAGTCATCATTGACTAGTCAACAAGTCAATGGGTCAAGTTATGTTGAAATGAGGCAAAATCATGGGCTTTTGACCATGCCACATGGGCAAGCCCTTCCCCTCTCCCAAAACCTGCTCCCACCTGCTCAAAAGAGGTTAATTCCCCCTCCTAATTGACTTCTAATCCAGCCCCATTAACCAAGCCATGCCTTGGTTTAGCCAAATGGAGGAAAAGAGAGGTGGTCCCCCCCCTCTTGGCTCAAGGCAATCCCTCTCAACCTCAGCCCTTTCTCCTGGTTTTGAGCTGCCCATGGGACACTTGGCAACCATCTAAAGCACCTTTGATTAAATCCTAGCCATCCAATTCAAAAGCAATGGGTTAAGTGTAGGAATTTTGACCTAAGTGGGCATCTTGCTCATTTTCACCCTAAGTCCCAAACTCCAGCATCCCCAAGACTCTCCAGCAGCTCCCCACACTCTCCAGCATCTCCTAAGGCCATTCCAAGCCTTCCCCCACCATTTCCACCATAAAAACCCTCATTTTAGTGGAAAAGGAGAGAGAAAAGAGAGAAATACCTTCTCTCTTCGATATCTTCAAATCCAGCCGTCAAAATCTGTTGGGGTCTTCTGCAAACTTGAGCGTGGACAAACTACAAGTTCAGAGAGCCCAAGAACACAAAAATCCACTGGGTAGATTGTAAGATATCTCAACTTTTAGGTAGATTTTCATTTTGAAACTGCAAGAAAAATGTAATGCATGGAGCCTCCAAACTCCAGGCATTGCAAGTTCATGATACCACCTTGCTATGTTTCAAATTTCATAAGATTTCGTTCAGTATTTTGAAAGTTATGGGCATTTAAAGAATTCCAATCATGGTTCAACCAGAGCCGTCCGATCGCGCCTTTAGCGCGATCGGACGGCCCAGATTTAGCCACGCCAACCGACCTTAGCCGCGCGGTCTTCCCCTGGGATCGCACGCGCGATCTCCCGCGGTCAAGGCAGGCCACGTGGCGCCATCTCCGCCGTCCGTCCGTTCCGCGATCGGATCAACGGTCCCGATGGACCGTCGACGTGTTTAAGTGGCGGGTCCCGCCCGCCACGTGTCACGGCTGGACACGCCGCCGCCGTTTCCGGCGCCAATCATTGCCAATGATTGGCGCCGACGGCTGATTTGACCATTAATGGTCTTAAAAATTCAGAAAAATGCCCAGAAACTTCCAAAATTCACAGAAAATTCATTTTTCCACCAAATTTGATGTTTTTGGTATCGTTGGAAAGGTAATTCAGTGTAGAATTTATTAAAATTAAATTTGAGTTGTTTTGATCTCTGGATTGAGAGAAAACTGCAGTTGTTTGATTATCATTTTTCTCAATTTTCTTGCAATCCAGGGGTCAAATGGATCCCAAATTTTGGTGGAATGTTTTTAAGCATCTTAGGCATGTTCCATAATTTTTTTAGGGTCAGATGCTTAATAGTTTTCTGTGATGTGAATTTTTAAGGTTATGGGTCCAATTTGGACCCAAAACTTTGAAAATTCATAACTCCCTTCCTGTGTAGAATTAGGCTGCATGTTTTGTGCTGTGTGTGTGCATTTGGGTCAGGGTTAGTCACACCAAATTTCAAGCCCATTTGAACAATAGAAACACCTAGGGAAAATATTTAGGGAAAAGTCTAGAAAACTTAGAAATTGCCTAGAGGATTGTACACACACCCAATAGGGGTGAAATTTGAACATAGTAAACTTAGTGATATAAAGAGCCTTAGGTCCAAATTTCACTGAATTTGGAGATCATTAGGTCAGAAAATTAATTACCCAAAGTTTAAGCCAATTTAAGGACTCAGAAAATTCAAAAAAATGTAATAAATCCATATTAACTCCAAAAATTACAAATAGTATCTCAAATTGACCAGAACTTAGTCCTATTCCTAGGAAAAATAAAAGCCCCTTGACTGGACTCCTAATTTAACTTTAATTTGACTTTTAATGAAAATCAATAATTAATTATATTAATTAATTAAAAATTATTAAAAATCCAAAATAATTTCCAAACACTTGGAAACACTCCCATGGGTCATTCCTGACCTTTGGGATTGATTCCATGCAGTTTGGGATGAGTTTGGAACAAAATGATCAAAACCTTCCTAATTAAGCAATTTTTAAAAAATTCAATAATTAAGGAAACTTTGAAAATTCATAACTAATTACAGAAAAATCCAAATTGAGCAAACTTAGTGTCAATCAACTCCAATTAAGGTCTAGTATTTTCTAAAAATGTCAAATCTCCAAAATCTGGTCAAAGTCAAAAAGTCAACTTTTTAGTCAACCGTAGTTCAAAATTAGGCTCGAACTTCGAAAAATCATAACTTTTCATAGAAAACTCCAAATTGAGTGTACTAACAGTCTAACAACTCGTCATAAGGTCTAATATTTATTAAAAATCTGAAACTTACAAAATTAATTTTAATTTGAAAAGTCAACTTTGGACCCCTTAATTAACTAATTAAAATAATCCATAAAATCCTAAAATTCAATAAATCATTCAAAATTCCAGAAAACATCAATTTTATTTAAAACCAGCAACCAATCAGTTTAATTAAAAATTAATCAGTCTTCAAACTTTAATCAAACTCAAATCACTTGATTATATCGGGTACCATTGGGTAACCCAGGCCTACGAGGCTATTAAATTAGCCCCAAGGAAGGTGAAATAAACTTCATGGCCTCGGTGTGCAACAAAGGTGGTATTCAACAAACAATTAAAATCAATTTCAAAATCAAATTTAAACCATTAAGACTTAAACTTCAATTAAAATCTCCCTTAAGCCTCTCAACTAATCAGAACATTAAACAACTTCAATCAAGTACCCTATTTAGGATATACCCTAGCCACACGACCTACTACACACACTTTAGATGGTTTGCTAGGACAACCAACTCTAGATTTAGGCTACGCCGATGTTTCCTTTTCTGCTGTGTGCCGAGTTTTTCGAGTTTTCATTGCATGTTGTGATTGAAATTGGTTGATGTGTTTGTTTACTTTTACTGCACTCTGTGAATTGATGTGATGGGCGATTAGATTACCCTTAGGTTAGGAACGATCTGGATGCTCACTGGATTTTCTGCAGGTGGCCACGCTCGTGCAGGGCAATAAGGGGGCTAAATAAATCATAAATATAAATGCTACAGGTGCTTCAGCTGCTTAGCCCCCAAATAAAAAGAGCGTGGCCAAGTGTGTTCACTTTTCTGCACGTATATACATATAACTGCTTGGGATGTATTTTAATATTTAAATATTTAGGATAACCTTGCAGGATCGAGTCTAGAATTTTTATTTTTACATTTATGTAATTCATTTGAGTATTGAGCTGTGAAAGTGACACTTTGAGTTTGGGATACATAGATCCAAAGATTGGATTCCAAAGAGGAAAGGATACCCCTTTGGGGGATAGTCCTTATCCATTTGGAATTCCAAATTTGGATCAATTCATTACCCAAAGTGGAAAGAGTAACCTCCCCCTCAAGGGAAGAGTTCTCTTTTCCATTTGGGTATCCAACCACGAAGAATCTAAGGAGCTCGAGGAAGAGAAGACCGAGAAGTTGAAGACATAGAGTATCCCACTCAAAGTCACTTGCGTCTGTATTAGGATTAGAATCCGGGTTGTTGTTAGTGGTGCCCGGCCACTTTTAATTTATGTAAATCTGGGTTGTAATAAGCAAGGCAATTTGCCTATGGACATTTACTTAATTAATTTGATTATTTAATATGTTGTGATTTAATTTGATTGCGTATAAGATTGCCTGTTTTTCCTAGTTCTTTGGCGCTTGCATGTCGTTTTTGTTTTAGCCTGGACTTCGTTAGGCTCTTTAAGGACGAAAACTATTTCTACTTATAATTAATACTTAAAATTTTAAGATTTAAATAACATAGAAATTTAACGACCTAGGGAATAGCCGGAATCATCCGGGGTCGCATGCATATTACTGCATCTCTCTCCCTCCTTGCTATAAGACACTTCCCCGCCCGTGGGTAGAGTCCAGATAATCCGACCTATGAGGATGAGGTGCTGGATCTGGGGAAGTCTAGTCTTTTCAAAAAAAATTATTTTATAGGCCTTTTTTAAAATTTCATGCATACCAGATTTGGATATTTTAACCAGCATGCATCGCATTAGAAACTTATTAAATTAAAATTTTAATTGCATTTTAGTCTAAGCATTCCACCCGACATAAGTCAAGGGGTCAATTAGGAATCTGCTCTAGATGTCGACCCCAACTTCTTAAACCAATCTTAAATAACGTCCCTGATCACTCTGCATCAAAAGACCGGACTCATGGTTTTGAAGCGTTTAGGTGGTTTAGCTGGCTCCCCAATCCAGGCCGGGGTAAGTCCAAATTTTGCACTGCATTAGTTAGGTTCGGACTACTGTGTTTCAGTGTCCAAATTTGGAGTTAGGATCCGGGGCCGATTTCTTTTTGAGTCATAAGACCCCAACCTCCGGGAATATGATCCCAAATTTCTAATAAAATGCTCAACTCAAATTAAATATTCTTTCAATCCAAAATTTAAAGCCCCACACTTAGCTTAGATCGGGACACTTCTGAATTGTTTCAGAATCCTAAAGTGTCTCCTACCCTTCCTCATTTGATTCCAAAATAAGTGTTCAATCTTGCTCCAATCCCATTTGAAATTCCAATTTCACCTCTTTGGTATCACTCCTAAAAATCTCTAAATAAAATTTCTGCCATTATTTTAATCGAAAGTTTTCGTAGGGGACTCTGGTCTCCCACGATGTAATTAACTACGAGGGCTTGCGCTCGTAGGAGATTTAGAACCCACATCTAATTTTTCAAAATTGATTTCAAAATTCAATCAGTCATCTTTGGAAAAATTAAATCACTAACGATCGTTATCGTTATGTTCGAACGATTATTAACAACTGATGTCTTCTCCCTTCGAGGAGACATATCTTTTGTCAATATGAATTCGAATATAAAATTAACGATCGTTCCTCTTAACTATCGTAGCTTGATATTTGACTGAATTTTATTTTGACCCTTCAGGGCCATACAAAATTCTCTCTTAAATCTGGTTATGATATTCAAGATAGAATTTATAATTCTAAATCTGAACCCCATCCTGAAATTTTATTTCCACCTCTCGAGGCGGTATACTTTTTCTAATGGGATGTTCGATTTTAGAATTAAAAAAAAAAAAAAATTTTAACATCAATTTAAATTTTCCCAAAGAAGACTAAATTTTTCAAAACCCGCTTTCAAACAACAACACTCTCTCTCTCTAACATTACAAAACATGCTATATTTATAGGCAAACCATAAGGAAACCAAACAGCCATAGCACCTCCAACTAAACCAATTAGATTTAGGGAAATGAAAGACCAAAGGTCACCAAACAGCAGCCATAAAGGGGTACATGAAACAGGGTAAAAGTCCACAGCAAACCAGCCATAAAGGGCACGGAACAGCCAGCTGGGAAGGAACCGAAGAGGCAAACCAGCAACCAAGGCAGCAGGCACAAGAAGCCCAACAGGTAAGTCCACGGAACCAGCCAGGTGGGAAGGAACCGAAGAGGCAACCAGCAACCAAGGCAGCAGGCATAAGAAGCCCAACAGGTAAGTCCACGGAACCAGCCAGGTGGGAAGGAACCGAAGAGGCAAACCAGCAACCAAGGCAGCAGGCACAAGAAGCCCAACAGGTAAGTCCACGGAACCAGCCAGGTGGGAAGGAACCGAAGAGGCAAACCAGCAACCAAGGCAGCAGGGGAAAAACGAGAAGGCAGCAAGGGGAAACCAACCAGCAGCCATGGGAAGAGCAAACAGCCACCAAAACCGAGAGGGAAGGGAGAAACCGAGGAGACACAAGGGAAGGGAAAGAGACACAAGCTAACTTGTGTTGACCCCCCCTTTGCCTACATCAGACTCCCCTTCTTGAAACTTTTCATCTCCCGATGAAATTGCTGTAGAACTTTTTTTCTGATGAGTTGAAGACGCCAAATCAAGTTCTTGAATTTTGTCTTCATATTTCCTTAGAATCATCTCTCGTTCTTGTGCAAATTGGTCTCGAAGAAGTCGCTTCTTCTTCTCGTATTTTTCTGTGCACAAAATCATTTTTTCCTGAATCTTGTATAACTCCCTCTGGATAGGATCTGTAGAATCACCTTCTGATGGAACCCACCTATCCATAGGTATTTGATTGTGAAACACTTCTGGCTGAATTTCCTTCACCACGGGCTCACTTTTGTTATCTTTTTCCATTTTTTTTTAACACAAAAAAAAACTCAACAATCAACAAGTCATAAAGACACCTTACAATAGACACCAAGACTCACTTGATAAAGACACCTGACAACCAAAACCTAGGACACCCTAAACTTGCTCTGATACCAAATTGATGTAAGCAAAAATTAGGCAAAAACTTAATTTTTGCATACAAATAAAAATACTCTTACATACCACCTTAAACACCATAAAAATAAAGAAATTCCTAACAAATACATAAAACATGACATGTAACATAAAACTTCACTTTAATATTATAAAAGACTAACTCTTACAAACTTTTATGATAATTAAAACAAACATCATACATCTCACACTTAAAAGAACTTCATTCTAAACTTGCTTTGGAGAAGAAGGATACAGGTGGGGTGGACACTTGCGTAGAGAAGAAGGGGTTAGAAGCCGAGAAGAAGGGAGGAGAAGCTCGCAAGCTTTTCCAAGACAAGAAACCCGCAGGTTTTTGGCTTCCAAAAATCACATTATCTCTCTCTCTTTTTTTCCTTACAAAACACCCCAAATATATAGCCAAGAGAGAGGAAACCCAACAGCCAAAGTACCTCCAAATAGACCAATGAAAAGAGGGGAAAAGGAATGCCAAAAGTCTCCAACAGCAGCCCCAACATTTTGGTACAGGAAACCAAGAGACAACATCACAAGAAACAAGCAAAACATTCCCCCCAAGCAGCCACAGCTAAGCAGCCAGCAGGACCCGAAAAGTCACACAGAAATCAGGGAAAAACTCATGGGAAAACCAGCCAAATGAGGGACCCGAGGAGGCAACAAGGGGAAACCAACCAGCAGCCATGGGAAGAGCAAAATGCCACCAAAACCGAGAGGGAAGGGAGAAACCGAAGAGACACACAAGTTCCACTCCCCTAAACCTTTTGGAAATAAATACACACCTTTATGCATTAATGATCCTCCAACAATAATGAGCTACAACCCCAAGTAGGTCAACTTAAGCAAGCTCCAACCCAAACAGCCCAAGCCAAACCGAAAACAGCAGCAGTCCAAAGGAAGAGTTTTTTATGTTGTGGAGACCCCCCCTTTGCCTACATCAACTTGTTTTTACTAACTCTCCAGAAATTCTATCCATAACTTCACCCAGTTTGTCAGACTTTTTATTGAACAATTCATTACAAATCGAAAAATTATCAAGGACTCCTCCTCTCTTTCTAAGATTCGTCAAAATGAGGGAGAAACACTAAAAGAATACTTAAAAAAAATTTCTTTTGAAGCACGTTAAATTCTAGAAATAGATCAAGAATTATTAAGAGGTGTTTTTCTGGGAAGTCTGGACCGTTCTACTTCTCATTAATACTAGAGACGATTTGCTTATACATTGATATGATTCATTTAGTATAAGCTCAAATAACTGCAGATGAGGCTATCAATGCTCATTGAAAGCTGTTTTAGCAATCCTCTTCAAAACGTAAAAATTCAAAAGAATTTTATCAGCTTATACAATGAAGAAGGAAAGAAACGTCAAAAAATGATTCTCACCAAATTAGTTTAGGGTCACCTAACTATACCCTTTAAATACAACAAGAACTAATATTCCGATGAATATTCAAAATACTAAACATCTCAAGTGGCCAATGCCCTTAAGGAATCTAAACGTTGGAGATTAAACTCATTGCTTTAACTTCTACCATTCAAAAGTGCACTCAACTGAAAAATGCTATCAATTGAAGAATGAAATTGAACATCTGATCCGCTAAGGATATTCAAGCCATTATTTACAAGAGCAACTTATAGATCATCAGCCTAATAATAGAGAAGATTAAAAGAGTCATGGTAAAGAAATTATCGAAATTATTGATTAAGAGTACCTTTATATTTGAAATTAGTCAAAGGATTCTAACTCTTCAGATTTTTTAATTTATTTATCTTTCAAGTAAATTTTACTTGTATTATTAAATTTTATATAAAGAATATTGTATATAATAAAAATACCAAGAAGACACGAACATGAGGTAGCATCGATGGAAAGCTAACAGTGGGCATGATCCTCACTAAAAAGATCCCATGAGGATAAGTGGCAGACAGGGTCTCCACTCATAACCCTAGAAAGGCATGCATATGAGATAGCCTCTAAAGGAAGCTAGTAGTGGACAAGATCCTCACTAAAAAGACTCCATGAGAGCTAGGGGTGTCAATATTGGACCCGACCCGAACCCAACCCAAAAATTTCGAGTTTGGGTTGACCCGAACCCGAAGCGGGTCGGGTTTGGGTCCGGAAAATCGACCCTTTTGCAAAATCGGGTCGGGTTCGGGTTGACCCGAAAACCCATGACTGACTCGATTTTGACCCGAAATACATACAAAAGGGAGAAAGTTAGCTTCACAGCGAGCAATCTCCCGATGTTGCTTCCGATCAAAATGCTGTAACTTCCGATTCGACTGGAAGGGAACATCGTCCAAGGAGAGAAGTTGAACGGCATAGAAGGCGTCGACCAACGAAAGGGAGAAAGTTACCTTCACAGCGAGCGATCTCCCGTTGTTGCTTCCGATCAAAATGTTGCAACTTCCGATCCGACTGGAAGTCTGGAAGGGAACGTCGTCCAAGGAGAGAAGTTGAACAACATCGAAAGCACCGGCCAACGAAAGGGAGAAAGTTACCTTCACAACAAGCAATCTCCCGTTGTTGCTTCCGATCAAAATGCTGTAACTTTCGATCCGACTGGAAGGGAACGTCGTCCAAGCCTCCAAGGAGCGAAGTCGAACAGCAACGAAGGCACCGACTAAGTGACATGAAAGGGGAGAGTTACCTTCATAATGAGCGATCTCCCATTATTTCTTCCGATCAAAATGTTGTAACTTCCAATCTGACTGGACGTGAGTGAAGTTGAACAACAATGAAGGCGCCGGGCAAAAACAGGTCGGATTCGAGTCTAAAAAATTGTCCTGTTTGCAAAAATGGGTCGGGTTGACCCGAACTCGAATAGTGCCTGGTCAGTTCCGGGTTCAACCCAAATCTGACTCGTGACCTGAAATTGACACCCCTAATGAGAGCAAGTGGTTGATATGGTCACCACTTAGGGGTTTAAGTGAGCCTAGCCAGCTTGCGAGTAGGCTTGAGGTCAACTCGATAACGGGCTCGTGAGTCGAGCTTATCAAGCCATGAGCTCAAGCTTAAACTTGAGCTCGATGAGGCTTGGCTCATAAGCTTGCGAGCTGGCTCGTAATTATTTAATTAATTGAATTATTTTACTTAAATTAATCAACAAATAAAAATTTTTCTCTAAATAAATCAAAATAGACTTCTATTCCCAAAAAAATAGTATTAGTTCACCAGAAAAGCTGCTCTTCATTAATGATATTGTAGCAATTTTCAAAAAATTAAAATTTAAAAAAGTATATGTTCATTGGTTATATTTCCAAGAAAAAGCTATTTTGCCTCCTCTTCTCCCTTTCTCACGCAACAATGAAATATGCAACGACCTCTTCTGCCCTTCTCACGCAACAACGAAATATTGCAGCGATGGCACGCTTTCATCATCTCCAATGAAATCTATGATGCTACTTGCAAGTCCATTTATATTATCATGAGTCAAGCGCGAGCTGGCATTTTGGGCTCAACTCGAGTTAGGCATAACTCAATTTCGACTCGACTCATTTATACCCCTATCACGACTCATTCACAATCTCAAAAGATAAAAGCCTCACAAGGTTTAGGAATATTCAAACACCTTTAAAGGTAAAGGTCTCAGAATGAACATGTGTACATAAAACCTCGGATGACAAAAGCCTCAAAAGATATACAATTATCCAAAAATCTCAGAAGACATACACCTCAAAAGCTACATGTACACCAAAAATCTTAGAAAGCTAAAAGCTTCAAAAGGTATAGGTACAAAAAAATCTCAGAAGGCTAAAAGCCTCATAAGATATACGTTTCTTTAATTATTCAAAAATTTCATAAGGTTAAAAGCTGCAAAAGAAATAAATTTATCTACTTTAGTTGCTCTAACTATGGGGCAATATCTCAAATAATATTTTAAAGATGCATAAATGACTTAATTTTCTCTGAGGGGCATGTTCACAAGTCAGAACTAGTCTTATATAAAGATGAAGCATTCATTACTTTAAATAAATTAAAAGTCAACATCAGTCAAGCTCATATAAACATCTCAAAATCATATACAAGATTAATGCATGGATTTGAAGATAAAACTTCATGAATTGAAGTACTTTTCATCAACATCATTTCTACATCCAACATTACGATAATTTATAATAATAACCTCCCAATCTGGAGAAAATTTGGAGCTTCAGAATATGATGAAAAATCTCTCAAAATGAAGTCAATTAACTATCTTTCAAGATAAAGACCAAAGCTTTGCAATCAAAAAATCATGGGTATCACTCATAATTCTGCATGAAGAGTACTCATTTTCTACAGAAAGTGACACTGGAGCTTGAAAGCAGATACCACCTATTCATAGCAGTGGAATATCCCACGTGTGAGAAGAAGTGGAGAAGAGAAAGAAAAGGAAGATAAGAATAACTTGTTCTCTATAGAGGGAGGCACTAGAGCTTTAAAGGAGATACCACCTATTCAAGATAGTTGAATGTCTGTCATGTGAAAAGAAGTAGAGAAGATAAAAAAAATGAGAGCAAGAGAAACTTCTTCTCCACAAAGAGAGGCACTGGAATTTAATAGGGGATATCATCTATTTAAGACAGTGGAATATCTTTAATATAAGAAAAAATAGATAAGAGAAAGAAAAGATGGGCAATAATAACTTTTCACACAAAAAGAGGAATTAGAGCTTGATAGGGGATACCTCCTATTCAAGATAGTAGAATACCTCTAATTTAAAAAAAAAGTAGAGAAAAGAAAGAAAAGAGGGGCAAGAGGAACTTCTTCTATATAAATAGAGGCACTGGAGCTTGATATGGGATATTGCCTATTCAAAATAGTGGCATGCCTCTAATGTAAGAAGAAGTAGAAAAGAGAAATAAAAGAGAGGTAAGGGTAACTTTTTCTACATAAAGAGGGGCACTGGAGTTTAATAGGGGATACAACCTATTCAAGACCGTAAAATACATCTAATTAAAAAGTAGATAAGAGAAAGAAAAGAGAGTTAAGAGCAACTTCTTCTACACAAAGAAGGACACTAGAGTTTAATAGGGGATACTATTTATTCAAGATAGAGAAATGACTCTAATGTAAGAAGAAATAGAGAAAAAGGGCAAGAGAAAATTGGAGAGAAAAAGTGGTGCAAATTTCTTCTCCCATGATGGGGTATTTATACTTGAAGGGAAAGAGGAGAGTTATATAACTTTATGGAATAGAGTTGCATGAATTAATGAAGGAGGGTTATTATAATAACTTGAATTTTTGAAATAATTTTTTAAATAAAAAATCTAAATTTCAGCATTGTATCTTGCCAAAGAAGAAAGAGAGAGGAAGGAGAGAGAAGGTTGTTCGGAGCTTTTTTATCCGTTGATTTTGTTCAAAAATTTTTTATATTCATTGTAAGTAACTTAAATCTCATTTTAATTTTCAATGATTTTAAATTTAAGTGATTTCTTTTTGTGGGTCTCCGAAAGGACTCTACTTGTGTGGAATAGAATACAAAGGGTACGACCGCACTATCCCGTAGGACAAAACGATCGTAGGCCTTTACACTCTACCCAAGCAGGCCAATGGAAGAGTAGATGGAGTCATACATACGATTAGCCATAGAGGATAGCGGCTTTCGCCTACACACCTCGATGGATAATAATATATATGACCCAAAAGGTCACGAGATTTCCCCCATTCGATACATCAGCTCGAATGGGGTTTATTTGATGTGGGAATCAGTCTCCCACGGGCGCAAGCCCCCGTGGTTAATTACATCTTAAACCTTGGCCTAATAAAACTCTCGATTAAGAATAATGTATTATTCTCTTCTTAATTTGGTGCTCCGAGAAAGTTCCTAAGTTATATTCCAAGAGGATAAACTCTTCTCTTTACCCTTAATGATGATTAGAATTTTCAGATGAGTAAAGATATGATTAAAGTTTTGAGTTTAGAAGATCAAAAATCAGATTACTATCCTAAGAGAAATGACAGACTCAGAATTCATCAAAGATGAAAAGAAACACATTGAGGGGTGTACAATCTGGGCTTATGCTTGCCTGGAGTGAGCTGCCAGCTAACATCCTAAACACAATCAATCGTCATACATGTATGCAAGATAAGGGGGCTCTATCCTAAGGAATCAAGAATTTTTAGTTCAGAGGTTTAAATCAAGGACTTTATAATATGCAATAGAATATACCTAGCGCTGTATATGAGGCATGAGATAAATGCATAAGTAAGAGTATTCTAAAGACTACTGAAAGATAATGTAACATTTTTATTTGAGTAATGCTAATGCAATGCATGTATGTAGGCGAAGTGCACTGTGGAGTAAAGTGTATAAAAATGCATGCATGACATTCAGAGTACAGAAAATAAATAAATAAACACACCAAGGATACCCTCCAGGCAAGGTATCCTCATCACATCACAATAGAAAATCATCTTAGCGGTGCCCACTTCGTATGGGAAAATAATGATGCACATGGCACAAGTAGGTGTGCCTACACTACAGGCCTAAATGACCCTAATGGTCTCTAAGGTTCACAGAAGGTGGGGGGTATCATACCCAAAACTAAGAGAAAATGGAACATCCTAATGGTGCCCACTTCGTGTGGGAAAACAACGGTGCCCATGGCACAAATAGGTGGGCCTACACTACAGGCCTAAGGTGACCAGAAGGGTCTCTAGGGCTCATAGAAGGGGGGGGGCAAGCTTTGGCCTATAGGGCCAAAGCTTCGTTAGTGCACTAACCTACGGCCAACTACCTAAACATGCTAGAATATGTATTACTCTAAAAACTAATAACAAAATGTGTGTGGTGTGTAGCAGTTTCGATACATAATTAGAAATTTTCTTTACAAGTTGCAGAGATTATACCTGACCGTGGCGCAGCCACTTAAAAATTCCAAGCAAGCAAACGATCCACTGATTATCAACCCTGCAAGATTGTGGCGCAGCCACTTAAAAGCTTTAAGCGAGCAAATTATTTACTGATCCTTGATCATGCCTGACCCAATATACCTCGCAAGACAAAATAAAAGAAAAATACACAAATGAGCGTAAATGCCATTCAGAGAATAAATGTAGGTAAATAAAAATGTGACTAACAGTAAATTTAATATTCACATTTATAAAACATACACATGTTATTGCTAAAACATAAAATAATGCAGGGGTTCTCTAACTTGGCAGGAGTAATTGGCATCAAATAATAAAACAAAACATCAGCCTAACCTAGGACTAGGAGTCGTGTCCTACCAAACAAGCCTAGGTGTGTGTAACAGGCTGTGTGGTTTTGGGTATGTCCTATGTAGGATGGTTTAGCTAAAGTTGCTTGTGTTTTAATTTGTTGGAGGCTAAGGGGAAACTTTAGTTTAAGTATAAGTATTAATGTTTTAGGATTAATTTTAAAGATTTTATTTTAGTGTTTGATTGATTACTACCTTTGTTACTCACCGAGGCCGTGAGGTTTATTTCACCCTCCTTGGGGCTAACTTAATAGCCTCGTAGGCCTGGGTTACCCAGTAGTAACCAATTTTGTTGAGTTAATTTTAGTTTGTTATAAATTAAAAGAAGAGTAGATTAAACAATCTATTATTGGTTACGAGAGATTTTATTGGTTGATTATTAATGAATTAAGGCACAACAAACCTAGGAAAATGTGTCGCTAAGTTTATGTTTTGGTGTCTCTATCCTATAAGGAGCATGCACCCTAAGTCTATGTTATCTAAGACTCGGTCCTTAATTTTTGTCCTTAGGTGTCACTAGTGTTATAGGAGACAAAAGGAAGTTCTTTTCTAACCTTTTGGACATTCATACATATACCAATAAATTTAGAAATCTATAAAATAAAATAAGATGGTAAGTAGAATAGTAGTAGAGAGGAAAGAAGTAAAGAGAAAGACAATAAAATGTCGAAAGGAATGAATGAGAAATCAAAAATAATAAAAGGAATGTAGGCGTCTCATTATTGGGCATACCTCTTTGAAGTCAAGTATGTCTCTAAAACGACCTCCACCCTAATTCGATATAATACGAATAGAGAATGTGTTTTGACGCCCTTTGCTATTCCCACATTCCAAAAATAAGCACTCAAATGACTCAATGACTCAAACTATATCCTATACGAAACCCAAAGTGGCGAAGAGGAAAACCAGCTCCCAAAACTAAAACAAGAACAAGTAACTTTCATTTCACTTACAACCCAAACTCAATTTTGAAAATAAATACTAACAAGAGAGAGATAATTCATACACTAAATATGACTTTATTCTAACAAGAAAAGACAGTAAAGAGCTATTAGAAATACCACTTTATCCCAAAAAGGACTTAAAAAGTCTCCAACACAAAACCATGCATAGAAATAATTTCAATCCCAAAGTAACAATTGTAAAACTTCATAAACAAAGTAACCCAAATTCTCTTCATAAGAAATCCATAAAAAGTCTTTTCTGACACAAGACAATTGAGTGCTTTTATTTTGGTGTGGGGTATGACCATAAAGCTTTCCAACAAGAAAGTTTTATAAAACCTCTCATTATAAAGCTTTCAAGAAACTTATCATAAAGCTTTTCAGTGCAAAGTAAATCTAAAGCCAATCATAAATCCTCTTGACACAAAACCTTCTCTAAAATTCATGAGAAACATTACATGCTACATATAAACAGGCAATGCAACCTTCCTCTCTAACTACCATATAAAACCACACAAGTCACCTTATATTCACCTTCATCACAATGAATTATAAATGCATAAAATCAGTTCTTGTAAATACTTCTAAGTCCTCCTCCAAAACACTTATGAAATTCACCAAAAGAGAAGGTCAATAGCATCATCGCACCAAATCCATAATAGCAACTTTTATATAAAAGATAATCCCAATGAATACTTTCCAACACATGACCAAAATGGATACATTTTATCATACAACACTCCATAAAACCTCACCACCATAAGACAATTTATGAGATTTTTCAACATAGAGAAAGTTATGGAATTTTCCAATATGAGGAGAATCATAAGAGCTTTTCAACATAAAATCACTCATAAGGCCTTCCAACAACTTCTAAAGTTTATCAACAAGTTTTTGCAACATTTACAAAAATACTCCAAGTAAATGCTCACTTTTTTTTTTGAATATGAAGAGACACTTCTACCGATATAAAACAATATCATACTAGGGTCTATGCAAGGACTCATATTTAAAGCACATGATCATTCTCCAACACTTCTCCATAATTCATAAGAAAGCATTTCATATAATATATAAAGGAGACAATGCAATTTTCTTTCCCAACTATTGCATAAGACCACACACATCACCTTATATTCACTTCGTCATGGCGAACCATAAATACATATATCAAACTTTGCAAAAGATCCCCAACTCACTTCCCAAACAACTTATAGTTGATGAAGCACACAAAATATATACTTGAAAGTCATAGACGAAATTACCAAGTATGTGCCAAATCACGTTTCATGTTTCTACTAAAGCCACCATAAAGGGGATCGCATACATGAGAATGAAAGCCAAGATCATGCTTCTCTAAATCAAATAATAAGCCAACAATTTATTTGACCTTGAAACCCAACCAAAATATAATTATAAGGAAGAAATTTGATACAAGCTTGCTCCCCAAAATTCAAGAGGCATTTCAACTAACATGAGGTAAGTCATAGAACTATCCAATCATAAAGCCATTCATGAAACTTTCAATATAAAATGGTTCGCCATAAAATTTTCCAACCATAAGACAACTTATGAGATATTCCGACATAAGATGAATCATGCAAGCCTCTCAGTCATAAAACAATTCATAAGACTTCTTAACAAATTTTATTCACCATGCTACATGCCATCAAATATTCAAGAAAGCTTCTAACCCAAATTCACAAAACTTGTTGTGCCCAAACATATAACATTTTGCCAAAAGTTCATAGCCAACACATCATTTACCCTCTTTGAACCAAAGCTCTATTTGAGCATCTCCATACAATAGATACATAAAATATAGATACATAAAATTGATTATGAGATTTCACATATCATGCTTCATACCCCCCATTACATTTAGTTTATGATTGTGAGCAACAAACCATATAGATTTCACCAACACAAAGCAAGGATTATCATAAGCAAACTGAATCGTTGTGTTATTTCCAATTCTTTCACAGGTCAGACAACAGTCTTAAAGATGAATCTATTGGAAATTGGGAGAACTCAATATCGAGATAACAGTCCAAGAGAACCCAATCCTTAAAGAAATGATACTTAATTCATCATCATGCTAATGCAGGATATCAATAATTAGGATGACGTAGCCTTGAGATCACCATAATTAAAATGGAAGAAGCTTACAATTACTCTATATTGGAATCTGCTACACAAACCAATACAGGTAAATGAAGATAATCATACAACTACCATTCATTTAGATTTATGACACTTTTTATGCAATAGATTGGTAGGGGATGCCACGGGCATTAAAGCATGCAATGCTATGGATGTTGCTAAGTTCACTATCATGCTGTTGATTGAATTCCTAGATCCATAGAAGACCTTCAACATAACATGCTTTGCTATCCAATAGTTACAAAGGCACAATCATTCTCATGTAAGTCATATGAATCTCTTCAGTTTTCTAGCACACATGTCTTAACTAGAGCAAAACATAAGAGAGAGATCGCTACCTTTGTAGTGCTGAAGTGCCTCGTCGGCTAGAGGAAGACGCGAGCAGGGTTGCGGCCTGACCTCGACTGGAAGTCGGGAAGGTGAAGGCAGGCGATGGACCTCCTAGATCAGCAAACTGGAGATGGGAGGTAGGGACTTCGGCCGACTCTTGCGATATAAGAGTTTGGGCTTGGCTAGAGGAGGGGAGCTAGCGTCGGCTAGGGCAGAGGAGGCCGGATCGATGGGGGCTCTGCTCACGCAGGAAGGAGAGATCGGAGGGGGTCCGGCTTGGGCCGTGAAAATGGCGAGGAAGAGGGGCTCGAAGGTGAACGAGTCCAACGACGGTGTAGTCTAGGGCGACGTCGGCTAGGGCAAGGGGTCGATAGAGGAGCTTCGGCCTGGCTTGGCCCGAGCGGAGGAGAAGTGGAGGTGGGGTTGCCGTCGGGGTTGTGCGAACAGAGAAAAGAGAGAGCGAGAGTCGGGAGGGAGTCGGCTAGGGGCGGATGCCAGCCGCCTTGTCTAGGGCAGGCCGAACCAAGAAGGAGCGGAGGAACTCCTGCTCCCACCCAAAGAACACCAAAAAAAAAGGCCCCTGTCATATTCTGCTTTTTTCTCAAGTCGCTCGAACCGATCCCCTATTCGAGGGCTCACGCGACTGAACTCTATGGCGACGACAGGCCTCGGGTTTCGATCAAATCGGGACCGCAGGATCAATTTCCCGATATGATATCAAATTCAAATCGATTTAAAAAGTTGATTAAATTTCAATTGGAATTAGATTGAACCTATTTGGCTGAAATCAGGCTCAAATTGGGCCTAATTCGACCAAACTCGGGTTAACTCGAGCTTGACTCGACCAAATAAAATTAACGAAAATCAAACCTAAATTAGCACCAATTCGAGTTGGATCGAGCTCGATGAGGCTCGATCAATTAGATTGAATGCGCTCGAGGAAAAAAAACAAGATAAAAAATGAGGTCAACACTTTTCTCTTAAATCGATAAAAATATATTTTCTCATTATTTATCGAGTTTTTATCGTATAACATTTTGTATATAATAAATATAAATAGTATGGACATTTTGATAGTAAAATTACTGAATTTCATCAGGTAGAATTAAAATTATTATTTTTTGAAGCTATAGATATTATATAAATTTTCTTGTTTTGAATAGAATTGACTATTCACACTATATTTTGAATGTGACATTTCCATAAGCAAGAAGGGTGACTGTTAATATAATAAAATAGGTTGAATGTTAAAACATAATACCCTGCGCATGAGGGTGGGCTGACAGGCTTTCCTGTAAAGATGGTTTGTGGTGTTATCCCGATTGTAGCTTGTAATAGATGATCGAATTATGCCGATAGGTAGAGGATGATGATTCTTAAGGATTATTGAAAGTCGCCTGTTAAAATAATGATAAAATAAGAAAGATAATGATAGAAAAAGGAACATATGAAATGATGAAAACACCACATTAAAGCTGGATATCCTACCTTATTGGACCATATACTGATACATGTATATATTGATAACATTAATAAATAGAATAGTAATATATGTATATAGATAATATATGAATGAATAGAAGTATTGATTACATATAATTGATAGGATTGATATAAGAGAATAAGACTGATAAAATTGACACTTGTGTGCCTGTAATTCTTTTTATTAATGCTTGAATGATTATAATATTATTATTTTACTAATTTATGGATTCTCCTGCCTATTATTGATTCCTAAATTCATTGTATTAATTTCTCTACTTTTATTATTGATCATTTTGAGCTTTACAAATAACAACTAATCACTAATGAGATTAATCTTATTGATTGAACAAAATATCCATATTGATTCTTCTAGCCTTATGTTGAAGCTTTAGTGAGTTTGGTTTACTATTGGATTTTTTGGCTCAGTATGTAAATTTTTATGATTTTAAGTCAGAGAATGGGTCAAAATCAGTTGGAGTGAGATTGATAGAGATCCTCAAATTTTTTTTATTTTATTTATATTTTTTCTTATTCTTTTAAAGTTAGGAGTTTATGATAGAGTAGTTATTGTACTGATCTCCTGGCTATTGTATATTAAATCTGGGAGAATGATTATAGTACAATATTTAAAGTATAATTATTAGTTGCTTTCATTAGATATATAAATTTATTATTTTGATAATTTATAGAATCTCTAGTTGATTAATTAAGAAGATGAAATAGATAATTCTTTTAAATTTGATTTCGGGCCATTACAATGGTTTTAAATAAAAATAAAATAAAATTTAAAAAAATCTCTTACAAAAAAATAATAAAAGCTCTTTAAATTATATACATATACTCTCAAAAAAAATGTTCAAATTAAAAACAAAGTTTTTCAAAAGAAAAAATCAAATAAATAAATTAAATTAAAATAATAATTAAAAATTTGGGGCACCAAACGGCGCCATATTCAGAGGCCGAAATGGCGCCCATTAAGATGCCAAAATAGCGATGCATAACACGCACCCAGGGCTCAGGGCAAGTAGCTGGTGCTGCTGCCGGTGATGGGTGGCCAGTCAACAGTAAGTGGCCAACCGGCCGACCCAATGGGCTCAGATTAACCCAAGCCTAATTTTGGACTCGAACATACCTATTCCAATATTTTTTGGGTCCATCGGATCACTTTTCAACGTTCTAGACTCAAAATTAGCACTGTTGGATCCCAAAAAGAGCCTCTGCATACCCTTTTGAGCAATTTAAAATATTTTGGACCAAATTCTTCGACATTTATTGCTTCGATCAACACCTTGTATTCATGAAATACTTAAATTATTATTAAAGATATTTTACTTGGTTTACAATCTCGAGGGGAGGTCCACATTGACATCCAAGGAGTACCCATGCTTCATAATTATCCAAAAATTATAATTTTATTACAACATTTTGGAAACTTCACTTGCATATTTTTGTTTTTGAACTATGCGAGCTTCGATGTTCAAAAATAGGGGACAACTGATATGTCACAAAAAATCACATGATAAGGCATGAATCTCGAGGCATAATTAAATTGGAAACTTTCAAAATTAAATTTGGGACCATCCAAATTCCAATCTCAACAACTTATAGCTAAACTGAACATCTAGACAAGACGAACCTAACGACACAAAAATTGATCCAATTCGAGCTCAAATGGGCTCAAATCAAGGGCTTAAAGTATATTTAGAAGTTTCAGAGCATTAATTGGATAATCAAATGATTTCCAAATTAAACATACTTATAGTCGAATCGAGCGGCTCGACGAGACAAATCCAATGAGGCCAAGATCACTCAATTCTGACACCATTAAAGCATTTAAATGTTAAATAAATGATTCATGATAAAGGGAATCAATATGAATCATACGATGACATATTTTGGATTATGGTTTAAATTATCAAATTGCTCATCCAAAAAAGCTTATAAATAAAGCGCATTCTTCACATGAGAGAGAAAGAATAGAGAGAAATAGAGAAAACTTTCTTGCATTTTCCAACCATCGTCGTCAATGACCACCTTCAGTTATTGTCGTTGACAACCACCAAGGCCACCGATGATCATCATTAGAAATCTTCACAATCTTTAGAATACTAACAATATTTAACCCTGTTTTATAATCCATATTTGAAAAATCAAGCTCTATTATTGGATGTTAACTGTCATTCTATGGACACTTGATTTCTATAATCTCCCTCAGGAAAAATCAAACATTTATTTAAACCCTCACTTCTTCAATGATGAAAAAAGAATTATTTGTTTATCACTTACTACATAGTGGATTTTTCAATTTGATCAAATCCTGTGATTTTTTCCTTTTCTGAAATTTTCACGTAAAAATTTTATATTCTTGCTAATTTTATCTGTGCGTGCTAAATTTTTGTGTAACACTGAGATGTAAAATATATACTCTACCGACTCAAATATTTTAGCACTCAACCGGAATAATTATAAAAATAACTAAAATAAAAAATACTTTATTTTAATTACTCTTCTTATTTCTTATACGATAACAAAAATATAATAAAATCGATATTAAAATTATTTTTTTTCCACCAAAATTTTTGACCTTTTGCTATCTCATTACCACCCCACCGGATGGTCCCGATCTAGTCTATGATTCCAATCACTCATCAGTCATCGCATTGAACTCCGCCGCACGGCTCACGAAGTATCCCCGCCATTCTTATGCATCCCACAAACAGCAAACGGCTAATTATTTCCACATGTCTCCTTATCATTGGTCCCGATAACAGTCCAATGCTCAACCATCTGACTCGCCATACAAACCGCCACAGGAAAGCCAAGTAAAAGGTGCCTGCGCCTCTCACATTGTCGTCACATGAGAGCTCACAGTACTTCTTCTCTACTTCTTCCCAACCTCCTCGCCCTCTCTCTCTCCTAACCCGTGAATCCATGGCATTCGCAGCCTCCTCTCTCCTCTCCGCTCTCCTCTTCCTCATATCCATCTCCTCCCTCGCCGGCAATGCCAATGCCCAGGTGGATCCCGGCAGCCTCCATCTCATCACCGACTCCATCGACTGGCCCGGCGCCGCCTCCGCTTACCCCTACTCATTCGGCTCCGATCCCGACGAGGATATCACCGTAGATGCCGACGAAAGCGGATTCCAACGGCGCTCGCTCTTCTGGCGCCGGCGACACCTTGCGCACTACTACATCTCGTACGGCGCCCTATCGGCCAATCGCGTTCCCTGTCCGCCTCGCTCCGGTCGATCCTACTACACCCACGACTGCTACCGCTCGAGAGGACCCGTTTACCCTTACAGTCGAGGCTGCAACGCTATTACCCGTTGCCGCAGGTGATCCGACATCTCTTGATCTCTCTTTTGGTCCGATTTGTTGGTTCTTTCATCTTCGTTCGGAATGTGGCTTGTTTGGACTCTCTGTTTGTCTATTTGGGAAGTTCGGGTGGTAGAATTGCTATTTGCTGCTTGTGAGAGTTTCTCTGTGTTTGGTTCTTTTCAGTTATTGGAATATGTTGAATTTCTTCGATTCTTCTTCTACATATGGTTTTATTAAATATAAATAAATGACAATTAAAATGTTGTAATCTTTACATTTCAGTCAATCAATCTGCTGGTCCCTTAATGTGATGCATTTTCTTTTCAAATGGATTTGCTTGCCACTGAGTTGACAAGATTGAGCATCTAGTTTAAGTTTTGTGGCAGATCTATTGATATTTTTAGTAAAAGTTAATGAAGGGTTAGAAAGACATTGCATTTGAATGGGTCTTTTTCTTTGATTTGCGTTGAGATTAGTCTAATTTATAGATATTTGACTCAATATTAATCTATGAGCCCATTCTATTTATGAAATTTCTGAGGCAATTTTTGGCCTAAAAGATTTTTTAATCAGGTTTACTTTTAGAAAGTGCTCATCATAATCATTAGTACTTTATAATTGCTTTTTGTTCAATGTCAAATCATATATGTGATGCATGAAAGAGTTTCTTCCTAAGGTTTTGATAATAACTTTCAAATTTATCATAAACTAAAATAGTTTTCATTCAGTTCTTGTGTGTTTGCATTAATAGAGAGAATATTTGGGACGGTTGTAATTTTATATAAAATTAATTTTGGAGTTATTGTGACAGAATAGAATTTTTAGAATTATAGTTTTTGCTTTAATTTTTTTTAGAAAAGGGGATTTACATACATATCACTTTATATCATATGATTTACATATCTAACATCTAATAAAATTTTAATATTTCATGCTTACAGCCCGTAGATCAAATATGGATGCAAGGAATGAAATATTAAAATTTATAGGATGGTATGAGACTATGGCCGGTAGGAATGGCATATTTGATTTTAAATTTATTTATGGATATCAGGCATAAAATATTAAAATTTTAGATGTTAAATATGTAAATAATATGATATAAAGTGATATTTATGTAAATCCCTCATTAGAAATTGTAGAACATTAGCTCTTTTTATAGCTGCAACATTTTGGGTATCTTTATGGATGCTATAGTTGTATCTCAAATAAGCTATAGATCTATTGTTCTTAACATTTTTTGTTATCTATCTTAGGTTTTTCTCCTTTTTGAAATAATCAGATAATAATTTTCTTATAACTATCATACTTCAATAAATTTGATTGTAAAGCGTGTATTCTCACCAAAAAAATTTTAAAATATAAAAACATTCTACTTCAATAGAAGCATAAAAGCTGCATGATAAACAAAATTGTGAAAAATAATAGTTTGTGAAGAAGGTCTATATGTCAACATATCTTTTAAAGGCTGCTCTGCTTCTTGCAGTAGAGCTTGAATGTTGTGGGAATGGCAGTGCTGAGATTGGAGAGAATTGCTTCATATCTTAAAGGCTATTTACCAGCTGGTTTGATGGATTGAATGACGAGACAAAGTAGTAGGTGCTGCAGTACTAATTATTTATTTATTTTGACTGTTGAGTTGATTAATGAGCCCAGTGGGTTGAGAGTAGGGCTGTGAATTTAGGTCTTGGATCATAAATTGGTCGGAAATTATATTGAGTTTTTGTTCAATTTAATTGAATTGAAGCCAATAAACTAAGGCTTCGTCTGGGGCAGCTTCTTTGCCGCTTTGTAAAACGGATTTTTATTACAAAAATTTTTTGAATTAAAAATTTTTGTACTAAAAAGTAGTTTTATAAAGTAGCAAAAAAACTGTCCCAAACGAAGCCTAAATTTGATTCTGATCAAATCAGCTTAAGACCAAATCAGAATGTATGGTTATGTGGGTATGAATTTATGTTATATATTTAGATGTGAATTAATAAAGATATTTGTAGATGTTTGTTTTTGGACATTTGAACTAATTAAGGCATACTCATACACACATCAGATGCTCAAGCTTCGAATCTAAAACCTCTTAGTTGGTAGCTAAAGCTCGCAACCAACAGATCAAGATAAGCTGCTACGTATATATGTAGATTGAGGGTTTGTCTTTGGTGATAAAAAATTAATTAATATCATATTAGGTTTTGATTTGAATTGAACTATAAGTGAAGTTAGGGAGTTATGTGGGATGTGAATTGAGATTGGACAGTCATTCTATAATTAGATTTAGGGCCGATTTGATTGTGAATATTTAGAAATTAGATCCATTCAAAATTCAATGTAAAGTAAAATTATGGATTTTAAGTACTTTGATGTAGTATTTAGTTGCATGTTAAAGAAATTCAGGTGTTTAATTTGTTTATGTTTGGTTGCTTACAAAATAAAGAAACTATTTTTGGGTGAGGACAATATAGGCGGCAGAAAGTGGACAACAATGGTGGCAAAGGAGGTGACCGGCAATGGCAGCTATCAGCGGGCGTGATAATGGTGGCGGATGGTGGTCAGCGACCAGTTAAACTTCACATATGTTAAAGTTAGTCAACTCGAGTGAATTTTAATACCTCAAAAATAAACTAGATATAGAAGTTCAATTCTTAAAAAAAATACTCCACATTTTTTTTCAATAAAACAGTTTAAATTTTAAATTTTTTGTAGGTAATATTTATAACCAAATAGCCCCCGAGTGTTGGACCACAACTCGTCCTTCAAGTTGTATGGTCACATACAAATTATATCTTATGATCACCAGAATAGATTCATAAATCTAAAATATCAAAAGAATCTCTGTTTAATGAAATATCAGAATTTATTATTCACACGAAAATATTAAGTGATTCTTCCTCTTAATGCTCTGTTTTTTCTCAAATTGGATCTTAGAGGACTATTTTGAGAAATTATTTTGGTTTCTCTATTTTATTTGGACAATGACATGTTTGGATCTAAATTTATTCATGGATGATGCCTCGACCATATTTGCAAGATTGTCCAACAAAAGTAGAGAATCATAAAAAGAGAGAGAGAATAAGAGAGAAGGTCTGTGATTTTATGGCCCTCTGCCCCCCATATATAAGTTCGAGACAATTAAATTGTTGTAACTTTTTAGGTTTACGCTCTGACCCCCTATTTATATGTGAGAAAAGCGGCAAAGTTATATGCAAAAATTATATAAAAAAATAATTACATAAACGACATAAAATGATCTGATAAAACTTTATTATAAGGAGATACTATATTGTTAATTATATAAGATTTGCATTTTTTTCAGTTATAAAATGAGTCATATGTAGCCATTAATTGTTCTAGTCCAATATAATTGACCTGTGCCATCCATAGCTTGTTTGACTCAAGCTTACCATGAGTGATTTGGAACATACAAGCGCATTGCTCGAATGAATTACTTTCATAATGAGGTCGCACGTGTGGCTCGCTGGTTCAGCGAATTCTTTCCTCCCACGCGACTCGCTGGTTCATTGAATTAAATGATTTACACGATGGCATGGAAACAAACAAAGTCCAATTGGACGATTGCGAGCAAGAAGCCCTGTTGAGCAGGTTACTGTTGTATTCAGAAACATCTCATGTGTAGACGCCAATTCAGATTTCATTTTTGCAGTTGACAATGGAATGAATGTGAAAATTATGGTAAATGAGCTGTAGCAGGTGTGTAGCTTCTAGAAGAACAACCATTAATGACACTATTGCATCCTGGAATATTCGCCATGATAGAGAAATATAGAGTTCAACTTCCTAACTTTATATGAAGATCCAACACACAAGTAGATAGAAGAGATGGGTGCATCAATTATAAGAGACACCAAAATTTTTACGTCAAAAACCTTTAAAAGAGAAAAAATCACGGGATCTTGCCCAGTTAAAATGATTCCACTAGTATTGATAGTTGATTACAAAATACATCATTTCTCGAAGGAGGGCGTTGGCTCAATGTAGCAAATATGCAGTGTATATAACACAGTACATAGTCGAAGAATGGCATGACAGCTATTCTTAAGAGAGTGTCGGTATGTTCATTTGATTAGTAGGATTGTAGTTGGTGGGCGACGGTGGTCGGAGAAAGACTCATTAGTGGCATCCATGTGGAAGTCCGATGACGATGGTTGGCCAGAGGTTCAACAGCGGCAGCCTGATAGCGCAGTTTTGTCGACGGTGGTGCCGGGGTGGAGCATCAGCCTCTGAGCTCTTATCTTCTTCCTTTTCCTTCTCCCTTTTATGAGAATAATGAGGTCTATTTATAGTTTTTTTGAGATTAGTATGTCTAGTAAATATGGAGAAGATCAAAGGCATGTTGGGAGTGATCTATCAGACAGCTCATAGTGATCCCCTTGATTATGAAGCATTTATCAAGCATTTAGATGCCCTAGAGATGTCATAATTGAGTGATCTTGGGCTCGTTGGATTTTTCTCGTCGAGCCGCTCGATTCGACTATGTGCATGTCATATTCGAATATCATTTGGTAGTCCAATTAATGCTCTAAAGCTTCCAAATAGACTTTTGACCTTGATTTGGACTCAATTGGGCTTGGATTAGATCAAATTTGATGTCGTTGGGTTCATCTCCTTGAGGTGTTCAATTTGACTATAAGCTTGCTGAAATTAGAAATCATATGATCCCTATTTTGATTTTTGAAGTCTCACTCTTATATTTGCATCGAGATTCATGCCCGATCAAGATGAGCTTTTTTGGCGACATATCAAACACATTTTCTATAGAGGAGTGCACACCAGATGCTCGAGCATATGCTCCATTGGCAATTGATGCAGAATTTTAGCAAAACTAGCATCCCACAACCGTCCCATGGCTGACCTATGGTGTTTGGAAAGAGCTATGGTCAATCCAGTTGGAAGAAGCCATGCTACACTCAACATGAGAAGCTCAACAAGGACGACATTCTTGCAGAACCTTAATGTTCAAATGGTGAATGACAACATTTTCAAATTATATTAATCAACTAGTTATTCATTTTAAATGTACTTATATTTACTATTAAATTCAAAATTTTATAATAATAAATTAATAATTTTTAAAAATTGTGTACATTTTAAATATGATAATAAATTAATTACTTTTACAATAATATTGACCAACTAAAAGAGTCCTACGCGTAGACTCTCATTTTTAATAAAAATAACTAAATAATGTTCACACTTTATTAAATCAAAAACATCTCTTTCAAATTTCAAATCCGACAGATCCAGCTGCCATCCAAGAAATTGCTCTGTACTCCCCATGCTTTTTAATGAAAGAAAAAAAAGGGGAAATCCTTATTCCTTATTTCCTTATCCCCCCTCAAAATTCAATGGGTAAATTAACAAACTAAACTAATCAATCTGGCAGGAGTTCTTCAGCGATACTGGCTTGTTGAGCTTGCTCTGATCCATCAACACGTTGCACTGAATCCTCGTGTAGAATTTGGGCTTAACCAATCTCCCAAGGACATAAGCCCTGGACCTCACCTTGAAACTCAGCGTCAGGGGAACCGGCGGCGCATCCGTCACCGCTCCATTCTTTCCGGCCGTCGGAGCGCTGAGACTCGCAGATCCACCGTAGAGAGGAATCTTGTTTCCAGAAACCACAATGTTTAAATTCCTCTGACTCTTCCTCGATTGATAGAATTCCTTAATCTGCTTGCCAGAGATCGAAAATTTCTGATGAATATCGATCATTAAACTAGCCGAGAAATTAGAAAAGATTTGACATTCACAACTTACGCTTCCAATGGCGAGCGAGAGCTCATAGTAAGATAGATCAAGCGGGGTTGAGGTCACATGAACACCAAAAAAGGATCCGGTGTTGCGGAAGCTCATCTTCACAGTTGAATTCAAGGTCGCCAAATCCGTTGGTACCAGCGACGCGTCTGTTCCAGCCGAAATCATGAAATTCTCGAATGTTATGCTCTGTGCGACATTGTCATATAAGAATATAGTGAGCGGTGAGTGATTAGGAGAACGAGGAGGATAAACTAATACTGAAAATTGAGGAACAGTACCTTCATCGAAACCTTGGGCCGTTGGGAATGGCTGGCTCCCCAGAGGATTAGGGCGAAGAAGGAGAAGAGAAGGGCAAAGGCGAGGACGAAGACAGGGAAATAGCAGCGACGAGGGATGAGGCCATGCGGGCGATCTTCCCCGTCATCGAGAAGGCCTTCTTCTTCAATGACATCGCAATCCTTCCAGGGTTTTTCGGATTTGTGACGGCCAGCACGGCGGCCGGCTGCGGCAGCGCCGTCAGGAGTGACTTTGCGGGAAGCGCCGGGTTTGAGGGATCCGGAGAAGCGGCTGGAGGAGGATTCGCGGGAATGGTGGCCGACCGAGGAATGTGAGTGCGGAGGAGAAGCAGTTGGGCTCAGAACCGGAGTTGAGTGGAAAGAAGCCGTCGTCTTCTCCCCGTCGTGGGAATCTCGAGAGGGGCTCTGAACATAGTACACCTGCCTCTGCGGCGATCTCGTCGGCGACGAAGGTGCGATGCTCGTCACCTCCGAGTCCGTCTTTGCGTGTACCATTCTCTCTCTCTCTCTCTCTCTCCACACTGAGATGCTTTTAACTTCGATGATTTCCTCTTAAAGTTTCGCGGAGGAAACTTTTGATAAATGCACCCTTCTTTTAAGTAGTAATTGTTTTGAGTTAAAAAAAATTAGGGTGGAGGTTTGAGACGGTGGGCATGGATGGGTGTGTGCATAGGCCGTTCTGTTCTACGGATCACAGGTGGATCGGTGGGGAAAGCTCATTGAGATCCGAGGACTTTTGAACAAATTTATATAATAAATTAGCTTGGTGGGAAGGAAAGAATAAAGTTGGGGGAGAAGCACATGCGTCTTCCGAGGTAAATTATTCTGTGTGGATGCTAAACGTAGTATAAAACTTAATAAAAATTAATCACGTCACTCTCAACTCGGTATCACACTCGGTATCGCTGATGTGGAGTATTATGATTGGTCTTCAAACGTAAAGCTGCTTTCGGCGTCCGCACAGAATAATTTCTCTTTCGAAGAAAGGCAAAATGTACCCATTTCAGGCAAAATTATTAGGTACAGTCACGCTATATCATTACTATGATGTGTATTGTTATTGTATACCATTATATATCGGGTGATATAACATAGTCTGATTGATCTCCGGACAGTCTAGTGACTGCACGTAATAATCTCTCCCATTTCAGAGAAAACACGCCCAAAAAAAAGGAAATACACCGGGAGATAATTTGGAATTTTTTTATTTTTTAAAATTATTTATGTATATTTTATCATACAATAAAACTTGTTTTTCTTTTTGCATAGCTTTATAATTTGGCATATTATAAAAGTAATTATCATTAATTTAATGATAATTAGTTTTATAATAATTACTTAGAATAGAAAGCCTATTTATTTTTCCCACAATTCATGTACTATTTTTTCAAGAAATTTTAATCACCCACTGTGACAATCATCATAAATCAGTAACATTTAAGTGACAAATAGTGCATTTACATTAGTCTTTGGACCTCATTATTTTGTTTTTTTTAATTATTATTGTACTGTTTGACCACTATTCTTTTCTATTTTCGATAAATTTTTATGATAGAGATATGAACGGTGGCATGGGGCCTATGGGTGCAAATTTGGGTGCAGCAATACTTCGCACCCACCACGTGAACTCATTAGCTGACAGTTCATCCACAAGCTGGCCTCCACAATCCTTTCTCCACCGACTGCACCTCTCTCCTCTTTTTTTTTTTTTTAAATGCCGAGGCTTAAATATAATAAAAAACAAAAATTACAGATTATATATTTTAAAATATATATAGAAGAAAAAAAAATCAAGAGAACGGAATAAAATTAGCTTAAATATTATGAATCGTATTTTGCTATTTACTTTAATTTTTTTATTTTTTATTTTCTTATGATGTAAAAAATATTACAATGTCAATATGTTGATATATATTTTCTTTTCAAATTTATTATTTGCTGTCGTTAGCTGAGATTTGTTATGAAATTGGCTGGTCAAACAAAATGTGTAGAAGGTTGAAACTCTGCACATGGTAGGGTATGGAATAATTAAGAAGATAAATTTTGGACGGTAAATTTGGTTAAAATGAATTTTATTATTATTATTATTATATGTATTTTGAAATAGTTATGATACATATTTATTTAATTAATATTTTATTACACCTAATCCACTTTTGTTTAAATCTAAGCCTTGAATGAAAAACTTGAAGAGTTATGTTAGTAAATCGACAGAACATGCAAAATTTATCGAAAAAAATTTGCATGGATAATGATAATATTTTATTACTCCTATTTTAAATAAACTTAATAGATAATAATAATATATGCAACAATGATAACAATTAGTCGTTATCTTATATAATATTAATATCTATTATGATTGATATGTCACAAAAAATTATTTTGATCGCGCACGGATCTTGAGGTAAAATCAAGTTTGAAACTTCCAGAATTAAAATTGGGATCTTCCAAACTCTGATTTCAGCAAACTTATAGTCAAACTGTTCGTCTCAAAAATATGAATCCAACGACACCAAATTCGTCTCAATCCAAGCTCAAATGGGTCCAAATCAAAGACTCGAAGCGCTTTTGTAAGGTTCAAACTACAACTTGGATTACTAAACAGTTTCCAAATGTGGCATTCTTATAGTCGAATCGAGCGGCTCGACGAGACAAATCCAACGAGCCCAAGATTATCAAATTCTGATATCATTAAGACATTCAAATGTTCGATAAATGCTATATGATCGGGGGAATCAATACAGGCCATCCGATGGAGCACTCCGAACCTACCCCGGAACTTCTCTATATTTACGGTGTGCCATTCATGAAAATCTATAAATAGACCCCCACTCTCTATATGAGGGGGACCTTTGGCAAGAGATTGGAGAGAGCTCTGAAGCTTTAAGAGCTCCAGCACCATCGCACGGCCGTCGACTGTCGTCGGACTTCTACCCAGCCACCACACTTCTACCCGATCGTCGTCGGACCACCACCCGGCTGCCGATCGCCGTCAGACTTCCACCTGGCCGCCAACTGCCTCCATACTTCAACCTGACCTTCATCGGATCACTGCCAACCGCCTTTAGACTTTCACCTGGCAACCGAGCGTCATCAAACTTCCGCCCGACCTTTGTCGGATCACCGCCGACCACCTCCGAACTTCCACCTGGCAACCGAGCGTCATCAGACTTCCGCCCAACCTTTGTCGGATCATTCCCTGTCAATTGAACTTCTGCTTAAGCGTCATCGAACTTCCGCCTGACTATCGTCGGACCTTTGCCTAACTCTCCAAACTACTATAATTTGACCACCTCTAAGTCAAGGGATGGGTCAACATTTGTAATTCACTCAAATTTAGCAGAATCTTTTCACATGGGCGAGACCCCGTGTTTTTTTCTCCTTTATAAGGTTTTTCACATAAAAAATCTTGTGTTATCTGTGTGTGAGCTTGATATCTGTGCAACGCTAAGACGTATGATTATAACTCTATCATCGCGTATATTCTAGCCAATAACAGTTTGGCACCGTCTGTGAGAAAACTATCCCACAATTACTTTTTTAATAACTAATAAGCATAGCAATCACATCTTGGGAGCCTCCCGCTCCAACACCCACCAATCCAGAAATCATTCCATGAACTAAAGACGCCATGCATCTGCCTCTTTTTACCTCGGTAGGCGAAACCCTATCGAGGAAGGGACATCAAGACCATCTCTCGAAGATCGCATCCAAAAGATGGAGAAATCTCAGAATGAGATCCTTCAACTCATACGAGAGACTCGGTGTCTTCTCCCTCGAGATCCACCACTGGCCGAAGATGTTCAACCCGAGTATCTTTATATAGAGATTCCTCTTCCTCCGCCAAGGATGCATCCTTCGTTATATCAAGACAATGAACTTGCTGACACAGCAAGCTCTATCCATCATTCGTGCGTAGGTTGGCAATCTCGCATTTGTTGACCTCAATTTTCATTTGAGTGCCCTCAAGCATATTTAATTGACTTAATTAGACCTCGTCGAGTCCGATTTAAGCTCGAGTCGACTCGAATCAAGTCAAATTAGATTCGACAAAATTTAAATAGCCTTGATCGACATACCTTGACCGCGCCAAGTTTAATTTAATTTGGGCTATTAATTTATTTAGATTTGATTTTGATGATTTGGGTCGAGTCAGATCAAACCTGAACTAACCCGAATTGAGTCAGATTAGGTTCGATCTGAGTCTGATTTTGGTCCCATGAGTCCGCTCAATTCTTTTTTTTTTTAAGCCTAATTAACTTCCTCCTGAGTTTGTTCCTAAATCCAGAAAAGGCGTCAACGGTAGCGATCGAGCGAGATCGGCCATTCATCCAGGATTATGCCGTTAGCTGCCAACATATATGACAGAATTTCAAAAAAGGAACTCGAGGCAAGAGGCGACGATGGCGCGGCATTTTGGGCATGAATTTACTCCATGCGATCTCGCTCTCGATTTTTCCTCTAATTCGCAAGATACCCGAAGACTCTGGGCTCCCGGGCTCTCGTTTTTGGCAACCTAGACGTTATTTCCTGGACACCCTCTCTCTCTCAGGCTGGGACGACTCCAAGCAGACGGAAGCCCCTGTTCCCTCTCACTCTCTGTTTTGCCGAAATCCCCTCCTCCTCTCCGCCTCCTGGGGATTCGCAAGACCTCCGCCTCCCTCTCGGCTAGGGACCGGTCCATCACATTTGATAGGCCAGTTGACCCAGAAGGAAGGAGCCCGCTCTGCTTCCCATTCGCGAGTTGTAGCAGGACCGAACCCTACGCCGGACCTCTCCGCCTCTGCTTCCTGTTCGCGAATCCCGGCCAGGTCCGACTCCACCTCTTCCTGCTCGAGCGAACCTAGCCGAAGCCTCCCCTTCTTCGTGTCCAGGTATTCGCAAGGCCCGCCGTCGACCACCTTACATTAGCCGTCAGTCTCCCGCAGGTTTGCAAGGTGAGTCTTCTCCCTTCTCCTCCCCTCCCTTTTGATTGTGTTCATGGCAAATGAAGGGATGAAGGCTGATACTATTGCTTAGAAGAGATCTTGGACTATATTTGTTTAATTAAGGATACCAAAATCAGCAGTCGTTTTGCTCAAAACAAATTTCTGGCAAGATTTTAAGAGACTGTTGAGAACATGTCTATTTTGAGTTTGAAATGGCTCCTTACTTTGAGTTTTTCTTAGAAAAGCTAGGTGTGATGAGGTAGCATGTTTCAAGGAGGTTACTTTGCATCATCCCTTAGACGTTGCACATTAGGTGTTCAGTGAAATGCCTTAGCAAGACTTTACTTGGAACGGGAGAGTTTGGATGCAATGTTTCTTGTCAAATCATGATATTTCATTCTCTATGAGTCCTTGTTCTTATTCCTAAAACCATCAATCTTGTGATAGCCATGTTAAAGACAAAGTGGATTCTTGTTTTACATTAATAGCACAGTAATGGGATCCTTCTATGAATTCATTTGTAGTGCTATCAAATGCCCCAAAGAGACTACTTTCCTTCTCTTCTCCTTGTCTTGGATATCATTTATGCAGGACTTTAATGTCAAATGGATAAGTGTACATGTACATCCATACGCATCTATGTGTTGTTGGAGCTTTCTTTTCTCCCTTTTAAAAGCTTTTGGAGCTTGGGAAGTTTTGATCTCTAGCATTACATTTGTATGGATAACATAGGGCTGATTTTTCTGTTAAGGTAACAATTTACTTGTAGTTTGATGTATAGAATAGTCTTACCTTGAATTTAGTAAATAATATTTGAGTAAGTTGGTTCAAGATGAAGTTTATTTGTCTTTCTTTGTTAATTGAGGGACAAAATGCATGTGAACAAAATAATGTGAGGTTTCTTTAATGGTTGTACATATATATGAGTGGTTGCATATTCATGATTGTGAGAGCTGTTTTGGTATCCGCCATAAAATTTGGTGAATATTTTATGAGATCATTATTTGTTCCATGGTTAACTGGAAATGACGATGCTTATGCTTCTTCTGAATGGTATACAGTATAGTTTATTGTCTCTGAAGGAACACTTATGGCAAGCAAGGGTTATGTGGTGTTCTTGACGTTTTGTGTTAATGGAGACCTGAATATTGAAGAAATTTACTCACACTTTATTGATGGTATAGCGACATATGGATACTTTCATTAAGATGTTGATTGGGCTGGATGTTCAGATGACAGATGAAACTCTAGTAGGTACAGTATCTATGCGCTTTCTATCATATTGCTACAATCATTGAGGTATCATGACCACATGAAATTAAAATAATTCTTGTGTTATTTCTCTACATATGTGTTTCAGAGGTTTTTCATTGTTTAATTTTCCTTTATTTACCTTTTTTTACCAGTTTAAATGGAAGATATAACTCATGATTCAATAAAATGGTAAAGGTTATTTTACAATATGCATGCCATTGTCTAATGAGTTTTGAATCTCGCCCATTTGTATGCTCAGGTGTAGGTTAATTGACCAATCCTTGACATTTCCAATCCATGCGAACTCATCACAGTTTCTTTTAGTTATGTTTCTATATCACATTTAAAAATAATTATGATAAAGTGAAATTAAGCTGTCCTTTGGGAGACCTTGTAGCGCATGTTGCTCAAGGACTTGTTGGCTGGTCTTATAAATATATGTAATTTTTTTTTTGGAATGATTGTTGATGGAGATCTGCAGATTCATGCTTGTTGGAAATATCGATCAAATAAATCAGTTGAACAATGTTTAGTTTACTTTTATTTGGCTGTTTTATTTTGTTTTTTTTATAATTGCAATTTAATTCCCTAAAAATACTTGTGGTGATATAGCCTTTCAGAATATTACGCGTTATGCATTTTTTTTTATTACGTGGTTTGATTTGGTTTAATTTGGTTGATACAATCTACTAGAATTATCTTGGTTCAGTCATTTGTTCATGGACTTCAGGATTTGACTATTATTCTAGTTCACTTGTCATTAGCCATGCATCAATATTGGTTTTATTTTTAAATGTCTCGTGTGATATGCTATATGCCTATATTTGATGTTTTTTTTGTGCTCTTTTGTGTCAATATTTCTTTAAACTAGGCGTGGTTATTCAGCCGTTGATTCTGTATTTCATCTATGCTTCTTTTTTTTGTTGTGCCTAATATACCAATTTGTAGAACCTATGAGGTGGTTGAATGTGGATGAGATTTCAACGATTGTTTCATTTTGGAAAATTCAGGAGATTGGCGGCCTTAGAGTTGGTCTTTATAAATAGAAAGCTTGAGGCATGTACTATGGATTCAGTTTTTGCTTGATACAAATTTTCCTTCAATTTCGTTGGACTTGGTTGTGTGCAGATTTTTGTCGTTTTCATGCTCCAAACTGCTTTGGAGACAAGATATATGCATATTTTCATTTGTTTCATGCTCTAAGCTGATTTGGAGATGAGTTGGGTGCAGATTTTCCCTGTTTTAATGCTCCAAACTATTTTGAGAATGAGCCATATGCAGATTTTCATGTGTTTTGTGCTCCAAATTACTTTGGAGAAGAGTTGTGTGCAATTTTTTCACTGTTTTCCATGTTCCAAAATGTTTTAGAGGTAAGTGGATGCAGATTTTTACTCACTTTTTGGTTCCAAACTATTTTGGAGATGAGCTATATGCAGATTTTCATGGGTTTTATACTCCAAACTGATTTGGAGATGAGTTAGAAGTTTATTTTCATTGATCCTATACTCTAAATTGATTTTGAGATGAGTTATATTTCTTAGAAACATTTTGTGAATGTTTTACAACGGAAAGCTATGTGAAACCTTCTTGTTAGAAGATTTTTATAGAGTTTACCAACCCCATGTTAAAGAAACTCGTTATTCATTTTGCGTCGAAAGATTGTAGTTGATTATATATTGGAAGGTTTTATGTGTTGCTTTGATTGAGGTTCTATGAGTCATTTTTGGAATTTGGGGACTTTATGAATTATTTTACGTTTGAGGGGCTCGATACTAAGAGGCTCTCTTAGTTCTCTTTTCATGGATAGTTTTCTTCTTCTTACTTGCATTTTCTTCTAAAGATGAGCTTATGCATATGGGTTGAAAGCATGTTTGTGTTTAAAGTTGAAAATTTTATTTGGATTGTGGTTTCAAGATTGGGTTTTCTTCTATATTGCTTTGAGTTTTATACGAAAGTGATTTGGGTCATCGTGTCAGATATTGCGAGTGCTATCTTAAAACGTGGGGACACTAAATAACATTCAAATTTCCCTTACTCTTATTTGTATTTGGCTTAAATGCTGAATGGGAATAAGGGTGGGGCAAAGGCATGTTTGGACTTTGACAGGGCATGCCTATCAATGAGATGCTAACATTCCATAAAAATAATAAATAAAGACCGCTTTTGTAACAATGTGGGGAGTCCTTAAAATTTGGACAGTCTTGGAGAGCAAACAGCCAAGTTAACATCCAGATAAAAGAAAAGGTATGTTTTTATTTAATAGCATTTTATTTTGATTGTTTGCATATTGAACATGATCCTGCTCTCATCCAATCCTCTTTCTTTTCTTTGTGCTCTTGCGAGGTACTTATGGGGAAGCAAAGAGAAGGAGCAACTGGGGCACTAGACGAAGGAGCTTGGACAATCGGATCTGAGCATCAGTCGCCCCCATTCATTCTAGTGGGGGTGCTACGGGCGATACCACTGGGTTACAGCCCCCGGTGTTGTGAGTTGAGTTTTCTTAAAACTTAGATAGCCTCTAGGGAGCCCATCTATGTGTACGATCCCTTACCTTTAGGGCCCTGTATAAACTTCAATTCTTAAGCTATTTTCTTCTCTTATTTTGTTATAGATCCCTAAACCCAATTTACACATATGCGAATGTCTAAGGGGTTAGAAATAAAACATCTATTCACCTCCTACAATACTAGTGACACCTAAGGACAAAAATTAAGGACTGAGTCTTAGAAAACTTAGACTTATAATGCATGCTCCTTTAGGATAGAGACATAAAACACTAAACATAGAAAACTTAGTGACATGTTATCCTAGGGTTAGTTTCCCCCAATTCATTAATAAAATAATAAAACTAATTATAATCTAAATCATAGATGCATTAAAACACTTAATCTTTAATCAAACTACAATCAACATACGAAATCACTAGGAGGTAGAATTTGAACATAAACTTGAACTAAAAATCTAATTAAAATATTAATCACCTCTTAATCAAATATTAACTAAATAAAATTCATCAAAATAAATTCAAATCCTAAGAGTTATAAAATTGGAAGCAAATATAATTCGAACCTAAAAGATCTTATAATACCCAAACTTTGAGAATTCATAACTAATTCCAAAAAATTCCAAATTGAACAAATTAAAAAGCATTCAACTCTAATCAAAGTCTACTATTTATTAAAAATATCAACTTTCTAGAAATCAGCCTAATTTAAAAAGTCAACTCTCTGGTCAACCGTAGTTTAATAACTAGGGCCCGAACCTCCTAAAATCATAACTTTGCCTAGAAAATTTCAAATCCAACAAATTAACAGTCTAATTACTCGTGGTAAGATCTAGTGTTTAATAAAAATACTAACTTCCTTAGACCCAACCTATTTCTAATAATGACCTTTTGAACCCTCTTAACCTAACTGATAGGTAGACCCCGGATCTTCTAAAATCCGCTAATGCAACTTAAACTTTAAATATTACTATCCTTAGTATTAAAATGAATTAGCCAACCAAACTAACTAAAAATGGACCCTAATTTACTAATATTTGAACTTTAACCAAATCCTCCTTTTCAAACCTTCAACAAATATTAACACAAAACAACTCAAACCATCTAGCCAATATATGACCTATCCAATGCCACACAAACTTTCTACACACACGTAGAATTGATTGTTAGGGCACCACTTCTAGATCTAGGTTAGGCCGGTGTTCTCTTTCTCAGTTGTTTTCTGTGTTGTGATCGCTCTTGCATGTGGCACGTGTGCTGTTTGTGTTGATTTGATGTGAGTGTTTATTTTATTACTGCACTGTATTTTGTTTGCGATATTGTTGTTTGTGCGTTAGATCTACCCCTAAGCTAGGGATATTTTATACTGACTCAGTCTTATGCAGGTGGCCAAGCTCATGCAGCGCTAAAAATAAACGGGGGCTAATATGATAAATCATAAACTATAAATGCTTGCTATAGGTGCTCCGAAATGCTTAGCCCCCAAATGAATAAGAACGTGGCCAAGTGTGTTTATTTTTCTGCACTGATATAACTGCTTGTGATGTAATATATTAAACTGCTTGATATTTTCATTAGGATAACCTTGCAGGTTCAGTTTGAGTCTAGATTTTATTTTTCATAATGTAATTTATAATTCATATTGAGTTGTGAAAGTCTTTAAAGGTATGGCATTTCAAATGTTAGGTACCCAAAGGGAGAAAGAAAGACCCTCTCTCGGGGAGTTTCTTTCTCATTTGGGTACCCTTCCGGAGAACGATCTGAAGGAGGATGATCTGAAGAAATACGACCCACTCGAAGATGAAGATTTGAAGACGAAATGCCTTGCATTTAAGACTTGCGTCATTCAATAGGATTAGAATCCAGGACGTTGTCGGTGGGGCCTGGCCACCATTACTTTTCTACAGACCCTGGGTTGTACTTATACGGCACTTGCCGTGGACTGTGGACTTTTCTTTACTTTGTTCTAGGGATTTATATTGATGTGTTTATTTTGTGTGCGCAGTAGAAATTGCCTGTTTTTCTTAGGTTTCTTTCTTGTATGTGTGTGGCCTGATTTCGCTAGACTCTTTAGGAAAAAATCTTTTATACTTGTAATAAAATTCTAAAATTTTAAGATTTAAATAACTTAGAAATCTAACGACCTAGGGAATAGCCGGAATCGTCCGGGGTCGCATGCATATCAATGCATTTTCTCCCTCCTTGCTATAAGACACTTCCCCGCCTGCGGGTAGAGTCCGGATAATCTGACCTATGAGGATGAGGTGCCGGATCTGGGGAAGTCTAGTCTTTTCTAAAAATTATTTTATAAGCCTTTTTTAAAATTCCATGCATACTTGATTTGGATATTTTAACCAGCATGCATTGCATTAGAAACTAATTAAATTAAATTTTAATTGCATTAGCTCTAAGAGCATTCACCATACATAAGTCTAGCGCCAATTAGGAAACTCTCTAGATGTCGGCCCTACTTCCAAGAACCAAACTACCTACCTATCTTTCATAAAGACTGGATAGCATGGATTTTATACGCTTAGGTGGTTAGCTGGCTTTCCTTTTCAGGCAGGATATAAGCCCAGGATGCACTACTTAGGACACGGGTGTTAGTGTTGTGTAGAACACTAAGCCCACTAGATCTAGGGTTCAAGGCTACTACTATCGATGTCTCGTAGTATGCCTCATCGGTGGGTAAGTCTCCTTTCTTTCAGGGGCTATAAATCCTGCCTATCTGCGTCACATGGATGACGCCACCTCCATCTTTCTCTCTCGTATGCTTCGAGTGCATGAATTTCTTTTCTCTAATTTCTTCTCACTACCTTAGCCCCTCCGGATGCTAATCTGAGCCGTATATGTTGACTAAGCCTAGTTGAACCTTTCTTTTCCTTTGAGTAGGATTTCATAGTCTTCTCCCTATGTGCCAATCCCAATTTAGAAAGAATAATGTAGAATCCTTAATCGAGAGTATTCTCAGGCCTCGGCTTGAGATGTAATTAACCACAGGGGCTTGCGCCCGTGGGAAACTGAATCCCACTTTCAAATAAACCCCACTCGAGCTGATGTATCGGGTGGGGGAAACTCGTTGTGATTAGATCGTACATATTGTTATCCATTGGGGTGTGCTGGTGAGAGCCACTATCCTCAATGGTTAATCGTATGTGTGATCGAATTTGCCCTTCCATTGGCCAAATATTGTCTCCCCTCGTAGGGCGGCGATGTTTTGGTAGTCCTTTCGGAGGTCCACAGTATTCCTCCGGATGTCCTTGAGGACTTAACCTGACCGCACATTGCTGAGCTCCCTCACAACGCCCTATCGCATGAACTACGAAGATTGGTCCAAGAAGATTTCCTCATTGACAATCTCTTCATTAGTGAGACTTCCATGAGTCATTACTCCTAATTGAAGTCATCCTTCAACACCCCATTCTGGTAGGATTCAAACTACTAAGAATTCGGGAGTGAACCGGGAGTGAACCGGAAGCCGCCACATGGCCCACCGAGCCACCGCTGCCGGATTTAATTAAAAAATAATTATTTTAATTATTTAAAACCATTTTTAATTAGAATTATTTAAATAACTAATTTAAAATTAATTTTAAAATAAAAAATATAATATTTATTTAAATATATATGTTAATTATTATCATCATTATTAATTATTATTATTATTATTATTATTATTATTATTTATGATTATTTTTAAATTATTTTTATTATTCTATTATATTATTATTATTATTATTATTATTATTCTTAAACTTTTTTAATATTATTATAATATTATTTTTTTAGCTTATATATATATATTATTATTATATTATTATTATTATTATTATTTATTTTTATTATCATTATTATTATTATTATTATTATTATTATTATTATTATTATTATTATTACTATTATTATTTGTAATTATTTTAAAATTCAAAAAATTTATTTTTATTTTATTATTTAATTTTAATTAAATTTAATAATTAAAATATGTTATTTTTTTAAATAATTTTCTTCTCCTTATATATACTTAAATAGTTAAATTAATATTTAATTAAATTAATGTTAAATAGTTTTATTTAAGTAGAGTTATTTTAAAACATTTTAAATTTAGAAACTTTGATAATTAATTTATTTTAATTTAATGATTATTTTTTAAATAATAATTATTTTAAATTATTTAAAAATCCTTTTCGAATACATTAAACTTCAAAAATTCATATCTAATTCGTTTTAAATCGAATTTTTGCGTATAATACCTCAAATTTTTTAGAAAATTATGAATTTTAATTTAAAATTATTTTCAGCAACCAAAATTTATTTTTTTAGTTGATTTCTGTATTATCTAATTATTTGGTTATTTAAATAATTATTATATTAATTATTTTAAAATTATAAAATTATTTTCAAATTCCTTTTAAGCCTTGCTTGTTTGACCAATGGATCTCTCATGCATCTATACATTGGATTATATTTTAATTATATTATTTTTTTTAAACCTATATGTTCATATCTTTAATATATATGTATTTTAAATTATTTTAAAAATTACATATTACTTAAATCCCTTAATTTTGGGAGATTCGTTAGTGAAATTTTAAATATAGGCTATGCATGTAAATGACATTCATGTGGGAAGAATTAGTGGATGATTGAGCTCCAATCATCCACTAATCATATCGATAATCATACTTAATTATTATTTAGTTGTCATTGGCATATGTATGATGCACAAGCACTGAGCTTACGCTGTCCTAGATCTAAGGACTTTGGTGTGCTTATGTTTGTATTGTATTTCCTTTATGTTATCTCAAGGGTTAGTTCCAAATATTGATCTAAAATCTGCTTAATGTAGTGACACTCTAAGGACAATAATTAAGGACTTATTTAGCGAACTTAAAAAAAATTTTAGGAACTAGGATAGATCTCTGATCAACTTGAAACTTAAATGATATGAACTTAGTGACATCATAAACTCCCTAAAATTTTCTAAGAAATTTTAGAGCCTTTTAAACCCCTTAATTAACAAACCCTAATCTACTCTTTAAATAAGACCCGACAACTTCAACAAATTTTAATAAATCAAAATTAAATCAAAAAATTACCCATAATATATCAAACTCTTCAGAATTCAGTCCTTAATCTCAAAAAATTGAAAACCCCTTAATTGAACCTCAATTTAAACCTTAATTTAATTTTGATTAAAAATCACCTTTTTAATTAAATTAAATAATTAAAAATGATTTAAAATTCCAAATTTTCCCCCAAACACTTGGAAACATATCCTTAGGTCATTCCTAATTTTTGGGGGTGATTCCAAAAGGTTTAGAGTTGATTTGGATCAAAACCCCTAAAACAACCCATAATTAAATAACCTTAATAATTCATTAAATGCCCAAGCTTCAAAAATTCATAACTAATTCTAGAAAACTCCAAATTGGGTAAACTAAAAGGCATTCAACTCCAATTAAAATCTAATATTTATTAAAAATAAGAGCATTCCATAAATCAACTTAAATAAAAAAAAGTCAACAATTCGGTCAAACTCAAATAAAAAATTAGGTCAAAACTTCGAAAATTTGCGACTTAATGTAGAAAAACTCAAATCGAGCATACTTAATGTCTAACCGATCGGGTTAAGATTTATTATTTTGTAAAAATACTAACTATTCATGAATCACTCTTAATTAAAAAATCAACATTTGGCCCCTCGACTTAGCGGATAGGTTGACCCTGAATCCTCTAAAACTCATTAACTCAACCTAAACTTCAGATGACATCACTTTAAGCTTTAAGTTAACCTCCTAACCTGATAATAAATTATTTAATACACTTTCTCTTTTAATCTATAACCAACTGAATCAACTTAATCAACCCCGATCACTACTGAGTAACCCAGGCCTACGACGCTATTAACTTAGCCCCAAGGAAGGTGAAATAAACTTCACAGCCTCGGTGAGAAACAAATGTAGTAATTACTTAACCACTAAAATATATCTAATTCAAGCTTACACGTTAATATTTGAACTCAAATCAAAATTTCTCTCCTTGACCTTTAACCAACTGGATCATAAGCAACTTGAACTAAACCACCTACATAGGACATATCCAAACCACACAGCCTTGTTACACACACATAGAATTGTTTGTTAGGACACCAATTCTAGCTCTAGGCTAGGTCGGTATTTACTTTACTGTTGTGAACCAAGTTTTTCGAGATTTTATTGCATGATGTGATTGAAAATTGATTGATATGTTTACTTACTTTTACTATACTCTGTGAATTGATGTGATGGGCGATTAGATTACCCCTAAGTTAGGATCATTTTGGTTGCTCATGGAGTTTTCTGCCGGTGGCTGTGCTTATGCAGAGCAGTAAAAAGGGGGCTCAAAATAAACAAATCATAAATGTAATCGCTATAGGTGCTTCAGCTGCTAAGCCCCCCCCCCCAAATGAATAAGAGCATAATCAAGTGTGGCTGGCATGAGTACTTTATTTTCATATATATAATTGCTTGGGATGTGTTGTTTTATTTAACTAATTAGGATAATCATGCAGGTAGTACTTGAGTCTAGATTTTCTTTCTTTATTTAATGTAATTCATTTGTAATATTATTGAGTTGTGAAAGTTTTCAAAAATAAGATATTTCAAATATTAGGTACCCAAAGGAAAAAAGAAAGGCCATTCACAGGAAATTTCTCATTCATTTGGGTACCCTTCTGAAAGACGAACCCTACAAAGATCGAAGGGCGGTGATCCATAGAAGATCTGAAGACGAAGACTTGAAGGCAAAATGCCTTGCTTTTAAGACTTGCGTCATTCAGTAGGATTAGAATCTGGGTTATTTTTAATGGTGCCCGGCCACTTTACTTTACTGCAAACCCTATGTTGTAATAAAAGGTGCTTGCCTATGGACATTATTTTATTTATTTGGTTTAATTATACTGTGGATGATTTGATGATGATTGTGATATAGTGTTGCCTGCTTTTCTTAGTTTCTTGGCATTTATGTGCCGCTTTTGTTTTAGCCTGGACTCGATCGGAGGCTCGTGAGGGTACGCCCAAAATTTTTCTACTTAAACTTAATTAAATTTTTTTAAGATAATATAGAAACTCCAACGCTCTTAAGAAATAAGCCCGAGACCGCCGGGAGTTCGCATAGCATGCTTGCTGCATTATTCTTTCCACTTGTTAAGCCGCTCCCTGCCTGTGGGTTTTAGCAGACCACCTAGCCTATGAGGGTATAGATCTGTCAAGGGGAGTCTGTGAACTTTATGATAAAACCTATTTTTAAGCCTTTTTAAAACTGACTCATATATATTTCAAGCATTTAATCAAGTCGATCAGCATGCATTACATTAAAAGCTAATTTAAATATGAGTCTAAAACTTTTAACTGTATTTATCTTAGCATTTTTCATCCAACATAAGTAAAGGGATCACTTAGGATAATCTCTAGATGTTGGTCTCACTTCTCAGAAACTTTAAGCCTCCCTACCACTCTTTCATAAAAATGACTGGACTCATGATTTTAAATCGACTAGGTGGTTAGCTGGCTCCCTAATCCAAGTAGAGGTAAGTCCAGGTTTTGTATTGCATTATCTAGGACATGGGTGTTAGTATTATAGAACACTAAACCCACCCTAGATTTAGGGTTCAATGGTACTACTATCGGTGTCTCGTAGCATGCCTTATCGGTGGGTAAGTCTTCTATCCTTCAGAGGCTATAAATCATGTCTAACTGCGTCACACGGTGACGCCACCTCCATCATTCTCTCTTGTATGCTCTGAGTATAGGGTTTACTTACTTTTTTCAATTTTTTTCATTACCCTAGTCCATCCGGATACTGATGTGAGCCACGTATGTTGATAAAGCCAAATCAAACCTTTCCTTCCCCTTTGAGTAGGAACTTCTTAGTCTCCTCCCTATGTATTAATCCCATCTGAAAGTATAATATATAATCCTTAATCGAGAGTCTTCTCAGGCCTCAGCTTGAAATGTAATTAACTACTGGGCTTGCACCCGTGGCTAACCAAATTACACTATTAAATAAACCTCACTCGAGCTAATATATTAGGTCAGGGAAACCCCGTGACTCCGATCAGGTCATACATATTATTACTCATCGAGGTGCATAGGCAAGAGATGCTATCATCAATGGTTAATCATATGTATGATCTAATTTGCCTTCCCATTGGCCCACTTATGAAGAGGGCAAAGGCTTGCGATCATTTTATCCTCGGGGATAACGCGGTCATACCCTCTACTTTCTGTTCCCCCGCTGAGCGGTGTCCTTTTGGAGGTCCACATAATCCTCACATTTGTTAAATTGGCCAAAGTGTTTGTCGAACAGTTCATCGTCAATCAAAGAATTGTTAAGGATTCTTCTCACCTATTTGGGATTCACCAAAATAAGGGTGAATTACTTAACAATTAGTTTCAATGATTTTTCACTGAGGCTCGACAAATTTTAGGAGTGGATCCTGAATTATTTAGAGGAGTTTTTCTCGGAGGGCTTCATCCTGGTCCCTTTTACTCCAGCTTATGCGAGACACAGTTCATTCATATGTTGACTTGATCCATCGTGTAGAGGCACAAATATCAGCAGATAAAGCTATCAATGCTCACAAAAAGCAATTTGAGCAAACTCTTGGAAAAGACTAGAATGCTTCTACAATGGATGACTCATTCTTGCAATGAAAGAAAAATCTGCCTCCTAGACCCCCAATACCATGACGCAAGTTTCAATAAGAAAAGGAGTATACACCACTCAATACCTCGCGAGCAAATGTACTGATGGTCATTCGAGATCAAGAAAATATTAAGTGACCTAACACTTTAAAGCCGAATACAGGAAATTAGGATCAATACTGTCATTTTCACCGTAGTTATGAACACACCACTAAAGCCTGTAAGCCGTTCAAGAATGAAATTGAGAGACTTATCCGATAAGGCTACCTTCGACAGTTCATTAAAAATTCACCTGCTTGAGATGAGACTCGTCCCACTGCAGGGAAAAATTAACAACATCAAAGACAACCATTAAATAATATTCAAATAGTTGGCGAGATTAAATAATCGCGTAATTTGGGCATTTGTGTTAGTAATACTATTCGTCTTGTGTCATATGCAGCTCTTTCATATTAAATAGGGTGTCACTCTAATATCCTTAGTATTTTCTTTCAAGTTAAATATCATGTTGTCCCGTATGTATGTCTTATGTAGTGTAGCTCTTATATCCTTAAGTCATACTAGGGAGCTGTAATATTATTTTACATAATACAATAATGTGTTATTCGCTTTATTTTGATATTGTCTCATTCTTTAAAAAGGATTAAATGGCAAAAAAAATTAATGACGAATCTAATCTCTTTAGCCATGATTTAAGAAATACGTAATCTTTATTATATCTCAATCACTAGATGATCAATCCCAGGGGGATTCGATTCGACCTTTTCTATATAGGTTAACATCATCGAGCGACGCTCTGACATACAACCTCAGATAGGTCATACATCCTTGGTGGATTCTCTCGACCTCTTTCATATAGGTTAATATCATTGAGCAACACTCTGACATACAACCTCAGATAGGTCATACATCCTTGGTGGATTCTCTCGTCCTCTTCCATATAGGTTAACGTCATTGAGAAATACTCTGACATACAATCTCGGATAAGTCATACATCATTGGTGGATTCTCTTGACCTCTTCCATATAGGTTAATGTCATCAATCAATGATATGACATACAACCTTGGATAGGTCATACATCATTGGTGGATTCTCTCGATCTCTTTCATATAGGTTAACATCATTGAGCAATGCTTTGACAACCTGGATAGGTTATACATCCTTGGTGGATTATCTCGATCTCTTCCATATAGGTTAACGTCATCGAGCAACGTCCTGACATACAACCTCGGATAGGTCATAAATCCTTGGTGGATTCTCTCGACCTCTTCCATATAGGTTAACGTCATTGAGTAACGCTCTGAAATATAACTTCGGATAGGTCATACATCCTTGGCGGATTCTCCCGACCTCTTTCATATAAGTTAATATCATTGAGCAACGCTCCGATATGTAACCTCGGATAGGTCATACATCCTAGGTGGATTCACTCGACCTCTTTCACACAGGTTAACGTCATCGAGTAATGCCTTGACAAATAACCTCAGATAGGTCTAATAATCTTGGTGGATTATATCAACCTTTTCTACATAAAATATAGCTTAATATTCTTCATCACTTCACAACTTGGCCATCAACTATCACTATAAGTCTGCCCTAATATTGTTCGACCAATGCCTAGATGTTGACTACAGTCCGACTTCCTCTCGACCACCATCAAACTTCCACTCGATCATTGTCAAACTTATGCCCGACTGGTGTAAGACTTTCCCCTGACTATCATTAGGCTTCTACCTAACTATCGTCAGACTTTCACTTTACCTCCATCGACTTACACCTGGTCGCTACATATTACAGGGTTCTATATATTCGTTAATTATCATCGGATCTCTTTCAAGGCATTATTATTGGCAGATGCCCTACATGGTGCAGCCACAACTAGATTGTTTCCTAATTCTTGAGAAAATTTGAATCAGCAAAAGAGAATCAGGCTTTGATTATCGAGCTAGCAATCTAAGGGGAGCTAAGAGCCTATGTAAGAGTACAAGGCTTTGATCGTTGCCGCCGATATTTAGACTCTTGACCGATAGTTTTTCTCCCAACGGGAGTGAATTGAAGCCTGTGTAAAAGTATCATGTCTTGATCGCCTCCACCACCGATGTTTAGACTCTTGCCGGACAATTTTTCCCCCAATGAGAGTGAACTGGAGCCTGCGTAAGAGTACCAAGCTTTGATCGCCGCCACTGGTATTTAAACTCTTGTCAAACAATTTTCCCTTCAATAGGAGTGAATTGGAGCCTGCGTAAGTGTACCAGGCTTTGATCGCCCCCACTGATATTTAAACTCTTGGTGAGTGGTGAGTGCAGGCGCAGTCCACGAGTGCGGGTGGAATGGTCCGAATGCGACTCGGCAGACTTGATTTCAGGTTATTGTCGGGTTGATTTCGGGTTGCCAGGTCAACCCGAACCCGACCCATTTTTTGAAACGTGTAAAAAATTCAAACTCGAATCTGACCCGTTTGCTAACCAGGTTAACCCGAACCCAAATTTTTTCGGGTCGAGTCTGGGTCGTGTTTCGGGTCATGTCAAAAATTGACACCCCTATCAAATTCTGATATCATTAAGATATTCAAATGTCCAATAAATGCTCTATGATAGGGGAATCAATACGGGTCATCCGATGGAGCACTCCGAACCTACCCCAGATCTTCTCTATATTTATGGGTGTGCCATTCATGAAAATATATAAATAGACCTCCACTCTCTACAAGAGGGGGACCTTTGGCAAGAGATTGGAGAAAGCTTTGAAACTTCAAGAGCTCTAACACCATCGTCCGACTTCCGACTGCAGCCGGACTTCAGCCCGACCGCCGTCGGACTACCGCCCGGCCGCCGGACTTCCACCCAACCATCGGACTTCAGCCCGACCCCGACGACCGCTAGAATTCAGCCCAACCGTCATTGGACCACCGCTCGGCCTCCAACCTCCGCCAGACCATTACCCAGCCTCCAATCTTCATCGGACTTCAGCCCGATCGCCAACCTCTGTCAGACTTCCACCCGGCCATCGGACTTCAGCCTGACCATTGTCGGACCACTGCCCGACAGCCGACCGCTGCCAGACTTTCAACCGACCGTCTCCAGACTTTAGTCCGATCGCCGTCCGTCGCCGAACTTCCACCCGGTCGCCGGACTTTATCTCGACCATTGTCGAACCATCGCCTTACCGCCAAACTTCCACCGGCCACCGACCGCAGCCTGACTTCCACCCAGCCGTCGATCGCCATCAGACTTCAACTCTACCGTCATTGGAACACCGCACAATTGCCGACTGTCATCGAACTTCCACCTGGCCACCGGCCGCCTCCGGACTTCCATTTGGCAATCGAGCGTCGTTAGACTTCCGCTCGACCTTTGTTGGATCATTCCCAGTTAGCTGAACTTCTGTCTAGACGCTATCGGACTTCCGCCCGATCATCGTCAGACCTTTGTATAACTCTCCAAACTACTGTAATTTGACCGCCCCTAAGTCAAGGGATAGGTCAACATTTGTAATTCACTCAAACTTAGTGGAATCTTTTCATATGGGCGAGGCCCCGTAATTTTTTTTTCTTTGAGCATTCCACATAAAAAAGATCAGATATTTTACTTCTCTCTTTCTGTTTGTGTGCTGGATATTTGTGTATTGCTAAGACAAAAAGTTTACTCACTATACCACAACGCATATCCTAGCTCGCAACAATGATTAAATTTAAATTAGAGTTTTTAGTGTTTTTTATTATAATTATATTAAAATAAAAAATATCAAAATAAGAAATGAATTGTAGTAGGAGGTATTGCTTATAATATTTTTTTCTCTCAAAATAAATTACTCTCAAAATAAATTGTGATAGGGTGGTTTTAAAACTAATATAATATACATTTTTATATTAGTAAAAATATACGTGCATTTAATGCACGTGACTAAAAATTTAAAAATAAAAATTCATATTATAAATATTTTAATTATATTATCATTGTTAAGATAAAAAAATTTATTACATTTATTATTATAAATAATTATAATCACTAATGTTTATTTGCATGTGCACAAAGTTTAGATGAATAAAAATTTAAAATTTTAAAATTTAGTGAAAAAATGCCTTTAATTTTGTTAGTGTTATTGTACATGCATTAAATGCATGTGAATAAAAAATTTAAAATAAAAATTCATATAATGAATATTTTATATTTTATTTAATAAAAAATAAAATTGTTATCTTTATTTCTATAATTAATTATAATTATTAATAATATTAGCAAAAAAATTATATATTTTTCTTAAAATAATATTAGCAAAAAATCCATGCACACGAATAAGTTCACACATTTTATTCACCAATTATACAACAAAAAACAAAGGAAAAATCAACCTACATAATAAAAAAAAGATATTTGAGATATGCTAAAAGCCCAAAAGCTCATCTACTTTAAATAAATAATGAGTAGACATTAATAATAGTAACACTGAATGGTATAATCGTCAAACAATACATTGTTATAGAGATCTTAATAACTCCAAAGAAACACATAAATGCATTATAAGCATTATTAGTACAAAATCAAAATGTAGTGCAATCAATAGAATAAAAAAAGTACAAGATCATGACCATGAATAACTCCATCTCAACTGAACTATAGATTATGTTATCTTAAAACAAAGCCAAAAAAGATGTTTCAAAAGCTGAATATGTTATTTTAAAATAAAGCCACTGATTAAAAATAAAAATAAAAAATAAAAAAAGCCACTGATTAAAAATGTTTGCAGAATATTTTCCTCATGTGGAAAGCTAAAGCACAGAAATCATATATAAGAATTATAAGGTGCATGCATATATTCTTAAAAATAAAATATGCACAGCAACAAAGCATTTCCTCAAGAATGTTGCATTAAAATTGTCAATGAAAATTGCACAATAAGCCTTAACATCTTGCTAGCTAGTGTATATTATCAAACCTATTTCTTAGCAGACAAGCAGTTATACTTCAAGATTACAAAACAAGCTTCTAACCTTCATGACCAACAAGACATTGCAGCTCAAAGGACTCAGAAAAGATCCCAATAGGAAGATACCCGATAACAATTGCCTCACAAAAATGCTCATTAACAAAATAAGTAAACTTTGGATGATGGTAGAATTCCATTGTGGTAACTAATTGTCTATGAGAACGTTCACCCATGAGCTCATGTAGGAGGGATGAAAGTCCAAAAAATCTGCATTGACAATCATCTCTTCACACAAATCGCCTGAGCAATTTTCTTTATCTAACATTTTACTAAAATCTGATTCAGATAGCTGTCCATGGCTATTACATGGTCGTAATAGGACGGGCCCAGTTTTTGAAGATTACCACATAAGATAGGCCAGACTTAACTACACATAGTATAAAAGCTGGCTTCAAGAAATATAAGTTGTACTAAAGTTTCTTAATATAAAAATTTTTGTTGATCAAACTTCTAAGTTCCATCTCTATTTCATGTGATGTCAGCTATTTATGATGGAAGTCACCACAAAGTTGAAAGAATGAAAGATGTCATCACTCATTGATCCCCAGAGAAGAAAAAAATAATCATAACACTCAATAAAGCTATAGTAAAAAAATTCATCCCAACCACCAAAATCCCAGCTCAAAAGCGTGGAAATGATATAAGGTGGAAATCACAAAAATTACAGTGAAAGCCAAATAAGATGAACTATTTTGCAAAATATCAAAGAAAGCACCACTAAATAATCTCTTCTGAAAGTCAACCCATTTAACACGTAGCAACCATGGTAACCATGGTGAAGCATGAAAATTTTCCTTCAAGAAAAAATAGCAAGAAAAGAAGATATCAAGAAAAATTTAGATAAATTTGTTTCAACAAAGAAAGAAAAAATCTAATATATTTTACTCTTTTAGAATCATTCCATTTTTTTTTTATCTAAAAGAATAAGATTCAGAGTTAATGAATCACAAAGAGGTTCTATCTCTAAACAGTTTTGATCTAAGGAGAATAAGATTGAGGCCTAAAACTAAAAAAATATATCTAAGAATCTTAGATATTTTTTCCCTGCTAAAATCGAGAACTCACAGCACTGAGTTAAAAATATTAAAACAAATATAAATAGAGAGACAAACCATACATCACAGATTAGAATTTAAGTGCTCTAACTGATAATGTTCTTCTCGGATGGAAGAATCACATAAACATTTTCAAACCTTTTTATGACATAGATGCTGAGTGATAATTCGTAGCACAAAATCATACCAAGCAAAACATGCAAATGGAACTTAACAAATTTTAAACAACCTACATCTTCAATCGTAAGCATTACTACGAGAAGGCCAAAGACCATGTGACGGAAGCAATCAAGTTTAGTTTTACCATTGCACATGAATATCAACCCACCAATCTTTTCTTTGGTGATAGCTTCTTTTCCTTTAGTGCTGGCTTCCCCTTTTTCATTCACCTGGGTACTCCCATTTAGTTTAATAGCAATGTCCTTGATAGTTTTGACGTCCTTGGTATTTAACTTGTCAAATATTTCGTTGTTTCCCTTCGAAGACTTTTTCGCAAATTTTTTTGCAGCTTTTAGTTTTTTGCGGTTCTTTTTTTTCCGACAGGGGTTGTTCTGAGGTTGTAGAAGGATTTCCAACCTCCTTTTCCTTTAGTTTGCCCATATGCGGGTCCCTCTTCCCCGAGAGCACAATCAATTGTGTGAGAACCAAAATGGAGATAGAGCTGAGAAAATCGAACAATGAAAACCCAAGAGGGGACCGAAAATACCTAAGAAGAAGAAGATTCATACCTCTCTCTCACGATCAAAACAGTGTTGGGAAGTAGGCGGGTTCTCACGCGACCTTTCAACGAAGAAAGAAGCCAAAGGGTTACGTTAGCAGGCGGGCGGGTTATGCGACCAGGGCATAAAAAGAGTTGCGAAATATTTGAAAGTGGGAATACCAAGTGTTGAAAGTGGGAATACGAAGGGTTGCGCTTGGATCGCGTGATTTTACGCCATCTATACGCTTGGATTTCGATATTAGTATGAATTAGGTAAACAAAACATGCATTAATTAAATGAAACATTAACTCAGATTTAGGTTAAATGAAACGGACATTAAATTACAGAAGCATTGCCGCTGGTTTATTAATTAAGCAGTTTTATTGTATTATTAATTACTAAACAATTATTATATATTTTCAGATTTATTAAACATTTATAATATAATGAAGGGTTAGGATAATATTTTAAGAAATAAAATGAAATGTCAGGATTGAGTATGAGTGGAAACTCAAGCCACTTTTATAATAGTAGTATAGATATATTTAAAAATATAATAAAAAGACTATATAATACAATAAAGATGACTTAAATACAGCTCATGTAAGAGTTTTAAAGCTAAGTATGTTTTAGAATGCATTTGTCAAGCTTCTCACAGAATTTGCTTATATTCTTGTGTACAAGTGTGGTACTTATAGTGCAGTGCTTCATGGTAAGTTGATCCTTATTATACCAACCATTTTTCCTTTTTTCAAGAAAGTGCTTTTTTGGTTGGTTCTCTTTATTTCATTTGTCAAGCTCAAGAAAGTTAAGCTGGAGTAGATGTAGAGAGAATGCAAACCACGAAAGGAAAACAAGTGAGGAAAGCTTAAGGTATAATATATGATGGAGAGGGATAAAACCTTCGTAAGTTACCTAATGGATATGCGTATTTTTCGATGCATATCATTTCCGAAGCCACTTTTATAATAATAGTATAGATTTAAGGCTCCCTGGTTAATGCAAGGATAAGTATCAAGGATGAATATTGTCACCATACAGAAAAAAAATTGCATTTGTTTATGACCAAAAGCTTGAATCAGGTACACATGTTCCTTTCCTTTATAATGTCAAGTGAACATATTGAAATTGTATGCAATGCAGATATTGTAAGTCAGATTTTTTGGTTTGCTTGAATATGTATTTTGAAATTTTATATACTTGTATTTTGTATGGTTTTCAGTCTTAAGAAAGCATTAATTAAATCAATGTTAACCCGAATGGTAGACTTGCCACTCTAGATAGAGTATTCATTGAACTCCACTTAGTTGAATAAGGCTGATTGCTAGTCTGTTGATTGTAATGATGGTTACCAAGCTGCCCATAAGCATTCAGACAAGTGTTTTCTTGTTTTTCCCTCAAGAGAACACTAAAACTTTCTTGCTAATTGACTGGTTGTTCTACCAGTCTAGCTTGACGTAATAATTCTTGACGTGATAATTTACAGTTTTATATGGATTTTGACGTACGTAATAATTCATGGCTTTCCAAACTGCTGGCTATCACTGATGTTGAATTAGCATATAGTCCTTTATAAATGGTTTTGAAGCATAATTTATATTGTAACAAGGGTATTAAAATACTTAAATTAAGTGTCGCCAGCCATAGAATGATGTGTTATAAATTATAACAAAAAAGTAATAATGATGTGTCATAAATTATAACAAAAGAGAGAGAAAACAGTCATAGAAGATAAAATGTTATGGCCCAGCTTTCAAATAAATATATGCTGATGAGAGAGCAGAAATGATATGATCCACTAAACAGAGAAAATCAGCATTATGACATACAAATAAGAGCACCTATCAACCCTTATCCAATTCCAAAGTACAACTACAAACAACAAAGAAGAAGATAAAAATATCTAAGAATCTTACTAAATTCTCCCTCCTTTGAAGAAGTCTTACTAAACGAAGCCTAAAGAAGAAGAAGTCTTACTAATTTTTATGCGTGCATGTCTGTCTAACATTTAGAAGATGCCAAACAGTGCAAAAAGTTAAAATGATGAAAGTAAAGTGTAGATAAATTCATTAACTAATATTTGAAGTCAAAAAAGTAGAGATCCTCTGAAGCTCTTTGAAGCCAAAAGAGTAGATATCCAAAAACTAAATACAAACAACAAAGGAAAACTCTTAAGAAATTCTATCATATATTGCACTAAACCAAAATTGGTTATAAGTTGGCTCAATTAGAGCCAAGCATGGCTCATTAGCTTCAAACCAAGGGATTTGAGCTAAAAAATTGATCTAATCTCACATATTCCTCAATCTCTTAAGAAAACTTCTTACTCCATCATACATACATACACGCACAGATCTATAGATTCACATATACATATATTCAAATCAAAATGCATACATAAATATATGTGTATGTTCATTCATCCATGAAGACATACTGCTAGATTCAATCTTGAGCTATCTTGATCTTATTCAGGGTTGGCTCAATTCAAATCGGATTTGGCTCAATAGTAGGCTCATTGACTTTGATGTGAGAGCTTGATTAGAGCTAAAAAATAATCATACACACTCTTCGATATTCGAATCAAATTCAAATTGCTATTTTAGATTTGCATTACCTTCATAAAAAGATACACGACCTCATTTGTACCTTAAAAGAAAGGACATGATATAAATAACAAATAGGTAGATGAGTAAAAGAGTGTCAAGCTTTTTGGGACAAATGTTTGTGATGGGATACTTAAATCAAGCTACAAACATATTTTCTTAGAAGATGAGATGCCAGGATATAGACAATATCTTCCTATTAATACATTAATTAGCTTTGATCTCTAACTATTCTCATAAAAAATGAACTATAGAGATCACTTAATGCAAAAGGAAATCAAGAATTAAACTGCTTCAAAATAAATGTCAAAATACAATACTGATGCATACACAAACATAAATGCATACATGCATTTATACATATAAACATGCATAAAAGTTAATCCGATCTCCAGCTACCTCAACATGCATAAAAATTAACTCAATTAACTCAACATGTAGGATATTTGTCAATTTTTTAACTAAAGAGCTAGGAAATTTGAATAAAGAGCTTGGACATTTGTCAATTTATGAAGGTATAAAGTCTAATAGAGACGAGCAGATGAACTATAAGACATGCAGAACGTTGAACTGATTAGAGAAGAGCTAGGAAACCTAACAGAACAATATATTCATACGGAGAAAATTGAAAATATAAAAAGCAGAAATCAAAATATAAATTTAAAATATAACTATATAAGAAGCAATCAAATCAAAATATACAAAAGCAATTAATTAAGCACATATAAATTAATTACCTTATATTTGAAGCAGAAAGAGTACAGATCCTTTGAAGTCGAAAGAGTAGAAATCAAGAAACTAAATGCAAACCACGAAAGGAAAATATGTGAGGATAGTTTAAGCAAATATATATGATGGACAGGGAGAGTAGCTTCGATGGTTACCCACCGGGGAAGACCGTTTCCAAAGGGTCCAATGGATTCATGTATGTTCCAAAAAAACTAAAATGCGAGAGGCCAAAGGTTACCGAAGCGTTCAACGGAGAAGGCGAAGCTAGGGCAAGTGAGGTTCCATGGAGAAGAAGAAGCTAGTGCAAGCGAACGGAGGAAACAAGGCGGGCAAAATAAGAGGTAACGGAGGGAATGAATGCATCACTATTAATTGATTTAAATGAATGCAGCACTATTACGTTATAATCATTTAAGCAATATTAATTAAGCATATGGTTTAAATAAATTTATTTGGCGCATGAGCCATCTTGAATTAATAACCTCTCAAATTGAATTTATTATTAATTAAGCAGCATATGGTTTAAATAAATTTATTTGGATTAATGCAGCACTACTATGTTTAATGCAGCACTATTATGTTATAAATTAATCTTTAAATAATTATTATATATTTTTAAATGTATTAAATATTTATAATATAATGAAGGGTTAGATAATATTTTAAGAAATAAAATAAAAGGTCATAATTGAGTATGGGTGGAAACTCAATCCCCTTTTATAAATAGTTAGTAGTATAGACATAGCAATAGCCTTAAAATAAATTTAATAATTTTTAAATTTACTTTAATATAGATTATAAAGAATACTATAACATATTTTTTTCTTTATTAATGAGTTGGTCTCTATACAATTCAAGGAAATATTATTTTTACATTGTTTTGGAAAGTAGCTCACATTTTTATCTATGGCGTCATATCTGCGCTCAAAATATCATATTACAATACAACAAATGAATGGGAGAATGATTAAGAAATTAGGATTTTATGCTAAACATTATTTTCAAAATCGGATCAAACCAGCCGGTTCAACCGGTTGAACCGCGAACCGGCCGGCCGGTTGGTTACGGTTCAAATTAAAACTACCAAAACATAAATCTGTGGTTAAGCCGCTTGAACCGTCGGTTCGACTGTCGAACCGACGAACCGGTCCAAATTTTCGATAATCGGCCGGTTCAGCTACAGTGCCTTTTTAGCAAAATTGAAAAGATCCGACGGCTGAGATGCGAAGGTGGTGAAGCTTCATGCAAGAAAAAAGATACCCTATTTCATTTGTCGCATATGTTCTTTGTCTGTTCGCCTTTTCTTCTTCGGCTCTTCCCGACGTTCCCATCTCGTTGCGTCTCCTTCTCGTTCACAGAGCCAGAAGGCAGAAGCCATCACCGAAGAAGCCTGCTCGTTCGCGAAGACAGAAGCCAAGTCTCACTTGTTCTGATTTGTAACGTTTGTTTCTAAAGTACCAACGTTTAAGTCCACACTTGAATGTTCTTGTGAACCAAAACAAGACTTGAAACTTGATCCTCAATTTGAATTTGACCTTAAGCCTGATCACCTTATGCTTTGTAAAATTATTAGTTTACTTGTTTCTTCTCTTTATCTAACTCTCAAGAAAGTATCTATTAACAGTTATCAAATGTACGTTATTAGCACAGTTAAGATTTCCCAAGTTCACAAATGAATTTTCTTGTGAACTAGAACTACTCTATACTTGGTCTTGAAACTAAATCTAACATTGAACCTGATGACCTCATACTTGCTAAAAATACTAGTTTGTTTGTTCTTTCTCATTCTCCAATCCTCAAAGAAATATCTGAATAATTAACAGTTATCAAATGTACGTTATTAGCTCCACGTGGTCAGGTGAACCATTGTTGAATGATGCATGATATTGAAATAAAAAACCTTACATTTGACTATATGTGATGCCTGACTTGGAGAGCTCTCATGCAAGAGGGAAATTGTTAAGGCATAGAGAATATTGATTTACTTTCAAATCTGATAGTTAATATGTTGGTGTAGAAATACCAAATGATTAGCACTCAGGTATAAACTTAAGCTTTTGGGTTGAAAATGGATTTGACCACACCAATTATGTGGCATCTAAAGGTTTAAGGATCTCTCAATGGCTGGGAAATGCACTTTGTCTTTGAAGTTTTTCAATTAGAACTATCCTTTGATTTACATTTCCTACTATTTTTATATTGAATGGTGAAGTTTCTTTTAATTAACTTGTCATATTATTAATTAACAGTTGGTGAAGTTTATTTTAATTAACTTGTCTCTAATCACATCTTTAGCTTAATATTAACAATGGATCAATAAAACAATCAACCTGCACCTCCAACTCAAAGCGTACGGGAGAAGGTAGATATTGCTTGGAACCATTTTATTGAGTGTAAAACTGCTGATGGTAGGAAGCAATACAAATGTCTTCATTGTGAAACAACTTATAAGGGTGGAGGCATTAATAGGATAAAGCAATATTTAGCAGGGATTAATGGTAACATTGCTTCTTGTAAGAAGGTGCCACATGACATCCGACATCAGATGCAATAGAATTTGAATGAAATAACAAAGAGAAAACAACTAGCACAAGAAGACCTGTCCCAGAGTGTTGATCTGTTTAGTGATGATCCAATTGAGGAAGAGAGGGGCTCATGTTCAGTCATAAAATTGTAAAGTTCTGATACATATGGTAAAGGGATTGATAAAGGGAAGAGGAAATTTGATAAAGTTGATAATTTTTTTGCACCTAGAACAAAACTAGGATGTCAACCATCCCTAAAAAGTGTAATGGCATCAAAGGATGCAATGCACCGTACTGATTTGTCAGTTGCTAGGTGGTTCTATGACAGCTGTATTCTATTCAATGATATCAATTCACCTTTTGCACAAAGGGCTATTGATATAATTGCTGCAATAGGACCTGATTACAAATTATCCTCTTACTACAGATTGAGAGTGAATACATTACGAGATGCTAAAGATGAATGCAATTTGTTAATTGAATCTTATAGAAGAATATGAAAAGAAACTGGTTGTATATTGATGGCTGATGGTTGGATAAATACAAGAAGTATAACATTGATAAATTTTCTTATTTATTGTCCTCGTGGAGTTTCATTTCTAAAATCAGTAGATGCATCTGATGTCGTTAAAGATGCCACAATATTATGTGCACTATTCACTGATATTGTTGAATGGGTTGGTCAAGAGAATATAGTTCATTTTGTGATAGATAATGCAGCAAACTATAAGAAAGCTGGTGAGTTATTGCATGAAGAATTTGGAAATATATTGGTTACCTTGCGCTGTACATTACATAAATCTCATTCTGAAGGATATTGGAAGCATGCCTTATATCACAGAACTTGTAAGAAAAGCATCAAAGATTATAATTTTTATTTATAATCATGCTTTCATATTAACATGGTTAAGGAAAAGAGCAGGCTGGACATAAATTGTAAGACTAGGAGTAACTAGATTTGCAACAATATTCATTACCTTACGAAGTGTTCATGATCATAAGCATGATTTACAAGCATTCATCACTAGCAAGGCTTACACTAGTTCAAAGTTATGTAAGACAATAAAGGGGAAAGAGGCAGCCTCAAATATTTTGGATGCAAGGTTTTGGAATGATAGTTTAATAATTTTTAAATTATCAGGGTCTCTAATTAGGTTATTAAGAATTATTTATGCAGATGAAAAGCCATCTCTTGAATACCTTTATGATGGTATGTACAAAGCTAGAAAAGTAAAGAAGGTCATGTTTAGAAACAACAAAAGAATGTATAAGCTCACTAGTATCATTAAGAAAAGATGGGATAATCAGCTGAGACAAGGGATACATTCAGCAGCTTATTTTCTCAACCCTCATTTTCAGTATAACAGGGAAAATTACTGCAACAAGCCTGAAGTTATGCAAAGTCTAATAGAATTGATTAGTAATAAAAATATTTGTGCTAACCCATCTTTGACAATGAATGAGGTGAGGCTATTTCATAATAATTTAGAAAGTTTTGTGAAGCCGATTGCATTAACATTAGCAAAAAAATTGTAACCTGATAAGATGACAAAATTTTGAGATTTTATTTTAATATTTACATGAATTATGATGCTTTCATTTACAATAAATATATTTGAACAAATCAATGCATGTTTATTGATTTGTAGATAAATGGTGGAAGAAGTTTGACTCTAGTGCACCAAACCTACAGAAAGTGGCTATTAGAATTCTTAGTCAAACATCATCTTCATCAGGCTGTGAGAGAAACTGGAGTGTGTTTGAGCAGATTCATACAAAAAGATAAAACCATCTTGAGCACCAAAGGCTAAATGATCTAGTATATATTCGTTACAATCTCAATTTAAAAATTAGGATTTTATGCTAATTGCTAAAGAAGAATGGAGAAAAGTGTAATAAGATAACATGCACAAACTTATCTCCTTTTTAGGGGATAAAGTTCTTGCCTTTTCAATTAGGGATATCTAAGCAGCTCACTTTGATCTTTTGGTTAGGAGTTTTGGCTTTCAATCAAGAGGTCTTGAGTTCGTAGCTTATGTATGTAATATGTATGTGAGTTTGTCTTAATTGACCTAAATGCTCCAAAAAAGGAGTATATTCGATTCCCAATGTAGTATTAGAAATAAGATTTTTAAAAAAATTTGGGATGCTTGTTCAGCTGAAAAATATATAGAGTGAGTAAAAATAAATATAATGCATTAAACATATGTTTTATTATTTAATTGAGTATATTATTGTTAAGTATCAAAATATTTATAATAATAGAAAGAGTATTGTTTCATCCTATAAATTTTGCAGCGACAGAGAAATATAAAGTTTAGCGTCCTAATCTTGTACGAAGATTTAACACACAAACCGATAAATAAATAGGAATGCAGTGTTTATAAGTGACGCCAGAGTTTTTACGTGAAAACCCTTGAAAATGGGGGAAAACCATGGGGCCTTGCCCAATTTGAATGAATCAACTAGTGTTTGTAGTTGATTAAAAATGAGACCCTTCTTTGGGGGAAAGCCTTGGTTCAATGTAGCCAATGTACATCATTGTTGAACTCATTTTTGCGTAGTGGCCCTCGAGCATGTTCGATAAGGCTAATTGAGCCCCGTCGAGCCTAATTCAATTTAAATCAACGCGGATTTGGGTTCGATTGCATTGATTCAAGTTCAATTTCATTAAATTGACTTGATAGGATCCAATTGAACTCGAATCAACTCAAAATTGAGTCAAATTAGACCCGATTGCATTCAATTAAGTTAGATCAATTTATTTAAGCCGCATCAAGCCTAATTTAACTTAAATCGGCGTCAATTTGGATTTGATTCTGTTAATTTAATTCAGTTGGACCGAATTAAACCCTGACCCAAATCGACCCGAATTGAACCCGATGTGAACTTGATTTTAGCCTAATATATTCAATTTTATTTCAATCGAAGCTTAATTGACTTTCCAAACAATTTGAATCTATTCTAAATCAAGAAATACAATGGACAGTGTCGATTTCGTCAAGATTCAAAGCCCTGATGCAGCTCAGGTGGTTCAATGGCGTAATACCTTGTGGGCTTGTTTGGTAGCACCCAGGATTTCATTTAAGTAGGATTTTGTAAATCATCCAAATTCTGATTTACGAAATCCTTGTGGGGTTAAATCCTGAAAACTGTTTGGTAACATTCATGATAAATCCTTTGTGACTGTTTGGTTGTTTAATTCAAGATTAAGGGGGTTAAAAGAGTTGACATGCATTGCTAGGATAATTAAAGTATGACAAGAGAAGTTTAAATAAAACATAACAAAGTTTTATTAATACTAATTAATATTTTAATATTGATTAATTATTTAATTATTATTTATAATATTTTATAATAATTTTTTTATTTAAAATTATATTTAATCCTATTAATTATTTTGAAATAACTAAATATTTAACTAATTATTTTATTAATAATTTAATTAATTATTTAATTAGTTTCACTTAATTATTAATATTTAACTTTTCCTTTCTCTATTTCGTTCGGCTTCGTTCCTTGGCATGAGTGTAGAGTTTTGCACGAGTTCTTCGTCGCTTCGACTTTGCTCCGACGACGTTCCCTTCCTGTTGGACCGGAAGTTACGACATTTTTTTGATCGGAAGCAACAACGGGAGCTCGCTTGCTGTGAAGGTAACTTTCTCTCTTTAGCGCGTTTCTTCGGCCAAATCCCGTAAATCCGCCGAACCAAAGGATTTCGTAAATCCGGGATTTACCACGAAAATTTTCCGTCAACCTCGGACTTGATTTACCGTGAGATTGTTTTGCATTTTTGGCCGTTTGGCTGGATTTAGCTCAAATCCGGCCTAAATCCTGCATCCAAACAACCCCTGTGTTTTTGACGTAAGTTTGGGATTCTTTTGGCGAGGATCGAGCGGCAGGGTCCCGATTTCGTGCATAGGAGAGGCAAAAGGCGAGCAGACGTCAGTCCGGACCTCCTCCCTCCCATCCGAGCCCCGCTGAAGCCCTCCGACCTCCTGTCGCTTCTCTCGGCACCCTTGACCGAACCCCTCCACCTACAGGTTTGGTGCTTCTCCATTCTCTTCCCCTTGTTCTTCTCTATCTCCCCTTCTTCTCTCCCACTTTTCTTCTGATGATTTCAACTAAGCATATACATAAAATTTCATGAGGACATGTGATTGTAAGACAATGATCTTCATATTGATTCACTTCATGTAACCTTTTGTGAATCTTTGCACACCAACTATTCGATTGAATGTCACTAAGTGGAAGTTCTGATGATTTCGTTTGTGTCAAGATTTTATTTGACACATGTTAGAGGTATAAATTCATGAGTAGGCTTCCTAATGCATATATCTACGGATTCATTTATAAAAGAAAAATCTGAGATGAAAGTGATATTTGGCCCTCTCGATTAGTTATAATTTATGAAATTGATAGCTATACTTGATAATTTTGGTCAACCACCATCTCAAATTTTTGTGAATGTATTTAGTGTGAGAGTTTGATGTAACTTTCATCCCTAACCGTAGTAAATTTCTTCATAGTCTGGATATCCGGGTGAATGTTTTAAACTGTGGTTCTTTTTGGACATTTAGAAAGATAGAATTTTAAGCATGATTTGCTTACCGGGTTTTATAGTCTTTTCATTAGTGGATTATACAACTTTATATGAATCAATGAATAGATGGAAGTTTGATAGTTAATGACATGCTCGTCTTCTTTCCTATACATATACATTATAGTACTTCTCTTAATAATAAATTTGTGACAAGTAAGATACATGTTACACTCACAAAGATTGTCATAATATCGAAATCATTCTCCATGAATATGTCATACATTGTCCATCACATATATGGAGTTTGTCTCGGGGTTTAATAAGTGATAGTGTAAATTATGACTACATTGGCAAGTCTCTATGCATACTCGTGTTTTGATATCGCATGCAAATTTGCATCTCAATATGCAAATAAGTGGCTATGTTGGTTTTAGGTTTCATATCTATTTGATATATTTAGCTTGTCACAATTTGTATTAAAGTACATGTTGTCGAAATTGGCAAAAGAAATTTAATGGAAGCGTGTTTGGGTTTTAAAGAGTTATAGGCTTGGTGATGTATTTAACTATTTATACACATTCTTAAACCTTGATATGTATATATGTTTGATATTACGTGAGGTAAAGGATTATTAATTGTATTAGTTAACCCCGCATGTTTCCTATCACAATCTCAAGCATGTATATAGGTATCATTCAAAAGATGTAGAGTTTATATCTCGGGGTTTAATATGTAGAGTTTATGTTGCATGGGATTCTTGGCCGTATGGAGGAGTGGAAAGCCAAGCTCATGCAAAATGAAGTGGTAATATTAATAGAGGAAGTATGGAAATATTGGATTTTATTGATAAAAGAAAAAAATAAAGAGGATACAAATGTAATTTCAAGTGAACCCATCATGATTACTAAGGAAAGCTGCTAAGCCTATATAAATGAAGAGCCACCAAGCTGCTCTTCATATCTCATGAAGAGACTTACATTTTCATATAATCATACCATTTGCAAAGATTACATGTGTTACAATATTAATGAAGAATTAAAAATGGGACTGGCCATTATTATAAAAGGGACTGGCCTTGTGATACAGGATATAAATGAAATTACGATTTAAATATGAAGATGCACGTTTATTGATTAAGAACAAATTAATTAGAACTTGATATTGATTCAAACGATGAATTGAAACACAAAGAGCGGTAAGCACTAGCTTAAGCCAAGCTACTTGCGTGAAGTAAAAGCCACAAAACGATCAATTAATCTTAACGTTGCATACATGATGGGTTTCAACAAGATATCCCTAATCTAACAATACGAGCGGTGTTATGAAAAATCTCTCATACAATTCTACTAAACACTAGGCTTTAGCGAAGCGTTGCAAGATTTATATAAATCAATTAAAACCACAAGTAAGGATCAACGGGGAAGGTATGAGAGAAGAAAAGAGTTCACCTTTGCCATGATTAAACCTTCCCGCAAGCTTTAGACAACAGTTGGTGGCTGTAGGAACCTTTGGACAGCACACTTCTATGTCCCAAAAACCTCAGGCAACGAACGAAAACTTCTCCAAACAGTTGGACAGCCAGGAGGGGACAGCTGGAATCTCTAGACAGCAGCAATTTGCTCCTGAGAAGATGCTGGACAGCAGTTTTGGCACTTGGAAAAACTCTGGACAGCAACCTATAAGGCCTAGAAAAATCGTGGACAGCTGCTGGGAACACAGGAGGCTTCTGGACAGTAAATTCTGACAGCCAAGGGTGCAGGACAGCTGCTCTTCTTTGCTGAGATTCCCTGGATATGGGAGGGAGAGAGGGGCGGCAGATGTTGGGAGAGCTGGTTGAAAATTAGATTAAGAAGGATCACTTTGAACCTAGTTGGAGGAAGGGAAATAAGTTCAAAACCCTGAGGTTAATTTCAGCTTGGATGGGGAAACGTAATTGGGCTTTGATTGATTGATTGATTTGTGGAGCATTAATGGGCCAAGCATGGAAGGAAATTAATTAGGTGGGGCTAGGGGAGATTTCGGCCAGGTGAGAGAAGGGGAGAAGATGTCTAGGTTCAATATATTTGGACCTTGAGCTTTAATGAATCAATTAATCTAGATTTGATTAATTGATTTGATTGTGGGCTCATTCCAAAGATAGATTTATTAAAAAAGGAAGGAATTTGAAATTTAAATTCAATTGAATTTAAATTTGAATCCTTTCCAAATTGGGGGTTGATTAAATAAGGAAAGTGGGGAATTTTGGAGGGATTTGGAAACTTTTTTAAGATAGGAATGATATTTTAGGTAACTTTCAAATTCAAATAAATTTAAATTTTGCAAAGTTATTGAGTTACCTAAATTATTCAACCCAATTTAGGAAAGGGATAATTGTAAGCAATGATGGAGGGAAAATTCAAAGGGGAAGGGGAGCTTGGGCATGGGTTCGATTGGGTGAAGGGCCGACGGGTGGGGTGGGGTGTCGGGTAAGTGGGCCAGTGGTTGTAGTGGAGAAGGAGAGTGGTGGCTTGAGGTGGTGGTGGTGGTGGGAGACGTTGGTCGGCGGCAAGGTGGGGGTGGCTAGGGAATCCGGCGGCTAGGAGGAAAAGGGATTGAAAGAAAAGAAAGATAAAACAAACCACGAACCCGGCCGTCTCCAAGGTTGGTGGGTGATCCGTTTTTCCTCCCTAAGGATCTCTACTAGAACTCTCACAACTCAAAGAACACGTGTAGAAATTTTCTTATAATTCATTCATTCATTAACCTCTCCAAAGGAAGAGAGTGGCTTTAAATAGCCAAAAACATGAAGGAAAATAATAAAGACACTATTGCCCCTAGGGCATACATAAGACAAAACCCTCAAGTGAGGGTAGAAAAGGAAAAGAACAATAATAAATCAAATACATGAAATAGATCAAAATAAATAAGCACAATCGTAGCCGTCGATCTCTGATGTCCTCATCACCTTGTCATGATAGATAAGAAGTGTAACTCCTATCTTCTAGTTTTATAACTCTCAAGCTCTTGATTTATAACTCCCTATCTCTCATATTCTTTTGTAATCCCTAAGCTCTTGATTTATAGCTTTCTTTTTCTAGGTTTTGTGACACCCAAATTCTTTTGCAACTTCTTAGCTATTAGTTTATAACTTCATTCATCCAAGTTTTCAAACTCTCAAATTACTATGTAACTCTTGAGCTCTTGATTTGGAACTTATCCATTATATGGTTAGAATAATGAATAAAATGATAATACTAACTATTTATTGTCCTGCATCAGTTATAATATTGGATTGATTATCTTGAGCATACAGTATTGGGATCCTGATTTTCCTAAATCATGATCTCGGTCAATATTTTAGCAATCCTAAGTTTTCTTTTAAGCATCTCCACAATCATGAGATGTGAATTAATGATAAAATAGAACTCGGACCAACTTTGGAAGACTGAATACCCATTTAAGTCAAAGTCCTCTGAAGCAACGCGACTCATTTTGTTGAAAAAATAATCTTCAAAAGGGCAATCCAACAAGTATTTTGTTGATTGGTGATGTGCATTGTAATTGCTATTAATCCCCAATTTCTCTGTTTTCATGTGTGATTTACTTGCTGTGAAAGTATGGATGGTGCTAGAATAGGCTTGGTCAGCGGGTAAATAGCTGAAGCAGCTTCTCCATATTTACGTCTAATTATTTTTTCAAGATTTCCTTGCACCTGTAGTGCAATGATCGAAACCTAAGCTTCAGAACTTTTCCGTGCATTGCTCAAATGTTTTGGCTTTTAGGTCCTGTCCCTGGATTCCCATCACTTTGGAGCTTCTGTGGCTATATGCGTATAAACTTTTCCAAGCAGCTATACTATTCCATCCAGCTATTTGCATATTTCATTGTCAATTCGAGTAGCATGACATCTGAGATCCATTCCATTTTGTTTGCTTGAGCAAACTTAACAGTTAAGATGTTTTATGTTCTATTTCTATTTAATGTTATATTATTGTTCTTTTGTGTGGAGTTATTCAGTTTGACTTTGTTGAGAGCTTTGAGAGGTTGATATCATTTTAAAGGATGCACACTTTCTTTTTTAACCCTTTTTTGTATTAGTAAATAAGGGGAGAACTTTTTTTGGAATGTTCAAACTCCTGATCGTGGATATACCTTCAATTTGTTCTTTGGGCCACGTTTCATCATTTGCATTGCTTTTGATCGTTTATATTTATTTCGTACCTAGGATGGCTAATAGGTGATGCATACATGCTAAGGTTTTTCATGCTAGGGGTTTCTATCAGTACATTGCAAAAAGATGGCAAAAATTAGGGATCGAACAGAAGATTTCAAGGATGTTGTCCACACTTCGGCTGTTTCATCAGGATACACTGAGGTGAGAAATTACTTATGAAACTGAGTTCTTTAAATGCTTACAAGCAACATTTTATGGTATGATTTGAAATGCAAGCGAGAATTAGCTTCCTAAAATTTTCACCTGACATGCTGTGTGGTAGTTGTATTAATTTATCTTAGCTTATTATCTATTTCCTTAAAAAGATAGATGGCGATAATTATATAGGACCATCTGAGTATTTTCCATTTCAAAAGTAAAAATGATTATTATGGTTTCTGTGCCTTGTGAAAAGTTACATGTTTTGACTAATTTGCTTTGCAGTCCAAATTGGCTCCAGTCATGGCATCTTTCATCATGCGCAAACCTACACAGAGGTTGCCATTTACAAAAGCTTCACTAAAGACGGTATAGAATGTTGTCAGTCCTTCATCTCAATTCATTGTAAGTCGCAATACGCAAGAACTGATGGTAATACTGACATTTGATACTTGCTCCTATTATAGCTTGAAAGCATAAACGAATTGGAGCATTTTATTGTAAGGCACCAAAAGGATTATTTGAATTTACATCGTACTACTGAACAAGAAAGGGACAACATCGAACATGAAGTGAGTCATCCACGCTACGGCCTCCTCTCTCCTCCCATCCCCCCTGTTTCTACGCATATATATTTTTGTTGTTGACAGAACAACCCGTATATTCTTTGTGGCTCTCAGGAGATCATGCTTTTGGTGAATTCTTATGAACAAATTATTCAAAGTAAATTGTATTTTTTCTAAAGAGAATAATGGATGCTTTACATTCAGGTCAGTGTTTTTGTTAAAGCAAGCAAGGAACAGATTGATATTCTAAAAAATAGGATTTATGATGAGGAGAAGCATGAAAATGCAACCAGATGGCTTCCCATGCTTAGTGATGGTTCGCATGCAGATGAGGTAGCTCACAAGCATGGTGTGGTATGAAATTACTCATTGACTTCACAATTGTTTTTGTCTAGATTATCACACGTAACAGCTTTGTTGGGATATTTCAAGATTATTTTGTGGCTTTTGAAACCAATTCTATGTTGCTGAACTTTCTAATTTTCACATCAATTCCTTAAGTGCAGGTTTTGATTTTAAGTGAACGACTTCATTCAGTTACTTCTAAGTTCGATCAACTTAGATCTATACGGATTCAAGATGCTATTAATAGAGCAATGCCGAGACGAAAGAAGCATTCATTTCCCACCACCAAATCTCCAGAAGTGCTTAAATCTGATTTTACAGAGCTTGAAGGCCTGGAACTTTCTAGTGAGCCTATTAGAGTGCAGAATCAACTGCTTGACGATGAAACACTTGCACTTCAGGTTGTATCTTTTATATTGAGTAAAACCTTGTTTTTGACCAAATTACTTTCTTGTTGTCTGCATTATTTATTGGCATGCGATATTTCTTCCGAATAACTTATCAGGTAGAGTTGTCAAGTCTGTTGGATGCCGTACAAGAAACTGAAACTAAAATGGTTGAGATGTCAGCGCTGAATCATCTCATGTCGACGCACGTCTTGCAACAGGCTCAGCAAATTGAGCTCTTGTATGAGCAGGTCAGCTGCGTATGTGAATCAAATTTATGCTGATTTTCTGAATTATTTGATTCCCTGGTGTCCGACAATATCTTGTAAAATTATATGCATTAGAAGTATTTATCATGCATTTTTTCTTCATGGCGTTTATTTTTGGAAATTAGGAATTGTCTAATTGATTAAATGCTCTTTAAGAATGTGATTTCTCTTTATATGTTAGGAAAAGCTAGAAATTTATATTTTAATGGTTTTTTATCAGCTGCAGATCAAGGACAAAAAAAGCAGACAGAATTCCGATGTCCATTACTCTTATCATAGAAGGATAGTCAAACAATTTTCTTAGTCTAAGACCTTAAGTTCATTGTAGAGTGTAAGCACGAACTGTTGATGTCGTGATAACTTGGACCAAATCCATTGAAAATCAGCTTAATTCGAGGCAATTAGGATTTACCATTTTTTTCCCTTGTGGTTTCTTTCCTTATTTTCATTTTCCTTTCTCAATTTCTAGTTGACCGTAGCGTCACTTGGAAAAAAATATGTTTGAGGTTTTTAAATGTCATATCTTCTATTCTTCAGTTTTTAAATGAAGATTTTACTCAGTGTATTAGTGTTAGCACTTTTGAATTTTCATTGGACATCCATTTGTTGGTCTAGGGTAAGATTAGAGAGAGTCACCTTAAATGGTTTGGTCACATAAAACGGTTGCATTTCGATGACCCAGTTAGGAAAGTAAATGTATTAGATTTGACTCATGTTAAGAAATATAGAGATAGACCTAAAAAGACTTGGTTATAAAATATTAGAAATAACATTTCTTTATTAGATTTAGATGAGAATTTGACTCTTAACATGACACAATAGAGAAAAAGGATTCATGTAACCGACCCCACATAGTGAGATAAAAGGCTTGTTATTGTTGTTGTTGTTGTATCCATTTGTTGGTCTAGGGTACTTCTGAATTTTCCGATAACTATATTAGGAGAGTAGATGTATTAGATTTAACCTATATTAAGAAAGGCCTAAAAAGATTTGGTTAGAAAACATTAAAAATTTTCATTTTTATTAGATTTAAATGAAAATTTGACTCTTAATAAGACAACGGAGAAAAAGAATTCAAGTAGCCGAGCCCATGTAGTGGAATAAGTGCTTGATGTTGTTGGTCTTGGGCATCCATAAATATTTGGTCTGTGGATTGAAAATAATTTTTGTTTGGCATTTATATGTTCAGTATATTTGTAAGCTCGTTGCTTGATATTGAAGAGTTTTGCCTTTGATAAAATAAAATTTAGGGGTTGTTTTGTCCAGTGACATTTATGATGTCATGTTATATTGTATAAAGATGCTAATTATTTGATTTACTTGTATGTTCAAATAATACATAAAAAATGACAGTTATATCCTATTTTCATTTATATTAGATGGCAGCCAAATTGGCTGACATCTAATGTCATAATATTTGAAGAATTTTATTACAACAACAATACCAAGCCTTTATCTCACTATGTGGGATTGACTACATGAGTTCTTTTTTTCATTGTTTCCTATTAATAGTCAAATTCTCATTTAAATCTAATTAAAATAGGTCATTTTTAATACTTTTCTAACCAAGTCTTTTAGGTGTATCTCTACTTTTTTTAACATATGCCAAATTTAACACATTTACACTCCTAACTGGGTCATCGGAAAGCCGATGTTTTATGTAACTAAACCATCTAAGCCGACTCTCTCTAGCCTTGTCTGCCGCTGGAGCTACTCCATTTTTTTCACGTATATATTCCTTTCATATTTTGTCTCTAGTAGTAAAGCCACTCATCCACCTGAGCATCCTCATCTCTACAACACTTAATTTAATTTTTTGCTTCTCTTTTAATGGCCAACATTCTGCATCATGAAGCATTGCAGGTGTCACCATCATCTTATGGAATTTTCTCATAAGTTTGAGGGGTACATTTCTCTCGGATAATAGGCTTAATGCATTCCTCCACTTCAACCATCCAACTTGAATTCTAATAATAATATCCTCGTATATTTGGCCATCACTTTGATCAATAGACCCAAAATATTTAAAATGCATAATAACTCCAAGACTAAAACAAAAAGACATAGGCTTGAAGTTGATTCTTGATGTAATCCAATTGAAATAGAGAAATACTTGCTCTAACCACCTTTTGTTTGGACACAAGTAATAACTCTTGTTTTAATATAAATAAATTGACATCTCAATATGTTAAATACCGTCCCAGCCATCCCAGTTGTTCCTTACCTTTTGATCCAATGGCCGGCATGGGGATCTATGGGGGGCTCACCTAGATCACGCTGATCTCCTTCCATATTCGGGTGGCTAATTTAGGAAGGATTATATTCGGGCAATTAGGCATGATTCCATCATAATTTATTTCTTTATTAAGATATCTTGCATAAATTTATAAATAGGGATAATTTGGTATAATAAATTTAAGCCTTTTCTCTCTCCAATTCCCTGAATTTAATATGGTATCAAAGCCTTCATTGCCTTTGCTGGAATTTTCAAATTATCTATGTTGACCTGTAACCGTAATCCACCCACGATCCCCTCCCGACCGGCTTTGGCTTGCACGACCCAACTTCCCCCACGATCCCTTGTAACCGAATGTAACTCCCTCATGCACAAAATCACTCAAGCTCCCCATTTGCACTCTCACACTCTGAAAACCAAAGAAAAAAAAGACTTACCGCAGACAAACGAAGCCGACGACTCTGACCTCCAGCCGCTTGTGCTCGCTGGCCTGATCTCCAGTCGCCGATCTCCTCTTCCGCTTGACCTCCTGCGCCGACGCTTGCATCCAAAGCCCGACCCGACCTCGGCTTCTGTTTCCTGTCACCGTGCCCTAGCAACATCGACGCCGAAGTCGACCCGCCGCCGGCTATCCTCCTTCACCCGGCCTTACCCGTCGTCAACATAGAAGCCGACGCCGACCCCTCCGACCGACTAGACTCTCCTCTAGTGCGTGGCTCCGCCTCCTTGCTCGATCGGGCTCTGTCCTTCTCCAACTCCCTCTCTCCCTCTCTTATTATATATATAATATATTATATGTATATAATATATATTATATAGTATATTATAATATCATATTTATTATGCTATGATATTATAATATATATATATATATATTATTAATAATATAATATTATATATTAAAAAAAAGAGAAAAGGGATTTTCAAATATATATGAAGACTTGAAGGAAATCCTGGGGTTGATTCGGTCTCCCGAAGCCCTGGCCGTCGATCTGATCCGGCAGAGGGATCGATTCGCTCTCCCAATCTCCTCGCAGTTGATTCTCTCCGACCGAGTCAAGTCAAAAGGGCAAGTGCCCTCCCCAACCTCCCTGCGAGGGGAGGGGGCGTCGGGAGGTTGCCGAATTTTTTAGGGGAATAAAGATTTTTTTAAAAAAAATTAATCAAAATTAAGTTAAATTGCTTAAATCAGCAGGCTACGCACATTAGCAGACTTGAAGACTCTTTATGGGATCGATTCGCTCTCCCAATCTCCTCACTATTGATTCGCTTCTGCCAAGTCAAGCCAAAAGGGCAAGTGCCCTTCCGAACCTTCCCTCACGAGGAGGGGGGCGCCGGAAGGCTGTCGAAATTTTCAGTGAACAAGGGGACTTGGACAGAAAATTAAAAATTGATTTGAACATAATTCAAACATAAAATTAATTTTAAATCAAATTTGATCAAATAATATTAGACTTGGACTCAAACTCAAACTTGAACCAGACTTGCACTCATCATGACTATAATAACTTAAACTTTAATGAGCCACTTGGAATTGAATCTAAACTAAAATATAAGAAATCAAAATTTAAATTAATAAACATACAATCGAGTTGCAAAACCTTCCTAGGATCATCATTTGAGGATATGTTAACTTGGATTTTGATTTCTACTGCTCTTGATTTAGGAGACAACCTAAAGCAAAGGGATTAAGCACAATTCCTGCTACAAGTTAGCACTCATGACCAATATATATATATATATATATATATATATATATATATATATATATATATATATATATATATGATTATCTCTAGGGAACATTTTGGACCCTAGGGCTACTGCTATAGATGCATCGGGTGATAGTGGGGCTATTGGAACAAATGGTGGTTTTTTTTGTATAAATGAGGGCTTAGGGTTGCAAGCGAACTAAACATTTGATGAGCTACTCGTTGCTCGGTTCAAATAAAGCTTGTTTATGATCATTTAATTAACTAAACAAATAAACTTGAATAATATTTTAAATACTCGATCCTTAAATAAGCAAGCTTGAACACTAATGTGTTCAGCTCATTTATGTTCATTAACATCATCATTTGAAGCTCGTGAACAAGCTCGACATTAAGCTCGATAAAAGCTCGATTCATATTCGATTCAGAACTCGTAAATAAGCTTGATAAAAACTCAATTAATATTTGATTATAAAATTAATAAATATACATAATATAAATATTTTATATTTCTTATAACTATATAATTATTGTTAAATAATAAAATGTAAAGCAATTAAATATTATAATGTATACTAATCAAATATAAGATGAATTATAGATCGCTTGTTCGTGAACGAGCTCATTTGATAGCTCGAAAAAACTAGTTATATATGTTCATGAACTTACTCATTTAATAGCTCAATAATACTTGTTAGATATGTTCGTGAGCATGCTTCTTTGATAGTTTAAAAAAATTTGCTAAATATGTTCACGAACATACTTGATGTAATTGTTTGTTAGGAGGCTCGATAAAGCTTGTTTGTTAAGTTAATGAACATCTAGAAGTAGAGCTCGTTTATAGCTTGTTAAGGCTTGTTTGTTTAAAGCTCGATAAACACTAAACAAATCGAACATGAACGAAACATGAACAGTCATTAATTTAAACGAACCAAACATATGAACACAAACAATAAAGCTCGAATTAAACACGAACTAAACTTGAACAAGCTGATAATAATTAAACTCAAACATGAACACTTACATACTTGGTCGGCTCGGTTCATTTGCACCCCTATGAGGACTGCCATTTGGTAGAAATTTGGAAAATCTAAGCTCATTCAGTATGATAGTTACAAGCTAATTAAAGGCATAAGCAATTCCTAGGCTTAAATTTAGATTATAAGGTAGTTTTAATGTTCTGAGATTTGATGACTTCCCATAATTTGTTTGATGAAATTCAAGCTCACTAATCAACTTATGCATCCCATAGATTGCTTAAAATAGCTAGCATTATCCCTAGCAAAGTGCAGTTAAAAGAAACATCTAAAACAAGTTCCGTGGCCATTACAATATCAAAGAATTGATCATAAGGAAGAAACATTGCTCTGTTTTTACTTTGCTAAAGACAAACAATAGTTTTAAGAAGCTATTCAAAAGGTTATGTTAGATGTCACCGGATCCGCAACATTTACACAAGCGGACAGAAGGCTATATCTTCATCATAACTCCAATGTATATGTTGAAAATATCCCGCATATACTCCGATCGTTACATTTGAGTCCCAAAATCAACGGTCCGAGAATGCTGCGCGGACCAAATATTCAAGTTTCATCCTCCTCCTTGAAAGGACTGGAGTCGACCTGATTTGAATCACAAAATGCCTTCTCAAATTCCTATGAAAATGCAAGTGACTTTAACGTCACTCCGATGATGGCCGTGTTTACACGAAATCTCAATCGGAGGGATTAAAATCTCAAAATCAAATAAAAGTCTAAATTCTTGAAATGTTATCACATAAAACCTAAAACTAAAACCCATCCACCTCCCACAACCATTTGTCGGGGGTGATAAATTTGAAATTAACCTCAGCTCACAAAGAGCGAATGTGTGTCGATTGTATCGCTAAGGTTCATCCTCAAATAGTCTCTTGCTAGCAGGGACGTGGCACGTGCCCTCTGATCGGGTGGTTTTGCCGCAAAATGGCACCATTATATTACGATCACGGCCAAAGCCCGTATGTTCCCTAAAGGCTTCAAACCCTTGAGCAATGAATCATAGGGTATATTCGATATGCACAAAGCCCTCTGTTAGCTAAGGTGGATTTAGATCTATCCCCTTAGACAAACACCAACTTAGGTCTACAAGGTATTCTTGGACGAAGCAACTCATGGTTGCCGATAAGGTACATTCTGTCAGGTTAGGTCGACTACCTCCTCTGACTAAGTAGACCAGGGAATATGACAGCCCAGGATGACGGAATCATGGGATCTTGATCTTGATCGGGCTCGTTTTCATTCCCCCCACCATCAGTTTTAAGTTTGTGGTGATAATTTCCAAATCATAAAAATCAAATTCAAACCCTAAAATTGTTGCTATTACACTGAATTTATAACCTATGTGACCTATTTAACGATTAGCCTTAATCGAAAGTTCTCTCTTATTGTCAGGAAGGGTAATTAACTATAGGGGCTTGCGCTTATAGGAAACCAGAACTCAGATCAAAAGGTCCTCACAAAATGAGGGTGAAATCTCTGGGTAGTGTCTTATCTAAAAACCCAATATGCCTTTTGAAAATTCATCCGAAACCTAACTGTTAACACTCTCCATCGTCATATCATCACAAACAAATAAGAAAAGAGACCGATTGCGCGGAGAGGCCGGGGCGCATCGTGGAATTTTCGGAGCCCACAATCTACTGTCTGACCTTTCCTTCATAAATGAAAGTGAGCGGGTTCCAACTTGTTCGTTCATGCGTGCGTCCAACTAAGAGGAGGGAGAGTGCTTCGTCTCGCGGTCTCTATGTTCGATCGAGAGAGACGAACGTCTCATGCATCTCTTCTGGAGGAGTTGAGCAAGAACCCAACGGTCTCTACGTTTGATCAAGAGAAGAATTTCCCGTGACCCCCTCTCGCATGACCGAACAGGACGAGAGAGGCGTGCGGCCAGAAAATTTTGCGCTTGTGGTTGGGGCGGAACCGAGCAGGATCGTGCATCCCTGAAGCTTGCCGCACGCGATAGCCTCTTGCATGCTTTTGGGGCGGAACCGAGCGGAGCCAAGCAAGAGCTTGTGTTTGGACGAGAGACCACGTGTTTGGACCGAGCAGGTGCGTGCGTCTGGAAAGCTTTCGTCTCATTCCTCTGGCCCCCGAAATTTCTTGTGTTCTCCGCATCCGCGTCAAATCTTGCCGGCATGGATACCACCATAGGCTCCCACCCCGTCGTCGATGCCATTGCAGGCCATTCAAGCGGGTCTTTTGCCACCACATACAACCACAGATGGCAGAAGGTAATTTACGGCAAGCACCACCCCCACCGGCGGCGATTAGCTATCAAATGGCATCTCCCCTGTCGAGCGCCCCAACTTATTCGCATCGGTTGAGTAGAAAGCACAAAAACACCGCCGTGCCATTGAATCCGCTGCCATTGCCGCCTCTGAGTTGAGGTCACCGGCCGCTGCGGCTTCTTCGGATTAGGATGAGGATGATAGCGAAGCCAATGGAATGGGACGGGAGAAAGGGGAAGCGGTGGTGAAGAAGGTCTAAGAGGCCGCCTCTTAGATTGGCGCATCAAATCTAGCTGCACTTCTTGCAGAGGTGTTGATTTCCTATGAGTCGTAGTATGATATCCAGTTAATGCGATTCGTAGACTACTTTGGGCGAGCATTTTTTAGTGGTAGTGCCTCGCAATTCCCTTAGACGGAGATGTTCAAGGAGTCACATATTGCTAAAATCATTAAAATCACTTTGTCATATTTCAGAACCAGTTTACATGACTTCAGTTGATTGGATTGCTGCAAAATCACCCGAGGCTCTTGTTCATTTTCTTTTGTGGTGCCTAGATTGCATTCTTGCTTATCTTGCAATTCAGTAGGCAACCGCTAAAGGCTTGAAAAGTCACACAGAAACCTCCTTCAAAATGTCAGAGACAATCCATAATATCTAGGACAAGAGAAGGTTTCTCTAATTGTTTGGACTTTTTTTCAGGCTTCACAAGGGGATCTAGTGGTTGGGATGTATGTCAGGGCTCATTACCTGTTGCCACTAATGAACGTAAAAAGTTGTAATCCGTAGACGAGGGGTTTGATTTTGCAAGGCCTAAATCTCGTTCTATTCTAATAAATGGTGTTGTTAGAAAAGGAGAGCGCATTGTCCCTCCTTTTGCACTTGATTTGTTGATGTGGGCTATTTTTCTTGTCCCCTTTGCTCGAGTGAATGCTACAAAGAGATGCACTCCTTGCGATCAGGCCAGAGGGATCATAGGCCTTGCGTGAGCCTATAAAGGGCCGATCGAACAGGAGACTGTTAGGGTGGAGTCGGACGACTGATTTGCACTGGGTCGAAGGTTGGCTCGATTAGATGGAAGGAGATCTGCTTGCCGAGTGCTGAGCCGCTTGAGACGTGTTTTTTCTACCGGTATACTTGAAGCTTGCCTCAACCCTAGAAACATTTTTTTTTTCTTTTATGCTACCGTGTCTTCATTGTCAGCCTTCCCTTATTGGAGTTATCCTATCTATAACTAACACAGCCTTCATTGCTGCCCTGCTTTGTTTTATTTTTCTGAGACTGATTACCAAGCTGAGAGTGGTAGATCTTTATTCCCCAGCCAGATACCATCCCAGCCATCCCAGCCGCTCCTTACCTCTTAAATCCCATGGCCAACATGGGGATCCGTGAGAGGCTCCCTTGGATCATGTTGATCTCCTTCCATATTCGGGTGGCTGATTTAGGAATGATTATATTAGGACAATTAGGTATGATTACGTAATTATTTGTTTATTTATTAAGATATATTGTATAGATTTGTAAATAGAGATAATTTTGTATGATAAATTTAAGCTTTTACTCTCTCTAATTCTCTAAATTTGACACAATATAATAACGTCGAAGCAGACACATAATACTTGACATATAGAGCTGGCATCTAAGTTGAGTGATCTATCTGAGTTCATACTTTGGTAAGAATCAGAAACCTTAAGAACAATCAAAGGGTATGGATGAACTAGTAATTCGAATGCCTTGGTCATCACAAGGAAATAGATTAATGTTGAGTAAGCTTTCTCTTGTGAAACTGCTAGAATTTGATTTAGTGCTGTGTTTCAATGAGTAAATCATTTTTATTGAATGTATTGTTTGGTAGATCATCATAATCATTATTATCGTTAGTTATATTCCAATTATTTGGGGTGTATTGCTTGGTGTATCATTGCACCAACTTCAAATGTGAAATGAAGTTATTTATAGTTGTATATATTTTAAGCTTGTTTTTTGAAGTTGAGTGTTACCATAAACTTTTTGAGAGATTAATATATATCACAAAATGAATTTATATATCTAACATTTAAATTATTATATTTACTTATATAATATTTTATTTTCTCAATGACATTAAAATATATGCATGAAAATATGTATTTTATCTTATCAAAGTGGCTATTAGTAATATTTTTAATATAATTTAAAGATTTTGATGTTATATAAGTAAATGTGAAGATTTAGTTGTTAGATGTATAAATAAAATTTCCATCTTAGCTTGTTGATTAAGGGTTTTGACTTCCAACCAAGAGATCATAAGTTCGAGGCCTGTATATGCGCTTTAAGAAGACAATCTTTATTAAAACCCCAAATCATATGCTAATCATATTTTACACATTTGCTGAACTACTCAGTATCAATTGTGTGATCTTATTTGCTCACCAAGTTTTTTTATTAAAATTATGAATATTAAGGATTTTGTGATAATCTGAAATCATAATTTCTCATTCCTTTGATTTAGTAATTGCTTGCTATTTGCTTTCAGGCGGTGGAAGCAACAAAGAATGTGGAGTTGGGCAACAAGGAGCTTAGCCAGGCCATACAACGCAACAGCAGCAGCAGAACTTTCCTAGTACTCTTCCTTTTTGTTCTAACTTTCTCTGTTCTCTTCCTCGACTGGTATAGCTGACATTTTCGTCTATAATTCTCTTCTTGCTCCTCTAAGCTAGAGAAATAGACATTTGAAAATGTTGATGAAGGTTTTAATATGATTGTTATGATTGTGTTACATTAACTTCTTATGTTGCTTGTCTTTTTATTTTTATTATTTTAATATTTTTATGTGGAATTTCTTGATATTATGATCCAAATATGGGATCATTTTTATTTTTTTTAAAAATATCTTTGATTTGTTTTTTTAGTTATTTTAATTTAAAAAAAAACAAATCAAATTAATTAAAATGCAAAATAATCTTTGTTATGTTTTTGGGTGTCTTCTTTTTATTTCTTCATATATGAAAATAATTATAGCCACCATCACCAGCTACTAATCATTGTTGCTCATCATCAATATCTTATGTCATATTTTAAAAATAAAAATAAAAATAATGTTTATTTAATATATCAAATATTTATTTTTTATGTTAAGCTATAAATAAATAAACTTTTAAAATAAAAAAAATAAAATTTAAAAGTGATATGCTATCTAGATAAATTTGTTTATAAAAAATAGGCCTAATTAAAAATAAGAATTGATGTGACATATATTGGTGTAATTGAGTTAAATTTGACTTTGTTTAGTTGAGTAGTCTTATGTTTGACTAGTTTTGTAAACGAGCGTATAAAAATAAATAGAATATGAGCTAAAATCACGGTAAAAGTTTTGTTTGAGATTGCTTTCTCATAACTTTTAAAAATTTTTTTTGAATCAGAAATTGTCATACTAGAAAGTTGTTGTACAAAGCAATAAGAAAGTTGTCTCAAATAATTGGGATAACTTTTTTATTGTTTTTTAAACCAATTTTTTAGTATCAAAATTAAAATTTTTATATTAGAAAGCTGCTTTAAGCAACAGTAAAAAAGTTGTCCCAAATGAAGTCTAAGAGTCTGATTGTGAGGGTTGTAGCATTTTATAAAGTTGATTGTGATGCTGATGTGGGGGAAAATAATTTATCTATTCTGATTATAAAAAATAGTTCTTAGATGTAGAAAATTAAAAAAATAGGTAGAAAACAGCAAGAAAATATTAGTTAAATAAAATTATCATCTGAAAAACAAAACAGCAAAAAAATTATTTGTAACAGACTCTAAGCTGCAGTGGTAAAACTCTCTTTTGTCATTTTGACCAATTAAATATAATTCTACCTTGACTTTATATAATCAAAAATACCAAACCAAAGGGTTCCATTTTCTAAAAATAATTTCTCTTCAATATTTATTTGTTACAAATTCTAAACTAAGACGAGTGTCCCTCTCTCACAATCCATAGGATTTTTTTTTTATTATTATTTGCACGAAATAATAGTACCTAATCTAATGACCTTAATAAAAATATAAAAACATTAATAATCTAATTATAAAGTACGATGAATTTAAGCTGATTAAGATATTGAAAATTTTTTATGGGCCCCGCTGAAGATTTCATAAGAGATGTCAATGCAAAGCACGTGATCAACTCCTTAATCCTTCTATTTTCTATTTTCTTGTTTTTTTTACTGGGTATCTACCCGCTGCCACTTTAAAGAGAGCGCTTGACGGCATAATTAATCCCTCGATGGAACCTAGCGAGGCCACCCACCAGCATCGGGCCTATACTTGTATTGCCCCACTGAAGAGGCGAGGCCATAGTAAAGAGGATTCGAACCCGGGATGAGAGATTCTCAACCGTGCTCGCCCACCAACCACCCTAAGTTGGTGGGTTTTCTACTATTTTTTACCTAACCTCTTATCGAAAATTTAATCACAAGCCTAAATAAGCTGTCACATCTGACAAGACCAGCTTAATTAAGCAACGTGCATGACTATTAGCACTAATTAGTTTTAATTAGGAACGCGATTGACGCGCAAGAAGGAAAGCAATAAGTTTCAACCATGAAATATGAACTATTATAATCTCTCCGAAGTCCAACTTTTAATATATAACTATTTGATTTGCGTTTACATCAGCTTGTCCAAACTCTTTTTCATTGAAATTTAATTAAAATAAACCCTAAAAATTGGGACAGCTTTCTTACTGCTTTTAAGATAAAAAAATTTTATACTAAAAAATTGATTGTAAAAATAATAAGAAAACTATCCCAAACAAACCGAACCAATTTAACAAATGATGATATGAATAATAACATCATAATTATAATACATTTGATTGCTATTTTTAATAAATATAATTATTATGAATTTATTAAACTAATAATAATAATCTAATATTATCTCCATAACAAATTAATCAAATTATGATTTCTAATTTAATCCTTTATGATTAGCCACTAATCATCGTGTCTCGGTTGAACCATCTCAATCGGATTACGCTCATTCAACGGTTCTTATAAAATTTAAATGGGTCAACACAATAATAAAAAAATACTTTCGGATTCAATCAGTTGAACCGGCCAATCCGAGACAAAATTAATTTGTAATTAAAAAATATTATTCTATAAACATAGTCAGCATCATTAATTTTTGTTTTATACTTTATTGAAGCTATATGCTACTCTTTAATATTTAATGGAAGAATTTATTTTATTAAAAATATAATAAATCAACAGTTTTAAGGATTAATAGTACTGTTAGTACAGATTCTTTTCATTAAATGATGGGGGTTATAATGAATGATGTGATGAAAATAAATAAATTATTATTAACTATAATATAAGTAAAATATGTACATATTTTCACATAAATCAATTGATTAATGTTTAAATTTGAATGTCTTATTTATTTATTAAATTAATAGTATTGTTGCGGACTCAAATATACGCGGCGATAGAGTTTAAATTTCCATCTCAGCGTTGTACGTATATCCAGCACACAAACAGAAGAATGAAAGAACACCAAGATTTTTACGTGGAAAGCACTGAAAAAGGGAAAAACCACGGGGCCACGCCGAGTTGAAATAATTCCACTAGTGTTGTATGAAATACACGAGGTTGATTCGTCCATTAAATTCAGGACGATCAGATTACAATGAGTGTTAGTTAAGCAGAGTTCCGACGTCACTCGGGTGTCCGGCAGAATTCCGGCGTCACTTGGAAAGAATTCCGGCGTCACTCGGGCGTCGGGTAGAATTCCTGCGTCAGGCTGAATTCCGACGTTGCTCCGGTGTCGGGAAGAGCTCCGGCGTCCCTCGGGCGCCTGGTGGTGCTCTGGCGATGCTCTGGTGGTGTTTCGGCGGAGTTCCGGCGAAGTTCCGGCGGTGTTCCGGCGGTGGTCGAGGAGGAGCTGTTCCCTCCTAGACTTCTCTTCTCTTCTTCTTCTTGGCTTGAGTCCCCTCTTAAGAGAATTGAGGGGCTATTTATAGTTTTTCTAGAGTGGCATAGCCCGTAAATAGATGAGGGATCAGGGGCAAATAAGGAGTGATCTGGATGAACGGCTGATATTAAATCCCTTGATCATGAACCGTTTATTGAGCATCTTAAGGTCTTAATGGTATCAGAATTCTGCAATCTTGGGCTCGTTGGATTCGTCTCACCGAGCCGCTCGATTCGACTATAAGCTCGTCAAAATCGGAGACCGTTTGGTAACTCAAATTGCTGTTCGAGGCTTCCAACAGCACTTCGGGTACTTGATTTGGACTCATTTGGGCTCGGACTGAGTCGAATTTGGTGTCGTTGGGTTCATATTTCCGAGACGCTCAGTTCGACTATAAGGTTGCTGAAATCGGAGTTTAAATGGTCTCCGAATTAATTTTCGAAGTTTCTAACTTGAGTTTTTCCTCGAGATTCGTGCCCGATCAAGATAATTTTTTGGCGATATATCAGTTGCCCCCCTATTTTCGGACGTCAAAGCTCCACGAGTCCGAAAATACTTGTTCCGGTATTTTACATTGGCCGAATCGCAAAAAATTGCGTTCGAAAAGATATAATTTTCCTCAAACTCAATTGTAGAGGCCTCGTTGAGCTCCGAAAGTGTCAAAATTGAGTCCGGAACGTCGAAAAACGTTTCCGGGGACCCCAAAAACGTCGAATTTTGACCGTCCGGGCCCAAAATCGGAGCCCGGTAACGCGTAGGCGGCAGAACCGACCAGCCGGCCGGCGGCGGCGCCCGCGCGGGAGCGCGCGGCAGTTGCCCTCCCATATTTATTTATTTATTTATTTATTTTAAACGTGGGGCCCGCATGGATTATAAAAAATCCAAAAAATTCGAAAAAATTCTGAAAAATTCAAACTTTCTTCTAGAAGCCCTCCCTCCAAATTTCAAATATTTTCCCCATTTTTTCTTCACATTTCCCTCTCTTTTTCTCCCTCTTTTCATCCTATAAATACCCCCCTTGTGGTAGGGGACAAAATGCCCCTTTCTTCCTCTTCTCTTCTCCCTCTAGCTTCTGGCATTTTGAGGCATTCCGCTGTTTTTGAGTATGTGACTTTCCCTACTCAACTCGGCGCCCCTCTCTTTGCGCAGAAGTTAGCGTATTCCTCTCTTCTCCCCTCTATCTTCTGGCATTTTGAGGCCTTCCGCTGTTTTTGAGTAGGTGACTTCCCCACTCGACTCGGCGCCCCTCTCTTTGCGCATAAGTTAGCTGCTTCCCCTTTTTAGGAAGGGAAGCGGAATCGGAGTTAAAATTTCTCTCCTTTAAGAGATCATGTAGAGGTGAGATGTTAGTCGGAGGGAGTCTGAAGATGGTCAAAAGTCAAACGTCGGGAAGAAGTACGACATCGGGTAGAACTCCGACGAAATTCCGTTGGCGGGAAGAAGTCCCACGAAGGGTAGAAATTTGGTGTCGGGTAGAAGCCCGACAAACATCCGACGAAGTCCCACGACGGGTAGAAATTTGGTGTTGGGTAGAAGCCCGACAAACATCCGACGACGGGCAGAAGTCCGACGTCGGGTAGAACTCCGACAAAAATTCATCAGCGGGCAGAAGTTCCATGACGGGTAGAAATTCTACGATGGGAGAAAGATCAATATCTGTTAGAATTTTGACGAAAGTCCCGCGATGTTCAAAAGTCCTTCAACGAGAGGAAGCTCGGCATCGAATAGAATTTCAATGCTATTTTAACGAAAGTTTTTTGATGATGAACGATCGGGTGGAAGTCTGTTAGCAGTCAACGACCAAGTGGGGAGCAGAAGGAGAGAGTTCAAGGGTGCTGCTATCAGCAATTGAACGAGAAGCCGATGATGGCTGATATGAAGTAAAGAGCCGCCGATAAACATCAGGCGAAGAGCTGATAATGACAAGTGCCATTTTGCTAAGGCAATATGTATCCAAACTGAAGTATGTCGACATCAGATATCCCTGAGTCAAGGGGTCAAAGCAATGTGCTATGTTAGTAGTCGGGCGATATACTTATTGTGTAAACTGAGTGGAGGCCTGATGGTGATCCGGTTACATCTTTTCTTGGAAGAAGAAGTTGTACGAGATACTTGAATGTATAATAAAGAATAGGTCAATTGAATCCACTAAGGATTTTTGACCATTTCGAAGTTTCTTCTTGCTTGATAATAGCAGCTTGCACGAATGATGCCAACGTACTTTTTGATTTCAACTTCTAGTGAGAAGAAATGTACATTTGAATCTGAATTTATGTAACTCCATTGATATTGAAGTTGAGAACTTGCCTCTTGGAGGAAGTTGAATTGTTATTGCATATTTGAGACATGCTTTGATATATTGCCCCCCATATTTTTGGAGGCATTGCTAGAATATGAGTGATGATTTTGTCAACCGCTTGCTTTCATGGAATCTTTATAGAGAGAATGTTATTCACTTAGAACACTGCTTGTTGATGTTGACCTCTATAGAAGAGGTCGAGAGAATCCACCAAAGATGTTGAACCTATCCGAGATTGTATGTCAGAGCCTATGCTCGACGGTGTTAACCTGTATGGGAGAGGTCGAGAGAATCCACCAAGAATGTGAGACCTATCCGAGTTTGTATGTCAGGGCCCTGCTCGATGACGTTAACCTATATGGAAGAGATCGAGAGAATCCACCAAAGATGTGAGACCTATCCGAGGTTGTATGTTAGAGCCTTTGCTCGATGACGTTAACCTGTATGGAAGAGGTCGAGAGAATCCACCAAAGATGTGAGACCTATCCGAGGTTGTATGTCGGAGCCTTTGCTCGACGACGTTAACCTGTATGGAAGAGGTCGAGAGAATCCACCAAGGATGTGAGACCTATCCGAGGTTGTATGTCGGAGCCTTTGCTCGACGACGTTAACCAGTATGGAAGAGGTCGAGAGAATCCACCAAGGATGTGAGACCTATCCGAGGTTGTATATCGGAGCCTTTGCTCGACGACGTTAACCTGTATGGAAGAGGTCAGATCGAATCCCCCTGGGATCGATCTTCTAATGATTGAGATGCAATAAAGACTGCGTATTTCTCAGATCATGGATAAAGAGACTATATTTGTCAGTAGTTTTTTATTGTTATTATTTATTCTTCTTCTTTTTTAAGAGAAGGAGACAATATTAAAACTAGGCGAATAACACATTATATTACTGTAAGACAATACAATAGTTCCCTCGTATAATATAGGAGATACATATAGGGACAACCACATCATTTGACTTGGTAGAAATACTAAGGACATTAGAGTGACATCCTACTTATCATAGAAGAGATACACGATGACACATGACAAGTAGTATTACTAATACAACTACACAAAGTGCGTGGTCATTCAATCTCGCCAACCATTTGAATATTATTCAACTGTTGTCTTTGTTGTTGTTGATTTTGGCCCCCAGTTGGACCAGTTTCATCTCGAGTAGGTGAGTTTTGGATGAATTGTCGGAGATATCCTTATCAGATCAACCTCTCGATCTCATCCTTGAGTTGCTTGCAGGCTTCGGTAGTGTGTCCACGACTACGGTGGAAATAGCAATATTGCTCATGGTTTCCAACATTCGGCTTCAAAGAATTAGGCCACTTGATATTTTCTTTATCTCGAATGGCCATTAATATGTTGGTTCGAGTTGCATTGAGAGGCGTATACTCTTTTTTATGTCGGAACTCGTGTTGTGGTACTGGGGGTCTAGGAGATGAATTTTTCTTTCGTTGCGAAAATGAGTCCTCTATTGTAGGGGCGTTCTTACGCTTTCCAATTGTTTGCTCAAATTGCTTCCTGTGGGCATTAATAGCTTCATCCGCTGATATTTGTGCCTCCACACGATGGATAAGATCGGTATATGAATGAACTGTGTCTCGCATGAGTGCCGAATAGAAAGGGTCAGGACGGAGGCCGCCAAGAAAGACCCCTCTCAGTAATTCAGGATCCACTCCTGGAATTTGTCGAGCCTCGATGGAAAATCGCTGAAAATACTCCTTTAACGATTCTCCTTCTTTTTGACGGATCCCAAAAAGGTGAGAAGAATCCTTAATAATTCTTCGATTGGCAACGAATTGTTCGACGAACACTTTGGCCAATTTGACGAATGTAGGGATCGTTCCGGCTGGAAGTGAATAGAACCACGTTCGAGCTTATCCTTTAAGGGTAGCAGGAAAAACCTGGCATAGGAGTGCATCAGATGCTCGCTGGATATGCATGATAGTTCTGTAATGGTCGATGTGCTCGTACGGGTCGGATGTCCCGTCGTAGGAATCGATGCTTGGTAGTTTAAATCCTGCCAGAATAGCGTGTTGAAGAATAGCTTCTGTCAAGGGTGACGACTCCTGCAAGTCCCACTGACGAAAGGGTTGCCTTATGCCTCCTATAGGGAACTCTTTTCGGACCAATCGTCGCAGTTCGTGGCGAAGGGCATTGCGAGGGAGCTCAACAATGTGTGGTCGGGCTAACTCTTTGGGGAGGTCTAAAGGAATACGAGGTTGCCGACCTGTGTGCGAAGGATGGGTAGAACTTGCTGTATCAGCCAGTTCATTATCTTGATGTGACTGCAGATGTCTCCTTGGCGGAGGAAGAGGAATTTTTGCTTGAAGATGTTCGAGTTGAACAGCTTCTACCCGTGGTGGATCTCGAGGGAGAAGAACCTCCTCCTGTGGTGCTAGTTCCTGTGGTGCTAGTGCCGGTTGTCGAGTCTCTCGCAGGAGTTGTAGGATCTCGTTCTGAGATTCTTCCATTTTTTGGATTCGCTCCTCCAAAGAAGGCCCTGAGGTTCCTTCTCCAGCAATGTGTTGCCCCCCAGGAAAAAAGGAGGCAGAAACTTAATGTCCATGATTTATAGACTGGTTTCTGGATTGAGGAGAGTGGGAGCGGGAGGCTCCTATGAGGTGATTGCTACGCCTATTGGCCATGAAAATAATATTTAGGAGTGTGGGATAGTGTTTCCCACAGACGGCGTCAAACTATTGTGGACTCAAATATACGCGGCGATAGAGTTTAAATTTCCGTCTCAGCGTTGTACGTATATCCAGCACACAAACAGAAGAATGAAAGAACACCAAGATTTTTACGTGGAAAGCCCTGAAAAAGGGAAAAACCACGGGGCCACGCCCAGTTGAAATAATTCCACTAGTGTTGTATGAAATACACGAGGTTGATTCGTCCGTTAAATTCAGGACGATCATATTACAATGAGTGTTAGTTAAGCAGAGTTCCGACGTCACTCGGGTGTTCGGCAGAATTCCGGCGTCACTTGGAAAGAATTCCGGCGTCACTCGGGCGTCGGGTAGAATTCCTGCGTCGGGCTGAATTCCGATGTTGCTCCGGTGTCAGGAAGAGCTCCGGCGTCCCTCGAGCGCCTGGTGGTGCTCTGGCGATGCTCTGGTGGTGTTCCGACGGAGTTCTGGCGAAGTTCCGGCGGTGTTCCGGTGGTGGTCGAGGAGGAGCTGTTCCCTCCTAGACTTCTCTTCTCTTCTTCTTCTTGGCTTGAGTCCCCTCTTAAGAGAAATGAGGGACTATTTATAGTTTTTTTGGAGTGGCATAGCCCGTAAATAGACGAGGGATCAGGGGCAAATAAGGAGTGATCCGGATGAACGGCTGATATTGAATCCCTTGATCATGAACCGTTTATTGAGCATCTTAAGGTCTTAATGGTATCAGAATTCTGTGATCTTGGGCTCGTTGGATTCGTCTCGTCGAGCCGCTCGATTCGACTATAAGCTCGTCAAAATCGGAGACCGTTTGGTAACTCAAATTGCTGTTCGAGGCTTCCAACAGCGCTTCGGGTACTTGTTTTGGACTCATTTGGGCTCGGATTGAGTCGAATTTGGTGTCGTTGGGTTCATATTTCCGAGACGCTCAGTTCGACTATAAGCTTGCTGAAATCGGAGTTTAAATGGTCTCCGAATTAATTTTTGAAGTTTCCAACTTGAGTTTTTCCTCGAGATTCGTGCCCGATCAAGATAATTTTTTGGCGATATATCAAGTATTATAGTCAAATCTTAGTTGGTGCAAAGATTCAAATCTTAAGGTTCGTTAGGGACGGTTGTAATTTTTTATAAATGCAGTTATAAAGTTATTTATAGGGAAGGTTTTTTTTTTTAGTTTTTTTGCAAAAAACAGCTTCGTAGTACATAAATTTTTTGAAAGCAACAAAAAAAAAGTAGCCAAATTAGGTTTTATTTAGGACTGCTTTCTTACTGCTTCTTAAAGCAATTTTTTAGTACTAAATTTTTTATTTTTGCACAAAAAAGCAACTTTAAGAAGCAGGAAGAAAGCCATCCCAAACAAAGCCTTAAGCTTCGTTTGGGACAGCTTCCTTACTGCTTCTTAAAGTAGCTTTTTAGTGTAAATTTTAAAATTTTTGTACTAGAAAGCTACTTTAAGAAGCAGTAAGAAAGCCGTCCCAAACGAAGACTTAATCTTCCAAGATAGGCTAACTAAGGCCTCATTTCGGATGACTTTCTTACTGTTTCTTAAAACAGCTTTTTAGTTAAAAAATTTTAGTTTTGTACTAAAAAATTATTTTAAGAAGCAGTAAAAAAACTGTCCCAAATAAATCGTAAATTTGACTCAAGTAAACTTAACATCAATAAAAAAATTAATTCACAAAGAAAATTATTTATCTTAAGAGTTAGCAAATATCTTCAAATATGGTGATATTCTTCTTTGATAATGCTTTTATCTAAAAATATTTAAAATATATATATTTCATGAAATAAAGATATAAATATAAATAGGAACAAAATTAAAAAATAACTAAAAATAGACTACAAAATAAAAATTCGCATAATAATTATTGGAAGCATCCATTGCCGCCAAGTGGACGCATTTCCATACCGTGAGAATTATGCGGTCACGCCCCCGCCATTGAACGGTCGTGACAGAGCCCAACAGGATTGAAGAGATCTTGCAAATGAGTCAATATAATAATTAAATAAATTCTCCTTATTTGACAAAAATAAAAAATTTCGAAGACTAACGTCGGTTGTGGCTTTCATTTGGGTTGACATTCACTTTGTCAAATTCAACAATATTGATGTGGAAAGTAAACGAAGGGCCAAAATGATAATATCCATTTGCAGAAAAACTGTTTTTTGGTCAACTCAAAAATTTTTACTCGCAATTTCTTTGCAAAACTTTTTGCATTTCTAATTTTTTATGAGCAATTGGTGCAAAAAGTTGAAATTTTTTTGAAGTCGTTGACTTATATATTAAGTTTTATTTAAAATTATAAATTTGTATGCGGGAATATGCACGATGATAGAGTTGGAATGTTTATCATCTTAATCTTCTACGAAGATTCATCACACATAGAGATAAAAGAAGTGTTGGAGGAGATGTATTATTTTTATATGATAAAGTAGAAATAAAAACAAAAAGAATCATTGGTCCTGACGCATTTGAAATGATTCCACTAGTGTATGTTATTAGATATAAATAATGTCATTCCATGCTATTAGGAAGGGCATTGATACAATACAGTAGGTTGTTATTGTATATGATTGTTTTCATAATGGAAGTTGTAAGTGCCATTTTCATAGAGGAGATTAGAGACCTGGAAGTAGAATATAAATATTAGTGTTGATGTTGGAAATCAAAATTGGTGTTAATGACATGCTTTCCAATAAGCGATGACGTGCGTCGATGTTCGTGGCAACAACATTGCAAGCATCAACTTTGTTGTCAATGGCGTGCGTTGTCCTTGTAGGTGTTGGTATGCATTCATGTTGTTGGAAGACTATAGTAGAAAAATAATGGTCGACAGACTATAATCAAGTGATGTTAGTCAAGAGATCGTAGTTAAGTGATGATGTTTAGAGGATTGTAGTTAGGAGATGGTAGTTGAAAGATCATAGTCTGAAGCCCATAGTCAGGCCTTGATGTTTCGGAAATTGTAGTCATACGACAACAACTGAGAGACCTTAATAAGGCAACAATCATTAGAGGATTGTGGGGACTGATGATCGGAGAAATATAGTTGGACGATGATGATTGGGGCATCGTATGTGGGCGACATTGTTCGACAAACCGTAATTAGGAGATTATGATCACAATTCTCCCTTGCACGTTACAATTTTTCTCCATAAATTATAAAAAAATTCTCCAACAAGAGTTCGACCATCAAAGGCGGTCAAAGCTCATTTTTTCTATGATGGGACTTTATTCTTTCCTTGAAAAAAAAAGGTGTTGATTGTCCTCATCATCATGCAAATCACATATATTTGGAAGCAATTAAAGCTAATAGTTCCTTTAACAGGGTGTGATCAGCTGCCTTCGTTCCAATATTTGTTCCTTTAAAAATTTGGAAGGATTCTCTTTTTTATTTCACACTTTTTCTTAGAGTTTTGGTCTTATTCTTTTTTGTTGTATGGCCATAGCATCTCAATATTTAGAATTTATGTCTTGCTTTTGATGTCAATTATAATATCACTAAATTTTCATAGGGAAATTATTTAATTACCACATATATTTATTGAATTCTTATGATGAAAAATCTTGGTTGTTATTTTCTAATGTTTCATTAACAAATTAGCATACGATATATACTTTTAAGTAATATCAAGTGATACAGAGGTCAGTATTATATCAAATTTTATTTTGTTCGGGCCTCATCCTTTTATATGATCATTATAATTAACTAAATAATTTATTTTAATTACAAGGTGGAGGGCATAAGGTGTGGATGGCCCCACCTCGTTCAAATTCAAGTATGGTCAGCCCTCATTTCCAATTTCAAATGTAGATCCATGATTTAAGGCTTGATCCATATATTCTTCCTCAATTCAGGTCTTAGGGATAACTCTTTTCATACTTCAAGGAATAGTTTCATCATTCTAAACTCTTATGATAGGTGATTTTCCCCATCCTTTTCATTTTTAAATTTATAACTTTTAGGCTTCGTTTGGGACAGATTTCTTACTGCTTCAGAAAGCAGGAAAAAAGCAATATCTAATGATAGTCAAGAGAAATTGAGCTTATCTTAAAGAAACTATATTTGTCGAAGACTTAATCAATTATATAATTAATATTTTAATATGTAAATACATAAAATTAAATCCAAAAAGTAAGGGATTAGTATTTTGTGTGACTTATTCTTTGTTTCATCTACAATAATATCAATATCACATATTTTAAGAAAATAAACAATAATAATAAGGCTTGGGACATGCTATAATGATATGGAGAGAGACATGTCAATGATATCCACACATAATAAGAGAAATAAATAATTATTTATGTATTACATTCATATTAAAATATACTTTAAATTTTTAAAATTCTTTTTAATTAAATTTTGACAAGATATCCTAACTCAATTTGTTTGGAAAGAGAATTAATCATAATGTCCTAACCAAAATTTTAAAAATTATGGATTTCAAAACTCCTAAATTTATTTTGAGAAACGTGCAATATGTAAATATTAATCTTGCACTAATCTCAACATAAATCTAAGATTTGATATTAATGATTTTAATTTTTTTATGAGAGTTGTCTTATACAAAAAAAAATCATTTTTTCTCACAAAAAGTAATGTAAACATAGTTTAATTAAATTTTTTATTATGATAGATTTTAAAGCTTTTGAATTTGCTTCGAGAATAGTGCAATATATATTTAATATTACAACCATCTCAAAACATATCCAAGGAGCTTCAAATCAATTATGATAATTTTTAGTGAAGATATTCTCACATAATTTTTTTCACGAAAAAAATTATAACAAGGCCGATTTAACAACCCTTAAATTTATTGAGATTTAAAATCGTTTGGGAAGACTACATCTTAAAAAGTGGTTATAAAGTTACTTTTTTAAAAATTATTTTTGAATGCAACCTCTTACCACAGAAAATTTATTGAAAATTAAAAAAATAATGAATAAATAAAAATTATAGGCTATCCAAAAAAAAGCCTAATATAACTCTTAAATATTATATTTAGTGCTTAAAAAATTAAGAAAAAAATATTATATTTAGTACTAATTTTAACATAAATTCGATAATTATTAAATCCATCGTGATGTAATCAGTAAACTTGGTCTCTTTTTAGATTTTTCCTTCTCTCTCATTAATCTATAAAGTCACCCATTTTGTCGGCTTGCTGTGTCGGCCTTTGCCGTCGCCAACCTCCCACCACCCAGAGACGATATAATAAACAATCGCCCGTTGCCTACCCGTTACGATGGTCAAAGCCGTGTGAAGCCGTTGACCCAATCTCTTTTTTTCCAAAAACAATTAACCAACAAAACATGCAAATTGAAAATTTCGATAAGACCCCTTCTTCTTCTAAGTTCATCCCTTTTTTTTTTCCTCCCGACCAAAAAGGCGGCGCCTTAATTAATTAATTTATTTTTTCTATAAATACCCTTTGTTCTCCTTGCATTCCAAGTTCAAAAGGGTTGAATTGCAAGAAAATCTACACGATTAATTTACAAAATTCTTCTCTTAAACTGTGACAACGTGGCGCGACAAAGCGAATCGGATGATATTGAGAGGTTTCTCTTGGCGGGAGCGGAGGAGGAGGAGGTGGAGCACACCGCCAATACGGCGGAGGTGACGGTGGCAGTGCCTCCGCCGCTGCCGGAAGCTTCTTCTCTGTCCATGTTTTCGAAATTTGATAGAGAGATGGAGATGTCGGCGATTGTTTCCGCTCTCACCCATGTTGTAGCTGGTGATCATCAAGCAATCAACGTCGGCAGAGGCGGCGAGCATTTGGTGGCCAGCGGCTGGCCAGTTTCGGGTTCTTCTATGGGATGGGGTGGCGGAGTTAAGAGAGAGAGGGAGGAGATGTCGCCGGAGCTGAAACGGTTTAATAGAGGCTTTGGTGAGTTTCGAAGCTCGGCGGGAGCGACGTCTTCAAATGTTGGAGGTGAGGATAAATATACTTTTATTTTTTAAAATTAATTTATAGTTATTTAATTTGAATGAATTTTATTTTGAAATTAGTGTAAGAACTAAATTGGTTAATTATTTATATAATATATTTATATCAAAATAAATTTAAAATTAAAATTTTATCAAAATATTCTAATTCAATTTTTCTCCTAACTAGACTGAGTTTAAAATTATTTATGGTTCAAAAATTTTCAAAATTAGTCAAATAATATTTCAACCTATTTTAATACTTTTTTTTTCTAAATGATTAAATCTAAGTCAAAATCATTGATAGTGTCAAACAATCCAAATTTGGTAATACTTATAAGAAATCATATAAACACACTCAAAATAACTAAAATCTAATGAAAATCATAAAAATAATCTTATTCAAAAATGATATATTTATATTTTAAATTTTTATAAAATATTATAATTTTAAAATTATTTATTCAACATTTGAAAATTAAAAAAAAAATCAAAACTAAACAACAAAATTTCTCAATCATGCTCAAAACTATTTTTTTTTATTTTTTAAGACTGGTGGTAGAGCTTTTCTACTGTAAGGAAAAAAACAATTTTTTGGTCAAATACTTTTTTTAAATAACTTTTCATCCTTATCACCTTTCATAGAACACAAAACTTGACCCCCTAACAGTTAAAAGTTGAATATTTTCTACAAAAAGAACGCAAAACTAACACTTTTGTCGTGGTTTCTCATCGTAATCCTAAGCAATTATGAATTCCGTAAGTCCACGTGTCCAAAGATTCGAACTTTACCTCCTAACACTTAAAAAGTTGAATCTTTTCTTCAAAAACACCACAAAGCTAACTTTTTATCATAAATTCTTGTAATTCTACAATCTGACAGCGAGCTTCCAAATCACAGCGCAATCCTCTGCTCATCTTGACACAGAGACTGATATTCGGCCACGGTACAGAGGAGTAAGGCAACGGCCATGGGGGAAATGGGCGGCCGAGATTCGAGATCCAGTAAAGGCCGCTCGTGTCTGGCTCGGCACTTTTAATACGGCGGAAGACGCCGCCAGAGCCTACGATGAAGCAGCTCTACGCTTTAGAGGGAACAGAGCAAAGCTTAACTTCCCGGAAAATGTCCGGCTCCGGCAGCCTCAGCCATTTTTTCAGGCTACTGGCTCTGTTCCTCAAACTTTGATAAGATTCCAGTCAGCTGATAGTACAGGGGACTACTTGGAGTACTCTAGATCGTTGCAGGAGAGAGAGGAAAACCAAAGAAGGCAGAGAAATGTGTTGTTACAACAATTTATGAGTTCAAGTTCTTCAGTTGCGTCTACAGAATCGTTGGGTTCTCAGGCGGTGATGGGAGATTCTTCATCGGCGAGTTATTTTCCTCCGTTTTACTCGGCGGCGGGGCAGCAGGAGGTGATTGTAAGCGCATCGGACACTCGGGAATGGTTTACGCCGCCGCCGCCGCCGGAGTGGACCGGTTCCGGTAGCTATCCACCGTCTCCTTCATGATGAATCAGAGAGGTTTTACGTGTAGCAGTTCATGTTCTGGTGTTTTTTGCATGATTTTTTTTCCAGTAGTATGCTATAAATTACAAATCAGTACAATCTCTTCGCCAATCACTAATCATTCAAGCGTGGATAAAAATCTCAAAGTGTTTTTGAATGAGATTTTTTGTGGTCTCCACTTCCACTAGACTATTTTATTTTTTTTAAAAAAAGTATTTGTTGTTTACAATGATTGTTATATAATCTTATACAAAATTTTGTTGTATTTTTATTTATTGGCTTATTTATTTATTTTTATTATTTGCTTTGATTTACCTCTCGAGCCATTTTAATGGGGGCTAGTGCTCCTTAGGATCTTGTTTAAATTTTGGGTTCTTTAGATACATACCATTTTATTTCATGTTATTTATATATCTAACACCTAAAACTTTAATATTATATGTCTATCATCCATAGAACAAAAATGGGTGCATGAAATGAAATATTAAAATTTGTAGAGTGGTATGGGTGATGATAATAAAATATAGGAGTGGTATATTTGATATTAAAATTTTAAATGAGTAATAGAAATGTAATATTAAAATTTTAAATGTTAGATATATAAATAGCATGAAAGAAAATGATATGTATGTAAATTTCCCTTAAATTTTTTTATGAGACATACGTGCTGAATATAATATTTATTTTGCGCTTGATTCGAGTATTATAGGATTATATCAAGTATTGGTTGTTGGCGTAGGCTTTGTTTGGCACTATTTTTTAAAATAATTTTTTAGTATAAAAATTTAAAATTTTGCACTAGAAAGTTATTTTAATAAACAGTAAGAAAGTTATCCCAAACAAAATTTTAATCTTTAGTCCATTCCAGTATAAAAAATGCTATAACCCAAAGCTCAATGATTAGGCTTAGTTAGGGCTGTAGCATTTTTTAATTTATAAATCCCAAATTCTTTCAATTCAAAGTAATATTATTTGGGACGGTTTCTTACTGCTTTTTAAAATAATTTTTTAGTAAAAAAAAAATTAACTAAAAATTTTTATACTAGAAAACTGCTTTTAAAAGCAATAAAAAAACTATCTCAAGCAAAATCTAAATATAGAAGAATTAATCAATCAGTGAAAAGAACTTAATGCATCAGATACAAAAACCTTATCCATTGCCTATTGAAGTATTTAACTGTATGAAATGCCTTGAAAAGTTGTATGAAATCGTGATTATGACATTACTGGACCAAATATACAAATGTCTTCAAATCTCAGCTTTCATATCAGTTTTCTCCTTTGGGCGGTAGGGGGAAGCTTTTCAGAAGGACCACAGGGTAAAATCTGCCCTGTTTCTTTCTCTATCAGTTTCTTTAGCTCTCTTAGAATTCGAATCTGGCTAAGTTTTTCTGGAGAAAGCTTATCCCAATAGATACCTGTATCAAGCCAATAGCCTTAACATTTATTACATGGGATAGAGTGTAAAAAGAACTTTCTTTATACTAACCTTGAGGCTTTGGGATTGCTGTGTTTGTGTAAATAACTTGAGTTGGAGTGCAGATTATGTCCACTGGAACATCATGAATCAGAAGTTTTTCCACAGGAATGTCATCAACCAATTGCTTATCATGCACTAGAATAAAGATTATTAAAAAATAAATTACATATAAACTTCTCCAGTAAATAGTATACTTTCACTAGTTTCTCCCGACTTGAATGAAGAATTCGATTCATGTCTTAGAAACTAGACAAAAATGAACGAAAGATAAGGGGGGTTATCTAGGACAACTTTCTTTCAGTTTTTCAAATCAAAATCACACTGATATTTGACTTAAGGGCTGTTTGGTTGCAAATAATACTAATTTAAGTAAGATAAATGCAGAATTTTTGAACATTTTAATGTTTGATTGGAAGAAAAGCAAAAGCTTAGTAAAATTTTTTATGTATTTGATATTTGTTACCTAGTTCATTTTCATTGTATTTGCATTTGGGCAAATTCCAAATACGTCGTTCATGTGAAGCGTCTCCGGCCGCCCGTTGCCACCACTAGTCACCAGTCAATGGTCACCGTCTACAGCCGCTTACCATTGCCAAAAAGCATCAACAACCACCGCCCGCCATCGGCCATCGCCATCAACCATATGTCGTTAGGTTTTACAATGAATTAATTTTACTTTAAACCAAACGCCAAAAATAATTTTTTACATTTATAGTGCCTCAATCAAATAACACAGTTTTTCAATGCACTACATTTACCTTATATAGTACTCTTTTTACACAAAATTACTTTTTCAACAAAACAAACAGACTTAACAAGTTTTTGTATGCATTTTAGAATGTTTTGCTGTGTAGAATAGTTTCCTAGGACCAAGCTCAGCATCTTAAAGTTCTAATTGTGTTCAGTGGTTTCTTAACATGCATATTTTTTAAAACTATACACAATAACTTTTAACTAACTTTTTTTTCAATAGCTTTTACAGTTGAATTTACAATTAGTTGTTGTCGTCCCAAATACAAAATAATACAACACATTTTATATTTACCAGAGGTTACCACCAGAGTTGAATCATCAATAGCCCCCATGTGTCGCAGCATCCCATACTCAAGTTCAGCAAATCCCTACAATAACTGGAATCTGTAAGCATGCTATTCAAAGATGCAATTTATCATGAAAGTTATTTCTTTTTGACAAAACTTTTAATAGGTATATTCATCAGAAAAGATGAAAAACAGAGAAGCAGATATGCTTTCAAATGACATTAAACGGAAAAAAAATGGTTTTGGAGCCAGAGGCTAACACCATTATTTGATATTATAATAGATATGAATGATTAAGTATTAAGCTATTTTACTGGGCATGATTGAAATATACGGGCTACAAACAATGTCTCATTTAAATAAGTTTGGAGTAAAGTAGCAAACTGGCCAGAGTATTCATCATTAAACAAGTATCTTTCGTAGCAGCAGCAAGATGAGTATTACTAAATACAACTACATATTTTGCAAGATAATTTCTCTGTTTTACTAAATACTACTATATATTTTGCGAACAGTTTATGTAATATATTTAATAGTTTATCTCAAAAAGTATTTGAAAATGCATTTTTCACAGTCTTCATTTCACAAACTAGATAATTTTGATTAATATTGTCATTAAAAGTCATGTTTCATCAATTAAAGAAATAAAACCAACTACTTTTTTTAATGAGGCAAAAAATTTTGGATGGTCATATGAATCTCAAAGTTATTAAATTTATTTGGAGATAAGTATAATTTAGAAATGATTAATTAAATTTTAAATTACACTCATCTCAAAGTAAATCTAATGACTTTAGAATCCTACAAGATCAAATTTAGATCAAGATATCCTAAACCAAAAATTTTCCGCATTAGGACAACTCAGCAGTTTAAAAGGCAGCATGAAACTTTGTACATGATTTTCAGATGTACATTAATTCTCGCACTCTGGAATGTGCACCCTAAACAGATGTACCTTACTGACACCAATGCCAAACTAAAATCATGCATTACAATCCATTATTGCTGAACCATCATCAACTGCGCTAAAACTGAACTTTATTTTGCTTTCCTTGTTACAATGAATAAATCATTTTTATGGTAACTATCCACCAAATTCTCTTTTCACCAACCCTGTTTTTCTGCCAAAAATACTAGAGAACGATGATTGTGCAACATTAGAATTTGGACTTGTAATTTAGTTAGGATAACCACAAAATGTAAACAGTAGGATAAATACAAATTCTCCTTTTATTGTTTTAGAGAAAAATCAAATTTAAAATAATATTACAAAATTTATTATTTTTTATAGCTGCTAGTCAATTTAAACCAGATTTAGATATGAAATCAATTCATCAATCTCATTTAAATAAAATGGGTTATTTTGTATGCAAGTTAGTGGGAATTGAGTGACATGTGAATTTCGAGTACATGTCGTTTCACAGGCTAGGGTTGGGAGAAATTAGAGAGAGAGAGAGAGGAAAACTAAAGAGGATAGAGAGAGAGAAGAGAAAATGAAGAAAAAAAAGCATTGACATGGTGCAAGCATGATTGAGCAGGAATTATTATGACGATTTCATAACAGGTTGGAAGGTACCCCTTTTAGGAGCTTTCAACTTGAGAATTTACGGTATTAATTAAATGATTATTTATTGCCTCCTTATGTTGTTCTATCTTTTAATGGACTTGGGAGATTTGAGGCTTCTCTATTCAAGCGGGATAGGGTGTATTCGGGTTTGGCGAAGTCCACTTATTTTTACACATGTAGCCTATCTATAATATATTAGATCCTCTCTCCACTCCATCAGACACAGGCTTATTTTAGCCAAAACACATAAATCTTCATATCTTCTTATGGTGCTTGGTTACTACTTAGTGTTCATTGAACTCACTTCTAGTTGGCACTTGCACATAAAAATTAGTCAATTTATTAACCGTGCAAATAATGGTCAAATAAAAAAATACCATGCAAACAAAACACAACCAACATAAAGATACTTTAAATCTATTGAAAAATGAACTGCTCAAGTTCAAATATTTGGGTGGAAATAAACAATTTGCCAAATTAGTCCTGGTTATTTGTATTCATACAACACTTTCTTTCCCTTTGTTCTTTAAACACATTTCTTGTCCAAATCACTAAATCTATCGATCAAATAGTGAAGAATAGATTCGAAAGTTTGTTCGAAAAGAAATAATTTTCTGATCAATTCAGAATATGGCCGAAACGGCACAACTGGTGTTTCTACAATCAGTTACATATGGATCTAACAACTCATCTACTTCAAAGCAAAAAACAAATTTCAACCTGGATCAGATAAGTCTTTAATGTTGATATTTTGAATATATTTTTAGCATGAATTAATGCCGAACCTTCCCAAGACCTGGACCTGGACCTATTAACAAATTCAAATTGAACAAGAAGACAAACATGTCTACAAATGAAATGAAAATAATCAACTTTTCTAAAGTTGGAGGAAATCAGTAACTTTTAATTAACATACGGAGATAAAAAAATGAGTAGACGTCAGCTAAACAGGTTGGTAAGGACTCTGAAAGTTATTGATAAGGTCATAGGTTCAAATCTAATATATGCCATAATATATCCCATCCTCCAGTTTTAGTATATATATATGAGGAACTAAAATGACATAGTACTATAGAAGCATATGCTTCGTCAAGCACATACCCGGTTGTACAAGAACTCACATAGTCATCATGAGTGTCAATCACTTAGGAAAGTAAATGAACATTTTACATTCCTTTGCCTAGCAATTTAAAAATTCCGACATCAAAATAGTTGGGATAATGCTAATGGTAACGATGACTAGATATTTAAAACAATTTAACAGTGAGTTATAACCAAATATACCAATTGCCAGATGGATGACTAGAAATCTCTTAATTCAGCCTTAATGCCTGTGCAAATACCTAAATGGAGATGTCCATGACATATCCATTTTCAAACCATGCAACTGCCACGAACCAAATACTGATCAAATAAATAAATCTTCCAAAAGGATATTCCTAGAATTTGTTTTATATTAGCAATATATTTGCAGTGTAACAGAATGAAGCAATTAATACTACCTCGCCCTTCCCAAGTCGAGCACCAGTGTGCGGACCAACAGCAACAGAACCAATGACCAACAGATCTACCTTGATTCGCTCATCCAAACCAATAGGTTTCCCATATTTTGCAAAGCCAAATGAAGAGCATGCCTCCATTATGGATCCAGGAGGAATCATCCGGGATTCTAACACTGAAAAGAATCCAGTCCTTAGACGTGGTTGAGGGGTCAGCAACGTCTTTCCATCTAGATGATCAAAGTAGAACAATAAAAAAAAGATCAAACTATCCGAGATCAAGGAAACAAGAAAGTAAAACCAAGGGTTCCATATGCTAAAACAAATCTTTTTTTACTGCTAGAACCAATTATGATGACAACCACGAGTATAAATACAATTCATGCAGGAAGGAAAAAACAAACAAACAAACAGAAAGATACAGAACATACTAATATAAGCTTGAGAAGGCAAAACATAAAAATGTTAATAGTAACCTGTGAGAGTTAAGAATCGGACTTGCTTTTGAGGCGAATCTGGATTCACTTTAACACATTGCGCCTTCTGAAATACTTCAAGACGCCCTAGCTTAAACACCACGTCATAAACACAACATTAGCAGCAGCAAATCGAGAGCTTGAAAAGCATAAAAGAAGACACGAATTAATGAACAAAATGAATGCAATCAATCTTAAGTTCAAAAAATAATGAAGAAAATCGAGTTAAGACGAACCAATTCTGCGGCTTTCGGCGCGCCAACAAAGTTTGGGATGCGATGGTGTACAGGACGAGGGTTCCGAGCAATGTCCTCGCCCTCCATGAGGTCCCATATCCTCTTCCGTATCCTCCATTTCCACGACCGAGGATCTTCACTTCCCTCCGAGGCAGACGCCGTCGCCGCCATTGCATCGCGAGCAGCTGCGTCAAGCCGGAGCCGCTCGGCCTCATACGCTGCGCGGTCGATCGTGGAGCCCTCCACTTTTCCGACGTTGCAGCGATCGGGGGAAGCAGATGCACAGGGGAAGCACCGAATAGGGACAGAGAAGAGAACAAATTTTAGAGATCGCCGGCCAGCACCGGCGGGAAACGCCGCCAAGTTGGGTATGCTTCGGGACACCAATGGAGTGGCGGGAGTCCACGTGACTCGGTAGGTATAGAGCAGCATTGTTTATCGCTACCCTTTCGCAAGTGAGTTATTATAATAATAAATTATCTTATATAAAGTTATATAAATCAATCAATTATAAATTATTAAAAATAATTGTAGCCTATCTTATAAAATTAATTTTTCAAACTTTCTTTTAATATTTTAATCTAATTTAACAAGAAAAAAAGTCAGCTCAAATTATTATAGTTGCTAATTATCCTATGCTTAATTACTATGTCATTAGCAAGGCTTAGGTCAAAATTAATAATTATGAAAAAAATTATATTAATTTTTCTTTATGACATAAATATAAATATTTATAAATTATAAACTATATAAATACTGATCTAACCTAATTGATAAAAATCTTTCAAATTATTATTGAAATTCTAAATAAAATGTTCAGAGATGTGGAAGAGGTACAGATTCAGAGCAAAACAGAAACAGATGAATTAGCATTCTGAAAATCTCAAAAACCAGTACATTCAAGCAAAAGAAGCTCATCAAAGTACAAATCAATCTTACAAATCAAATAGAATTTGACAGCAGCTTAAGATCTCTGAGGAGAGTAAAGGTGGGAGATCTATATGTTCTGCAACTGAGAGAAAGATATACGAATGGTATACCCGTCGATTTCACTGGCATGGTCGCAAACAAGGGCTCCAGTAGCCTGCTCCTCATTTTCGAACATAACCAGAGCCTGCTTCTTTCCGTTCACCTCGAAGATCTTCGTGTTAACAATTGTTCCGTGTTCGCCGAGATGAGACACTAGATCATCCTCTGTGATGTCCTGTGGGAGAGTGGATATATGAAGCATTTTTGTCGGAGCACAACAATGGCGGTAGTTCTTTGCCGCGTTGCGGTTGAAGCGGTTCAGGTTAGATCCTCCATACTCATGGGCATCAGGAGCAGGTGTGATGTTTGAATGCTTGGAGAAGTTCACCTCAAGCCTTTTGCCAAACAGCAATGCACCCTGAAAGGAAGGATAAATATAGATACGATGCAACTGCCTTAAAAGTTAAAAATTGTCCAGTAAAAATTGAAATATAAGCCTGCACATATGCTCAAAGCATCTTTCCTTCTGCTTTTAAAAAGCAGTTTCTAATTGCATGTTTCTCAAATTTGAAACATTATATGAAGCCGAATGTAGAATCCAAATCTATATATCGACCTATGATCCAAATTGGCAAAACAAATTGTATCTGGAAGACGTTGGTAAGGTAAGGGGAGAACAAGTAACCGCTTCTCAATGGTATGGAAAAGGTAGAATATCAATGGAACCTTCAAAAAGTGCACAGCTAATTCAGCTTGAAACCCATCCTCCATCTCAATGAGCGCATGATCTGGTTTATTGTGAAGAAATTTGATTCTGACAATGTTGCCATACATAGAAAACAAATTGAAAAGCTTGTCCTCATCAATTTTCTGCAGGAAGAATCCAATGGGGATGCTTCAACTACTAGCATCTCAAGTAGAAACAGTAGAGGAAATTCCAACTAGTAGGGACAACTTACATCTGTGTTCAAGTTAGAGACAATGATTGTACACCGGTCATTAGTACCACTGATACCAGCAGGCAGACCACCATCAAATGCAGCCGCAATAGCCGCAGCATTGCTCATCTAATAATAAGATAAATCACCACAAAAAAATCCTCATGCAGCGAAGGAATAATAAAATCAACAAAAGATGATTAGAAGGTGCTTAAAAAGATATTGGGGGTAATTTGCAAAAAAATTTGTGAGAGCACAACTTGTTTGTATGAAACTGGGCAAGAGAAACCCACCTGAGCAAATGCAACTGGAACAATGAGAAAGCAAAGACAAAAGAACAGATTAGCATATTAACAAATGAGCTAGAAGGAGCCGGACTTAAAACAATAGGATTATATAACTACCTGCTCTAGATCCACCTGTATGAAGTGCATATATGCCGCTACCTTCACCATATCCAGACTGACATTAATTACATAAAAGATAAGCGTCCAAACATTACAAATTACACCTAACATTATAAATGACAAAGGATCTCATATTAACATTCATTTGATCAGCTGATTAATTGTATATAATGCTGAGCCAAGGTTTGAAACCAAGATGCTTAATCCTAAGGTTTGATGACAAAAACACTAAAATACAACAGAAATTTATATGTGCATGGCTCACTTAAAAAGTTTAATTTAACTAATATTTCCTCAATCAAAATTGTTCCATAAATACAATGATATGATCAACAACCTCTTTTAATTCTGAGGCATTTAAAAGTCTATGCATTTTGATATTGCAATTATCCTGTCATTTAATCAAAGACATCCATAAAGAAAATGCTGATTCAGTTAATAAAGATGATCAAATACTTGAAATTGTGTATGTCGCTAGTTTTAATCAATTTAAACATATGAATCATTTCGGCTTTATATTGGAAAGCCATAACATAGAAATCTAAATGTAAGGAGAAAGAGATAAGACCTCTAACGCAATGTCAAAATTGAGCACAAACATCTCCCTTAGCTTCAGATGGCTCCAAAGATTGGAAAGGAGCAAACCATGGCTCCAAGGTCCTCTCTCAAAGATGTGATCTACCAAGCTCATGATCTATCTACTTTAATTTAAAAGAGATATTTCCTCAACATATTGAATCCTAAACTCAAAAAATTTTGAATAATTGAATGAATACAAGGTGAGTTATTTTCCCTTTGTAAAGAATCTTTGCTTACATACAATGAAGAAAAGAGATACGAGGTCTAGATGCCCATGAGGACATGGGCTTTATGAGAAATCATTTGATGACCCTCTTCTCTATCAGTCATATCCTATTAAGACTAGACTTGCTTAAGCTTAGAGTTCTCCATTAATAAAGCATGAACGGCAGTCCGCTATAGTCGTTAGAAAAGACAACTCAAAAGAGATTTCCAGTAGATAAGACAGCGTTGACATTGATTGAGAAATGCGCCTAATCATAATTATTATAAAAGCATTGGGGATTTCTCAATCATATATAAACCTAAATGGTAATTCAGAGAATAATCAGTGTTCGAATAACCATAAATTTGCATCAAGGATTACCTTTGCTTTGTATGGAATGAAGTTCTACATAGGTCATTCCAAAAAAGGGTTTTTTCCTTCAGATTTTATCTAGCTTCATCTTTTTTCTTAATTCAAAGGCATCTCTCTTCTACTAAGAGGCTGTTTGGTTGGAAGTAAAATGGATGTAAAGTGAATGTAAGGGTTTTGAAAATTTTGGTGTTTGGTTGGATGAGAAAAAAATATAAAATAAAGTATAGTAGATGTAGTGTAAAACAATTTAGCTCATTTTTTAGGTAAACGGTTCTTGCCCAATTTTGAGCGAAAACCGTTTACATCGCAAATAAGCTCAGCCACAACAAACCGCCGCCACCCGTCGTCACTGGCCGCCGGATGCCACCCACTACCGGCTGCCGACCCCCACCGCCACCGCCGCCGACCACCGCCAACCACCACCCGCCAGTTGCCACCATCTTTAAACTTTATACTACATTCATTTTACTTCAAATCAAACCAAAAAAAAATCATTCGCCTGAATTTACTTTACACTCATTCAAATAACTCCAAAGTATTACTTTTACACAATATTCTTTTTATACTACATTTCTTTAACACTGCATTCCTTTTAATCAACCAAACAGCCCCTAAGGGATTTAACTGATTGCTTGTCATTAGATCAACAGCAACATATTATATTAATCTCTTTCGCTCAACTCCTTCATTTATCAATTGATCTGGATAAAATAAGCTCATCCCCTAAACTTGAAATAAATGATAGCACGTAGGTATAAAGCAGTTATATGAATAGAATGCTTTACTAGTAGACACATCTCCAACTCTCACAATAATTGTTTGGGATGACCTCAAAGGGGTTTGTCGAATAACCTCTTGAGAAATTCAGCCATACTCCTTGCAATGATGGCTGTTGAGCATGCAAAGCATATCCAAAGGTTCAAGCAATTTTGAATGAAGTTGGCGAAGCAGCTTTTTATTTCTATGAAAATCTCTATGGTGCCCAAAATTCTTATAAGTCACTAGCATATCATACGCACCAAATCTTTATGAAGTATTCATGGGTTTGAAGAGGGCCTAAGTGTTGACCTCACTTTCATCAAGCTCCAACTTAAACCATTAAACAAACATCTTGATTGGCCATGAGTCTCTCGGTTCTAAGTTAGAACATTGGGGTATCCACGCACCGATGATTTGAACTCAAACTTCCCAATTAGAACAACATCCTAGTCACACACCCATCACCCCCCTCCTTTGTGATTGGTCGTCTTACCACAATTGCTACCTTCACTTGATCGTGCATCTTACCACGATCATGATCCTGTATCGATCGTGCGCGCCCTGTTGCAAGATGAACTCATCAAGCCACTAGCAACCTCACTCCACTATCCGACCTCTCATAGCCCTAAAGCCTCTTCCAAACTTTATCAGAGGAGAAGAGGCTTCCTTGGGCTGAGTGAATCAATAGGAGAGTCAAAAACCAGGCCAACAGTGACCTTGCCAAATTCTCTTCCAATATACAAAGCCCAGAAAAAAAAAAAGAAAAAATTAGCTGATGGAAATATTAATTGTTATTGTTAGAAAGAGGTGTACAATACTATACAACATCCCTTCCATTATCATTGTTCTCCACATACCTAAATTATCTATGAACATATTATCCATTAAAAACACAAAAATTTGACCTAAATTGCATTATGGTGTTTTATCCTACTCATTGTTTATTTTAGAATCAAACTATGAGGATAGGGTATTATAAGGATTGAGGACTTTACTATCTCAATACAAGTAATCACATCCATCAATCTTATCTAAATATTTGAATATAAAAAAAAGCTCTATCACTTTCAGATGGGTCATTTATCATTTATTATATTATATTCTATATTTTTTGCATTATTTAAAAAAAACCATCATCCATCAATCCTCTTATACTGAAACTCCACAACAAAAAGAGTTTGCATTGTAACAAAATGAAAAAATCGTCATTTTTTTAAGACCAGCAGGGCTTGTTCTTTGACAGGAATGTTTTGAAACCTTATTGAGGGAAAGTTTTCTCAATTGCTACCTTTCTAATCAATCACCTTTCCGACAAAATATTACAAAATAAAACACTGATTAATATCCCCATAACTTTTTTTTCGTAGCATAAAACATGCACAACCTCCACTAAGACCTTTTAGATGTGTTGCCTGCGTCCATATCCATCAAAACTATCAAAACACTTAATTTAATCCAAGGGCCCGAATCACATCTTTGATTACATCTTAACTCAAAAAGAGTATAAGTATTACCATCCAAGTTGCAGAAATTTCTTTATTGCCCAAGACCTTACCTTGTTGAAAATAAAAATTTCTAAAATTAAGGTTGCCTTCAAAGGAAGCCTTAGAATGAAGACAACATCGATTTTCTAAATCTTCGTATCCCAACATCTACCCAACCAACCCAAATAACTTTGATTAGCCCTAAGACCACTCCCCTTAAGATAGATATAGCCCTCTCTGCAAACAACCTTAACAATTCCTATATAATGAACCTAAACAATTACATGATGTAAACTCAAGAAAAAGTTAAAAATGCTCAACTATAAATCAAACTGTGCTCAACCATTTAAATCTGCGTAGAAACAATTACCATGTACTGAAGGAATGAACTCTACCTATAATTCAAAATCATCATGATACATGCCTTCTTACTATTCTAAGAAAAAGGACATGAAAATGCGTCAAACACCCAATAGCCAACTTTTGTTATCTTTCCAACCTTTCCACATCCCTGACGATCAAACACAAAAGGATGCTGGAGAAACTTTTGCACCAAACACAAAACTAAACATCTTTTGGATACTTCTATCCGTGACAATCACACTCATATGTTCCTTAAAAATTGAGATATAAAAGACATCTCTATATGATAAAATAGAAGCCTACATGAAACCTCCACCATGTTTTAATAATGAATTCAAAACTATGTATGTATATTGAAGTAAGCCTTATATGAGCTCAAACAATCCCCAGAGCATACAAATCTAATATTGAAACTAAATTTAGCATACAAAACTAAATTTATCTTTAATAGATTAAAATCATCTAAATGACTTGAGAAGAAATATTGGAACATACTATGAAGTTATAGTTCAATAATAGAGCAACAATCAACATTGCACGCGACCCAGTACAAAATGACAAAACCAAACACATTGAAATCGATTGAAACTTCATCATAGAAATATTATAAAGTAGATTAATATGTATCTCATATGTTCAGACAAAAAAGCGATTGGTCAACTTCTAACTAACAGTCTCACAAGCCCTACGCCTCAAAGCTAGGCAAGAAAAATATCAACTCTACAGTTTGAGAAGTGTTGGTGATTCCCAATGACTAATAGATGGTAGCCTCCGACCCATGGTAATCCCAATCCATTGAATGCTTTCCTGGATTGCAAGTTGTAGTTATAAGCTCACTTATTCGCATAGGCGCATCTAGGGGTGTGAATGAGTCGAGCCGAGCTCTAGTTTGGGTTAACTTGAGCTCGGCTCGTCATCTCAGAAAAAAGCCCGAACTCAAGCTCAGCTCATCGCAGTTACATCGGGCTTGATTTCGACTCGCCAGAGAAGGAGTTCAAGACGCCAACTAGTGAGCTTTGCTCGCCGAAGAAAGGAGGAAGTGAGGACACCCGATCGTCGAAGTTACACTAGGCTCAAACTTGCGAGCTCGGGAGAAGGATCGACGAACTTCAACAGCCCACTGGAGAAGAAGCACTCTTGAAGAAGAAGAGAAGGCTCTTTTTTTTTTTTGAGAAAATAAACAATGAATTTTAAAAAAAAAAAAAAAACTTAGCAGCGGTTGGTAGCTGCATTAATTGCATTAAAAGAAATTGATTTTTTGCAAATTTTTAGCTGCATTTAGAAAAAAGCAGCACTTTTTTTTTTGGAATAATATAGCTTTCTGCATATTTTTAAAATGTAAATAATTTACTAAAACAAACTGAGTATCTACCCCTAAATAGTATAAATTAATAAATAGGATGTTTTTTCTGCTCCTAAATATCAACCAAACTAAGCGAGCTCGCGAGCTGACGATTTGAATCTCATCAAATTTGAACTCGAGCTCGTTTGATATGCGAGCTTGAATTTGAACTCGATAGGCTCGACTCATGAGCTCGTTAAAAAGATCAGTTCGAGCCAGCTCAATTCACTTACACCCCTAGGCACATCTATAGAAACATTGTTAATACTCTGTATATTTTTCCCTAGTGATAATTGTCTAAAAATTGATGTATGACTAGTTGCTTCCAAAGAAGGAAATATTTAGTATGGCATAAAATCTTATTGTATAAATAAATGTGTAAAATTCTCAATGAAATACACAAGAATTTAGATCATCGCTCCCTTTCTTCAATACTAGCCTATAAAAATATTTGGCAAAGCTTAGAAGCTTTTCAAATCCTACCAAAGAACCTTGCTATGCACTCGAAGTAAGATGTTGTAGACCCATTGAAATTCTGTATATTTTATTTTATAGCTTTTAGCTAGGTATATTTCACTCAGTTATATATGAAAATTATTTAGATATTTATTATCGCATAATTCAACACCCCCTCAACCATTTGAATCTATATAAAATATGAAAACATGGGGCATCTAGACAACATTAGCAATTAGCTTATGAACTGAGTATGAACAATTATCAAACCATTGAAGTGGAAGTAGCTTACTTGTGCTGATCTACCTCGTTGCTCAGAAGGCAGTGACGGATTTGTGAAATCTCTAATAAAAAAAGTTCGCATTTTCAGCATAATGACAACAAAACATCAACATAAATGAGAAAAGAATGGTGAAGGCTAGATAGTTTGAAGGATGTGATAGATGAAGATAACTGAAAAGAGTACCAAATATGATAAAAAAATAACAGACAAAGCCTAACAAAATCTAACAGCAGTTGGCTAATATTAAGATTAGGTGTAATGCAATGTCTAATTATTGGGAATTTTCAAAACAAAAAAAGGTATCAAGAATTAAATTGTAGATAAATGCCATTTTTCAAATAGTTGAAGGAATCAGGAAGTACCTTGACCGCTCATTGTTATAATTTACCTGCAGCTCGCTAAGGCTGAAAAGTAAAGAGAAAAGGTCAAATCCTTAAGCTAACAACAGTAGGGTGATAAGGAATACAGAAGAATCTCCCAAAAGATGCATACTTGGAGTATTGTATATCTAACTGACAGCAACCATCATAAATATTGCGTCCCTACAAAGCAAAAGCCATAAAATAGCATATCATTTTTGTCACAGAAAAACTGCCAGCATGAAGTAGAGGGGAGGGATAGGGCGAGGACAACTACGTGCAAAGTATTTCTCGCCATAACAGCAGCCGAACGAGACTGATATTGGATGAGGGCTTGAAATCCTACGCAATTTTTTAAAAAAAATCATTTGCAGAGACCTATTAGATACTTTACTGATTTTACACTGGGGGGATTCACAAAATAAAGAACACAACATGTACAATATCAAGTTAATAATAACTAAAATGCTCACCATAAAAATAATACAGATACAAACATATAAAATTGCAAAAACTAGATAATGTTAAAGCTAAATACATAAAGTTCCACAGAAGTTCTCACTGAAGTCTACTGAGAGAAAATAGAGAAGACTGAAAGAAGCTGACCAGCTGACTTCTGAAATGTGACGATCTTTTCCACAAATCCATGAGGGGAAAACACTTGATGCAGCACATCCACCGTTATGGGGTAGAGCATGTGATGAATTGTAACTAACAAGACTCGATTGGGTTCCGAATCCTGAGCGCTTAACAGAAAACCAGCATAGACAGGAGAGAAGAAAAAATGAATAGAGAAGAAGTACAAAAAAAGGAGATCATAAGAAAGAGATTAGGTAGAGAAGAGAAATGATACATTATTGTATAGTCATAGAAGAAAAAAGAGAAGTAATATCAGAGAGAAAGAAAAGAGGCGCACTAAAAAGATTTGATCAAATTTCATCATCTGAAAACTGTTTTAACAAACGCTACAAAATCTAACAAGTGACAAAAGAAAATGCCACTCTTGGCAAAAACACACCCCTTATCAAAATTGCTGAAAATATTAGAGCCTTATTTGATCAGTAAATTGACCAGAAAATAATTATCAATGAATAAACATCAGCACCTAATCCAACACAATACTACCCATGTCATTAATTCCGTCTCTTTATTGTGACAATTAACCAAATCTATCACAGAGAAAGGCTGTTTAAATTTCAAGATATAGTATAGTACTACGATAAGAGTTTATGAAAAATTGATAAGCACGTGTAATATGCCCAACATATAGCTAATAAAAAGAAAGTTTGCATCCACATTTGTACATCTCAAGATAATTCTAAAAGATATCATTCCAATAAACCATGTTGATGGAAATCCTAATGTTTACATTCCTTGGAAATGCAATGGGTAAGCGTGGAATATGAGCTCATTATTATTTTAAGATTTGAGTTGCTTTAGTAATTTTAATGTTCTAGCATACTTATAATAAGAATGCCTATGAGACGGGATAAGTCTTTAATGTTTGATTCCCCTGGTTTACTGCTTGGACTGCAAGCTGGTTGAATTCAGCTCTCATCAGATTTTCTAGTTTAGTTGTTTATAATCCCAACTCACGCAGCTCTTCTTGGTTTATTGATTGGGAGTTTGTCTCCCAACTAAGATGTCCTGGGTTCAAATCTCGCGTATGTTTTGTGTGCGTGTTTAGGCGCTGCCCCAAATTTCCCCAAAATAAATAAATAAAAATAATCCCAATTCCAGCTCAATTTCGGTTCCACAGTTTCTAACTAGCTGTTGAATTAGAAGATTGCATCTCTGATGGTGTCCACCAGCTAATTTGGAAGGTTATTACAATGCTTTCATGTGTTTACGCTTTCACTGCCTTTCTTTTGACAAGATCCATCGGTTGCATGTTTCCTTCTATTCACAGTTTTATATTGTAGATGGAATTTGGTGTTAGCACTGTACTTGGGTTGGTGCTTTGAAGGTTGCCATTTATTTGTTCCAAAATATGATTTTTGTTGAGTTTCCCTTTATAAATGATTTTCCTGAATGCTGTTGGTTGTTTTTGGCTACCTTTTTTGGTTCATCGGCTTACTCAAATATGTGATTTTCTATTGTAGCAAAGATATGTGAATTCCTAATTTGTGAATTTTCACCATAGCAGAGATCAAAAACTTGTTGTCATGCTGAAAATCAAATTGAAATATTGTTTTTTGCAATTCTAGGCCAAATTATAACATTTCAGCAAACTTACAATTCTGGATATAATTTTAATTATAAAAAAGGTCAGGTTTCTAGGCATGTAAAAATTCAGCCTTAGCTTAATTAAATTTCATATTCAACTCAAATTTGTGCGATCAAGTTAGAGTTGAATTTTTTTAAGTGTGAGGCAAGTCTTGATGATAACTTGTTGACCTCCACGATACATCCAAAAGGAAACAAAACAGAAAATAAAAAAATGCCTAAAAATGATTACCTATCACGGCCCATACCCAAATCCCGTCGAATCCCGCCACAGCTACAGTGTCGCAATCTGCAACGGCGCCGAATCGTCTTGTCGCTTGCACGTGGAGACCTGCCCTGTTCGCGTCATTAAAAGCCCACCAATTGACGACTTCGCTCTCCGATCTCGATCTCTCGCTCACTCTTTCCCGCATTCTCTCTCGTTGCTTCCTCGGCTCCTTCGCTACCGCTCGACTCCGTTCCACGACGTTCCCTTCGAGTCAAATCGAAAGTTACGACACTTTCGATCGGAAGCACGACGGGGGCTAGCTCGTTGCGGCGGTAACTTTCTCCCTTTCGATCACTTCTTCGGCTCCCTCGTTGTTGTTCGACCTCGCTCCTTGCACGACTTCCCTCCCTCCTGGATCGGAAGTTACGACATTTTGATCGGACGGAACAACGGGAGTTCGCTGCTGTGAGGGTAACTTTCTTTCCTTCACACGCTTCTTCGGCCCCTCTGGTGCAGGTCGACTTCGCTCGTTCGAAGCATTTCCCTTCCTGTTTGACGAGACGAACGACGAGCTCGCCGCTATGAAGGTACATTTGAAGACCCATACACGCTTTCTTAAGCATGGTGGGGGGTTGAAGACTTTACGGCCGCGGTGTCTGAAGACACCTACCATACACGCTTTCTTAAGCGTGGTGGGAAGGCCCAGTTTCTCGTAGTTTCCCCTAAACGGGGGAGACGCCGGGAGGCTGCCGAAATTTCGGGTGAACTTAAGACCATAACAAGGACCTGATTTGAACTAAGTACTGGGGACTCTTGAACTTGTGAACTTAATGCAATTGACCTACATGAATTCAAATCTAAATGAATATAAACTTGAACGAATCATAAAGACTTAAACTCAAAATTGAATCAAATACAAATGAATCTGAATTCAAGTTGAATTTGATTTGTTCATTAAGTGGACATAACCTTTGACTTGAAAATGAACTTAAACTTAATGTATGCACTTGTGGTCATTGAACTCAAACTATACAACATCAAGTGGAACTTGAACTTGCAAGGGCGCAACGGATTTGAACAAACTGCAAAAGATATAAACTTGATGGCAAGGACTTGTACTTTGAACTTGAATTGTACAACATCAAGCGGGACTTCAACTCAAACTTGATTTGAGCTTTAAATGAACTTAAACTTCGCTTAACTTAAATGAACCATAACTTGAATGTTTTGAACATAAGCAAAGAATCACAAGTGAGCTGCAGGGGACTTGAACGAATGCAAAGGAACATATATGGAACTTATGGTGAAAAGAAAGACTTGTAATGAATATAAATCCTACAAACATCATGAAGTCTCATGCAATCAAATGCCACTAGAAGGGTTTGATATGCAATAAACATAACAAGTGCTGAAAATCTTCAGGCTCGAGGAAATCTGGATATCAAACAAATGTTGAGAACTAAGCCCCTACACATGTTGTAAACCATCTCCAAGGCCAAAGAACTTGCATGATCGATTTGTTTGCAAGTGATAAGAAGATTCAAATAAGGGTTTTGTAGCTGACGTTAAAGGATTTACAAGCAAATTCATCAACCCGCTCGCAATTGATGAGGGAGCAATACACAATGAATGCAATATGTCTACAAGCAAAGTGAAGAAGTCACAAGGGAAATAATCTGCCTATTATCAACAATAGCTAATGGGCATCTATCTCACAAGTATATATAACAGTTGTCACAAACACTGAAATACATGCAAGCAATATATTTGTCCCATGCAAGTGGGGGGATTCGGTATTCGAATGAACAAGCGAGGATTCATATACCTCACTCATGAGCAATAACCAGTGTATTCATGCATGAATTAATTGCAAGCAAACATACAAAAACCTTGGAAAGTATGTTATCTATAAATGGCAAATGATTTCTTGCCATATAAGAGAACATAATTTGGGTTACAAGAAATATTCTTCCTACAAATGATAATGCATAACATACGATGAATGCTATGACGTTCCTACAGGTGACATTTATATTAATCATACGCAATCAATGCAGTATGCCCACAAGTGAAAGAAGAGAATTGTGAAGGATACAACCTTCTTTCTGCCAATGCTGAAATATATCGACCCCATCCAAGGGCAACGATGGCAAATGTATCGAAGACGCAAAGGAGCTCCTACCTACAAGGGAAAGGATCGTAGCAGATGCAAATGCTTATTAAGCAATGATGAAGGATTCATTGCATACACAATAATACTACTGCGAGTAATGATCGGTGACAGATAGTAAATGCTACAACCTCTTTACAGTCAATAATCACGTCATGGAGGGTAATACGCTAACCCATTGGAAACAAAGACGGAACCCCTTCGGCAAGTGTAAAGCACCTACAAGTTATCATAGTAAAGAATATTGTGGTACCCCTGCAATCGATAACTATCCAATGGCAGCCAGATACATTCCCTTCTTACAAATGAAGATTTATGACATGCAGCAAGTGCAGATACCCACGGGCCCTTGTAGGAGACTCGTTGTGTACACAAAATGTCTTATATAAACAAAATGCCAGATGACTGCATCAAATGTAAATGCATACAGATCCTTAAAAGAGACCCATTGTACACCTAATATGTCATCCACAAGAAATATATAATGGAAATGCTGCAGATGATAACACCTACCAGCCAAGCAGGAGATTCGTTAGTGCACTACGATCCGCCTGCAGAAAGCAAGTAGTGCATGACAGTCTACCTGTATAAAGTAGCGAACAACTCAGTCTAGAAGCTGCTACAATACGCCACCGGATCTGCAACACTCGTACAAGCAGACAGAAGGCGTCTTCAAGCTTCCAAAATCGAATGCTGCATTCAAATGAGGGTTTTCCTACACAACTGAGCAGCTTCAAAAGTTTAAAATGTCCCCAGCACGTGCACTTTAATTTGTATACACATAGGTACACAAAAAGGGACACGTGCAATCAAAACGCGCATGGGCCCCGGCGAGCGTGCTATTGATACACACGTGACGTCTAGGGATACTGTGCGGGTTAATAAATTTGAACCCAATCCTCCTAAGCAGGTAAATAGGAGTCGACAGGGTTTATCAAACAAGTATAAAATGCCCCCAAACATCCGCATGGGCCCCGGCAAGTGTGTTATTGGTACACACGTGACGTCTAAGGATGCTACGTGGGTTAATAAGTGAATTCCAGTTTGAGCCCGATCCTTTTATGTGGGTAGATAGGAGTCGACACGCTCGAACCATCAAATAAATATGCGGTCGCGAGATCGACCGAGATATTTATTTTATAGTTCATATTAGGCCTTCAAGGTCTATATTAAAGAGAATTCACTTACAAAGGCATAAAGCCTACGAAAACCGATCCTCTGTCGACAGCTCGACAGAGTAGACAAGGTTCAACCAATAAATACAAATGACCCCTATACACCCCCATGATGGCCGTATTGAATGAAAATATCAACCGGAGGGATTCACAAACACTATCAAATGCCTCCCAAACTCTCACAAAATCCAAATATCCAAAAATCCCAAAAATTCTGAAATCCCAAAATCCTAAAAATATTTAAAAATTAAAATAAATCCATCAAGCGCTTAAAACAAAATCCATCCACCCTCCGCAATAGTTTGCCGAGGTGGACAAATTAAAATTTACTCCAGCTCATATAGAGCTAATGCCTGGTCGATAATATCACTATGATCCATTCTCAAACAATCTCCTGCTAGTAAGAACGTGGTACGTGTCCTCTAACCGGCAGTTTCGCCGTCAAATGGCACTGCAGGATAAACGGTTATGACCCGGGGCTCTCTGAACCGAGTGGTTTTGCCGCCAAATGGCACCACGTGATACCGGTTATGGCCAGAGCCAATACGTTCCTTATTGGCATCAAATCCTTGGGATATGAATCAATAGGATATGATCGATAGGGCACAAAGCCCTCTGTTAGCTAAGGTGGATACAACTTTGTCCCCTTAGACAAACATTCACCCCAGGTCTACAAGGTACCCTTGGACGAAGCAACCCATAGTTGCCGACAAGGATCCTTCTGTCAGGTTGGGTCGACTACCTCCTCTGATTAAGTAGACTAGGGACCACGATGGCCCGAGACGACGGAACCATGGGATCTTGATCGGGTCCATCATCCATTCCCCCACCATCCGCTTTAAGTATAAGATGGTGAAGATTTCTATTTTAAATATCAAACCCTCAAATATCCATGCCCATGCTGCTACTATATAGCAGATAACACGTATTTCCTACGTATCTGATTGACGACTAACCTTAATCGAAAGTTCTCTCTCGTTACCGGAAGGGGTAATTAACTATAGGGGTTTGCGCCTATAGGAAACCAGAACTCAGATTATAAAGTCCTCGCAAAATGAGGGCGAAATCTCTGGGTAGTGTCTTATCTACAAACTCATCTACCTTCCAAAATTTACCCCGGAACTTAATTCCATTAAAAATCCCCCGAAGGAAGCAAAATGGGCGGAGGCCGGGGCCGAATTTTCGAAGCCCACACAACTTTCAAGGGAAAGCCTTTTCTCCTTCTAGCAGCATAAAACCTAAATATTCCCTGGTGACGTATATCATTGTTCTTCTTTCATCAACTATTTTGTGATTGATTTTGGAAATTAAGAATTGGTCATGTTTGCAACAATATGGTTTCTCTTCCTATAATGTGAATCTTATTTATTGTATGATTTTACTATTAGGCCGGTTCACCCTGAACCAGCCTAGCCGGCCCAAGGGCCAGCTCAGTTCTACAGGAGGCGGAAACAGTCCGCCTCCACCTGTTTTGCCCGCCCACAAGAGGGTGCCCACTTGTCCGATTGATTTCAAATCAAAAAGGGTTGGGCGGCTAGAGCTTGGGAGGGAAATTAAATTAGGAAAGCTTTTGTATTAAGTAGGATGAGAGGATTAGGGGGAGGTTATGTTTTGATTGATTGGAATTAGGGTTTCTTGGTAACTTGGGCTTTAGACTCTCTTGTCTAGAGATTTGGGAGAGACGATCCTCCTCTCGGATTGAGGATCTCTTGTATCTTGCTTTGTTCTTGTTTCTCTTCATTTTCTATAAGAATTTTGTTATCGTTTGATTGTTCTCCCACGACAATTTCTACGTTTTCTCGTTGTTTTTGAACCAATTATTGCTAGGGTTGCTTGCAAACTCAAGTAAATCCATAGGATTACTTGCGAACTCAAGTATTTCCTATCAAATTGGTACCAGAGAGCACGTCTTGGGACCGATGGAGGGCTGTTTTCGGCAAATTCCTGCAACAGTTGTTGGCCCGGAAGAGGAAGAAGTTGCTGTTTTTTTAGTCCCAAATTCAGATTTTTTGAATCTACAAACTCTGGATTGTGGATGCTTTGGAAGAAAGGCTTGAAGGGGAGATGAATCAGATCAAGACAACGGTGGAGGAAAGGATTTCCTCCATGGAAGGACCAGTAGCCGATCTCCGGGATATGATGAAGAAAATGTTGGAAATTCAAAACTAGATGGCGGCTTCCGTGGCAAAAGGGGTGGAAGGGAAGAACACGAATTCTGAGATTCATAGGGAGGACGATGAGGTGGAAATCATGAAAGGAGAAAGAAGAAGACTCCATCTGGAGCCTATCCAGAGGGAAGAAAGAGGTGGATATGGGGAACGCTATGAGGGATACTATGGTCGTCGAGGTGCTAATTTTGAAGAAAGAAGGGGGGATTTCGAAGGGGGTTTAGGCTATGGCAGGGCAAGGGAAGATCGGGAGACGTGGGGAGGGCCTAGCACTTGGGAGAGGGGAAACTATGGAAGAATAAGGGGGAATGGTGGCGACCATAAGGTGAGGAAGTTGAAGATGTCAATATTTGAAAGAGAAGATGCGTATGAGTGGATTTATAAGGTAGAGCGATACTTCGCCGCCAATGGGCTGACGGAGGAGGAGAAGCTGACAGCAGCAGGCTTGTGCATGGAAGGAAAAGCTCTGTCTTGGTATTAGTGAAGAGACCAGAGGAGGCCTATCAGGGACTGGAGGGAATTCAAAGACTGCATAATAGAACGTTTCCAAACCGACCGGGGAGGAGATTTCTATGAGCAGTTCTTTGCTCTGACACAGGAGGGATCAGTAGCAGACTACCGGGAGTGATTTGAGCATCTAACTAGTAGGGTGGAACGACTATCAGATACGGTATTGGAGGGAAATTTTATGAAGGGGTTGAAGGTGGAGATCCGAGCAGCAATGAAGGTTCTAATGCCCCGTGACTTGGGGGAGGCCATAAAGTTAGCCCAGCTGGTTGAAAATCAGAGAAATTTGGAGAGGGGAGCCAGGAGCAGTAGCACCGGGGGTACTTACAGGATGACGAACAACCATCTAGCACCTAAAGGTCCTGCAACAGGAGATTGTCGAGAGGCCACTAAGGAGAAGACAGTAGGAAGAGGGAGTGGGGAAAATTTCAAGCGTCTGACAGAGAAGGAGATGCAGGAGAAGAGGGCTAAGAGGTTATGCTTCAGGTATGATGAAAAGTATACGCCAGGGCATCGATGCAAGGACCGAACTCTTCAGGTTCTCACCGTCTGTGATGACGAGAAAACTGAGGAGGGAGGTGAGGAGGAGACAGAGGAGAAGATGAAGGAGAAGCTGCACTTGGATCTAGCCGAGGTATTCCTGAACTCAGTGGTAGGATTCACGACGAATCATACCATGAAGGTGAAGGGGGAGATCGAGGACAGGGAGGTAGTGGTGCTGATTAATAGTGGGGCTACCCACAATTTCATCTCCACTCAGGTCGTCGACTAGATGGGAATGAGATTGGTGGATACGGGTTGCTACAGGGTGATGATGGGTACGGGAAAAGTGGAGAAGGGCCAGGGGATTCGCAGAGGAGTGCTACTGATTATCCAGGGGATTCAGGTGAAGGAAGATTTTCTTCCACTTGAGCTTGGAAGTACAGATGTCATCCTGAGGATGAAATGGCTGCAGACTTTGGGAGACACCAAGGTGAATTGGAGAGCACTCATGATGGAGTTGATGGTAGATGGAAGGAAGGTGGTGATTAAGGGAGATGCAGGGCTATCTAAATCCAGGGTTTCTCTTAAAACTATGGTGAGGGATATACAGTTGGCAGGTGGAGGATATTTGGTGGAGCTGCAAAGTTTGGAGGGAGCAGGATTGGAGGAGGGAGGGGACATACCCCTCTCCATTCAGCCGTTGATTCAGCAGTTCCAAGAGGTGTTTCAGCCACCCCAGGGATTGCCACCGCAGAGGGAGCAGGAGCATGCCATCGCGTTGAGGGAGGGAGTGTCACCCATCACTGTACGACCTTCTCGCTACCGTCAATTCCAGAAAGATGAAATCGAAAAGTTGATTAGAGAGATGTTGGAGGCAGAAATCATCAGACCCAGCATCAATCCCTTCTCTAGTCCAGTTCTATTGGTGAAAAAGAAGGATGGAAGCTGGCGTTTTTGTATGGACTATAAAGCCCTCAACAAGGAGACTGTACCTGACAAGTTTCATATACCAGTCATTGACGAGCTGTTAGATGAATTGAGTGGAACAGTGATCTTCAGCAAGATAGAATTGAAATCAGGTTACCATCAAATCCGGATGAAGAAGGAGGATGTACCCAAGACGGCCTTTAGAACTCATGAGAGACACTATGAGTTCCTGGTGATGCCTTTTGGCCTCACCAATGCTCCCGCTACTTTCCAGGCCCTTATGAATAAGGTTTTCAAACCTTATCTCAGACGATTTGTATTGGTGTTCTTTGACGATATCCTGATCTACAACAAGATAAAGGAGGAGCACTGGGAGCATTTGAAAAGGGTGTTAGAGGTGTTGCAGGAGCACCAGCTGAGGGCCAACTTAAAGAAATGCTGCTTCGCACAAGGAAGTATAGAGTACTTGGGCTATGTTGTATCAAAAGAATGGGTGGCAGCAGATCAGTCCAAAATTGAGGCAATGCTAAGGTGGCCAGTGCAGAAAAATCTAAAGGAGCCGAGGGGATTTCTAGGATTGACAGGATACTACAGAAGATTTGTAAAGGGGTACAGCACCATAGCATGGCCACTCACTGAGTAGTTTAAGAAGGACGGGTTCTTATGGGGGGAGGCGGCCACATCAACATTTGAGAGCCTGAAGAAGGCGATGACTATGGTACCGGTCCTAGCTTTGCCAGATTTCACTCAAACCTTCATTGTGGAGACAGATGCGTCCAGATACGGGCTGGGTGCAGTGCTTATGCAGAGTCGTAGCCCATTGCCTATTTCAGCCAGCTATTGACTGCTAGAGGCCAGGTTGAAGTTAATCTATGAGAGAGAATTAATGGCCATCATTTTGACCATCCATAAGTGGCGGCCCTACCTACTTGGGAGGCATTTCATTGTCAGGACAGATCAGCGGAGCTTGAAATACCTACTGGAACAACGGATGGTGACAGAGGAGCATCAAAGGTGGCTGTCCAAGTTGCTTGGGTAGGATTTTGAGATTCAGTATAAGCCAACGGTGGAGAATAAGGTGGCAAATGCCTTGTCCAGATGTATGGTGGAGCTGCAGACAGTGGCACTATCCGTTCCTCTGATGCTTGACTGGGAGGCCATCAGAGGAGAAAGTGCTAGAGATGAAGGTTTGAGAATGATCTGGTCAGATTTACTGAAAGAAGAGGGTAGCCACCCAGGGTACCCATTGGAGGGAGATAAACTGCTATATCAGGGGAGATTTGTGATGCCCCGGACCTCGATCCACATCCCAAACTTACTCTAGGAGTTTCATGGAAGCACTGTGGGGGGCCATTCAGGCACACAGAAGACATACAGGAGGCTAGCCTCAGAGCTGTATTGGAAGGGGATGCATAAAGATGTAGAGGAGATGGTAGCTATGTGTGAGATCTGTCAAAGGAACAAATGCCTGGCTATGTCACCAGGAGGACCACTATAGCCGTTGGCTCTACCGGGACGAGTATGAGAGGAGATATCCATGGACTTCATTGATGGGTTACCCCGTTCGGAAGGTTTCACGATGATTTTAGTGGTGGTGGATAGGTTGAGTAAATATGCACACTTCTCATTCCCCTCCGACACCACTACACAGCTGTGACAGTGGCTTCAGCTTTCATCAGAGAGGTAGTCGGATTACATGGAATACCAAAGGCGATAGTATCAGATAGAGATAAGGTATTTCTCAGCCATTTTTGGAGGGAGTTGTTCAAATTACAGGGAACTGTTCTGAAGAGGAGCACAACTTAACACCCACAGACGGATGGCCAAACGGAAGTAGTCAACAGGAGCTTGGAGACTTACCTAAGATGCTTTGTGTCGGAGACACCCAAGCTATAGGCTAAGTGGTTGTAATGGGTTGAGTACTGGTACAACACCTCTTTTCATTCTGCTTCTCAGATGACCCCATTCAATGTGTTGTATGGAATGGATCATCCCCACTTGGTACACTTTGGGAGTAGCAGTACTCCAGTGTCTTCAGTTGAGGAATACTTGGAGGAGAGGGATAGATTGCTAGAAGAATTGAAGAGACATCTGCTGAGAACTCAATAGATTATGAAAAAACAAGCTAATGGGCATAGGAAGGACATCCAGTTTGTAGTAGGAGAGATGGTGTTCTTGAAGCTTCAACCATATAGACAGAAGACAGTCGCCAACAGGAGGAATTCAAAGCTGGCTCCAAGATACTTTGGGCCTTATGAAGTGCTGGAGAAGATCGGAGCAGTAGCATATCGGCTGAAACTATCACCAACGGCGACTATACATCTGGTTTTTCATGTATCGCAGTTGAGAAAGGCCATTGGTGACTATACAGCCAACCCCGAGTTACCGGCGACACTTACTGAGGATTTGGATGTGGTTCTGGAACCCTTAGAGCTGATGGGGCTTCGCCAGAAAGAAGACGGAACTAAGGAAGTGTTGATCAAGTGGAAGAACCTTCCTGACTACGAGGCTACGTGAGAGCCATACGAGAGGGTGAAATATCAGTTTCTGGGTTTTCACCTTTAGGACAAGGTGATTCTTTGGGAGGGCGGTATTGTTAGGCCGGTTCACCCTGAACCGGCCCAGCCGGCCCTTCTTCTACATGAGGCGGAAACAGTCCGCCTCCACCTGTTTCACCCGCCCACAGGAGGGAGCCCACTTGTCCGATTGATTTCAAATCAAAAAGGGTTGGGCGGCTAGAGCTTGGGAGGAAAATTAAATTAGAAAAGCTTTTGTATTAAGTAGGATGAGAGGATTAGGGAGAGGTTATGTTTTGATTGATTGGAATTAGGGTTTCTTGGTGACTTGGGCTCTAGACACTCTTGTCTAGAGATTTGGGAGAGACGATCCTCCTCTCGAATTGAAGATCTCTTGTATCTTGCTTTGTTCTTGTTTCTCTTCATTTTCTATAAGAATTTTGCTATCGTTTGATCGTTCTCCCACGACAATTTCTATGTTTTCTCGCTGTTTTTGAACCAATTATTGCTAGGGTTGCTTGTGAACTCAAGTAAATCCATAGGATTACTTGCGAACTCAAGTATTTCCTATCATTTACTTTAATCATAGATTTCTTGTAATATTTAAATTTTGACAATCTTCTTTATTGTTTGGGCTTCATTGTACTTGTTTCCCTATTTGCATAAATAGAAATTCAATTTTGCCATATTAAAGTTGGTAAATTGCGAATTGGATTTGTGTTTGCTTGTTTGTGCATATTATCCTAGATTTGTATTAGGGAAACCGTGCACCCTAAGACATCCCACATCAAACTAGTATCAAGTCTTATGGTAGCATCATGTCAACTAGAAGTAAGACATAATAATTGGGTCAACCAAAAAAATAATAAAGATGTAATTTAAATGATATTGGATAAGATATGATTTTAAACAAATATAATGTGACAATCATCAGGTTCAGAATTGTATTCCTAATTCCATCATGTATGATTATAAGGAATTGTCAAATTGGATTGATAAATAAGAAAATTTCTTTGCATGTGATCAAAAAAGTTGACATTACTAAAATGAAATTAGCGAGTCACGCTCAATTATTATAGTGAAGTGTTACAAGTGAAATTGATGAGGACATCTCTACATGGAAAGTTTACCGAAGACGTGGCCGTCGATCTACGGCCACGATCGAGTCCTTATATTTTTGAGCTTTGTTGCGTCTTTGTTTCTTTCATTAGATCTATGTTTTATTTCCTATGTTTTATTTCCTTATTTTACCCCTTATGCAAGGGTGGATTGTTTGTAAGCCCGGAGGGCATCGTCGTCTTTATGTTGTGTCTTTGTGTGAGGCTATTTAAAGCCCTTATATGTATCTTTTAAGCTTAATGAATGATTATTAGAAAATTTCCTGCACTCTCGTCTTGAGATTGAGAGTTGAGAGTTAGTGAAGAGGATCCCTAAGAGAGGGAGAAAGAAGGATGCATCACCCACCAACCTAGACGTGTCGAGTTCATGGTTCTAGTTCTTTGTGCTCTTCCTCCCTTCCAAATCACCACCACCTTACCCTATCCCCATCCCCTCCTCAAAAGCCGCCGGCCCACCCTCAAAACAGCCCCCACACCTCCCCTTACAACCCCACGGCCCACCATCCAACCTCCTACCCGACGGCCCCCACCCTCCACCCAAGCCGCCGCCCCTTGCCCACCCCTCCCCTCCTCCTTGTCTTGTTTCCTAATATGGATTGATTATATTTGGGATTAAATTTTGAATTCAAACTCAAGAATTTAAAATTCAAAATCTTTCCTAATATATGAAATCTATTTTTGGAAAGTTTTGAGATCTCATTCAAATCAAATTCTAATTGAATGGGATTTAATTATATCTTTCCTATTCCCTAGAACCCAATTTAGAAACTCCAATCAATCACCACAAATCCCTCCCCACCCCATTAATGTCGTCGGTCCCTTGCTCATGCCGCCCCCCCCCCCCCCTTTCTCCCCTTCTCTCTCCCCAATCTTCCTCCAATCAATACATCCTATTTCCTTTTCTAATTCCCACCAAATTTCAAAATCTGAAATAATTTCAAGTTTGGGAATTTTAAACTCTCCTAACCCTAACCCTAACTCCACAAACAACCTTCCCTCCCTAGCCCTACCTTGGCCGCCCACTTCCCCTAGCCCTTGCTACTTGATTTTCAAAGGGAAATCTCTAATCCCTTGGAAGGAACCTTCAAGGACAGCAACACTACATCAACTTCACCTCCTCTACTTCTTAAGAAGCATGAATGGAGGTCCGCCCATGGGATTCGGGCTTGGTGCTTGACGATCAAGACAATATCGACGTACTCCGTTCCCCCTTCTTCGACGTGGGATTTGGCTACGAAACTACCGTTGAAGAGTACTTGGAGAGGATCCACGTTACCTTGGTTGATACTCTCAACGATCAAAGGTTCAAAGGAAAGTGGACTACCGTTGGTCGATTCACACCCGCCATCCCTCCGACTACTTCGCTTTTCTCCTTCAAAAGCTACTCCAATCGTCTTCTACACATCATCACCGGTACCCTTGGCAATTCAAAGGAGTTTCTCCGGCGACGATTCCTCTCTAAGTAAGGGTCGACTTTTCTTCCCTTTTCAATTCTCTCTTCGTTTTCCTAACCTTGTAGGTAGTGGCACAACGCAAAGGATCGCTCCACTAAAATCTTGCCAAAGCATAGTAAACGTAGGATATGAGTTATTGATTTTCTATGTTTCTAATCTCATTGTTAGAATAGGGATTTTGAACGAACTCTTACCATTACGCACGTTGTTGAATTTCTAACTTATTTCGTTTGTCCATGTGCTTAGCTAGTGATTTGGCCTAAACGTAGGCACCCGTCTCTTGTTTTATTTTATCGTTCCAATAGCTAATAATTATATCATTAATGTTCTAAACAAGAAATCGTGCAATACTCTATTTCATTCATTTTAAGCACATAGTTCTACATCATCTGGTATCAGAGCATGGTTTGCTCTAGTTTTGCATGCTAGACATCATCCTAGGATTTGTTCTAACTAGTTTTATGCGTTGTTACATGCATGTGGTTATTTAAAAATAGTTTAATTACATTATATGCTTGCTGTCCACTGCATTCCTGCATGCATTTAGAGGTTGTTAAGCTTGTTTATTAAGTGTTCAAGTGCTGTCCTTAACCTAGCCACTTCACTAGTTGTCTAGGTTGCTTAACCCCTCTTGGTAGTTTGATGTCCAAGTAAATTCTGCACCATCTAGTGACGTTTTAGGAAGTTTTTCTTCACAAATAGGTGCTGCCCTCTATCCCAACTCAACCCTAAGTGTCACCTAGTGTCTAGGTATGGATCCTGAACAACTTGGAAGGACTTTAGACTTGTTGGTAGGGCAAATGAATAACATTAGCCAGCAGCTCAAAGAAAATCAAGCTGACCTAGCCGAACTTCGTAGGGACACCACTGAACGATTTGATACACTTGAGCGTGCACGAGAGCATCCTATTCCCTACACCCCTTCTAGACCACCGTCTATGTATGGGGATGACACCTACCCTGACGAGCGGCAACATCGTGCCAATCATCGCACTCCACACTATGGACATGACCCCCGTCATGATCCTGATATGCCACTTATGAAAAATATTAAAGTTGATGCTCCTACCTTTGATGGCACCCTCGATCCCCAGCTCTTCCTGGACTGGGTCAAAGGTATGGACAGTTTCTTTAAGTGGTATAATATTTCCGAGGCAAGAAAGGTTAGTTTTGCAGAAATGAAACTCACTGGTAGGGCAAGTCAATTTTGGTCAAACTTAGAGAGCCTTAGAGAAGCTAGGAACGATTACCCCATCACTGATTGGCCATCTATGAAACGTGAACTTAAGCAGAAGTACTTGCCTCCCTCGTACTTCCCTAGGTTATTGGATAGATGGAATAGGCTAACCCAGGGAAATAAACCAGTCAAAGAGTACATCGCCTCCTTCGATGATTACTTGATTCGATGCAAAGGGGAGACCTCTACCACTCCCGCGCAGATTTTGTCTATGTTTCGTACCGGGTTGCGAGAGGATCTTCGCAACGAGTTGTTTGCCCGGAACATTACTACCCTGGAAAACGCCTACAGTTTAGTGTTGGATTTAGAGGAAACCCGTTCCCAGCACCCGAGCCGTTCACATGACTCAAGACATGCCTACAGACCTTCTAGTAGTGCCACTCCTCACTCTACTACTGCACGACCCACTCCTGGAAGTGTGACCCGACCACCTACGGGTCACCCAAACCCTCGACCTGATTTTAGGAACAAACCTCCCACTCCGGATACCCCTCGGTCCAGCCCAGGGACCAAGTGCTTTCGATGCCAGGGGTATGGGCATATCGCTTCTTAGTGCTCCAGTCCCTACAAAGTCTCTATCATTGAGGAGATTACTGAGGAGGATTTTGAGCCTGAGGTTGATCAGGTCCATCAAGTAGAGGAAGAAGGTGATTTCTTCGATGAGGACGATGACACTGCCGTCCTCCACTGCCTTCAAAAATTGGACACATCTCCCATCTGTGTGGTGAGATGTGCACTGTCACACCCCGTTACTTCCGATGACTGGCGTAGGACTTCTATCTTTCACACCTACACCAAAATCCAAGATAAAAACTGTAAAGTCATCGTAGATAGTGGCAATTGCATCAATGCTATCTCCTCCAGCATGGTGTCCAAATTAGGTCTTTCTGCTGTTCCTCACCCCAATCCGTATAAGGTAGCTTGGGTCAACTCCACTGTCTTGGAGGTAAAAGAACAAAGTCTCGTACCTATCTCCTTTGCCACTTATAAGGAGAATGTGTGGTGCGATGTCCTGATTATGGATGTTGGACAAATTCTGTTAGGGCGACCTTGGATTTTTGATAATGATGTCCACATCTATGGGCGTTCAAACACCTGCGTGTTTGAACATGCGGGTAAAAAGATTAAGCTTTTACCATCGCAGCCCCGGGTCAAGGAAGAACCCAAACCCCACCCCCTCAAGTCCAAGAAAGGACTGAACCTAGTCACCGCTAAAATTCTAGATTATGAGGTTACCCGAGGCGCACCTCTGTACGCATTAATAGGTCGTGAGATTCCCACCGAATCTGATGACCCTATCCCTCAGGAGGTCCAACCTGTCTTGGGGCAGTTTGCTGATGTCTTCCCGGAAGATCTCCCGGATCAATTACCCCCACTTAGAGACATTCAGCACGTAATAGACTTAGTTCCTGGAGCCTCCCTCCCTAACCTGTCACACTATCGCATGAACCCCACCGAACATGCTGAACTTAAGAAGCAGGTCGATGAGTTACTACAGCGAGGTTTCATCAAGGAGAGTCTTAGCCCCTGCGCGGTGCCCGCCCTTCTCACTCCTAAGAAGGACGGATCTTGGAGAATGTGTGTTGATAGCCGTGCTATCAACAAAATCACCGTCAAATATCGTTTCCCTATTCCAAGATTAGATGATATGCTAGATATGATGACGGGTGCCGCTCTTTTCTCCAAGATCGACCTTAAGAGTGGATACCACCAGATCCGGATCCGACCCGGTGATGAGTGGAAGACTGCTTTCAAGACCAAGGATGGTCTATACGAGTGGTTGGTCATGCCTTTCGGGTTGAGTAACTCCCCGAGCACTTTTATGAGAGTCATGACCCAGGTGTTACGCCCTTTTATGGGTAAGTTTGTCGTTGTCTACTTCGACGATATTCTTATCTATAGTCATTCTGTTGATCAACACCTGGACCACTTAAAGCAAGTCTGTTCGGTCTTAAGGAAAGAACAATTGTACGCGAATCCTAAGAAGTGTACGTTCCTTGTCGATCGAGTCATCTTTCTAGAATTTATCGTGTTAGCTCAAGGGGTTTCTGCTGACCCCGAGAAAGTGAAAGCCATCATTGAATGGCCTCTTCCTCAGAACATCCGGGAAGTCCGCAGCTTCCACGGATTGGCCACCTTCTATAGGAGATTTGTCCGAAATTTCAGCACTATCGTATCTCCTATCACTGACTGTCTTAAGAAGGGTGATTTTCACTGGACCCCGGCCGCCACCCGAGCTTTCGATGAGATTAAGAAGAAAATGGTGGAAGCCCCAGTGATGAGACTTCCTGATTTCTCCAAAGTCTTCGAAGTGACATGCGATGCTTCGGGAGTCGGAATTGGAGGAGTCCTATCCCAGGAAGGTCACCCAGTAGCTTACTTCAGCGAGAAGCTGAATGACATTAGACAACGATATTCTACTTACGACAAAGAGTTCTATGCTGTGATCCAATCCCTCCGCTATTGGCGACACTACTTGCTCCCGCAAGAGTTCGTCATCTTCTCGGATCACGAGGCTCTGCGTTATATCAACTCCCAAAAGAAACTGAATGCGCGCCACGGTCGTTGGGTAGAGTTCCTTCAGGAGTATACGTTTACCCTTAGGCATAAGGCGGGAGTTGAGAATAAAGCTGCTGATGCTCTCAGTCGTCGCATGATGACCGCCACTGAGATGAAAGCTGAAGTTGTGGGTTTCGATCAAATAAAGAGGGACTATTTGGACTGCCCCGACTTCAAAGAGACCTACTCTCTCTTGTCCACAAGCAGCACGCGCCTTGTGGACGACTTCCTTCTGGAGGATGGTTACCTTTTCAAAGCTCAGAAGTTTTGCATTCCTAGCACCTTCCTTAGGGAATTCCTTGTCTGGGAACTCCACGCCGGAGGCCTCGCTGGGCACTTCGGACGGGACAAAACTATAGAAGCCGTGGAGTATCGTTTATTTTGGCCCAGCCTGAAGAGAGATGTTGGTAGGATGGTTAGCCGGTGTCACACATGTCAGTTAGCCAAACAGCGTAAGCAGAACACTAGCATTTACACTCCTTTGCCTGTCCCTAGTTGTCCTTGGCAAGATGTTAGTATGGATTTCATTTTAGGCCTGCCCAAGACAATTCGTAGAAATGATGTCATATGTGTCGTAGTTAATAGATTTTCCAAAATGGCTCATTTCATACCTTGCTCCAAAACATCCAACGCCTCCCACATCGCCAAGCTTTATTTCAATGAGGTTGTCCGACTACATGGTCTCCCCAAGACCATCGTATCAGATAGGGATGTTAAATTCACTAGCTACTTTTGAAAAATCCTGTGGATGAAATTAGGCACTAAGTTACAATTCTCCACAGCCTTTCACCCACAGACTGATGGTCAGACGGAGGTAGTTAATAGGAGCGTAGGAAATCTGTTACGGTCTCTGGTCGGCGAACATATTAAGGATTGGGATTCTACTTTACCTACCGCTGAGTTTGCATATAATAATTCTGTAAACCGAACCACTGGCCTGAGTCCTTCTGAAATTGTTTATGGGTTCAAACCTAGGCAGCCGTTAGATCTCATACCCATGTGCCCTAGGTATAGAATTTCTGAGTCTGCATCATCATTTGCATCACATATGCATGAACTCCATAAAGAAATTGCACGACAAATTGAAAAGAGCAATAATGATTACAAGTTACATGCTGATCTGAAACGAAAATTTAAAACTTTTGATGTTGGTGACTCCGTGATGGTGCGGATTCGTCCGGAATGGTTCCCGCAGGGAACGGTTAAGAAATTGCATGCTAAGAGTGCTGGACCATTCAAGATAATTAAGAAAATCAACGATAATGCTTATGTGGTAAACCTTACTGCTGAGTTCAACATCAATCCCTCCTTTAACATAGAAGATTTAGTTGCATATGAAGGTCCAGATTTTAATCCGCCAAACCCACTCATACAACAGCCTTGTGTGAACCCACCTTGTGAGATCCCTAACCTACCTCCACTCCCAGACATCCCTAAATCACCATTGGCAGAAAAAGTGGACGCGATTCTGAGTGATGAAGTCATTTCTACAAGGGAAGGTGGACGACGTAGGTACTTGATCAGGTGGAGAGGTAAGCCCGAGTCTGAGGATACTTGGTTGGATCGTGAGGAGCTACAGCAGGTGGACCCTGATGCATTGGAGATTTATGATAGCACCAGAGATACTTACTCGACGGAGTCGAGCTTTCTTCCACCCCGGGAGAATGATGAGGACATCTCTACATGGAAAGTTTATCGAAGACGTGGCCGTCGATCTACGGCCACGATCGAGTCCTTATATTTTTTAGTTTTGTTGCGTCTTTGTTTCTTTCATTAGATCTATGTTTTATTTCCTATGTTTTATTCCCCTATTTTACCCCTTATGCAAGGGTGGATTGTTTGTAAGTCCGGAGGGCATCGTCGTCTTTATGTTGTGTCTTTGTGTGAGGCTATTTAAAGCCCTTCTATGTATCTTTTAAGCTTAATGAATGATTATTAGAAAATTTCCTGCACTCTCGTCTTGAGATTGAGAGTTGAGAGTTAGTGAAGAGGATCCCTAAGAGAGGGAGAAAGAAGGATGCATCACCCACCAACCTAGACGTGTCGGGTTCGTGGTTCTAGTTCTTTGTGCTCTTCCTCCCTTCCAAATCACCACCACCTTACCCCATCCCCATCCCCTCCTCAAAAGCCGTCGGCCCACCCTTCAAAACAGCCCCCACACCTCCCCTTACAACCCCACGGCCCACCATCCAACCTCCTACCCGACGGCCCCCACCCTCCACCCAAGCCGCCGCCCCTTGCCCACCCCTCCCCTCCTCCTTGTCTTGTTTCCTAATATGGATTGATTATATTTGGGATTAAATTTTGAATTCAAACTCAAGAATTTAAAATTCAAAATCTTTCCTAATATATGAAATCTATTTTTTGAAAGTTTTGAGATCTCATTCAAATCAAATTCTAATTGAATGGGATTTAATTATATCTTTCCTATTCCCTAGATCCCAATTTAGAAACTCCAATCAATCACCACAAATCCCTCCCCACCCCATTAATGCCGCCGGCCCCTTGCTCATGCCGCCCCCCCCCCCCCCCCTTTCTCCCCTTCTCTCTCCCCAATCTTCCTCCAATCAATACATCCTATTTCCTTTTCTAATTCCCACCAAATTTCAAAATCTGAAATAATTTCAGGTTTGGGAATTTTAAACTCTCCTAACCCTAACCCTAACTCCACAAACAACCTTCCCTCCCTAGCCCTACCTTGGCCGCCCACTTCCCCTAGCCCTTGCTACTTGATTTTCAAAGGGAAATCTCTAATCCCTTGGAAGGAACCTTCAAGGACAGCAACACTACATCAACTTCACCTCCTCTACTTCTTAAGAAGCATGAATGGAGGTCCGCCCATGGGATTCGGGCTTGGTGCTTGACGATCAAGACAATATCGACGTACTCCGTTCCCCCTTCTTCGACGTGGGATTTGGCCACGAAACTACCGTTGAAGAGTACTTGGAGAGGATCCACGTTACCTTGGTTGATACTCTCGACGATCAAAGGTTCAAAGGAAAGTGGACTACCGTTGGTCGATTCACACCCGCCATCCCTCCGACTACTTCGCTTTTCTCCTTCAAAAGCTACTTCAATCATCTTCTACACATCATCACCGATACCCTTGGCAATTCAAAGGAGTTCCTCCGGCGACGATTCCTCTCTAAGTAGGGGTCGACTTTTCTTCCCTTTTCAATTCTCTCTTCGTTTTCCTAACCTTGTAGGTAGTGGCACAACGCAAAGGATCGCTCCACTAAAATCTTGCCAAAGCATAGTAAACGTAGGATATGAATTATTGATTTTCTATGTTTCTAATCTCATTGTTAGAATAGGGATTTTGAATGAACTCTTACCATTACGCACGTTGTTGAATTTCTAACTTATTTCGTTTGTCCATGTGCTTAGCTAGTGATTTGGCCTAAACGTAAGCACCCGTCTGTTGTTTTATTTTATCATTCCAATAGCTAATAATTGTATCATTAATGTTCTAAACAAGAAATCATGTAATACTCTATTTCATTCATTTTAAGCAAGTAGTTCTACATCAGAAATAAAATCATATAGGTTGATATGAAACATAAATTTAAAAAGCAATTTCTGTCATTCGAAGGTTATCTCATAGGGGCTAATTATATGAAAAAGTTAAGCAAAAGCTATGCTTCACTTTACACTTTGCTTACTAAAGGAAAAAAAAAATCTTGTGCGTCAAATTTCACTTAGTGCTTTAAAAACACCATTTAAAATAGACCCTAACTAATAACTAATTAGCTATGTAGTCCATAAGGTGCTATAAAAGCGCCATCATGGATTACACAACCTTTGATATTTTTGTAGTCTTAATAGTCACATATGCATTTTTCACATAGTATCATACAAAATTGATTCTTCAAATTGTGAAGGGGCCAATTTTTCACATTTTAAAAGCCAATCTCATTAATTTTTTAATGAAACCAAACTTCAACCTCAATTCTAAAAAACTTTCACTTATCATGTTATTTAGAGGAATTACTATATCTTACCTTAGATTTTGACAATACTTTTCACATTTGATTGATAATGGGTTGTCATTGTGCTCTTCAATATCAAATCTGCTTTTCAAGATGCTATTTGTTGTCCTTCACAGAAGGAGCACCTAAAATTCAACACAAAGGCTTCGTTTGGGGCTATTTTCTTACTACTTTCAAAAGCAGTTTTTTAGTACAAAAATTTCTTGAATTAGAAATTTTGGTACTAAAAAACTGCTTTAGAAAACAATAAAAAAGTTGTTCTAAATGAAGCCTAAATCTCCTTTTGTTTCCCCTTGAAGGTCTTTCAATCTTACACCCATATATTTTTCCTTATGATCTTTGATTTCCTTGATAGATACTCGTTTTTTATCTTTAATTGTAATTACAATAACTTCTTATTTTGGCTCTAGCTTTGGTTCTCTTAATTCTTCATGATGGGTAGCTTGACACAGGATTGTGTAACACAGCTTTAAAATATGTCCATTCCTTCAAATATAAACCTCTCAACAACAACAATAACATCAAGCTTTTATCTCACTACGTAGGGCCAGCTACATGAATCGTTTTTCTCTACTGTGTCCTTCTCTACTGTGTCCTATTAAGAGTCAAATTCTCATTTAAATCTAATAAAAAAAAGTCATTTCTAATACTTTCTAACCAAATCTTTTTAGGTCTACCTCTACCTTTCTTAATATAGGTCAAACCTAATACATCTACTTTCCTAACCAGATCATCGAAAGGTCGCCGTTTTATGTAACCAAACCATCTAAGGCGGCTCTCTCTAATCATATATGCCACTGGAGTTACTCCAACCTTTTCACGTTTATACTCGTTTCGCATTTCGCCTCTAAGAGTAAAAAGCCACTCATCCATCTGAGCATCCTCATCTCTAAAACACTTAAAACTTAATTTTTGCCCATCTCAAATCATAGATATATCTTGAAGAATTTCCTTCCTAGAAAAATTACATGAACGTATTCAAAGCTCTAACACCACTGATAAAAAACTAAAGTATGATCGTACATAAAAGAAAATAAAGTCTAAAACAAAAAAGCTTAATATAAAACCTAGCTGATTCGATTGAAAACATAACTAATCAGATTGAAACAATCAAAGCATTGAGTTATAGTATTGTCGTTGTGGTGTCAGATTAAGAGTATCTATGAAAAACATATAAAAATAGATATTAAAAATCCCTATTCCTCATTGCTTCTTGTTTTCCTTTATTTGGGCTAGAGGTCCAATTCTGCAATTATGTCCTTATATTTAGATTTTGATAGAAAATGAATACTCTATTAGTAGTGTTTTATTAGTAAAGCAGTCAAATAAACTCAACTAATTTAAAATGACCAAAATAACCATTCAACTTTTAATGAAAAAAACAGCCCCTCTTCTCAAGGGACACTTAAAAGCACATAACATAAAATATGAGACTCCTATATTAGCACTGGCAAGCCGTGAGGAGGACCTCCAGTGTTGCTCGGCATCTCCCTTTGAACCAATGAACCTTGGAGAGATTGTAAAAGGATTCCTCCATACACATCGGCCAGACTGAGCACCAGCAAGCCCAATGGTAAGCCTCGCCCAATTTGCTACAACAGTTTGATGAGGTAAAGTAGAGATACCTATAGTCGATTTCAAAATTAGATACTAGAAGTATGTTAATTAATGATAATTAGTCATTTAAAGTTTCTTATTATCTAGAGGGATCTATTTGCAAATGAAGGCTTCGTAACAATAACAAAAATTCGTCACTTTATGTTCAATAAATTGCATATTGTATAAAAATTTCAGACAGCTAAAATGAACCTGCCACAAGCTGGAGTGAAGCCTACTCATTACAAACAGGCAAACAGCAATATGAGCATAAGAGATATGAATATTTCCCTAGCTGATGAAGGATCATACTGGCAGAAGGTTAAGAAATTTTCCTTGAAAAAGATCAAGTCATATAAAATAACAAACTGGATAACATGTTAAAAAAACTTCCATAGAGGCCTATATTCATTGAAAATTATGATGGCGCACCAGTAGTGGATAAGCATGATAAAGATCCTTTTTAAAATCAAAACTTCATATACAAATTCAGTAATATGACACAATTGAAAATTTATCAAAGATTATCCACAATAATGTACCATGTATAAGCCATCGGACACATTCATTTAAACACTTGGTCTAACCTGGTCTTTTCGTCCCTGTGATCCTTGATCTACAGTAGTTAGTTCTTGATGTGAAGAAAATTGCATATAGACATTCCTCCCCCTGCCAAGAATTTATTAAATCACTTTACCAACAACCTAATGTGGCACCACCACATTAGCATAATTATGCATTACAAAAAACACACTAGCATTTTTCTGCTACAAAATAGCAGGCATCAGAGAGAACAAAATCACATTTTTTAAATTAATAGGGAAATTATATCAACAAACGGAACTCAAATTTCAGTTAAAATATTACATGACTAATATTTGCATCCATAAAAACTAAACAGCAAGCAACAAAGCTTGCAGGCATTGAGGAGCAAAAGATCTTACCGTAAAGGTGACCATGCCCTTAAACTGTCATAAAAAACATTAATTAGAAGATAAAGAGAATAAAACAAAACGTTTCGGCATAAGAAGCATCAGTGATGTAAAGATGCCAAGGGGGCGAATTTATTATTAAATTGTAGATTTAAACCAATTTTTAATATATGGAACCAACAAACTACTTTCAATTTCATCAGACTTCATCAAACAATAACAAGAAAAGGAGCAGAATTATTAGATAGCCATCATCAAGAAAATCATTAGGTAGAATTCAACCAAAAAAACATATATGATAGCTTCAGAAATCAATATCTCCAAAGTATCAAGTCATAAAAACTCTAACTTAAGTACATTCATGACTCAAACTGGCTAGGCAACTCGAACTAGGCTCACAAGTACATAGAGTCAATTTGGAGACAACACGATTCACCTGGTCCCCATTTTAACCTTCAGCAATCACTACTATAAAACTATCATTGCATGAGCTGTCCATTGTAGTGAGCACACCGACAATAACATTCACCAAACTTACTTGCGGCAACCTCCAGGCTCAAGAATAATCATCCGTGACAACTCCAATGTTTTCAAAAGCATTAGATGAAATCTAGATAATATATTTGCCAATGCCTCTAGGTGCTTGCCCAAGTAAAGTAGGTGATGCAGGACTAATATGCTTGAATGTAAATTGGATTTTGCACGGTGTAATTGAAAGAGCAATTGGTAGATTAAATTACTAACATTTGAACGATAAAATAAAACAAGAGAGGGATGCTTGCGTTTAGGCTAAACCACGTGTACTAATGCTAGCACAAACAAATATTTAGAAAATCAAAATGATGCTAACATAGTAATTGTTCATGCATAATTCCTTGATTAACAATGAGACAAGCAAACATAAAGGAACACTCCAGTAATCCTACGTTTACTAAGCTTTTAGCATGAGGAGCGGTTTAGATCCATTACGATTTCATCATCACCTACAAGGTTAGGAGAAAGTGAAGTAATTGACGAAATGAGAAGGTTCACCTTAACCGGAAAGGAGTCGTTGTCGGATGGCCGCCACTTGCTTGCCAATAGCAAAGGTGAGGCGGTGTAGGAGGTGAGTGAAGTACTTGCTGAACGGAGGAGCGTCCGGAGGGGAAGCAGTCGTGAGTCGGCCTAGGATGGTCCACCGTCCCTTCTTCCTCTGATCGTCAATCGTATCCACCAAAGTAATGTGGATCCGATCGAAATATTCTTCGACGGTGTCGTTGAAGTCAAAACCGACGTCGAAGAACGGAGACCGGAGGATGTCAATGTTGTCGTCTTCGTCAAGTAATAATCTGTAATCCCATGCGGGCACTTCCATTCATGTTGTTGGAAGAAAGAGAGATTGAAGACGATGTTGATTTGCTGTCCTTGAAGTTTCTTCACAAGAGATGGAAGGTTTCCTTTGAGAATCAAAGAGAGAGAAGGTGGAAGGGGTGGCCGGCCAAGGTGTGGCTTTGGGGAGAGGATCTTAGCCTTGATTTGGGAGGAGTTAGGGTTAGGGCAAGAATTCTAAAATCTGAATTTAAATTTTAGAATTAGATGGGGGGAAGTTCGAAATTAAGTATTTGAATTAATTTCCAAGAGGAGAGGGCTTGATGTGGAAAGAGAGGGAGGTAATTGGGAGAGAGAGGGGGTGGGTAGAGGGGTTGGGGCCGGCGGCATTAAGGAGAGGGGAGAGGGGATTTGGGAATTGATTTGGGTTTCCTTATTTAAGATATGAGCATTTAAGAAAGACTAATTAAATCCCTCTTAATTTACAATTCAAAATAAGTTAAATTAGGAAACTTTCCTAAAATAGATTTGATATTTTAGGAAAGATTTTGAAAATCAAATCAAATAGATTTGAATTCCAAATTAATTCCAATTATAGTCAATCTAGTTTAGGGAATTAATCACTAAAGGAAAGCCAAGGATCATGGGAGAGAGGGGGCCGGCGGCATGAAGGGGACGGGTGGGTTGCTTGGCCGTGAGGTGGGGGTGGTGGTGGTAGGGAGGCTGGCGGGTAGGTGGGAGGGAGAGGTGGCCGGGTGATGGAGGGGGATTTTGGGCTGTGGGGTGGGGTGTGGGGAAGGGGAGGTGGCCGGCGGTGGGATTGGGAAATGAAGGGGCCGGCGGTGAAGAGAGGGGAGAGGGAAAAGAGAGCACTAGATAAACCACGAACCCGACTCGTCGAGGTTGGTGGGTGATGCACAATCTCCCTCTCCTAGGGATCTTCTTCCAAAGCTCTCAACGCTCTATCTCACAACATAAGTGCAAGAACCTTTTTTTTTTGTATTCATCCTTCATTACTCAAAAACAATACACTAGGGCCTTTAAGTAGCCCAAATACAAGATACAAACGAAAAGACCAACATGCCCTCTTGGGCTTACAAACATATCCCTCTAAAGTAAGGGCACAATGGTAAACGAAAATAAAAGACAACAATAATCATAATAGAACTAAAAATATAAAGACTCGATCGTGGCCGTAGATCGACGACCACGTCTCCGATACACTTTCCAAGTGTGGATGTCCTCATCAGTAGGGCTCTGTAAAAATACTTACAAGTTTATTTTACTTATAAGGGTGGTTTTGAAGAATATTAATTACAATCATCACACTAAATAAAGCAAAATTACTAAGGTTATAACCCGTAAAGCCCGGAAATGATCTAATCTTCATCAATATCTTTCATTGCATGTCATTTTATCATCATAGAAAACTAGGTCATTTTAAGAATCACACAAATAATACTCGTCTCTCAAACCAAGTCAAGATGCTCACCTCACAACTATTAGCGTCATTTTCTTCTCTTTTTGTTTTTCTTACGACAAAGCGGTATTGAATAGTTTGAGAAGAACAAAGAAAATGTTCAAGATTATAATAGTTATAAGATAATTAAACTTATAAGACATAAAATAAAGACTATAAAGTTATGAGATAGAGTGATGGAAAATATGTGATTTATAATTTTTTATCATTTCTTGCTTGGCTATTCTATTTTAAATGAATAACAAAAAATTAACTTTTTAACTTATTGACAAGTTATCATGTTATCATATATACATACATATATATGGGAATATTTGAATTTATATGCCTCATAATGCCTGAAATTAAAGCAGTCTGTCATTACATTTCTTTGGGAAATCTACACGGAAATTCTCTTTGGACCAAAATACCTCTAAAATTCAAAGAGACTCTCAAGCTTGTATACGCAACCTTTCACGCTAGAAATTAATAGACCTCTCATATTCTCAGTGCCTTCTTCTCCGAAGATCCTTGTTCGTGAGTGATGGTTCTAAGGAAAATTTCCAATGCAGCATTTTAGTCTCCATTTAGCCAGTGATTGTCATTGAAGGTTAGTGATTTAATTTATATGTTCATACCCTAAGCTCTAAACCTAAAATGATACTATATATGAGATTACCAACTTAGAACATTGCTCAAAACTTTGCTTTGACCTTGATCAATATATGCTCAGCTCATGAACGAAAATGCTTCAAAGATTATTTGAGGCATGCAAATACTTCGAAACCCTAATCGAATAATGATCGAAGAAGCTTAGATCATGTTTTAAACATGATTCAATCAAGGTCAAAACAACTTTTGAGCAATATTACGAACAAGTTTTGAATAATAGATGAAGAATATACGACCAATTTTGAACAACAGTTTAGTGTTTGATCATATTTTTGATGAAGCTTCGAGCAAAATTCAAATTTATTATTTTTGCACTCATTTGAATTGTTTTACTATGCATGTAGATGTAAGTTCGGGTCACATATAAATATTAGGATGTTGGAAAAAAAATGCTAGACAATTTGAACCATTTGAGGCTAACGACATCATTGTGTTGAATATAAGAGGCAAGCATACATTATTTAAATATGCAGATGTCTAGTCTTATACAAGTAGATAGGCATTAAAGATATTTTTTTGGGTGTGCTGCTTTCACTAGGTGTGTTGCTTAAGATCAATGCAAAGTTGAATGGTCTGAATTCACAATTATAAATTGAAAACAAACCTACTATTGCTTGATGAAAATGGTTTCAATCCTAATGATCTTCAAAAGCACATTTTATAGTGATATATATGTGATTAGATTTGGGCTCTTTATGGCAATATAGATGTGGTCAGAGTTGAACACTTTATAGCAATATATATGTAATCAGATTTGGGCGCATTATAGTAATATTGTTATGTTATAGATGTTGATATTGTATTCAGTTGTATCAAAAATTTTATTTAATGTTTTTACATAACATGTTAATATAAAATATTGTAATTATTTTGATTTAATGTAAGACTTTTAGTTAAAATTGTATCCTCTATTGTATTTGTCTGATTGTGTTATGGTTTTTGTGATTGCATTAAGTTATATTATACCATATTGTTTAACAAATGTGAACCTTGTTCGAATATTGAACGAATCTTATTCGAACATGACATTCAACTATTTTATAATTTTTTTAAACAATGTCTTAAGCGAAAATTTTTTTACATATCAATGATGAAATTTCGATTAGGATTTAAAAAAATGTTCAATCATTGAATGAATTTTTATCACACATCATCTCAACATTAATCAAATTTTGTTCCAATCATCTTCAAATGTTATTGAAATCAAAAAACAGTCTATGATCCACATCAAAGGGGTGTTTTAATTCGGATGTAACTTTTGGGCATATTTCCTTGAGAAACGAAACAGCAGATATATTCATCCAATTTTGGGTATTATAGGGCATATAAACTCAAATCACCTTATATATATATATATATATATATATATATATATATATATGTGTGTGTGTGCATATCTTAAAAAGCTCAACCAATTGCAGGGTTTCACTTAAATTCCATGTTATCCAGTTTCCCATGAGGTCTACCCTTGTAAACATAATATTTTAGACAGTTTTTTGCATCCAAAGAAGTAGAAAAAGAGGATATTTAAGGTTTTGGGCAAGGAAACTCTAAAATTAATAAAACTGGCACTCAATACAAGTTCAACAGTTCCAAATAATGCTGCTTGAAAGTTAGACTTGTAAATATTTAGTAAAGAATGTAATGTTTTGATATTTTACGGGAAATACTAGGTTGAAGTTAAAAGCAAGAAGGCATGTTGCAGAAAAGGTGCAACTGGATGACAACACAGTGCAGCGATTTATTTCCTAACAGCTAGATGGTCATTTATCTTTGTCACTCTTCTGAACCTAATCTAAGAGAAAACATACACGCCATAATGAGCTTGAGTAGATTATTCATTACAGCATCTTAGTTACGAAACATGAACATTACTAACATTATCTGCATTGCCAGTGCTAAAATTAGCAACCAAAAAAAAACAAGACAGTAGATTAGTTGAAAATTTTATGAATTCATAAATAAATAAATAAATTTAAAGAAGCTGCTTCGGTTTGTTTTTAGAACGGGAATTGATGCAGTAGACTCCAGTAAATTGCAACTTAAAAAGAAAACAAGAAAAGGTGCAAATAACAAGGAATAGTGCAAAAAATGACATTTTGGGAGGAAGGAGAAAATTATAAAGTCATTGCAAAGCAATAAAGAATCAAGACAGTAATATATCAATACTTCTAACTTGCCTTATACTGGGCTGGACATTTGAATAGTACTGCATAGCGCTAATGGCCGAAGGTACATCGCACATTTGGAGAAGGGACTGCAAGAGCAACAGACACCAATCATCAATTGAAAAAACAAATTTCTCGGGAAGAAAATTATAAGAAACAAAATATAACCAAGAAATTCAAATTAACAAATCGCACAACATAAGGAAAACAAAAAACGTAAATTTTAAATAAATAGATAAAACCTGATTTTTGGCCCGAAGCATTACAATTTTTGTAACTTCGCCAAACGGTTGCAACAACTGGAGCAAATCAGCCTGAGATCAACAATCAAAAAGCCCTTTAATTAAAAAAAAAATCAACAGTTTGCATCAATAATCAAGCTCCTCTATCGTTAGCACCACAAAGAACAGAAAGGCAATGGTGAAACCCACCTCAGAAATCTCTTGCCCGACATTTCGGACGTGAATGACTTTGGAGGTCTCTGTCATCTTCCACTCGTCTCTTCAACATACAAAAATAATAAAAGTATCACAGAATCCGCACACTCTGAAAAGAAAGAAACCTATGTGAACTAGAAATACCTTCAAATATCAAAATCAAACGAGGAGGAAGCGCAGGTGTGGCTCTGCTTATGGAAAACAAGTCCGGAATCTGCGAGGGATTGGGAAAAGGGTTTTAATTGCAAATTCCCCAGCCTTCGGAGCCGATCGAAAGCTGTCACTACCCTGATTAGAAAACTGGAAATTAATGAACGATTTGGATTGCCCGAAACCCTAGGGGATCAAATGCTGGTCCCCGGCATGACCATCGGTTGTTTTACCCGGCCATTAATTTTCATCGTCGGATTTATAAATAGTAAGTTTTCCCATTTGAATAATATCAGAATGCTCTGACCCTTTATCCATTATTTTTCCATGTAGACTGATTATCTGCATAACTGTCATTAGTGTAAATTAAATAATGATATAAATATGTTGATAATAAAAAATTTATGTATCTTTAAGGTATTATTATACCCAAATATCTCAAAACTATTGTCTAGTGGAAGTCCAATAAGAATTGCAAGCCGAGGTGAAAGTTTGGTGTTAGTTGGTGGCCAGGTAGAAATCCGGGGTTAGTCGGTGGTCGGGTGGAAGTTCAACGTGAGTTGGTGAATGGCGAAATCCGACATCAGTCGGTGGACAAGGCAGAAGTCCATCGTCAGTCAGTGGCCGGGTGAAAGTCTAGCGATAATTGGCGGATGGGGGAAAGTCCAGTGTCAATCGGCGGCCGGGTGGAAGTCCGGCATCAGTCGATGGCCGGGTGAAATTTCGGCGTCAATCGGCAGTTGGGTGGAAGTCCGGCGTCAATCGGCCTCCAAGTGGAAGTATGGAGCCAGTCGGCGATCGGGTAGAAGTCCAGCGTCAGTCGGTGGCTGGTGGAAGTTCGACGGTTGTCGAGGAGACTAGCGGCAAGAGAACTCTATTTTCTCTCCTTCTCTTCCTTTTCTTCCTTTTCTTCCTTCTCTTCCTCGCCTGGGGTCCTCCCTCCATAAGGAATGAGGGATCTATTTATAGTTTTATAAGAGTGGCATGGTCAGTAAATAGGGAGGAGATCAATGGTACGTTGGGAGTGGTTTGAATGGACGGCCGATGTTAATTCCCTTGAGCATGGACCGTTTATTGGACATTTGAATGACTTGGTAATGTCAGAATTTAACAATCTTGGGCTCGTTAGATTCATCTTGTCGAGCCGCTCGATTCGACTATAAGCACGTTACGTTTGGAAACTATTTAGTAATCCAAATTTTAGTTTGAACCTTCCAAAGGCCTTTCGGGTCTTCGATTTCGATCCATTTGGGCTCAGATTGAGTCGAATTTAGTCTCATTGGGTTCGTCTTTTCAAGACATTCAGTTCTACTATAAGTTTGCTGAAATCGGAGTTTGGATGCTCCCATTTTAAACTTTTTAAAGTTTTCAACTTAATTTTGCCTCGAGATTTGTGCCCGTTCAAGATAAAATTTTTATGATGCATCATTTGTCCCCCCCCCCCTATTTTCGAATGTCGAAGCTTGCAAAGTTAGAAAATATTTGTCAAAGATTTTGGTGATTTTTTTTCGCGACCTGAAGCTCCAAAATATTTAAAAGTGTCTGAATTGATAAGAGAGGCTCCGTTGAGCTCTACAAGTATCAAAATTGGATTCATAACATCAAAAATTTTTCAAGGACCCCAAAAATGTTCGATTTGGACTGTTTGAGCCTTTTTTTTTTTAGTTGCTACGGTGACGCTACAGTGCCTCCCTCCTGCAGCTCATCTGCTACAGTGCCACAGCTTTTCCTGTGCTGCATCAATTTCTATAACAATCAGTTGCTGCAGTAAGCGCTGCATTAATTTCTGCAACAGTGATTCTAGCTACAGTAACATCAATTCTATTTCGCAACCGCATTAATCGGTCGCTACAGTATACATTGTTATAATACCAAGCTTTTTTTTTAGAGAATATTTTTCTCTCTTTTCTTTTTTAAAGAAACTTTTTTTTCTTTTTTTTTTATGGTAGAGAATTTTTCTCTTTTTTTAGAGTATTATTTGGAATATTCTTTGAATCTCTTTGGAATATTTTTATTCCTACAGAATATTCCTCCCTCCCTTTTCACCTATAAATAGCCCCCTGAGGTATGGGAAAACTTGTTCCTCTTTTCCTTCTCCCCTCTTCTCTAACTTTCTTACAGTTGAGGCCTTCCACTATCTTGAATAGGTGTCATCCCCTATCAAGTACAAGTGCCCCCTCTTGTGTAGAAGTTAGAGTTTTCAGCCCTCCTCTCTTTTTTCCCCCATTTTTCTTCTTACTTTAGAGGCTTTCCATAAATTTTTATATGTGGCATCCCCTATCCAATTTCAATGTCCCTCTTTAATGTAGAAAAAAAATTTCCTCTATCCTTTTGCTTCTCCTCTGATTTTCTATTTACATTATAGGCATTCCACTGTTTGAGATAGGTGGTATCCCCTATCAAGCTTCAGTGCTCATCTTTTATGTAGAAAGAGTCATTATGAGATTTTATTCCCTCAATAGATAACTCTTAATAGAAGAAAATTAACTACCTCTTGTATGTGAGGGTGATTTGAGAAGATCTAGCGGTAATGATACCTGAAAGGAGAACCAATGATTGTTAGTAGACAAGAAGAATTTTGTTGATGCTTGAGCGAAAGTCTGAAGATGATCAACAATCAGGTGAAAGTCCGATGTCGATTAATAGTTAGGTGGAGAGCTGAAGGAGATAGTTGGAGGATGTACTGTTAATAGTAGTCGAGCGATAAGCCGATGATGGCTGATATGAAGTGAAGGACCAATGGAAAATATCAGGCGAAAGGCTGATAATGATGATGGTCAAGTTGCATTATGCTAAGGAAATATACATCAATGTTGATGTGTACGTACATCAGACATCCCTGATGGAAGGGGTCAAAGCAGTGCGCCCTTTCAGTAGTCTAGCGACACTCTAATAGTGTCAATCGAGTTGAGATATGATCATCATCATATTATAATATTTCTTTGAAGAAGATGTTGTAGGCAATGTTTTAATGTGTAGGAGATAATAGAATAATAGAATCCACCAAGAATGTTTAATCTTTTTGAAGTTACTTGTTGCTTGATGATATTAAGTTGTACGGAATAATGCTGGTGTAACTTTAATTTCAATTTTTTTGAAAATGAAAGTACACTCGAATTAGATAAAGAAATTTACTATAACTCCAATAATATTGTGTATGCATTTGAGATTATTGAATGAGCTCGATGCTCATTTTTCATTTGAAATGAACTTGTCCCCTAAAAGAAACTAAGTCATTTATGCATCTTTAAAATATGCTTTGATATATTTCCCTCCGTACTTTTTGAGGCTTTTTAGCATGCTAAGATCTTTGTATACTTGTACCTTTTTAGGCTTTTTAACTTGCCAAGGTCTTTATGTAACTGTACCTTTTGAAGCTTTTTAGTCTTTTAAGATTTTTGAATAAGTGATGACCCTGTTAATCACTTGCTCTCAAGGAGTTCTTATAGTGATGACCTTATCCACTGCTAACTTTCCTTTGAGGCTACCTCATAGGTGATCCTTTTTGAAATTATTTGTTAGAGCATTGCTCCATAACATTAATAGGTTGAGAAAAATTCACAAAGGATATTTGACCTATCAGAAATTATTTGTCAGAGCATTGCTCGATGAAGTTAACCTGTATGGAAGAGGTTGAGAGAATCAACCAAATATGTATGACCTATTCGAGATTGTTTGTCAGAGCGTTACTCGATGACATTTCATATATGTGAAAGATGCCAAGAGAATCCACCAAGGATGTATGACCTATCCGTGGTTGTTTGTCAAAGCGTTGCTCGATGATGTTAACCTATGTGAAAGAGGTCGAGAGAATCCACCAAGAATATATGACTTATCCAAAATTATTTGTCAGAGCACTGCTCGATGATATTAACCTATATGGAAGAGGGCAGATCGAATCCCCTTGGGATTGATCATATAATGATTGAGACATAATAAAGATTATGTATTTCTCGAATCAATTATTTTATGATTTGATTGACATTCTCCTAGGATGTTTGATCTATAAAATATTATATATCAGAGCGCTGCTCGATGACGTTAACTTATATGAAAGTGATCGGATCGAATCCCGCTGATATTGATCATCCAATGATTGATACATAATAAAGATTATGTATTTCTTGAATTAAGGATTTAATATTTGATTGACATCCTCCTAAGATATTTGACTTATCCAAGGTTGTATGTCAAAGCGTTGCTCGATGACGTTAATCTATATGAAAGAGGTCGGATCGAATCCCCCTTGGATTGATTATTTAGTGATTGAGACATAATACAGATTATGTATTTCTTGAATCAAGAATTTTATGATTTGATTGACATCCTCTTAGGATCTTACCTATCCAATGTTGTTTGTCAAAGTATTGCTCGATGATGTTAACCTGTATAGAATAGGTTAGATCGAATTCCCCTTGGATCGATTATGCCTTGATTAAGAAGGGGCGAATGTCGCATGTATCCTGAATGAGATGTGAAGGAAGGTCTATCTTTAGCCATTACTATCTTTTTTAGGTCGAGATTAAGACCTTGCCCAATGAGTAGAAGTCCAGCTATGAACTGTATGAAGCTTGCAATTTATTAGAAGCATTATTACATTTGCTAGAGGCTTTATGAAACACAGTTTCCCAAGATATCGACTTAGATGTTAGAAGCGTTGGAGAAATCTTCTTGACCACGGTAGTAGTCAAGGTTTCCCCATAGTCTATATCTGATTCTCTTGAAATTGATGTAATAATGAATGATGTCAGAATATTGACATAAATGACCTTTTGAGGTCTGAGCAAAGATTGCCCCTAGTCAGGAACCACGTTCCCATAGACAACGCAAAACTGTTGCGTCCTAGAATATTTGTGGTTGTAAAGATATATAAAGTTTAGAGCCTAAACTTTATACAAAAATCTAGCATACAAATAGGTAGAAGAGATGGGTGCATCAATTACAAGAGACACCATAATTTTTACGTGGAAAACCCTTAAAAAGCAAAAAAAATCATGGGGCCCGGCCCAGTTTGAATGAATCCATTAGTATTTGTAGTTGATTACAAATGATGCCCTTTATTGGGGGGGGGGGGGAGGCATTGGCTTGATGTAATAAATATACATTATATAGAGTGCATTACATGGTGATAATTGGAAGAATCACTATTAACGTGGTCATTTGGTTGGAATGATCATAGTCAGGGGGCGATAGAGGTCGGAAAGACCGTTGTCGGGTGACAATGGTCGGAAGGACCATAGTTGGTGGGAGACGGAGGTCGTAAAAATTATTGTCTGGCGACGGAGGTTGGAAGGACTGTAGTCGGCGAGTAATGGAGGTCGTAAAGATCCTTGTTTGGCGATGAAGGTCGGAAGGACTGTAGTAGGCAGGCGACAGTGCTTAGAAAGACCGTTGTCTAGTGGAAGTCCAATAAGAATTATAAGTAGGGTGGAAATTCAATGTTAGTTGGTGGACGGATAGAAGTTTGGCGTCAGTTTATGGTCGGGCGGTGGATAGTATCAATTGATGGGCGGGCAAAAGTCGGTGTCAGTCAGTGATCGAGCTAACCAACGACAGTCGGTGGCCGGGTGAAAGTCTAGCGTCAATCGGTGGCAAGGTGGAAGTCCGATGCCAGTCGGCGGTTGGTTGGAATTCCAGTGTCAATCGATAGTTGGGTGGAAGTTCGGTATCAGTCGGCAACTGAGTGGAAGTCCGGCGCCAGTCTGAGGCCGGGTAGAAGTCCGGTGTGAGTCTGTGGCCGGGTGGAAGTCCGACGGTGGTTGAGGAGTCTGGTGGTAAGAGAACTCTATTTTCTCTTCTTCATTCTCTTCCTTGCCTGGGGTCCTCCCTCCATAAGGAATGAGGGTTCTACTTATAGTTTTCTGAGAGTGGCATGATTAGTAAATAAGGAGGAGATTAAGGGTATATTGTGAGTGGTTTGAATGAACGGCCGATGTTGATTCCATTGATTATGAACTTTTTATTAGACATTTGAATGCCTTAGTAATGTCAGAATTTGACAATCTTAGGCTCGTTGGATTTGTCTTGTTGAGCCGCTCGACTTGATTGTAAGCACGTAACATTTAGAAATCGTTTGGTAATCCAAATTATGGTTTGAACCTTCCAAAGATGCTTCGGGTCTTCGATTTGGATCCATTTGGGTTCAGCTTAAGTCGAATTTGGTGTCATTGGGTTCATCTTTTCAAGACATTTAGCTCGACTATAATTTTGCTAAGATCAGAGTTTGGATGGTCCTAATTTTAATTTTGAAAGTTTTCAACTTAATTTGCCTTGAGATTCGTGCCCGATCAAGATAATTTTTTTTATGAAACATTAGTTGCCCCCCTATTTTCGAACGTCAAAGCAAGGAGAGTCCGAAAATATATGTCACAGATTTTGGTGATTTTTTTTTGCTACTTGAAACTCAAAGACATTTAAAAGTTTTCAAAATTGATAATAGAGGCTCCGTTGAGCTCCAAAAGTGTCAACATTGGATTTAGAACATCAAAAAATAATTCCAAAGACCCCAAAAACATTCGATTTGGTGCCCACAAATTAGTTCTAACTAAAACCAACACCTCTTAATTATAATAATCCATCATGTCACACAAATTTCCATGGTTGACAACTTCTCAATAAGCTTTCATCGCCTTTGCTGGAAGCTCTCCTCCATCCACTATGATCTGAAAAATACTGCTCATATCATCAACTCTGCTAACTAGTGACATTCCTATATTAGTAAATCCTATCGTGTCTCCCTCTAATGACATTCCATTGTTTCTACTATACTACTAACTCTCACTTTTTTATCCACTCGTTCAACTTCCTACCATCTCTCTTATGTATTGATAATCACCCTTAAGAGACAACTAGAGTCACAACTCAATACATCATAGTTTCATAACAAATTGTCCTAACTGATTTCAATATTATTTTGTTGGTTCCTAACATTCTAACTAGCATAGCATTTCCTAGCTAAGGCTTCTTCCAATAATAAGATGATTTATTCTCTAGCATCTTTGTCAATCAAGCCCTTTCATGTTGACCAAATTCAATGGATTAAAGCTTTGAAAAAGCGTATGCAATAAAATTAGTAGTGTTGCAGGCTACAATATACGAGGCGATAGAGTTAGAAATTTTTGTCTTAGTCTTGTACGGATATCCATAACACAAACAAAAGAAAAAAGGAACACCAGGATTTTACGTGAAAAACCCTGAAAAAGGGAAAAAGCACAGGGCCACACCCAGTTGAAATGATTCCACTAGTGTCTGGAATTGAGGACGATCAGATTACAAGAATCAACTGTCGGGTTGAAGTCTAATTATAAACGGAGATCGGAAATCCGTCGACGTTTGGAGGTCGGGCGGAAATCCAGCTTCAATTGTCGGTCGAACAGAAATATGGCGTTAGTTGGAGATCGGGTATAACTCTGGCGTCAGTTGGCAGTCGGGCAGAGCTCCGGCATCGGTCGGCTATCGGGCAGAACTCCAGCATCGGTCGGTTACTGGGTGGAAGTCCAACAGTGGTCGAGGAGGAGTCTAGTGGCAAGAGAACTCTCTTCCTTAGATTCTATCTCATGAGAAATGAGGGGTCTATTTATTGTTTTCTGAGAGTGACATGGCCAGTAAATAGGAGGAAGAAAAATGGTAAATTAGGAGTGGTTTGAATAGACGACTGATGCTGAATCCCTTGATCGTAGACCATTTATTGTGCATTTGAATGTCTTAATGATATCAAAATTTGACAATCTTGGGTTCATTGGATTCATCTCGTCGAGCCGCTCGATTTGATTATAAACATGTCACGTTTGGAAACCGTTTGATAATCCAAATTATGGTTTTAACCTTCCAAATGTGTTTTGGGTCTTTGATTTGGACTCATTTGGGCTCGGATTGAGTCGAATTTGGTGTCATTGGGTTCGTATTTTCGAGACGTTTAGTTCGACTATAAGTTTGCTAAAATCGGTTCAAATGGTCTCTGATTTAATTTTTGAAGTTCCAAATCTTGATTTTGCTTTGAGATTCGTGCCTGATCAAGATAATTTTTTGATGATATATCAAGTAAAATAAATAACTAATGACTCATCAGACTAATTTTATGTTGATCAACATATTTAGTTCATACAATAATTTATAAAAAAATATATTATGAAAATAATTATACATAAATTCATATATTTTAAGACTTAAATGATAATTTTCTGCATTTATATGAAATTTTAGTGCACATATTTGATGACCATCACATCTAAAAATCTGCTTCTTCGCTTTGGAAGGGGTTGACTAGTTGGGAAAATTATTAGGTCCGGATACCTGACGGGAGAGATTCGTCCGGATCTCTTTCTATTTATATTAAAAGTACAGTCAAAGCGTAGGTACTATAGCACCTAAGTTTTAGCTGCATTTTAGATGGGCTTTTATTGTAGATAGAGAGAAAACCGGACTGAGAGATCCGTCCGCTGTCCGGATCTAATAATTCGCCGACTAGTTGGGTTCATTTGCTTGCCCCTCCTTTTCTATTCTCCCTCAGCGATTGATGGACCTATTGGAACTACAAGATGCCTTGGCATCCAAATCCTTTCAAAGGATAGGTGAAATCTGTGACGAGCTCATGCTTCAGGTAAGCTCTTTAGGGGTTTTCTAGGGTTTTATGCATTCATTTTGACAAACTTTTTGGTTTGCACCTCTTTCATTTCTACTGCCATTCGTGAGTTTCTATGTTCCATGTAAATTTACTCAACATTCAGGTTGCATCGAGTGGGATTTCTTTCCAACAAGAGTGGCCGTATTCCATCCATCTATTAGGACATATATACGTAAACGATCTGTAAGTCCACGAGTTGTTTTAGTTGTTTCCATCTCAATATTTTCACTGGGATTTCCATTAATTGGCTTATGAGAATATCTGGGCATGCAGCAACAGCGCCAGATTTCTGTGGAAGTCGATTCCTAGTGGGATTAAAGAGAGCCGGGCAGAAGTTGTGGCTGCTTGGAAGATTGGGCAGTGTCTTTGGATCAGGGATTATGCTGGGGTTTATGCTGCTATTCGTGGTTTTAATTGGAGTCCTGAAGCGCTAGGCCTTGTTACCGCCTTTGGAGGTGAGCAATTATCTAGTGCAGCATGGCCAATCTTACATTTTTATCCTTCTTTTCATCTCATAGGATTTCAGAGTATGGATTTTTGGGCATACGCATGGTAATCTTATAATGGATTCACCATAAACCAGAGAGAGAGATTAAGCAATGCTACCTATATTAAAGAGACTGAAAGTAGCTATCGTTGGATATTATATCATTGTAGATTAACTTCGAATGGTAGGAGAGCAGAAGGAAAATTGACAGCTTTGTATAAATAGAATTAATTTTAAAGCCTGGAAAATTAGGAAGCATGGGTAGACGGTGTTCTGAAGGATTGTCCAAGTATGATTTAATTAAAATGCAGATGATAACAAGAAAGAACAGCCAAAAAGTATTTATAATGCTAACTTAGTAGTTGATAAGTACAATTGAGTGCCAACTATAACTGGACCAAAACCGCCTATGCCCACAGCTGATAAGTTTAGTTATGGTTTGCTTCACGGTCAGAAACAGCCCCCAGCTGCTGTAAGTTCAATTATGGTTTGCTTCTTGCTTCAACCCCACCTTTGAATAGAGCAATTCTAAGACGTGATATGGGGAAAGGAACTACATTCCATCTTGCTCGACTACCCTTCTCATTATCTTTGGTTGAGTTGAAGTTGCACGTAGTTATATGTAGAGCTGCAGAGGACATATGATCGAGTAATTTCATATTTCGCATAGATAAAGTTGAGATGAAAATTGTATGATTTGTGCAAATCATTTATCAATTGTTAGGTGACTCGTCATATATTTTGTCACTGCATGGTAATTAAGATTAACTTTTTTTGTAAAGGCTTAAGAGTTTAGGCTTGTAAATTTATTTCTTACATATATATTATATCTTTTATCTACAATGAAAGTGGGCATTTACTCTAGAAAATATATTGGGAATGACTAATTTTTGTTGTATTATGTAAGTTTTCTAGTTTAATAACAAATTCTAAGTTTGATTTCATTTTATGAACCAGAGAAGACTTTTGTTATATGATTATGGACCAAGATAACCGCAACCCAAGTAAATTTATTGATGCTATCCATTGTGACATTCTCCTCCTATTTTTCAACCTTAAAAAGTTAACATATCCAAGTTAACAAAGTTGCAGTAGAAAATTTGTATGTTGCTAAAATACTACTATTAAATGTGATTGTGTGGAGTTATTAATTACCATATCTTAATAGGTATCGCATGCATGGAATTTTAGCCCATTGACCCTTCTCCCATTGGATATATCGACAACAACTTAATTGTTTATTTTATCTTCATGTTTATTTCATGTATTGAGTTATGAACATTGTTATGTTATTTTCTTATGATTAACCCTTTTCTATATAAAGGTTTAGTTGTTTTATATTATATAAATGAATGATGAATGAAGAGCATTATTGTACCGACTCACCTCCTCCTTCCTTAAGGTTGTTAGTCAGCTTTTCCTTCTCAAGGTTGGTGTTGTTTTTTCTTCTCAACTCCTCAGTCGGTGTCGGATTCTTGTCACTCTCTTGGTTGTTTTGCTTTCCTTTAATTTAGTTGCAAGAACCTCTATCATTATATCCATGACGTATAATGTTTGAATTTTCTACGTTTTTTCCATTAGTAATCCTACCTTACTATTTAAAGAAATCTATAGCTTTCTTCATTGCATTGTTGATTTTCTTATTATGGGAAAGGAAGTCTTTAATAACCTATAATTCACAATAGCGGAATCATTTTAATTGAGTTAGACACGATGATATATTCTCTTCTCGAAATTTTTATGTGAAAAACATGTCTTTGATGAGATACTATCAGTTTATTTATTTGCTTGTTTGCTAATTTTTTGTATAATCCAAGACAATGTACTCTCCTTGCCACCATGAATATTTGCTATTTTGATATTGTAAATATATGTTATTTGAATTTTTTTTTATTGAATATCTCATTAGTCAATTTATTTTGTAGTTTGGAAGGGGGAATGACACTTGCTAGAGATGTTAGTGGATATGAAGGTGATATTGGCTTCCACGTAGGGTTGTAACATGGTGCTTGAGGTTGAATGGTTGGAAGTTTATATTTTAAAAATAAGAAATATAACTAAAAATTATTTTTGGATGTTTCAAAAATAAATATACTTATTTTAAAAACAAAAAATAACATTTTTTAAATACCAATCTAATATAGTTTATTCAAATTAAAAAATGATGCCAAATTGGTCTTTAATATTCATAAAATTCTTAATAATTTGATTTAGCATGTCCAAAAATATGTATTCTTAATTCATTTGTTTTGAATGGATGATAATTTTATAAATAAGAGAGCTTTCGTTTTGGTGGAATGCACACAAATCTATCTTTAAGAAGCAACAATCTATTAATGGTGAAAGTATTTGTGATTATTGATTTGTCAGAATAGAAATTTATGTCTCCAAAATCACTAGTTCTAACACATATTATGGTTCACCATTCTTTAAAAAACATTATAGATAAGTATAATATTTTAAATTATTTTAATTTTACATTTTTATGTTGTTTTTTTACTTAAAAAGCATATATTATTATAATTATGGCATGCCATGATATGTGTTAGAACTTAGAAGTAGTGATTTTAGAGAAACAAATTTCTTTATTGATCAATCAATGGTCACAAATAATTTTATACCATTGCTTTTTAAAGTGAAATTTATACACATTTCATCAAAATATAAATCTCTTTTATTTATAAAATTAGCATCATTCAAAATAAATGAAATAATAGTACATATTTTTGCACATGCTTAATCAAATTGATAAGAATTTATAAATATTAAGGAACTATTCAACAACATTTTCTTAAAATTTGAATAAAATAAATTTGATTAATATTTACTAAGTGCTATTTGTTTATGTTTACAAATAAGCAAAGTTATTTTTAAATCATCCAATATAATTTTTTTAGATATGTTTATTATTTTTAAACATGAACTCTTGGCCATTCGACTTCACACACCACATTACAACCCTATGCGAAAGCGTATATATCTTCTAATGGTCCGCCAACATCTCTAGCCACAGTGCCATCCCTCTCTTACTTATTGCAAAATCAATTGAATTATGATATATTCAATAAAAATAACATATCATATATTTAGGATATCAAAATAGCGAATATTCATGGTGGTATGAGGAGTATATTGTCTTAGCATTATACAAAAATCATGCATATGTGCGGTTAAATAAGTTGATAGCAGCTTCTTAGAGATATTATATTTTTTATGTGGGAAATTACAAAGAAAAAAAGAATAAAATGATTCAACTATTGTGAGTCATAGTTTAAAAAAGATGCCCTTCTTCATGAAATAGTCCAGTTATTATTGAATAGCCCAATGAATGCAATTTTGTGTTCTTGCCATTTCGTAGTTGCTTATTTCGACTGCTAAATCATATGCTACTGTGAAATCAAATATAGCTTTTCTAGGACATTTTTATATTCGATTCCTTGCCCAATATAAATTATCTTATGATTCATATTCTAGTCTAAAATTCCATTTCAATAGTTCTTTATATTATCATCTTCTCTTTCCATTATGTTGTATTAGTCTATCAATTACTTCCATAATTAAAATTTACAATCAGGCTTAGGCTTCGTTTGGGATGGCTTTCTTACTGCTTTTTAAAACAGCTTTTTAGTACAAAAATTTTAATTTTTATACTAGAAAGCTGCTTTAAGAAGCAGTAAAAAGCTGCCCCAAACAAAGCCTTAGTCAACTCTTAATCATTTTTTAGCACAATTAAGTTAAGCTTAGAGTTGATGAAGCATAATACTAATTGGGCTAAAATATGTCCAAATTATAATGGAGGAATTGGGCCTCCCATCGATACATGGAGACTTGACCCTAGAGGTAGTATTCAACACCCGTGAAACACTCAAAGAATACACTTACAACTGGCACGCACTTAATAATAGACGAAAGCTTCAATTCTTGCTGCCATTCACGATGCTCATATATTGTTACATACTTAAAAGGTCCTATTCATTAACCATAAAGAATCCAAAATAATAAACTGCTTTGAATCTCCTAAATCTAGTAAAAACATGTCTTTTTAATTATCTTAGTACATAAATAATATGAATTAGCTTAAGATTTAATAATTTTCTCATGAATTTATTCCTAAAAAAAAATAAAAAACAATAAGGACTTTGCACAAGAGGTGATGCAGGACATAAATGAAAATATGATTTAAATAAGGAGTTTGCACGCTTAATGATTAAGAACAACTTAATTAGAACTTGATGTTGATTCAAACAATAAATTAAAACACAAAGAGCGGTAAACACTAGCTTAGGCCAAGCTACTTGCGTGAAGTAAAGCCACAAAACGACCAATTCTTCTTAACGTTGCATATATGATGGGTTTCAACAAGATATCCATAGTCTAACAATAAGAGAAGTGTCATGAAAGATCCTTCACACAATACTACTAAATACTAGGTTTTAGCGGAGCATTGCAAGATTTTTCATGAATCAATTAAAACCACAAGGGATCAACGAAGAAGGGATGAGAGAAGGGAAGAGTGCACCCCTTGCTGCGATTAAATCTTCCCGCTAGTTGGACAACAGTTGAGGGCTGCAGGAACCTTTGGACAGCAACTGGGGAGTTGTTGGGACTCTTGAACAGTGAAATTCTTCGACTGGAGCAGCTGGGCTGGGGTTGGGAACGTTCAGGACAGCAGGTGGAATCTGTCCTGAGTGCAGAAATCTGTTCTGGACAGCAGGCTGTCTGTCTTGGATAGCTTTCCTGCTGATTTTGCTTAATTGGATTTAGGAAGGGGATTTAATTTAATTCCAAAAAAGGGAGGTGGTTTTTGGAAAGAACTTAAATAAGCGGGGCTTGGGAAGGTTTCGGCCAAGGTGAGAGGGAGAGGTGGTTTGAAATATTTCCAAGAGAGCAAATTGGATTTAGGACATAAATCCCATGGGAATCCAAGAAGGGCCGGCTACTTTAATGGATTAGGATGGGGTTTAAGGCAAGTATTTATGGCTTGCTTTATAGAGAATCTTAAATTTGGTAAGTGGAATTAAATCTCATTCAATTAAAGATTGATTTGGGATGAGATTTAAATACTCTCCTAAAAATAGATTTCGTATTTTAGGAAAGATTTTGAATTTCAAATCACTTGGATTTGAATTCGAAATTAGTCCTAATTATATGCAATCTATATTAGGAAATAAGGGGATGGAGGGAGGGCCAAGGGGAGGCCGGCGGTGGGGTTGGCCAAAGATGGGGTGGTGGGTAGGGTCTAGGCGGCGGATGGTGGGGCGGACGGCTAGGGGAAGTGGTGGTCTAGGGGTGGAGGGAAATTGGGATGTTAGTCGGTGGGAAGGGTGGGGGGTTTTGATGGCCGGTGGTGGAGCTTAGGTAGCCGGCGGTTTGGGGATCTAGGATGGGCCGAAAGGTGTGAGGGAAGGAAAGAAAGGGAAGAAAGAACAAGAACAAAAAGAGAACCACGAACCCGACCATCTCCAAGGTTGGTGGGGATGGAGGGAGGGCCAAGGGGAGGCCGGCGGTGGGGTTGGCCAAAGATGGGGTGGTGGGTAGGGTCTAGGCGGCGGATGGTGGGGCGGACGGCTAGGGGAAGTGGTGGTCTAGGGGTGGAGGGAAATTGGGATGTTAGTCGGTGGGAAGGGTGGGGGGTTTTGATGGCCGGTGGTGGAGCTTAGGTAGCCGGCGGTTTGGGGATCTAGGATGGGCCGAAAGGTGTGAGGGAAGGAAAGAAAGGGAAGAAAGAACAAGAACAAAAAGAGAACCACGAACCCGACCATCTCCAAGGTTGGTGGGTGATCCGCTTTTTCTCTCCTAGGGATTCCTCTCCATAGCTCTCAAGCTCACACAAGAACTCAATATGCAGAAATTTTATTATCATTCATTCATTAACCTCTCCAAAGGAAGAGGGTGGCTTTAAATAGCCAAATACATGAAGGGAAATAACAAAGACACTATTGCCCCTAGGGCATACATAAGACAAAGCCCTCAAGTGAGGGTAGAAAGGGAAAAAGAACAATAACAAATCAAATACATAAAATAGATCAAAATAAATAGGCACAATCATAGCCGTAGATCTCTGATATCCTCATCAAGAGGTGACATAACAAAGAATCTAGAATTATAGCAATTAATGGATTAGCTGGTATCATACTAAAACAATAAAATAAAATCAACCAGCAATGACAAACAACAATGTAATTAGAGGCGATAAAACTCGGTCCATATTATATAGCAGTTGTCAAATAATTTCAATTTAGTAATGTGATGGCTTCAAAATTGTAGAAGACAATACAAGAACCCCCAAGATTGTACCATAAACGAATTGTAGCAAACAACACCTACTTAGACTCTCAGTTTCACATCAGTATGCTTCGCTTGAAAAAAATGATCCCTGTAAATTAGGCATTTGATATTCATCAGGATAATATGGACAATCAATGAATCATTACAAATAAATCCATCATCCTAAGGTACTATAAACTTGTGAAGTAGCTTTTAGAATAGGAAGAGTAGGACAATTTGAGAAGGCTTTGGATACAAATTTACAAGGAGGGGATCGAAAGTGAGGAACCTACAATATTGATAATAGGTTCATGAATTAAATTCAAAGTTGATACATTGAAGTTTAGAACACCACGAAAATTTTTTAGAATAATCATTTCATAAGTATTTATCCTAATGCATTTATAGTTTTATATGATTTTATATTTTTTATTGTTAATTTCTTAAAGGTTCTCATAAGAAGCTATTCAAAATTCTAATATAGCATTATCTCATCAAATGGTTTGAATTACGCATTCTTCATGTTTACATTAGTAGTAGACTTATAATTTCTATAATCAACAATTATCTTTTTGTAATCATTTCACGCAAATAATATGAAATAAGTAATTAATATACTAGAATACAATATGCATACTAAGAGGTACTAATAATGATTTGTAGCTTAGTACCATACAACGAGATTATAAAGAGACTTGAAAACATGTACACTACACATATATGGACGAGAAACATCTTTAAGGAAAAGTGGTTTAAATATCAGTTAAGATGATTTACTGATGGGGACATCAGATCATGGAAGGTTTATCAGCGACGTGGCAAGCGATCTACGGCCACGATTGAGTCGATGTATTTTTGAGTATTTTCATGTATTTGTTTTGTTATTTGCTTTACTAGTTTTGTTACCGTTTTTATCCTTAAGGGAGGTCGTATGTAAGCCCAAGAGGGCATTGCCATATTTTACCTTTTGAGTCCTTTTGTATGAGGCTATAAATAGCCCTATTGTTCTCTTATGATGGTAAATGATCAATTGAAAGGAAATTTCCTGCATTGTTGTTCTCTTGTGTTGAGAGCTAGTGAGAGTTGTGGAAGAGCCTAGGAGAGGCGAGTGTAATAACCAACAGTGGCCCTCGGCGCTCTTGGTTTTCCCTATCTCCTCCTCCTTCCCCTAGCAACCGCCGGCCCTCCCTCTTTTCCACATCAAGCCCAAGCTTCCCCCACCGCCGCCCCACTCCCACGGGCAAGCCCCACCGCAAGCCCTAGTTCCCCTTGCCTCTTCCCCTTTCAATTTCTTGTTTCCTAATTTAGATGAAATAGAATTTGGACAGATTTTGAATCCAAATCCAAATCAATTAGAGATTCCAATCTTTTCTAATTCCCTCAATCTATTTTAGGAAAGTTCCTAAATTAAATCCTATTCGAATTTTCAATTAAGTGGGGTTTAATTAAAATTTTTCTAATCTCTAGATCCCAATTTAGGAACTCAATTAATTCCCCACAATTCCCCCTAGCCCATGCATGCCGCCGGCCATAGCCTTCCCCCTCTCCATTAATTCCTATTTACTATTTTAGATTGAGATGTTTAGGAGATATTTTGAATTCAAATTAACTTAATTTGAATTTAAAAATCTTTCCTAATCTCATTTATTTTATTTAAGGAAAGTTTTCAAATTGGATCCCAATCACATTTAAATCAAATTGGATCTAATTAAATCTTGCCTATTCCCTATATCCAAATTAAGAAACCCCAAATCTCTCCCCACAATCACCTCTCCCCTCATTAAAGCCACCGGCCCCACTAATCTACCCGCCCCCTCTCATCCTCTCAAATCCCCATCCCCTCCCATTAATTCCTAAACTCTTTTAGGAATTAAGTCCTAAATTCCAATTCCCAATTTCCCTCCTACTCTAAATCTGAAATCAAATTTCAGATTTTAAAATCCTTTTCCTCATTAAACCCTAGCCCTAGCTCCACCTAAACCTCCCTAACCCTACCCCGAATCTCCCTAAGGCTCCTCCCCCCTTGGCCGACCACCCTCTCATCCTTCATTTTGCTTGGATTTTGGAGAGAAACTTCTTTCTTTCAAGGGGAACCAACAAGGACTGCAAGAAGGACATTCCTTCCTCATCTCAACCACACAAGATCAATGCATGGATCGAGAAGTTGACTTCGGCTACGCCTACGACGAGCAAGGCGTCCTTCTCATTCTCCACTCCACCTTCTTTGACGTCAACCCGAATATCGATCACACTGTTGAAGAGTACGTGGAGCGCATCCTGGATTCTCTTGTTGAAGCCATTGACAAACAGCTGGGCAATGCACAGTGGTACATCACTTCCGATTCTCAATAAGGGTGAACCTCGACCCTTGTTTATCTTTGAATTCACTAACCTTGTAGGTGATGATGGAATCGCAAAGAATCGTGCATCGCTAACCGGCGTTGCTTAGTAAACGTAGGATTTGAGTTAACTTTCTATGTACTAATCTCATTGTTAGTGTAGGGATCTTTGTTGAAAATCTACTTAATTCTCATGTCTTGAATTTTATATTACTTGTAATAGTTCAAGTCTTTCATGTAATTTAGCCTAAACGAAAGTGACCCCTCTTATGTTTTATCTTGTCGTTTTGGAATAACTAGTAATTTTAATTGTTATGCTCTTTTAAAATCGTGCAAGCCCTTATCTGTTCATTACAACACATTGTAGTCCTGCATCAACTGGTATCAGAGCATGGTTAACCTAGGATTTGCATGCTAGAACTCACCCTAGGTTATTGCTTAACTGTTTCTATTTAGTTTTGCATGCATAGCATCTTTTAAAACGTTTTAATCTTCCTTTATGCTTGCTGTCAGTTAATTTCTGCACTCATTTAGTGAGCATTAAGGTTGTTTCTTAGGTTTTTTTAGGTGCTGATTTTAACTCAACAACCTAACTACTTGCCTAGGTGACTTAACACCTTAGTGTAGTTTGCTGTCCTAAAAGTTCCTGCTTCCGTTAGTGTCATTTTAGGGTGTCTTTTCATTGCATTTGTTTGCTGCCCTCTTCCTAGTTTCTTCCCTAAGTGTCCCCTAATGTCTAGCTATGGACCCGGAACAACTTGGAAGGACTTTAGACTTACCGATAGGTCAAATGAATACAATTAGTCAGCAACTTAAGAAAAACCAAGCCGATCTAGTTGAGCTTCGTAGGACCACCACTGACCGATTTGACACCATAGAGCGTGGTAGGAGTCACCCGATTCTTCACACCCCGTCTAGGCCTCCTTCCATGTACGGGGACGATCCTTTTCTGGCTGAGGGACCACCTCGTGCCCCTCATCGAGCTCCCCACTATGGACATGATCTCCACCACGACCTTGATCTCCCACTGATGAAAAATATCAAGGTTGATGCACCCACTTTTGATGATTCCCTTGATCCCTAGCTCTTTCTTGACTGGATCAAAGGTATGGATAGTTTCTTTAAATGGTATAATATCTCCGAGGCTAGGAAGGTCAGTTTTGCCAGTATGAAATTTCTTTGTAGGGCTAGTCAGTTTTGGTCGAACTTAGAAAGCCTTATGGAGTCCCGAAATGAGTACCCCATCACTGATTGGTTATCGATAAAGCGAGAGCTTAAGCAGAAGTACCTGCCTCCCTCGTACTTCCCTAGGCTCTTAGATAGGTGGCATAAGTTGACTCAGGGTAGTAAACCAGTCAAGGATTACATCGCATCCTTTGACGATTATCTCATCCGTTGCAAAGGGGAGACCTCCACTACCCCCGCACAAATTTTGTCTATGTTTCGTACTGGATTGCAAGAGGATCTTCGCAATGAGCTGTTCGCCCGGAACGTCACTACCCTGGAAAATTCCTATAGTTTAGTGCTAGACCTTGAAGAGAGTCGGTCCCAGCACCCTAGTCGTCACCACGACTCTAGGATTTCCTACAGACCTTCTAGTAGCTCCACTCCTCACACCTCTACTGCCCGACCTAACCCAGGGAGCACTACCCGACCATCCATTGGTCCTCCTGCACCCCGACATGATTTTAGAAACAAACCTCCCACTCCGAATACCCCTCGGTCCAGTCCCGGGACCAAATGCTTTCGATGCCAGGGGTATGGGCATATCGCTTCTCAGTGCTCCAATCCTTATAAGGTCTCTATCATCGAGGAGATCACTGAGGACGATCTTGAGCCCGAGGTTGATCAGATCCACCAAGTTGAGGATGAAGGTGATTTCTTCGAGGAGGATGACGACACCCCTGTCCTCCATTGCCTTCAAAAACTGGATATCTCTCCCATCTGCGTGGTGAGATGTGCACTATTACACCCTACCCCCACTGATGACTGGCGTAGGACGGCGATTTTTCACACCTATACCAAAATCAAAGATAAAAACTGTAAGGTCATCGTGGATAGTGGTAGTTGCATAAATGTTGTATCCTCCAACATGATATCCAAGTTGGGTCTTTCTGCCGTTCTTCACCCCAATCCCTATAAGGTAGCATGGGTCAACTCCACTGCCTTGGAGGTGAAATAACGAAGCATCGTACCTATCTCATTTGCTAACTATAAGGAGAATGTTTGGTGCGATATACTGATTATGGATGTTGGACAAATCCTTTTAGGTCGACCTTGGATTTTTGACAATGATGTCCACATCTATGGGCGTTCGAACACCCGCGTGTTCGAACATGCGGGTAAAAAGATCAAACTTTTACCATCGCAGCCCAGGGTTAAGGATGACTCTAAATCCAACCCTATTAAGTCCAAGAAAGGACTGAACCTAGTAACTGCCAAGGTTTTGGACTCTGAGATCGCTCAAGGTGCTCCTCTGTATGCTTTAGTCGGTCGTGAGATTCCCACCTAATCTAACGAACCCATTCCCCAAGAAGTCCAACCTATTCTGGGACAGTTTGCTGATGTCTTCCCCGATGATCTCCCAGATCAGCTGCCTCCACTTAGAGACATTCAGCATGCCATAGACTTCGTCCCTGGAGCCTCCCTCCCTAACTTGCCACATTATCGCATGAACCCCACGGAACATGCTGAACTTAAGAAGCAGATAAATGAGTTACTGCAACGAGGTTTCATTAAGGAGAGTTTTAGTCCCTACGCGGTGCCCGCCCTTCTTACCCCTAAGAAGGATGGATCTTGGTGAATGTGTGTTGATAGCCGCGCTATTAACAAGATTACCGTCAAATATTGTTTCCCCATTTAAAGGCTGGACGATATGCTCGATATGATGACGAGTGCCACTCTATTCTCCAAGATCGATTTCAAGAGTGGATACCACCAGATCCGGATCCGACCCAGTGATGAGTGGAAGACTGCTTTCAAGACCAAGGATGGTCTCTACGAGTGGTTGGTCATGCCTTCGGGTTGAGTAATGCCCCGAGCACTTTTATGAGAGTATGACCCAGGTGTTGCGCCCTTTTATGGGTAAGTTTGTCGTTGTCTACTTTGATGACATTCTTATCTATAGTCATTCTGTTGATCAACACCTGGACCACTTAAGGCAAGTCTGCACAGTCTTAAGGAAAGAATAGCTTTTTGCCAATTCTAAGAAATATACTTTCCTTGTAGATTGAGTTATCTTTCTGGGATTTATCGTTTCAGCTCAAGGGGTTTTTGCCGACCCCGAGAAGGTGAGAGCCATAGTTGATTGGCCTATTCCCCAGAACATCCGGGAAGTCCGCAGTTTCCACGGATTAGCCACCTTCTATAGGAGGTTTATTCGAAATTTCAGTACCATTGTATCTCCTATCACTGATTGCTTAAATAAAGGTGATTTTCATTGGACCCCGGCTGCCACCAGAGCTTTTGATGAGATTAAGAAAAGAATGGTGGAGGCCCCAGTGATGAGACTTCCTGACTTCTCCAAAGTCTTCGAAGTAACATGCGATGCTTCGGGGGTCGGAATTGGAAGAGTCATCTCCCAGGAAGGTCACCTTGTTGCATATTTCAGTGAGAAGCTGAACGATATCCGACAGCGTTACTCCACCTATGATAAGGAATTCTATGCTGTGATCCAATCCCTTCGTTATTGGCGACACTACTTGCTCCCGCAAGAGTTCGTCATATTTTCGGATCATGAGGCCTTGAGATATATCAATTCTCAAAAGAAGTTAAATACCCGTTACGGCCGTTGGGTAGAGTTCCTTCAGGAGTACACATACACCCTTAGGCAGAAGGCGGGGGTGGAAAATAAGGCTGCCGACGCTCTCAGTCGCCGCATGATGACTACTTTTGAAATGAGAGCCGAAGTCGTGGGTTTTGACCAGATAAAGAGGGACTACTTGGATTGCCCCGATTTCAAAGAAACATACTCTCTCCTGTCCACAAGCAGCACGCGCATTGTGGACGATTTTCTTCTGGAGGACGGTTATCTTTTCAAAGCTCAGAAGCTTTGCATTCCTAGCTCCTCCCTTAGGGAATTTCTCGTATGGGAGCTTCACGCCGGAGGTCTCGCTGGGCACTTCGGTAGGGATAAAACGATTGAAGCTGTAGAGTACCATTTTTATTGGCCTAGTCTGAAGAGGGATCTCGGTAGGATGGTCAGTAGATGCCACACTTGTCAGCTGGCCAAGCAACGTAAGCATAACACTGGCCTTTACACTCCTCTGCCTGTCCCTAGTTGTCCGTGGCAGGATGTTAGCATGGATTTTATCTTAGGCCCGCCCAAGACACTCCGTAGGAATGACACCATTTGTGTTGTAGTAGATCGATTCTCCAAAATGGCTCATTTCTTACCTTGTGCCAAAACATCTGATGCCTCTCACATTGCCAAGCTTTACTTCAATGAGGTCGTCCGCTTACATGGTTTACCCAAAACCATTGTATCAGATAGGGATGTTAAATTCACTAGCTATTTTTGGAAGACCCTCTGGATGAAAATGGGCACTAAGTTGCAATTTTCCATAGCCTTTCATCCACAGACTGATGGTCAAACCGAGGTAGTCAATAGGAGTTTGGGAAATCTGTTACGATCTCTAGTCGGCGAGCATATTAAGGATTGGGACTCCGTTCTACCTACTGCTGAGTTTGCTTATATTAATTCTGTGAACCGAACCACTGGCCTAATTCCTTCTAAGATTGTTTATGGGTTCAAACTTAGGCAGCCGTTAAATCTCATTCATATGTGCTCTAGGTATAGGATGTCTGAGTCTGCATCATCATTTGCATCACATATGCATGAGCTTCATAAGGAAATTGCATGACAAATTGAAAAGAGCAATAATGATTATAAACTACATGCTGATCTGAAATGAAAATTTAAAATTTTTGAGGTTGGTGACTCCGTGATGGTGCGGATTCGTCCGGAACGGTTCCCACAAGGAACGTTTAAGAAATTGTATGCTAAGAGTGCTGGACCGTTCAAGATAATTAAGAAAATCAATGATAATACTTATGTGGTAGATCTTTCTGCTGATTTCAAAATTAATCCCTCCTTTAACATAGAAGATCTAGTTGCATATGAAGGTCCGGATTTCAATCCGCCAAACCCACTCATACAGCAGCCTTGTGTGACCCCACCTTGTGAGATCCCTAACCTACCCCCACTTCCAAATATTCCTAAATCACCCATGGCAGAAAAAGTGGACACGATTCTGAGTGATGAAATCATCTCTACAAAGGGAGGTGGACGGCGAAGGTACTTGATCAGGTGGAAAGGCAAACCCGAATCTGAGGACACGTGGCTAGATCGTGAGGAGCTGCAGCGCATTGACCCCGACGCACTAGAGATCTACGAGAGCACCCGAGATGCTTACTCGATGGAGTCGAGCTTTCTCCCACCCCGGGAGAATGATGGGGACATCAGATCATGGAAGGTTTATCAGCGACGTGGCAAGCGATCTACGACCACGATTGAGTCGATGTATTTTTGAGTATTTTCATGTATTTGTTTTGTTATTTGCTTTACTAGTTTTATTACCGCTTTTACCCTTACTTAGAGGAGGTCGTATGTAAGCCCAAGAGGGCATTGTCGTATTTTACCTCTGAGTCCTTTTGTATGAGGCTATAAATAGCCCTATTGTTCTCTTATGATGGTAAATGATCAATTGAAAGAAAATTTCCTGCATTGTTGTTCTCTTGTGTTGAGAGCTAGAGAGAGTTGTGGAAGAGCCTAGGAGAGGCGAGCGTAATACCCAATAGTGGCCCTCGGCGCTCTTGGTTTTCCCTATCTCCTCCTTCCCCTAGCAACCGCCGGCCCTCCCTCTCTTCCACGTCAAGCCCAAGCTTCCCCCACCGCCGCCCCACTCCCACAGGCAAGCCCCACCGCCGGCCCTAGTTCCCCTTGGCTCTTCCCCTTTCAATTTCTTGTTTCCTAATTTAGATGAAATAGAATTTGGACAGATTTTGAATTCAAATCCAAATCAATTAGAGATTCAAATCTTTCCTAATTCCCTCAATCTATTTTTAGGAAAGTTCCTAAATTAAATCTTATTCGAATTTTCAATTAAGTGGGGTTTAATTAAAATTTCCCTAATCTCTAGATCCCAATTTAGGAACTCAATTAATTCCCCACAATTCCCCCTAGCCCATGCATGCCACCGGCCATAGCCTTCCCCCTCCCCATTAATTCCTATTTCCTATTTTAGATTGAGATGTTTAGGAGATATTTTGAATTCAAATTAACTTAATTTGAATTTAAAAATCTTTTCTAATCTCATTGATTTTATTTAAGGAAAGTTTTCAAATTGGATCCCATTCACATTTAAATCAAATTAGATCTAATTAAATCTTTCCTATTCCCTATATCCAAATTAAGAAACCCCAAATCTCTCCCCACAATCACCTCTCCCCTCATTAAAGCCGCCGGCCCCACTAATCTACCCGCCCCCTCTCACCCTCTCAAATCCCCATCCCCTCCCATTAATTCCTAAACTCTTTTAGGAATTAAGTCCTAAATTCCAATTCCCAATTTCCCTCCAACTCTAAATCTGAAATCAAATTTCAGATTTTAAAATCCTTTTCCTCATTAAACCCTAGCCCTAGCTCCACCTAAACCTCCCTAACCCTACCCCGAATCTCCCCAAGGCTCCTCCCCCACCCCCCTTGGCCGACCACCCTCTCATCCTTCCTCTTGCTTGGATTTTGGAGAGAAACTTCTTTCTCTCAAGGGGAACCAACAAGGACCGCAAGAAGGACATTCCTTCCTCATCTCAACCACGCAAGATCGATGCATGGATCGAGAAGTTGACTTCGGCTACATCTACGACGAGTAAGGCGTCCTTCTCATTCTCCACTCCACCTTCTTTGACGTCAACCCGAATATCGATCACACGGCTAAAGAGTACGTGGAGCGCATCCTGGATTCTCTTGTTGAAGCCATTGACGACAGCTGGGCAACGCACAGTGGTACATCACTTCCGGTTCTCAATAAGGGTGAACCTCGACCCTTGTTCATTTCTCTTTGAATTCACTAACCTTGTAGGTGATGATGGAATCGCAAAGAATCGTGCCTCGCTAACCACCGTTGCTTAGTAAACGTAGGATTTGAGTTAACTTTCTATGTACTAATCTCATTGTTAGTGTATGGATCTTTGCTGAAAATCTACTTAATTCTTATGTCTTGAATTTCTATATTATTTGTAATAGTTCAAGTATTTCATGTAATTTAGCCTAAACGAAAGTGACCCCTCTTATGTTTTATCTTATCGTTTTGGAATAACTAGTAGTTTTAATTGTTATGCTCTTTTAAAATCGTGCAAGCCCTTATCTGTTCATTACAACGCATTGTAGTCCTGCATCATTTACACATTCTCATGTTTAACCAAATTTTAAAACTTGGGTTTTTTTTATGACTTATGTTATTGAAAATTTTATTAAAATATTGAAACAATTTTACTTTCTTTCTAAGTATTTCTCTATGAATTTGACTGTTATGAAACTAAAAATAAAATCAATTTCAATTTTACTGGGAAAGGTAAGTTTGTTGGAAACCACATCAAGATTTAAACCAACTTATTTGACTGATTTATCATTTTTAGCCGGCACAAGTTTTTCACTTTCATATTTAAGAATTACTACAATTTGTTTAGTTTATTCATCAACTATATAGTATATGCTTTACTATAATTTCAATTTGAAATTTAATTTCATGTTTAGGAGTACATTTAATTTTCAATGGCAGTTCAAATTTATATTTGAGCTTAGAGTCATATCCTATTTGCAGTTTAGTTTTGCAATATGATTGTAGTTTCAATATCAAATTTTAATTCAATGTCTGTTTGAGGTTTATATTCAAAATTAATCTCATTCTCAAATTTATTTTGGGCTCAGATTTTGACTTTTGTTCAGGTGTGGGTCTAGTTTCTTTTTAGTGGCCCACTCTAATTTTCTAAGCGGCTAAATATGATTTTAAGTGCTATGTTAGATTCAAATCCTTACTCAGATGAGATCTCATGCTCTTATTCAATTCCAATTTCAAAAGAGTCAAAGATCAAAATAGTCCCTCGACTATTGATAAATATCCAATTTAGTTACAGAGTTTCATATTGCCGCATTTTAGTCTCTCAACTATTAGAAATTGAGTCAATTTAGTCATAGGGCTTAAAGTAAGAGTTAAAGTTAACTCAAAAGATAAATATGAAGGATATTTTCGGCATTACAAGTGGATATGAGATTACATTTCATACATTGCTCTATTTTCTCCATCTTTAGGTGCTGAATCGCATGGTGATTGCTCGCGACAATCTCCATCTCTGGCTATCGCTCATGGTCTTCATTTTTGGCTATCGTGAGATGCAAATTGCTCGCTGTTTCTGTTATGCCTTTGCCGGCCTAGGAGGGGCCGGCTGGACCGGTCCAGCATGGACCGGTCCTAGTTTATGCCAGGCGGAACCGCAACAGCCAGGGAAGGGGGGCGGAAGCCCCTGTGGGCCCCAAGGGATTCTAAATACTAGTTTGAGAGGGAATTTTTGAATGTAAGGGCTATTTAGGTATTTTGTAATTGTCCTTTGATGTTAATTAGGAGCTTAGGAGGGAATTAGGGTTTCTATCTTGAGATTGGGAGAATTTTGAGATCTTGTCTTGTGCTTGGGCTCTAGGTTTTGCTAGAGAGTTTTGGAGAGATTATCTTCCTCTCGAATTGAAGATTATTGTATCGTTTGTTGTTTTTATCCATCGTCTAGTGGAATACAAAGCTTTGCTTGATTTTCCTACAAGATTCCTCTCATAATTCCACTGTTTTCCTACTGTTTTGGCTGTTTTCCTGCTGTAGGCAGCAATATCGCTGCTGTTGGAACTCCGATTTAGGCTAGGTTTGCTTGCGAACTCAAGTATTCCCTTCGGGTTACTTGCAAACTCAAGTATTCCCTTCGGGTTACTTGCGAACTCAAGTATTACCTATCAAATTGGTATCAGAGCATCGTTTTTGGGACCATCGGCGGCTGAAATCCAAAAATTTCAGCAAACTTTTAGGCATCCGGAAGAGAAATCCTTGTAATTCGTGAAAGAAAGATGGCCGGGAAGAAGGTGGAAGTCTTGGAGGGCGAAATCGGACAATTGAAATCAGATTTGGAGGGAAAATTTTTTGATTTTCAAAATCAAATCACATCCAACAATGAAAGGTTGGAAGGAAAGTTCACCGTTGTGGAGGAGATGTTGAAGAAATTAATAGAGATGAAGACAAACCTGATGACATTGGAAGTAAGAGAGACCACCGACGGCCATGTCATAGGAGGAAATCCGAACCCGTCTCGGGGGAGGAAAAATCCGGAGGTGGAGATCCTTGAGGTGGAGGACGACATGCCGCCTCTAGAACCGTTCTCTAGAGAGGAGATGAGCCAGGGGTACGAAAGGGAAGAAATGCATTGCAGGGGTGCTGATTTTGAAGGGAGAAGAGGGGAATATGAGGAAGGGTTTGGGTACAATCGTCGGAGGGACGATCGGGACACTTGGGGAGCACCTCCCCTTCGAGGGATGGGAGGTTATGGAGGATACCGAGGGTACGGAGGAGATCCAAAGGTAAGGAAACTGAAGATGCCCATCTTTGAGGGCGAGGATGGTCATGGCTGGATTTATAAGGTGGAGCGATATTTTGCCGTCAACGGGTTGACGGAGGAGGAGAAACTGACAGCGGCAGGACTATGCTTGGAGGGGAAGGCACTGGCGTGGTACCAGTGGCGAGACATGAGGCGACCTATTCGAAGCTGGAGGGAGTTCAAGGACTGTCTGTTAGAGCATTTCCGAACCAGTAGGGGAGGAGACTTCTACGAGCAGTTCTTTGCCCTGACGCAGGAGGGGACAGTGGCAGAGTTCCGTGATCGATTTGAGTACCTAGCTAGCAGACTGGATTGCCTTTCTGAGACCGCGCTCGAGGGGAACTTCATGAAGGGGCTCAAACCCGAGATCAGAGCAGCTGTTAGAGTGATGAGACCGCACGACCTGGGGGAGGCCATGGAGTTGGCACAGCTGGTCGAGGTCCAGAAGCATCTGGAGAGGGGGGCTCGAGGCAGTAGTTCTGGGGGGTCCTACAGGATGACGACTACCTTTCTAGCTCCCAAAGGAGCCATACCGGGAGGTTCACGAGATGTGCCAAGGGAGAAGTCTGGAGGAGGAGGGCCTGGGGGAAATTTTAAGAAACTGACTGAAAAGGAGGTGCAGGAGAAGAGGGCCAAGGGGTTGTGTTTCCAGTGTGATGAGAAGTACATGCCAGGGCATAGGTGTAAGGACCGAACTCTTCAGGTTCTCACCATCTGTGAAGACGAGGAAATTGAAGAGGGAGGAGAGAGCGGGATAGTGGAGGAGGACGAAGAGAAGCTGCATTTGGATTTAGCTGAGGTTTCCCTGAACTCAATGGTCGGATTCACTACGAATCATACCATGAAAGTGAAAGGGGGAGATAGAGGACAGAGCAGTAGTGGTGCTGATTGATAGTGGAGCCACCCACAATTTTATTTCCACTCAGGTCGTCGACCAACTGGGCGTGAAATTGGTGGATACCGGTAGTTACGGGGTGATGATGGGTACGGGGAAGGTGGAGAAAGGCCAGGGGATTTGCAGAGGAGTGCTATTGACCATCCAGGGGATTCAGGTGAGGGAAGATTTTCTTCCATTGGAACTTGGGAGTACAGATATCATCCTGGGGATGAAATGGTTGCAGACTTTGGGAGACACCAAAGTGAATTGGGGAGCACTCACGATGGAGTTGACGGTTGATGGAATGAAGGTGGTGATTAAGGGACATGCGGGGCTATCCAAATCTATGGTTTCTCTTAAAACTATGGTGAGGGACATACAGTTGGCGGGCGGAGGATACTTGGTGGAGCTACACAGTTTGGAGGGAGCTAGATTAGAAGAGGGAGGGGACATACCCCTCTCTGTACAGCCTTTGATTCAGCAGTTCCATGAGGTATTTCAGCCGCCTCAGGGATTGCCACCGCAGAGGGAGCAGGAGCACGCCATCATTCTGAAGGAGGGAGTATCACCCATCAGCGTACGACCTTATCACTACCCCCAGTTTCAGAAAGATGATATTGAAAAGCTGATTAGAGAGATGTTGGAGGCCAGCATCATCAGACCGAGCGTCAGTCCTTTCTCTAGTCCAGTACAATTGGTGAAGAAAAAAGACGGCAGTTGGCAATTCTGTGTGGACTATAGGGCACTCAACAAGAAAACTGTACTGGATAAGTTTCCTATCCCCGTTATTGATGAGCTGTTGGATGAATTGAGTGGGACAGTGATCTTCAGCAAGATAGACTTGAAATCAGGATACCATCAGATCCGGATGAAGGAGGATGTGCCTAAAACTGTTTTTCGAACTCATGAGGGACACTATGAGTTCCTGGTGATGCCCTTTGGCCTCACCAATGCTCCAGCCACTTTCTAGGCACTGACGAACAAGGTTTTCAAACCTTATCTACGACGATTTGTACTGGTATTCTTCGACGGCATTCTAGTCTACAGCAGGACGGAAGAAGAACATTGGGAGCATCTAAAAAAGGTATTAGAAGTGCTGCAGGAGCACCAGTTGAGGGCCAACTTGAAGAAGTGCTGCTTTGCACAGGCCAATGTAGAGTATTTGGGCCATGTTGTATCAAAAGGAGTGGCAGCAGATCAGTTTAAAATTGAGGCCATGTTAAAGTGGCCAGTGCCAAGAAATCTAAAGGAGCTGAGGGGATTTCTAGGACTGACAGGTTACTACAGAAGGTTTGTCAAGGGATACAGCACCATAGCATGGCCACTCACTGAGCAGTTAAAGAAGGATGGGTTCCTATGGGGGGAGGCAGCCACATCAGCATTTGAGAGTTTGAAGAAGGCTATGACGACGGTGCCGATCCTAGCCTTGCCAGATTTCACTCAGATATTCATAGTGGAGACGGATGCGTCCGGATACGGGTTGGGAGCCGTACTCATGCAGAGTCGTAGGCCCATTGCCTATTTCAGCCAGGTATTGACTGCTCGAGCCAGGCTGAAGTCAGTTTATGAGAGAGAATTAATGGCCATCATTTTAGCCATCCAGAAGTGGCGACCCTACCTACTGGGGAGACATTTCATAGTCAGGACAGATCGGCGGAGTTTGAAATACCTACTGGAGCAACGAATGGTGACAGAGGAGCATCAGAGGTGGCTGTCCAAGTTACTGGGGTACGATTTTGAGATTCAATATAGACCAGGAGTGGAGAATAAGGCAGCAGATGCCTTGTCCAGGTGTATGGGGGAGCTGCAGACAGTGACATTATCTGTTCCTTTGATGCTTGATTGGGAGGCTATCAGAGAAGAAAGTGCTAGAGATGAGACTTTGTGGAAGATCAGAGCAGATCTGCTGAAGGAAGAGGGTAGCCACCCAGGGTACTCATTGGAGGGGAACAAACTGCTATATCAGGGGAGGTTTGTGATGCCCCGAACCTCGATCCACATCCCGAACTTGCTCCAAGAGTTTCATGGAAGCGCTATAGGGGGCCATTCGGGCGTGCAGAAGACATACAGAAGGTTAGCTTCGGAGTTGTACTGGAAGGGGATGCACAAAGATGTAGAGGAGATGGTAGCCAGATGTGAGATCTGTCAGAGGAACAAGTACATGACTATGTCACCAGGGGGACTACTACAGCCGTTGACATTACCGGGACGGGTATGGGAGGAGATATCCATGGACTTCATAGATGGGCTGTCCCGTTCAGAAGGCTTCACGGTGATTCTAGTGGTGGTGGATAGATTGAGCAAGTATGCTCATTTTATTCCCCTCCGACATCCTTACACCGCGGTGACAGTGGCATCCGCTTTCATCAGGGAGGTGATCAGATTGCATGGGGTACCAGAGGCAATAATATCAGATAGAGATAAGGTATTCCTCAGTCATTTTTGGAGAGAGTTGTTCAGGTTGCAGAGGACAGTGTTGAAGAGGAGTACTGTATATCACCCACAGACAGATGGCCAAACGGAGGTGGTCAATAGGAGCTTGGAGACCTACCTGAGATGCTTTGTGTCGGAGACACCCAAGCTGCGGGCAAAATGGCTATCCTGGGCGGAATATTGGTACAACACCTCTTTTCCCTCGGCTTCACAGATGACGCCATTCAAAGTGTTGTATGGAAGGGACCCTCCTCAATTGGTGCACTTTGGGAGTAGCAGTACTCCAGTCTCTTCAGTGGAGGAGTATTTAGGAGAGAGATATCGCGTGTTAGAAGAATTGAAGAAACATCTATTGAGAGCACAACAAATCATGAAGAAACAGGCGGATTCACACAGGAGGGACATGCAGTTTGAAGTGGGGAGAGGGTTTTCCTAAAGTTACGACCCTACCGGCAGAGGACAGTAGCGAGAAGGAGGAATGAGAAATTGGCTACAAGGTTCTTCGGGCCCTATGAAGTGTTGGACAGAATTGGAGCAGTGGCATACCGACTGAAGCTTCCCCCATCAGCTATCATACACCCAGTTTTCTATGTGTCTCAGTTGAGAAAAGCTATTGGGGAGCATCCAGTTAGTATGGAGTTACCAGAGACACTGACTGAGGATTTGGAAGTGATATTAGAACCACTGGAGCTCCGAGGAGTCAGATCGGATAACAAGGGAGACAAGGAAGTGCTGATTGGATGGAAGGGTCTTCCCGAGTTCGATGCGACGTGGGAGCCATTTGCAAGAATTTGAGACCAGTTTCCCTCCTTTCACCTTGAGGACAAGGTGAATCTTTGGGAGGAGAGTAATGTTATGCCCTTGCCGGTCCAGGAGGGGCCGGCTGGACCGGTCATGGTTTATGCCAGGCGGAACCGCAGCAGCCAGGGAAGGGGGGCGGAAGCCCCTGTGGGCCCCAAGGGATTCTAAACACTAGTTTGAGAGGGAATTTTTGAATGTAAGGGCTGTTTAGGTATTTTGTAATTGTCCTTTGATGTTAATTAGGAGCTTAGGAGGGAATTAGGGTTTCTATCTTGAGATTGGGAGAATTTTGAGATCTTGTCTTGTGCTTGGGCTCTAGGCTTTGCTAGAGAGTTTTGGAGAGATTATCTTCCTCTTGAATTGAAGATTATTGTATCGTTTGTTGTTTTTATCCATCGTCTAGTGGAATACAAAGCTTTGCTTGATTTTCCTACAAGATTCCTCTCATAATTCCACTGTTTTCCTATTGTTTTGGCTGTTTTCCTGCTGTAGACAGCAATATCGCTGCTGTTGGAACTCCGATTTGGGCTAGGTTTGCTTGCGAACTCAAGTATTCCCTTCGGGTTACTTGCCAACTCAAGTATTACCTATTAGTTTCCTTCTTTGGCTATCGCTCGTAGTCGCTGGCCCTCTCGCTCGCACCGCATCGCTCACCACTCGCGTCTCGCTCGTAGAGCGTGCGCGTCGCCTCCAAGCACGACGTCTTGCTCGCAGCAGCCGATTGTCACGCTCGCGGTCCTTGTATGTTGCAACGCATCGCCTTGCTTGCAGTTGCTGGTCTTCCCCCTTACACATTTGATCTTTAGTTCTGTCTCTAGAAAATTATAGCAAGAAGGCGAGAAATTATGTAAAGAAGTATTTTAGTAAAATACCTCAAAGAACCAAAGGCTTGTGGTCTTCTTCTGTTAATATGAACATAAAATTTAACAGAGGGACTAAATTGGACAAATTCTAATAGTTGAGGGGCTAACATGGAGCAATGCGAAACTTTGGAGCTAAATTGGACATTTATTAATAGTTGGAGATTATTTTGAGCTTTTTTCCAAATTTGGCTTTTATCCTAGAAGAAGTTCAGGTTCATAGTCTTTTTCCAACAAAGGTACATATTAAGATTCAACAATATCAAAAGAATTCAATTGTAATTGTTAAGTCTTCATTTAATTCTTCTTCAAAAAGATGCTTATGAACCACAATTTCTTCAATAAGTTAAAGTTGGATCTTGTCTGATTTTTTTTGTTGGTGTATATTTTATTAGTTTGAGAGGACAAGGAAACAATTTTTCCTTAGGGATTTTAATTATGGGTGTAGTATTGCTAACAAATCATTCGTGATATGATTTAATATTTAAATATCTGACTAAGGCCTTACTTATGGTTCTTGATAAATTTTAGCTTAAGATAGTTATAATCTCTTGTTTAAATCCTTTAATTAAACACACAATGGTAATAAGATAGCCTTCAGGCAAATTATTCTCACAAGGTTTGTAAACCTATCATTAAATGTAGACACAATAATTATTTTGTCTACAACCCTTAAAAGTGATTATTCAATTGGTCACAATATTCTCCTTATGACATTTATTTTTAAGTGTATGTTTATGTCCCATTCTAGCGCATATTGATCTTTTTTTTTTCCTTGCAATCCTACGTCAATAAGTTGAGCATATCCAAATAATCTTGTTTCAACAATTTTAAGCTATTCATAATCAAATAAATGTATTCATCAATCTATTTTGAAAATATCCCAAGTTTATTCCTCCCACTGAATTCAACAACAAAAGCATCAAACCTTTATCCCATCATGTGGGGTTGGCTACATAAATCTTTTCTCTCCATTATGTCCTATTAAGACCACTATGCCCTTTTTCTCCATTCCTCCCATTGAATGTGGGTATATAATTTTCATCCTCCTGATTGTTGCATTGTATTTGTTTAGAATCATGACTTACCCAATTTTATTTAAATTATATATTTTGATTATTTTTTTAATGGCCCAAGTATTATGTGCTACTTTAGTTAACTTGATGATGGAACTATATGCGATGAATCAATTTGATGTAGGACGATGAAGGGTCTTAGGTTATTTATCTAATCTTGGATGAGATACACAATTTAAATAGAAAAAAAGAAAACAAAAAACATAATCCACAAGTTATCAAATGTTAGCAAAAATCTATTGTTCTCAAGGTAAAAACAATAACATACTTCTTTCATTCCAAATGACAATTTGATAGTCGTCAAAATATGAAATTTCACAGGACAAATGATGAATGCACATATAATTTCAGCAGCGACACAGCTCACACAACAAAAAAAAAAATCCAGTTTCACATTAACAAAACTCTAATCACATGCACAAATCAATGAACAAACAATTAAAATAAAAACAATGGTAGAAACCACCCAAAGGAAAACTAGACCTTATGTCGGTACAAGCAAACTTGCCCACTGAGACTAGTCATCAACACCTATGAAGCACTAGAAGAATACACATCCAATCAAATCATACACAATAATTAAAAAAAATGGAATTCCTGTCACAATACACAATATTCAATTATTTTAATATGCCTTATGAGGTAGACTGAAAAAGACTTGCTTAGAAAATGTTAGAAATAACTTCTTTATTAAATTTAAATGAGAATTTGGCTCCTAATAGGACACAATGGAGAAAAAAGATTCATGAAGCCGACCTGATGTAGTGGAATTAAGGCTTGTTGTTGTTGTTGCCTTGTGGATTCTATTTATTCCCTACAAACGTCCAAAAATTAATTTCATAGAATCTTCTAGAGCTAGTTAAAAAAAAAAAATTTCAATTCTCTTAGCACACATAGTTGCCATGTGCATTTATTGAAAACGAAAACCAAAGAATGCAAGAACGTGGCCGAGCAAAAAATCTAGGACTAGCAATTACTGGGAGAGCATATGCGGGATTGTATCAACAGTAGAAAATCAGGCGACAATGACGAACAAACGTCCAATAAGAGGTGATCAAACTCAGTAGAACAGGGTTATCTAGTGGCAAATAGCAACAATTTGGTTGCATTAAGGCTTCAAGTTGTTGAAGACAATAATATAGGAATCCCGTGACTGTAACAGAAACCGCAGAATCCTGACTGCAGTAAGCAATGACTTGTTAGGTTCACGGTTCTGCATCAAGGATGGTTAAGTATGTTGGATTGCTAATGTAAAATAGGATGAAATGCACATTATAATTCACGAGTTACAAACTCTTTACTTTTAGTAAAAATTAACTGCTTAAAATATTAAAAGAACAATTCTTTTATTCTAAATGATCATTTAATTCTCACCAAAATATGAAATTCCACAAAAAAACTGTGAACGAACATAAAATTTAAAAAATGAACAAGTTCACACTACGAAAAAGAAATATGGTATGTATCACATTTGACAAGATTCCAATAACACGCACAAACTAATGGCTAACCGAATTAAAATAAGAAGAAGCATAAAAAGCATTTAATGGAAGAGCCAAGCCTTGCATTAATATAATGAGGCTAGCCCTCGAAATTAGTTGTTAGCACACGAAGCACTAGAATAATATATATCCAACTGACACATGAAAATTGAAGACACTGGAATTCTTATAGCGTTAATCCATGCTTGGTTTTTTTTTACGTGGCTCAAATTTCCTATTTATAGCTTGCAAATGTATTAAAATGAGAAACTTCTCATAATTCTTCTTTATCTGCACAAAAACATGTTCCAATTCTGCCGGCACATAAACAATAGGAATTAGCTTGAGGTTCCATAAATTCCATGTGAATTTATTCCTAATATGGGCGATGAAGACGAGGCACAAGGAGATTGAGCAGAGAAATCTCAGACTGTAGCAATTAATGAAAGAGCATGTGCCATAACAATAACGGGAAATCAGGCAATTGTGGTCCAACAAGAGTTGGCAGAACTCGGTCTAGCTTGATTGTATAGAGGCAAAAAGCAGAAATCCATCGGCATGAAGGCTCCAAATTTGTAGAAGACACCACAATTTGCAGAAACTTCAAATCCCGTGACTGTAGCAAGCACCGGACTCCTTAGATTCGCGTTCCCGTATGACAATGACCTTACTAAACGATAGGATTTTGTTCTGATCTTGAATGATGTACTTGTTTAATGGTATTCAGTATTGCAGTTCACACCAATTCCATCTTTACGCTATTAACTTATTAATGGGCTTCAGAATATGGTTTCTACTTCGTTATGATTAGATGCATGTGAACATTTTTTTGTTATTACATGTGTGCCTTTACCTTTTATTTAGCGCTTTGAATTTGTATTTCTTATTAGGAAGTCAAGGTTTTACTGTGGTCAATGATTTTGCAGAGAGTTATACCAAGAGAAATTTCCAGTTGTTGGTTTCTGCTTATTCAACCATCAGTGTTACTGATACTGCTCAGTTTCTGGGAATGAGCGAGGATGATGCTACCAACTGTACGTTTCTATTTACTTCATATTTTGTTGCTTCATTTGTTAGCAATGTGAATAATGGTGCAAACAATGGAGAAAATTCAGGTTATGATGCAAATTTAATTAGGATGGGGTTGAATGCATTGCAAGATCATAATCTATTTTATTCATCTTAAAGCAGATATGATGGGCTTAAAAGTTATTGGGTAAGGCCAGCAGAAGACCCATCCTTACAAAATTTTGTTCCAAATTTTTTCCGTAAATAATTATGCTTCAATTTTTGTGCATTATTGATCATTTGCTGCCCTAATCCTTATCCATCCAGTGTTTTTAATCAATATAAGAGTAGATTATCAACATGGCCTTTAAATTTTTTAGTTGTGTCCATTTTAGTCTCAGGTTTTTTTTTAGCGTTCAATTTGATCTCACAACTCATCAAATATGTGAACTAATTTGGTTCAACTTTATCTTTTGTTTGCATCGAAATTTTTAGAGAAGATTTTCATGAGTGCGTTAATATTTTTTTTGGATCCATCTTATTAGTTTATGTTGATATTAAGTTGTGAGATTGACTTGAACAAGTTCAAAATACCGTCGTGAAAAGTTTTCCTCAGATAATTTTTACTCAAAGAAAAGGCAAAGTTGAGGTATGAACGAATTGGTTCAGATTTGCTGAGCCAATGGATTAAATTGAACGCTTAAAAAATTCTGAATTGTTAACATCTAAAAGTCTAGAGATCATTATGATCTCTATATATTTATTCTTGTAGCCAAAAACCTCTTAACTGTATCTTTATGACAAAGTCTGTTACATTCTAGAACCAAATTGGCAGTCTCTTGCCATTTCAACCAAATCACACCATAGCATGACCATTTAAAAGTTTGCTGAAGCCCTTTTGGCAAGTCTATGCATTCCATAAAAGAAAAAAACACAGTACTGAGGAGAAAATTTAGAAAGAAAGGGAAAGTTTGAAAAATTTAAATGTTGCTTCTCTTTTCTGATAATATTAATCTTTCGTTATTGCAGATGTTCTTCAGCATGGCTGGACTTTGGATTCTACTTCGAGAATGCTCTCTGTTAGGAAGCCAGAGATTATCACAGAACAAAAATTAGACTCCAGCAAATTGCAGCGTTTAACCGAATATGTTTTCCATCTTGAACATTGATTTCTCTATTCTTCATTCTTGAGAAAGTTGAGAACTTTTGGAATTTTTTTCGCCATTTCTACTAGTTTGTGCTTTAAATTCATGTCTGGTTGCCCAGGTGAAAACTTCAGAGTTCTGTAAGTTTGCTTGGTCTTTTGAATTAGTTGGCTTCTTGATCTGGGCATTCCATATTGGAGATTTCTTTTCGGGAAAGAAATTGGATGACTGTATTCTATATAAAATTTGATCATGATTGATTCAGAAAATTTTGATCGTATAGATCTGAAAGTAAATTAGAAAGTTCTAAAACTCATCCTGATTCTAACCCAAATTTCTTCTTTCTTTGTTGATCTATGCATGCTGCTTCCTCTGTTAGCTTAAGTTCATATTTGAAATTGTGTGTTTGGTCACTGCTGCATTTGTGATGTCCATGAGTAAGAGGATAATTGGAGAAGTTAAACAATTCTACAGTAGTAGTGTTATTATTTAACTCCAAAACTGTGTAGGGTGGCTTGGTGACAATAGGGTTGCGGCTTGCGTCGAGTGCGGCGAGGGTTCAGGTCGCATGCGGGGATTACAAGGGTCGCTCGCTGGCTCCCATAGGGTGCGGGATTGGAAGTAGGAGAAATTATTCTGTGTAGAGTTTGGATTAGAGCTGTCCGGATTATGAGTGTACACACAGTCTGTATAAATATATACACAGTGTATATACTCATATATCCGAACGGTTCTTCCTGGAGTCCTAATTCGGACTCCGTAGGACTCCGCACAGAATAATTTCTTTTGAAGTAGAGGGTCTGTGCATTTGCTAGTTTGAATTTAAAAATTAAATTGAATCCAACATATTTGATTTATTAAATGATGATTTCACTCTTAATTAGGGAGTAATTTATTTGTAATTTGGTTTATTTATTTAGTTATGATTAAATTGAAGGCCCAAATGTAATAAATAAATGGGCAAAAAATAAGAATATGTTATTATTATTATTCTAAACGAGAAATGTAATAAATAAACGAGAATTTGACTTATAACCGGACATTTATAGCGGGATAAAGGTTTGATGTTGTAATTGTTGTTATTATTTTTTAGTTTAGTTTAATTGATTTAACAAATCCAATCAATCTATGAATCTATTCAAATTAATTGAATGCACATTCTTTTATTAGGGTTCTAAAATTAGATTAAATAAAATTAAGTTGAATAAATTGAATTAAATTACAGTTCAGTTTGATTCGGCTCTATTTATTATTTAATTTATTCGGTTATATTTATAATTTGATTTGATTTAATTAATTTAAAGAAATTATGAATTAATTTATCTAAATCTATTAATGTACATCTTAAATAATGAATTTTAAATGCTAAAAAATCATCCTATTTATATTATTCATAGGTTAACGCATAAATTTTTATTTAATTTGTAAATTATATAAAAATGTTATTGATATTAATTTGTAAATTATATAAAAATGTTATTGATATTAATTTGTTTAAAATAAAATATATTTTATGTGTATATTTTAGTATGATTTAAATATTAAAATATTATATAAAGAAATATTTAAATTTATCTAAGTAAATCCTAAATCCTATAAAAATCGAGATAAAGGAAACTCGTATCTTCCGCTTCCAACAATCTGGGAGTTCTACGAAAACCCTAAAACATAGGGGAAATGGCGGGATGCTCCACTGCAGCCGTCGTTCCATCCTGCCGTGCGCGGCCGTTAGTCGCCGCCGGGTTCTCTAGGCAGGCGGCTTTGACAAGCATTAGAGGCGCTCCTATCCGGTGTTTTCCGGCAAAGAACCGGCGGCTTTCCGTGCTTCCACAGCGGCGGATTATTCCGAAGGTAATTATGATGTCTTTTGGTATTGCATCTATCTTTGCTCGTGTTCATTTTCTATCTTTCATATAGTTCGACTTGAAAGGAGCAAGACCCTAATCTATTTCTTCTTCTATGTTGCTTTATTTTTCCTTATTTGTTCTATTTGTGTATGTACTTATACAAACTTAAACAAAAAAAATAATATTGAATTTCCGGAAATTGTTATTAACTGGTGGCGAATCCAAAGCAGTTCATTCAGTTTCTTGGCTATATTATTATAACTTTTGATTTCTATATAGTGTTTTTGTCTTGTTTGAATTTAATGACTATGCACCTGATGTTTTGGTAACCCAGGCCAAGCTTAGCTGGAATGAGGGTTTTTTTTTGTTGTAATTTATAGTTAAAAGCAATATTTTTTTAAATACCTACTAGTGATAGGAGCCATTTGTTGTATGTCTTTGTGATCACTTTGTTGATTAGATTCACTTAGGTATACTACCTTGATGGCTTAAGTGCCCTCTCAGTGAGGTTAAAATTTACCGCTGAGGGGAAAAAAAAAAATTACTGATGTGAGAAAGAGATACAATTGGTCTTCAAAGAACCAATACAAGATCTCCAACCTTAAAGGATATTGGTTGGATTATTTGTTCGTGGACTTGAGCCATCCGAGATTGATAAAGCTCACAGTTCTGTTTGGCCTAGAGCCTTATTTCATCCGAGACGTTGAGTCATAATTTCATATAGACATAATTATACATTATTCTTATTGGTTAACTTATATCATATTACTATATGTAATGATGGAAGCTCCGCCTCTAGTGTGAGTACTGCTTCACAATTTATTGTGAAAGGACCAACAAAAAATCGCCAACTTTAAAGGACCTTGGTTGGACTATGTGGTCATGGGCTTGAGCCATGTGTTCTTCACAGAGCTCAAGGATTTGTTTGAGTAAAGCTTGTTTTCATCCAAAGCATTGAGTTCCTATGGACCTAATCATGCATTATCCTTACTGGTTAACTTATACAAGATTGATACATGTAATGATGGAAGCTCTACCTCTAGAGTGAGTACTACTTCAATCCGATATGCTAATGCATAGGGGAGTAACTTTTATCATATTTATATAGGTTGTTCAATGCACCCATAGTGCATAATTACTAATTAGCTTTTCAAGTCATCTCATTTGTTGGAAAAAATAAGCTATTTAATCCGCTTGATCTTGTTTTTCTAAAATTCTTTTGCCAAGCCGTTTGCCCTAGGTTAATAAATTGTCGAATAGCGTCAAGTTGGGCATTCAACATATTCATATCATGGGTGATTACTTGTTTATCATCATTTAGGTTAAAATTGACCTCCTTCAATATCATTTGAGGGCATGGTAACCCCCAAAGGATCCCTAAAATAGTCTTAGCCTAGGTGCCTCGTAGTAATAATGGTAAGGGGGATGCACTCATAATGTTTGCTAATAAATGATGGACCTTGGAAAAAAATTTCCAAAATCTTCAGATCCTGATATCAATAAAATTTGGATTTGCAACTCCAAGAAGAACCAATTTTTAAAATAGAGCAAACTTCAACATTACTCATTGTTGAAGAAGTCATTGGAGACATCCAACCATTGAATATCTTCAGAAGGGCACACTGCCTGAAGAATGATCGCTCACCACACAAATTAAAGGATGTTGTTTGGCTTATGTTAACGAAATTGTGTATTGTTGCTCCTTCAACCATATATGATCACACTATCTCAATGAAAAGGAAACCTAATAAATGAAGTTCATGAAGCTCTCTGTTATGGTGGACACCAATTTAGTTTCAAAATAAAAACTAGAATTAAAAAAGCTCGGATATTAATGGCCTATTGTTACACCTATATGATCATGGCTATGGACTATTTGCAGAATGCAATGCACCCTTTATTTGTTCAAAAGAGCGCTGAGACCAAAATGATGTGATATGCATGTGATGTTTGATGTATGTTGGTGTATGTTAACAACAATATGTGTGTGTTTGTGCCTGTGTATGACTAGTGCATGTGCTTGTAATTACTTTTGTATATGACAATTGATGGATACTCACTTCACATATCGATGGGGCGTGAGTTAGAAACTTGTAATCAGTGGTGTGGATGCACATAAATTGATTGCTTGTATATAGATGCAAAGATGTAAGGGGATGCATGTGCGTCAGTGGTGATAACCAGTGGCATGGATGCACACAAATGACTTGCATTTGTGTAGATTGCTAGAGAGGTGCACATGTGGGTGCATGTAGGTGCTAAGGAGGCACATGATTGCTTGTGTATAGAGCTAGAGGTGTGCGTGATGCTTGCATGCAGTTGCCAACATATGGGAGTGGGCGTGCATGTAGTTTCCAAGGCATGCATGCATGTAGAGATGTACTATGCGTACATGTAGTTGTTGAGATGTGGGCAAATTGGTGAGAAGTGCGCAATGCATGCATGCAGTTGATTGAGATGTGAGGTGTACCTGTAGTGGACCAAGACATGTGCAAGGAGATGTAGTTTGCGGTATGTGCGGATACTTCTAGATAGATAATAAAGTCATATTGACCATTTTCAGATACTCTGATGATGTGTTTTGGTTCAGGGAAAGTAAAGATAATAAATCCATCGAGTGGTGGCTAAGGATGGACGAGGAAATCATTGGGTGGTGGTGTAGGATCTGTGTGCTTACTCTAATGTGCATAAGCAAGGGGAATTGTCTGTTGGTGTTCTTATATGTTGTTAGTGCTTGTACTTTTTACACTTATATTTGAGGATGTGCTATGAGCCAATATCCTTATAAATTCTGTGTGAATAAAATCTAGAAGTTTTATTCCTACATAGATTGGGTGTTGTTTTTGTTCTTAATATGTATACTTATTTTAAATTATTGGAAGACTAAAATCTTGAACGAAGCTTAGATTGCATTAAATTAAGTAATTTGAAAGAAAAATAATTGGTGGACTTTAGGACTTATGAACCTATGAATATCAAGGATTGTATGGTCCATGCACAAAAGTATCACCCATGGAAAAATGGGTGGTAAGGTCCCGCGTCAGCTCCCTAACTTGCTTCATTTGATAATGGCATCATGGCCCTTCAAATGTTAGATTACATATATTATTGGCCAAATTGATCCACCATCCAAATAAATAGGTTTGTTCTAGTGGTTATTGATTACTTCTCAAATTAGGTAGAAGTGATGTCATGTAGGGAAGTCACCATTCATATTATTTATATCTTCAATGTTTAATAATGAGTCATCTAATATAACAATCTTGCTTTTAAAATTACAAAATTATTCAAATTTGCTTGTCAACACCAAATATATTGGCAAAAGGATACGAATACAATCTTATAATTGCTTGTGCCTTTTGGGGCCTTTTGGGGTATATGTGTTTAGTTATTTTGATAAAAGTTGTCCGCATCATTGCACAACTCCCAAAAGAGGTGTTCTTGGTCTTCCATGGACATGATCTATTTGTTAGGCAAGCCCTAATTGAGTGGTTAATCAATTATTGGGCGAGCTACTAAGAAATACACAAGTGCTTGTCCATTAATTTCTTTTTTTTAGGGGTATCAAAAATTGACACGACCCGAACCCAACCCGGAAAAATTTAGATTCGGGTCAACCCGTTTGTGAAACGGGTCGGGTTCGGATTTCCAATCCATTTGAAAAACGGGTCGGGTTCGGGTTGACCCGGAAACACGCGGGTCAACCTGAATTGACCCGGTTAGCCGCGTCCGCGTCGAATCACGAGTCGAATCGCGCAGTCGCGAGTCGAATCCGGGTTTCGTCTTTCGCTACGCCGCTGCGGGCTTCTCCGGCTCTCGACGACTCCGCCAGTCCGCCCTTCGCCTTCCCGACCAGTCACCGTTGGGCTTCGGCCTCACCGCCGTCGGCCTACAATCAGCCAGCGTCTGGTCCATTTGGTCGACGTCGACCCCGCCGGCTTCCGTGCAGCTTCTCCGGCACTGCCTCGCATGTCGTCATGCCGCCTAAGTCAAACGGGTCCACGGGTCGGGTCGGGTCAACTCGACAACCTGTGCGGGTCGGGTCCGGGTTTAATTTCCCGACCCGTTTACCTAAACGGGTCGGGTTCGGGTTGACCTGTTTACGCTCGGGTCAAGTCGGATTCGACCCGAACCGGACCCGTCGACCCGAATTGACACCCTTACTTTTTATTGGACGAATGCAATTTCAAATTGCAGTAGGATCATTGACCATTTGTCTAGTTGACCTGATAGCATTGGCTATTCATTAAGTGCTTAAGATGATTTATTTTTTGATTTGAAACTTAGGGGTGTTGAAATTGGTTAACGAGTCGGGTTCATACAAAATTGCCCTCATCTGAACCTAATCAACCCGTTTAGTAAACGGGTTAAAAAGGTGGAACTAAATCCGACCTGCCGATAACCTTGATGACTTGAACCCAACTCAATAATCCGTTTTGATTAAAAAAAATTTGTAACTTGTCAACTATAGAATTTAGGTTAATTGATCAAAAGAAAGAAGTGCATACCAACTAACAAAAGAATTTATAGAAAAAAATAATTAAATGGGTTACTATCAAGTTCGTGGTTAACCTGAACCTTATCCGCTACTTATACGGGTTGGAATTTTGATCTCGAATTCAACTTGTTTATTATTGAATGGATCGACCCGAAAAATTGAACTCATATTTTTCGGGTCGTGTTTGGTTAGGTGGGGCAAGTCATTTATTGACACCTGTAATGAAACTAATATTATGTAAGAGAATATAGTATGTAAGCTTTTACACCACAAAGATTAAAGCCATTCGATAGTTTTCAATTGATGGATAATTTAACTCTATAACAAGGATATACTTATTGATATAATGAAGGGTATTTTCTTTCTTTTCCTCATTGATTTAGGTCACCAATCCTCCTAATGATTCATCTAGAGTTGTTGTAGAAAGGACCAAGGGTTTAACTGGAATTGAGTTTGTTATAATGGGTGGCTGTAGCAAGCATTTATTAGTTTTGCCAAACATTGCTTTGAATGCATTTTCCCATTTAAATTTCGTATCATTTTTCATTAGTCTTGCAAAGGGTTGACGCCTACCTTATATGCTAGAAATGGATCTTTGAATAAATGCTCGGCGCCTTCGGATGAAATATAGTTGCTTTAGGGGTTTAGTTCTAGCATATTCCAAGTTAGTCTTAATCTTGAAGGGATCATTTTAAATGCACTTGTGATGCACTGTAAAACCCAAAAACTTTGCCTGAAGAGACTCTAAATGAGCAATTGAGTGAGTTCATTTTGATGTCAAATTTTCTAAATAGCAAGACGATCAACAAATCATGATTGAGATTTAAAAGATAGGCTTTTACTAATTGATGATTGATGTAACATTCAACTTTTTTGTGAACTAAATCATTGAATATTTGAGTTATTGCACTTTGATATGTGGCTCCAATATTTTTGAGGCTAGGCATTATTTTCTAACAACATATGCCAATTAGGATTAGGGGTGTCAAAACGGGTCAACGGGTGGGTTCGAGTCCAACCCGAATTGACCCGAGTCCAAACGAGTTGACCCTAACCCAACCCAATTTTATAAATGGGTCAGGAATTCCAACCCGGACACGACCTGTGTGGGTTACAGGGTTGACTCGACCTGACCAGACCCGTGAACCGGACATTCACCAGGCATAGGGGACGCATCTAAGGCAACCTACACAAATATTCGTTACAAAGAAATTAACGTATAAAACAGAGCCATGGAAGAAGGAAGCATGTGTCCATACGACCATGTTCTTTTCACTTTCAGTTGTGCATGTTTAAGATGAAGCGAGTGCTCTGTGCAATTTTGTAAGCTTTTGAACTTAATTTCCAAACAAAGAGATAGGAGTAGTAAGGATTTAGTTCAAGTGAAGTGTATTAAGGATGAAGATCAAAAAGTACTTTTTTTAGAAGATGATATTCAACAAAGGTGGATGAGATATTTTGCTAAACTTTTTAATGAAGAATGTGAAAATAAAATTGACTGTAGTGACCTTAGCACCTTAAATGAAAATAAAGATTTCTGTTTTTATCGGCGTATTAGTAAAACCGAAGTTAGAGAGGCTTTAAAGAAAATGAAGGGTGGAAAAGCTGTTGGACCTGATGATATTCCAATAGAGGTGTGGAAATGCTTAGGAGATGAAGGAATTTCTTGGCTTACTAAACTTTTTAATACTGTTTTGAAGACTAAAAAGATGCCAGATGAGTGGAGAATGAGTGTGTTAATCCCTATTTTTAAGAATAAAGGTGATGCACAAGATTGTGCGAATTATAGAGGAATTAAGTTAATGTGTCATACTTTAAAACTATGGGAACGAGTTATGGAGCATAGGTTGCGGCGTGATACTAATGTTTCTCAAAATCAATTTGGATTTATGCCGGGTAGGTCTACTATGGAAGCCATACATTTATTAAGAGGTTTGATGGAGAAATATAGAGAGAATAAGGAGGATTTACATATGATATTTATTGATTTAGAAAAAGCATATGATAAAGTTCCAAGAGAAGTGCTATGGAGAGTTCTTGAAAAGAAAGAAGTTAATAACGCTTATATTCAAATCATTAAAGATATGTATGCAGGAGCTATTACTTGTGTTCAAACACAAGGTGGTTTGACCAAGTATTTTCCTATTTCGGTTGGATTACACCAAGGATCAGCCTTAAGCCCATATCTTTTTGCTTTAGTCATCGATGTTCTCACTAGACATTTGCAAGAGGATGTACCTTGGTGTATGCTTTTTGCTGATGATATTCTTCTTGTTGATAAGACTAGAGAGGGAGTTGAAGGTAAACTAGAATTGTGGAGGTCAACCTTAGAGTCTAAAGGTTTTCGCTTGAGTAGATCTAAAACGGAATATATGGAGTGTAATTTTAGTAATAATAGACCTAGTGAGGGCATTGTGACTTTGGCCGATCAAGTCATTAATAAGAGTACACGTTTTAGATATCTTGGATCTATTGTTCAGAGTGATGGTGATATAGATGGGGATATTATCAGCAGAATCCAAGTTGGATGGTTGAAGTGGAGGAATGCATCGGGCTTATTGTGTGATAGAAAAGTACCCCTCAAACTTAAGGGAAAATTCTATAAGATGGTGGTGAGACCTGCAATGCTTTATGGTGCTGAATGTTGGCCATTAAAAGAGAAGCATAATTCTAAGTTAAGTGTTGCAGAGATGAGGATGCTCAGGTGGATGAGTGGCTTTACCCTTAGAGATAGGATACGAAATGAGCATATTCGTGAAAAGGTTGGAGTAGCTCCAGTGGAATATAAGATTAGAGAGAGTCGCCTTAGATGGTTTGGTCACGTAAAACGGCGGCCTCCCGATGACCCGGTTAGGAAAGTAGAGGTCTTAGATTTGACTTATGTTAAGAAAGGTAGAGGTAGACCTAAAAAGACTTGGTTAGAAAATATTAGAAATGATCTTTCTTTATTAGATTTAAACGAGAATTTGATTTTTAATAGGACACAATGGAGAAAAAGGATTCATGTAGCCGACCCCACGTAGTGGGATAAAGGCTTGATGTTGTTGTTGTTGTTGTTGTTGAACTTAATTTCCAGATTTTCAGATGCCTTTGAAAGACCTGCTTATGTACTGTTCAACCATTTATGAAGAGAGAGAGAGGCGTTTGAGGCTTCTTAGGATTACTGTTGTGGTGCATCGGGTTTGAGCCCGAAGGCACCTACCTAATTTTCTAGCCCACCAAACCCCTTTCAAGCTCGTCCCAACTGAATCCGGGTCATTTTTGGGTCTTCGGGTCAACCCGAACTCAATCCGATTTTGTAAATAGGTCGGAATCTCGAATCCGAACCTGACCCGTATGACAAACGGGTTGACCCAAACCTGGAATTTTCCGGGTCGTTAGGTCTTGGTTGGATTTCGGGTCGTGTCAAATATTGACACCCCTAATTAGGATCCAAAAACCGATATGCTTCTTGTCCATTTGTGCCACTTTAATTTGATTTTACTTTGACGACCCATCGAGACCCATCAAGAAATAAGAACATGTTAGCAATGAGGTGATATCAACCATTTTTATTGTATGGGTCGGGAAAAGTCATCTTTTTTGGGTAGGCTTTAGTGAGATTGTAAAAGTTAATGCAAATTAAGATTTGACCATTTTTGTTTCTCTCAAGGACAACATTCATGATCAAAGCATGATCTTTCTCCTCTTGGATGAACTCGATCTCGATGATTTTCTTCATTTTAGCGATTATCTGTTGCTCGATCTCGAGCGACTTTATGCATGTGGGTTGTTTTATAGTATCACATTAGAGTTTATGTTAAGTTTGTGAATTACTACTTTTGGTGCAACTCTTTTCATTTTTGTAATTCCAAACAAAAAAATCCTGATATTTTACTAGCATATTTTTTTAACCTTTTAGCTTCTAGTTCAGAGAATAGGACGTTCAGAAAGGCTCTGGGAGGGGATTTTTCTCAGTCCCCAACTTAATTTCCTTAAGATAATCAACTTTGGCTTGCCCACAATCTTCTAATTCTTTTGGGGCATTTTGTATATTCTGGTGGATTTTCACCTTATTGTCCAAACATACACTTAACCTCAACCCTTCTTATTATTTCAAAATAGATGCCAAAATAAAGTCAGTCATTCTCATTGTAGCCGAGAGCTTGTTCTGGGCACTTATTTGCTATCCACCCATATGCTATATCTGTCGACACATCAGGTGAAAGATATGGAGAAATATCTCTAATTTTAGTTCTTTATTGATTATCTTATCAAAAGGGTTAACTCCTTGGCTTTGTGACTCGCATTGTACATAAGAATTTTATGCTCATCGTCATGCCTATGAGAGTTGACATGGAATGTCTAAGTTATGATAAAGTGTTATCTATTAAAGTGGTTAGGTCTTTATGATGAAGTTGCGACATCGGTGTCACTGACTAGTTTTCTTCAAAGATTTTTATTTTGATGTCCATGTAGAAAGTAAGGACATGATGTTAGTGTAGAGCTTGGCACTAAAACTAGGTTATTCCTACTTCCGTCTCTCCTTTGAGGTGAGAGCTTTGGAGTAGAAGATAAGTTTTTTTGAGTCACTTGCCACATGAATTTCTTCTGATTAAGATATTAACTAGTGAGTTTTAAAGCGCCTGTCTTTACTTGGACTACGAGCCAATCTATTTTGTTATGATTTTTCTTTTCAGAGTGGTGCTTCAACTTCAACATCTTCATTGAACTCAAAACTACGAGCTCAAACTCCTCCGGTGGCTGGTGGGTATTGTGATATCCTCTCCAAGAGATCCCACTGAAGAACTCTCAAAATTTACAATAGAGCAAAGGCTGAAAATTTTCATTAATCAATCATAAAAAAAATACAATAGAGATGACCCTTATGTATAGGCCTCAACATGGCAAAAGAAAATGACTAAAGTGCCCTCAGGGCTACAGCATCAAGCTAACTACCCATATGGGTAAAATAGGAAAAACTGAAATATAAAATAAAACAATACATAAAATGCATAAAAAATAAAGGCTCCTGATAGTAGCCATCGATCTTGGATGCCTCTGATAAACATGCCAAAATCTTCTGCTGATGTCTTCATCATTCTCCCCGGGTGGGTGAAAACTCGACCCCGTTGAGTGAGTGTCTCGAGAACTCTCGTATAACTCTAAAAGATATTGATCCAATCTCTGCAGCTCATCCCGATCGATCCACGTGTCCTCTTTCACCGGTTTTCCTTTCCAATAAACTAGGTACCTTTGGTGCCCACCTTCTTTAGTGGAAATGATTTCATCAAGTATTGCTTCAATCTTCTCCGCATTAGGTAAATGTGGCATATTGGGGAGTGGAGGTAGGCTAGGGTTCTCACTGGGTAGGTTCACACAAGGCTCATCATGTAGTGGATTAGTAGGGTTAAACTGTGGTCCCTCAAAGGCTACTAGATCTTCAATATTAAATGTAGGATTTATATTAAAACCTCCAGGAAGGTCTAGCACATAAGCATTGTTGTTTATTTTTGAAATTATTTTAAAAGGTCTTGCACTTCTAGCATACAACTTTTTAACGGATCCTTGAGGGAACTGCTCCGGACGAATCCTTACCATTACAAAATCTCCAACTTCGAATTTTTTAAATCTTTTCTTGCGATCAACATTAAGCTTATAGTTGGCGTTGCTTTGTTCAATTCTTTTATTAATTTTCTTGTGCAATTTCTGGAGATGAGATGCAAATGCAGATGTTGACTCAGATGGTCTAATCTTAGGACACATAGGGATCAAATCTATAGGCTATCTAGGTTTGTACCCATACACAATTTCAGCAGGACTCAGACCAGTGGTTCTATTAATACAGTTGTTGTAGGCGAACTTAGCTATAAGAATTTTGGAGTCCCAATCTCGAACATGTTCTCCTACTAGGGTTCTTAGGAGGTTTCCCAGACTCCTATTAATGATTTCAGTTTGTCCATCAGTTTGTAGGTGAAAAGCAGTGGAAAATTGGAGTTTGGTACCCAGTTTGTGCCATAAGGTCTTCCAAAAATAACTAGTGAATTTGACGTCTCTATTCGAAACTATGGTTTTGGGTAATCCGTAAAGTCTAAATATCTCGTCGAAGTACAGCTTTGCGATTCAAGAAGCGTCAAAAGTCTTGGAACAAGGGAGAAAATGGGCCATCTTAGAAAAACGATCAACTACCACACAAATTGAGTCATGCTTTCTAAGGGTCTTGGGTAAACCAAGGACGAAATCTATGCTTGCATCCTGCCAAGGGCAATTGGGTATCGTGAGTGGTGTGTAGAGACCCGTATTCTATTTACGCAATTAAGCTGTTTGGCTAACTGACAAATGTGACATCTTTTCACTAATTTACTAACATCGCGTTTCAGACTAGGCCAATAAAATTAGTGTTCGACCGAGGCAATGGTTTTGGTTTGCCCAAAATGTCTAGCTAAACCTCCAGCGTGTAATTCTCAAACAAGGAATTCTCGAAGTGATGTGTTAAGGATGCAGAGCTTTTGGGGTTTAAACAAATAATCATCTTCTAGAAAGAAATTATTGATTATTCGTTCACTTTGAATAGTCAATAGGGAATAAATTTTGTGAAAGTCAGGGCAATCCTTGTAATCTTCTTTAATACGCTCGAATCCAATCACTTCAGTTCTCATTTCTCAGATCATCATCACACGATGACTTAAGGCATCAGCCGCTTTGTTTTCAGACCCTGCTTTGTGTCGGATGGTATAGGTATACTCTTGCAGAAATTCAACCCAACGACCATGTCGGGCATTAAGTTTCTTTTGAGAATTTATATATCGCAGAGCTTCATGATCAGAGAAAATAACAAATTCGTGGGGAAGTAAATAGTGTCTCCAATACCTAAGGGATTGAATGATAGCATAAAACTCCTTATCATAGGTAGAGTACCGTTGCATGATGTCGTTTAATTTCTAGCTGAAATATGCAACAGGGTGTCCCTCTTAGGATAAGACTCCACCTATATCGATACCAGAAGCGTCACAAGTTACTTCAAAAACTTTGAGAAAATCAGGTAGACGCATAATTGGGGCCTCTACCATTCTCTTCTCTATTTTCTCAAAAGTTTTAGAGGCAGGTACAGTCCAATGAAGTTCTCTCTTTTTTAGGCAATCAGTTATGGGAGCTATGATGGTGCTAAAGTTCCGAATAAACATCCGATAGAATGTGGCCAATCCATAAAAACTCCTAACATCTTTGATATTTCTAGGTTCAGGCCACTCATTGATTGCACGCACCTTTTTAGGATCAGCTGATATTCCTTGTGAAGATATACTAAATCCAAGGAAGGTAACACTATTTGTGAGGAACATACATTTTTTTGGGTTCGCATATAATTGCTCTTTCCTTAAAACCTCACAAACTTATTCTAAATGATTTAAATGTTGTTCCACCGAGTTGCTATAAACAAGATATCATCAAAGTAGACTACTACGAATCTTCCTAGGAAGGGACGAAGGACTTGGGTCATAACTCTCATGAACGAACTAGGGGCATTGTTGAGACCAAACGACATAACCATCCACTCGTATAAACCATCCTTAGTTTAAAACGCCGTTTTTCACTCGTCACCAGGGCGAATTCTAATTTGGTGATAACCACTCTTGAGATCAATCTTTGAAAAGAGGGTTGCTCCAGTTATCATATCTAACATGTCATACAAACGAGGAATGAGGAAACGATATTTCACTATAATTTTGTTTATGACTATCAACACACATTCTTCAAGAGTCATCTTTCTTCGGAGTTAACAGTGCAGGAACGACACATGGGCTTAGGCTCTCTTTGATGAATCCCTTTTGGAGCAAGTCATCGACTTGTTCTTTTAATTTGACATGTTCTTTCGGATTCATACGATAGTGGGGAAGGTTGGGCAACGAGGCTCTCGGTACTAAGTCTATGACATGTTGGATGTCCCTTAAGGGGGGAAGTTGATTTGGAAGATCCTCAGGGAATACATCCGCAAAGGTTTCGAGGAGTGGTTGGACCTCTTCCGGGATACGTTCTTCTGGTTCCACACTTGCTTCCCGGGCTACTAGGGCATACATAGGGGATCCTTGATTAAGTTCAACATCTACTTCTTTCACAGTCAAGAAGTTTAAGCCTTTGCTTGGTTTAACAGGGGCTGGCTTAACTTCATCCTTACTGGGCTTGGGTTGGGAGGGTAAAAGTTTGATCTTCTTATCATTATGCTCAAACACACAGTTGTTCGTCCTCTCATAAATATGGACATCGTTGTCAAATAACCAAGGGCGACCAAGGATAATTTATCCCACATCCATAGTCAAAATATCACACCAAATATTCTCTTGATATCCCACGAACTCTATAGGAATAAGGCTCCTTTCCTTTATCTCCATAGCAGTTGAATTAATCCACGTGACCTTATAAGGGTTTGGGTGGGGTGTTGTTTTCAGGTTAAGTTTGGAGATCATTGTGGAAGAGACAACGTTAATACAACTCCCACTGTCAATGATGACCTTACAGTTCTTGTCTCCATTCTTAGTAAAGGTGTGGAAGATGGAAGTCCTACGCCAGTCATCATTCGGCTTAGGTTGAGACAAGACACATCTAACAACTTGCAAATCAACGGGGTTCACCTTCTGTAAGCAGTTAATCACAGGTATGTTTTCTTCGCAGAAGAAGTCCTCTTCATCATCAACGTGATGAACCAAATCAGTATCAGGCTCTTCCTCTTCGTCTACTACCTCTTCGATTATGGTAACCTTGTATGGACAAACATTGTGAGGCAATGTGTCCATAACCATGACACCTAATCACTTGGTTCTAGGATTTGTCTTGGGTGTGTCACGTTCAGGAGATTTACCCTTGTAATCAGGTCGAGATTGGAATTGACCAACAGTGGGTCGACTAGTCGAGGGGCCCGAAGGTTTGTTTTGAGGTTGACTGGAGGAAGATTTGAAAGGGACGGGTCGGGAGTCTAAGTTTCTGGTATGGGAATGAGTCCTAGATTCCTCAAGATCAAGCACTAGACTGCACGCAGCTTCTAGGGTAGTGGCTCCTCTAGCAAAAAGTTTGTTCCTAAGATCTTCCATAAGACTAGCTCTAAACATGGAAAGAATTTGGGCAGGTGTAGTGGTCTCTTCACCACTACATCGAATCATGTAATGATCGAAGGCAGAGATGTATTCTTTCACTGGTTTATTTCCTTGAGTCAGCCTATTCCATCTATCTAAAAGTTTGGGGTAGTAGGATGGAGGGAGGTACTTTTTCTTGAGTTCTTGTTTCATCGCTCTCCAATCATTGATTGGGTATTCGCCTCTAACCTCACGCATGTTTTCCAAGTTAGTCTAGAATTGACTAGCTCTACCAATAAGTTTCATCTCAGCGAATCTAACTTTCCTGGTTTCCGAAATGTTGTACCACTTGAAGTAACTTTCCATCCCTTTAAGCTAGTCTAGGAAAACTTGGGGGTCCAGGGTACCATCAAAGGAAGGGGCATCTATACGGATATTTTTAAGCAACTGAGCATCGTTGTCTCGCCAATTTGGGTCATGCCCTATAGGGTCGTAATTGGGCCTCTGGGGGTTATGGCGATAACGATCTCGAGGAATTTCGTTATTAGCCCGTGCTTCTTCCACATAAGGGGAGGGAGGTCTAGAAGGGGTATACATTATAGGATTTCCAGCCTTTTGATGTTATCTAGGCGTTCTCCAGCTTGTCGCTTAAAGTTAGCTAATTCATCCTGGGTGTCTCTTAGTTGTTGGGTAACAGTACCTAACTGACCTACAATAAAGTCTAAAGTACGTTGAATTTGTTCCGGGTCCATTGGGATATGCTAGGTGACACTTAGGGATGCTAAGGAATAAAGGGCAGCACCTAAACCTATATGCCAACACACTTAATGCTTATTAAATGATGCTGAAATGTAGAGGACAACAAACAACAATGGGAGATAAAATTTATAAATGATATGCTATGCAGGTAATTAAGCCTAAATGTTGTTAAGAAGAACTCTAAGTTAAATTCTAACACATGCAACTAAGTAAACCATGCTCTGATACCAAGATGATATGATACAATTAGGAATTGCTGGGAAATAATAATAAGATTGTATAAGCTAGCCGATGTAGAAGATTAATGTATCACAAGTTGTAAATTCTAGGAATTCTCAGTTGCAATTTGTTTAGGCATGCAGTTACAAACTAGGATAGCAAGGCAATTAAAACAATAACAAAAATTGAAGTAAAACTAAATATGCCGAAATAAAAATCCAATGATTAATATATAGAACGTTCACCTTGAGTTTCCCTCACTCAATCTCTTTATGGCTTAGTGGAAGAAGAAGTTTAACACTATTGACGATACCACCAAAAGAAAGAGGGAGCTTACGATACCGTCCAGGGAGAAGCTAGCCGGGGAAGAAGGAGTTGGTGGATGGTGTAGGATTTGCCATTGGATGGAGGGGTTGTAGTCGTCGATGGCAGTTGTCAAAGAATATAAGATCCTGTCAACATACTCCTCTACGGTGGTGTCGACTTCTAGGTTAATGTCGAAGAAGGGTGACTTCAATACATCTACCCGACCTTGATCATCAAACTCAAATTCGTGGTCTCTTTCTTGATCGGCCATACATGGGGAACACCAAAGCTTGGATAGGGAATGAGTGGCCGTCCAAGGAGGAGGGGTTTGGGATTCTAAAGTTCGGATTTTAGTGGAGGGAACTAGAAGGAATATTGACTTCAGAAAATCTGAATTTTTATTTTTAGATTTGGGGCTTTAATTTGGGAGGGAAAACAAAAATAAAAATCTGAATTTTAATTTCAGATTCTTGAGGGAAAGAGGGAAGGTTTGAAATTTGAACCTCCCTAAATTGGGGGAGAGGGAGGGGCGGCACACTTGGATGTAGAGGGTTTAATTTGGGGAGCTTAATTGGTGGGAATTAATTAAGAAAGGGGAGAGAGAGGGGGCCGGCCAAGGTAGAGAGAAAGTGAGGGGAGATGTCCACATTCAATGAATGTGTCTACATTCAATGAACGTGAGATTTGGAATTAATCCCAATTTAATTTCTGATTGAAATCAATTAGGAGGCCTTCCAAAAATTAGAGTTTGGTTTTTGGAAAGATTTCGAAATTCAAATCTTTTGAATTTTGAATTTTGAATTTGTAAACTTTCCTAAATTAACGTTGAGCTAAAATAGGAAAGTTTGAGGGGTAAATTGAAAGTGGGACCAAGGGGGGAAATTGGAAGGGGAAGGCCGACGACAAAGCTAGGCCGGCTAGGGTGAGGTTGGCGGGAAGGCTTGGGCTGGCGGGCAAGGTGGCCGACAGCTGTTGGGGTGGGGGTGGGGTGAGGTCGTCGGGTATAGGGAGGGAAGGGGCTCGACTTTGGAAATAAAAAAAGGGGAGGGGTGAAGGGGTGGTGGCTTGGAAAAGATATGGAGAAATAAAGAAGAAGAAAACCACGAGCTCGGACTCCTCCAGCTGCTGGTGGGTATTGCGATATCCTCTCCAAGAGATCCCACTGAAGAACTCTCAAAATTCACAATGGAGCAAAGGCTGAAAATTCATTAATCAATCATAAAAAAAAATACAATAGAGAGGGCCCTTATGTATAGGCCTCAACATGACAAAAGAAAAGGACTAAAGTGCCCTCAGGGCTACAACATCAAGCTAACTATCCCTAGGGGTAAAATAGGAAAAATTGAAATATAAAATAAAACAATACATAAAATACATCAAAAATAAAGGCTCCTGATCGTAGCCATTGATCTCCGATGCCTCCTCTGATAAGCGCGCCAAAATCGCATGCTGATATCCTCATCACTTTATGTTTCAATTTTCTTCGGAGAAGAGCAAATCATTTTGTCGTAGATTATTCCTAATTCCTACAGGTCCCATAAACCTTTTGCACCCCATTTCAGAACAATATTCCACTAACAAAAGATAAAAACTCCCGTTGCTTGCTCAGCAGCTTGGTTTGTGAACAGCTTCCTTAAAGTGCAACAGCTACACACCTAATTATTAGATTATCATGCAGACCTACTATGGAGCTAGATTTGCATTTTCAGGTTTTTTACGTGGTAGTTTAATATATATAACTCTATAATCTGGATATAAAAGTTTAAATCAGTCTATGTTTTGCCATTTTTTTTCACAGGTCGAAGCAAGGAAGCAAACGTTTTCTTCATTTGATGACTTGTTGGAAAATTCTGATAAACCCTTGCTGGTTGACTTCTACGCAACGTGGTATGCACCATCTACTTAGGTTTGAGAAGAATGATTATGATCAGCCGCTTTACATATACAGTTCTCTTTCTTCAGTAGTCTCTTATGAATTTCTTCACGTTTGAGCTTTCTCAAGGTTCTATATATATATTGTCTAAAGGATGATTGAAGTTAAAATTGGAGAGTAGGGCTAGTTACGAATATAACATCTTTCTTTTCAATTTTTTATAGTCACGCTAATAAGCTTTAGACAAGCAAAAGATGTAGTATGCCTTTGTTTTTTAAGATCAAATTACTCCTAAATAAAGTATTTTCACTGATACAACCAATTTTTTGCTCTACTTTGTGTTTCTATTTCATATTTTTTATATGTTAGTAATTTCTAATGGAAAAAATGGTCAGGATATTCTCATTAAATTTTTTTGTCGAAATTGTTGAATACTTATTGAATTTGTTTTGACATGAGTGCATTACAAGCTTGATTGATTACTCATATACTGCTCTCATTTTAGTCAGAATATAGGGACTCCAATTTTTTTCATTTCTAATCCTGGAATATATAAGCTTGAGAACTGAAACAAACAAACAAAAAAAAAAGAATATCCAAACACTGCCTTTGCTGTTCTGCATTTTCTTTAGTTTCCTACACTTTTGTTAGCCTCCTCTTCTGGCAGGTGTGGTCCCTGTCAATTCATGGTTCCAATTCTTGATCAAGTTGGTGAGAAGCTGAAAGATAAAATCCGGGTTGTGAAAATCGACACAGAGAAATACACGATGATAGCAAATCGTTACCAAATTGAAGCTCTTCCTACATTTATTATCTTCAGGAACGGGAAGCCGTGCGATCGCTTTGTAAGTTAAATGCTTCTATGACCTATACTATAAAAAGCTTCCTCTCAGAACTATTATTCTTGATCTCTAATTCTCTTCATCATTCAGGAAGGAGCATTGCCTGCTGAACAACTTATCAACCGGATTGAGAATGTGCTGAACGTTCGACAATAGTTTACATGGTGAGCAGTTTCATTATCATTTACAGTTAAGAAGTTCATCTGGTTTTTGCAATTTCTCTAATGTTCAGCATGGATTGTTTCCTGCAATCTCCTCCTTTTAATGCTTAGTGCGTCTTCTTTTTTAGGCCTCGAGTTAATAATTTCTGCCATAAAAAAACTTATAGAAGGAATCAGGTGATGCTGCATTTACTTCGATGGAATGGTTACACGTCTGTATCTAATTTTAGCAATATAAACACAACTTGTTCTGTATCAGAACTGTTTAACTGTGAATCACAAAAGTAGACAATATTTGTGGAATCCAATTCACTTAATTCATTTGAAAGCACCTCCTGCTTCATGTTTTTACGTAAACATTAGTACTGTAATTGTTGCTTTATGCAATTTTCACTGAAAATGGCACTGTAACTACTTGATGCATTGCTTATTCTCAGAAAAAATTTCTGAATCAAATTTGATCAGATGGCTTTATACCTAGCAAGTTTATTTTGAGCTGAATATTTATCAATCAAAATTTATATTTCGCTCGTCTCAACATAAATTTGAGGGTTGTTGTCGATCATGATAAAAGTTTTCCTCTATATTCACCATTCAATAACAGGTTGTTAATCATGTTAGAACTTGGTGGAAATTTGATTGTTTTTTTGAGCAATTATCCTTCAAAATACATTTTGAACTAAATACATTCAAACTTCATATATGAAAATGAAGGTGATAGGATTTCGGTCTTGATCTAAAACATATTGATTATGATTGACATATGATGTTTTGTATTTGGGATTTTTATAGTCAATCCCATGTAGTGAGATAAAGATTTTGTTTGTGACTGTTTTTTCATTGCTTTCTAAAGCAGCTTTTTGTGCAAAATTTTTTGACTAAAAAGTTGTTTTAGGCTACATTTGGGACAACTTTTTTTCTGCTTCTTAAAGCTGGTTTTATGTATAAAATTTAAAATTTTGTACTAAAAAGTTGCTTTAAAAAGTAGTAAGAAAGCCGTCCCAAACGAAGCCTTAGAAAGCATTAAAAAAGCTGTTTCAAACGAATTCTTATTGTTGTTGTTGATTGCCATATGATGTCTTTGAGAATAATATGATTTATCATTATAATTTAAGTAAATTGTCATAAATCATTTTCATTGAATTGCTATGGTTTAATATATTAAATGTTGTGTTATCTGTTAAATTTTATGCTTACAGTAAGAAAATAGCTTTTTTCTTAGATTAGCCCAAGGGGAAGTTGGTGGAAGTATCATAGTGATAGATGATTACTTGGTAATATGGAGGAGAGAGTTTTATGACTTTTGAGTAGTTCTTATAATTTGAAGATTCATAGTTGGAGTGATGGTATTTTGTGATTGAGCTCTGTTAATCTTTATAGAGGAAATGAGATGATTTCTTTAGAATATTCATTAATGATTCTCTTGTATGTTCTTATCTAAAAATTTTATAAAAAATATTATTTTTATAACTTTCTAATAATTTTTTTTATATCTATATTTATCTTTCTAATATTTTATGCATTTAGAAAATTAAATGAGTTTGAGAGGAGGCTAAGGAGATAGAATAATATTATTTTGAGAATTAAAAAGATGTCAGATGAGTGGAGGATGAGTGTGTTGATTCATATTTTTAAGAATAAAGGTGACACAAGATTGTGCGAATTATAGAGGAATTAAGTTAATGTGCCATACTTTAAAATTTTGGGAGAGAGTTATGGAGCATAGGTTGCGGCCTGATACTAATGTTTATCAAAATCAATTTGGATTAATGCCGGATAGGTCTATTATGGGAGTTATATATTTATTGAGAGATTTGACAGAGAGAAGTATAGAGAGAATCAGGAGGATCTATATATAATATTTATTGATTTAGAGAAAGCATATGATAAAAGTCCAAGAGAAGTGCTATTGAGAGTTCTAGAAAAGAAAGTGGTTATTAATGCTTGTATTCAAGTCATTAAGGATATGTATATAGGAGTTGTTACTTGTATTTAAACACAAGGTGGTTTGCCAAGTATTTTTCTATTTCAATTGGATTACATCATGGATCGGCCTTAAGCCAATATCTTTTTGTTTTAGTCATGGATGTTCTCACTAGACATTTGCAAGAGTTTATACCCTAGTGTACGCTTTTGGTTGATGATATTATTCTTGTTGATTAGACTAGAGAGGGAGTTGAAGGTAAACTTGAATTATGGAGGTTGACTTTAGAGCTTAATGATTTTCATTTGAGTAGATCTAAAACTGAATACATTGAGTGTAATTTTAGTAATAATAGATCTGGTGGGGGGATTGTGATTTTGGGCGATCAAGTCATTAATAAGAGTACACATTTTAGATATCTTAGACCCATTGCTCATAGTGATGGTGAAATAGATGGGGATATTATTAGTAGAATTCAAATTGGATGGTTGAAGTGGAGGAATGCGTCGGGCTTGTTATGTGATAAAAAAGTCCACCTCAAACTTAAGGGAAAATTCTATAAGATGGTGGTGAGAAGTGTAATGCTTTATGGTGCAGAATGTTGGCCATTAAAAGAGAAGCATAATATTAAGTGTTACAGAGATGAGGATGCTAAGGTGGATGAGTGGTTTTACTCTTAGAGACAGGGTACAAATGAACATATTTGTGAAAAGGTTAGAGTAGCTCTAGTGGAAGATAAGATTAGAGAGAGTTGTCTTAAATGATTTGGTCACATAAGGCCTTCTAATGACCCAATTAGGAAAGTAGATGTATTAGATTGGACTTATGTTAAGAAAGGTAGAGGTAGACTTAAAAAGACTAGGTTAGAAAATATTACAAATTTTCTTTATTAGATTTAAATGAGAATTTGATTCTTAACAGAACACAATGGAGAAAAAAGATACATATAGCTGACCACACATAATGGGATATAGGCTTGATGTTGTTTTTGTTGTTGTCTATCTTTCTTAACATATGTCATAGTACATCTACTCCTAATCAAATTATTTGAAGACTGATGCTTTATGTGATCAAATCATTTAAGATGACTCTCTCTTATCTTATTTGCTACTGAGCTCCAACTAAGGTTTCGTTTGGAACATATTTTTTCATGCTTTCTAAAACAACTTTTTAGTTATTTTTTTTTTGAATTAAAATTTTTTGTATTAAATAGTTTTTTTAGAAAGCAATGAGAAAGCTGTCCCAAACGAAACCTAAATACATTGAAAACTTGTAAACTTCTAAAAAAAGTTGAACAAGAAAATATTTTTTTTTATATGAAAACAACAAATGAGAAAAAAAATATAAAGATTAGCCTAATTACAAAAAATTATTGTTGCAAATCTTACATGGGCTAATCACTTTTAAGTTTTAATTTTTAAGTTTATCGAGTTGATCTCCGGTCTGGTTTTACCAACATGAACCCGGTCCGGTTCAAGCAGTGTGAACACTTGCCGACAGCCTGAGTAAGCGAAACGGTCTGCCGACTATCGAACCAAGCCATTGGGCCAATTGGACGGTCCCGATGGATGTGATTCATTTTGGACGAATGGGAGCGCGAGGATTAGTCTTGCCGACGAAGGCCGATTTTTTTCCTAACGGTCTCATTAAGTACAGACCGGTCCAGACGCGGACACCTTGGTCCATTCCCAATGAACCACCTGGCAAATGAACCTTACTATGGGACCCAGAATCCGATTCCACCATTAATGCAAAAGGTCCCTTAATATGTGGAACCCAAAGGGGCTTTCATCCAACATGAGAATTAATAATAATGGGAAAAAAATGCCTAATGAGATATTTTCTTAAATTATGTGTAAAAAATAATAATTATCATAGTTTTAAGAGCTTTTTTTAAATTTCTCTCATTTAAATATTAAAAGAAAGATAGTTGCATAAATATCATATAATTTTTATTAAATATCTAAATTTCTATATTTTTTATATAATTTAAGAAATTTTAAATCATTAAAAATATTAATATCAAATTTTAAATAAAAAATATTTTTTCATGCATATAATATAAATTTAGATGTTTAATATATAAATACATAAAAATTTAAATTATTATTTTATCTTCAAATTTATTATAAATATCTTTGATTTTTTAATATCTTATACATAATTAAAAAAAAAACTATAAATACCCAATCAATTTCCACCATTACCCACACTTGCACCTTTCACTCACCTCCACGCCTTCTTCTACTTTTTCCTTCAATGGATAAGCTCTTCGGTCGCCGCCGCAAGGAGGATTCCGATGAGAAACCCGCCGACGATATAACAGACTCCGCCGGCGATGGTGAAACCTACGGCGACGATGCATATGACAAGAAAACCTCCTTAACCACTGGCGACGACGACTATAACCAGAAGACTTCCGATAATAGCGACACTTACGGCGGAAACGTTGGATACGGCGATGAAGACTACACTAAGAAGTCCTCCGACGGTATTGACGGCGATGAAGGCTCTGACAAAGTTGGCGAAGGCGGCGGCAACTACTCTGAGAAGGCCTCCTATGATACCGGTGATGGCGGTTTCGGAGGCAGTGATGAATATGGCGGCTCGGAGAAGCCCAGCAACACCTCTGGCGGTGGCGGCGGCGACTATTCCGAGAAGGCGTCGTATGACACCGGTGAAGGCGGCTTTGGAGGTAGCGACGAATATGGCGGCTCGGAGAAGCCCAACTATACCTCTGGAGGCGGAGGCGACGACGAGAAGGCCTCCTACGATACCGGAGATGGCGGCTTTGGAGGCAGCGACGACTATGGTGGCTCTAAGAAGCCCAACTACGCTGCAGGCGACGGAGACTACTCTTCTGAGAAGACTTCCAACACTTTTGGAAGTGTCGGCCGGAAAGGCGGCTTTGGCGGCGAAGATTACCCTTCTGAGAAGGCCTCAAGGGGAGAGGAGGATGGCGTTGGAGCCTATGAGTAGAAGGATGATGGCTAGGGTAAATAAACGTGTCACCTATATATGTTTGAATGTTGTAGATCTAAGTAGCTACTAGTTTATGGCTTGATGTTTGGTATTGCTTTTGCTTTGGTTTGTAAGGGTTGCATTTTGATTGTTCTATATATGTATCAATAATATTAATATAAGGAATTAAGTGTGGTGTGAATGTTTTCATGCATCTTGTTACTTTTGAAATGGTAATTACTTTTCCCCTTCTCTACAATAGCAACAACATCATGCCATTATCTCACTACGTGGGTCCGTTGTATCAATTTTTTTCTCCATTGTGTTCTATTAAGAGTCAAATTCTCATTTAAATTTAATAAATTTTTTTTTAATATATTCTAACGAAGTCTTTTTGGGTCTACCTCTGATCGCTCCAGAAAAATCTTTAAATAGGTAGGATGCGAACCCCGCTCTCACGAGCTTATGATTCCCTTTAATTTTCCTGAAGGTAGATTGAGTTTAATATTTAACCAGATTTTCCCTGAGAGAAGTATCAAGGTTTATTTAGATCTGGGTTCAACTTCTTATGAGCACAAGCCCTCATAGTTAATTACCCCTCCTAACGCATTAAAAGGGCATTCTCGATTAAGGATGAAATATACTTAGCTTTGTGCAAGGAGTGTGAAAATGTGCTACAGAGTTTTAGACTTAGTTATGAGGGATGAAGGTACACCCGATCAAGATCCCATGGTTCCGTCGTCCCGAGCATACCGTAGGTTCAGTCTACTAACACTAACAACCATTGATTGCAGTGTCCAGGGAATTTGATTAGCAACCATGGGTTGCATCCTCTCAGGGATCCCGAGTAGACTGAAGTGGAGATGTATGAATTTTAATTTGATTTAATTTGGGTTGGTGCTTATGGTTTCCTTAGAAGTTACCCGCTAGTTTGTTTAGTTTGGGGCTTACAGCTCCAATTAGGAGTTGCTTGATGATTTATTTAGTTTGGGGCTTACAGCTCCAATTAGGAGTTACTTGATGATGAGTTTTACGACCTAACCCTATAAGCTAAGTGGTTCGTATGGTGGGTCTTATAAACTAGCCCTTACAGACTAGGATGCCCGGGATTTGAGTTTTAGATTTAGGGTCGTTCATTTAGAAATTTCCTACCAAATGGGTCTTACTGCTTCGCTTAGAAGTAGCCCAAGTGTGTTAATTGGGGGTTAGAGGTTATGTCATTTTTACCTAAAAGTTTCCTCTAAAGTCGGACTTACGGCTTTAATTGAAAGTGGACGGATGGTGGATCTTACAACCTAGTTCTTATAAACAAGGCTGTCCATTGGTTTGGAGTTTTTTTTGAATTTAGGGTTGTTCACTTAGGAGTTTCTTAACACGCGGGTCTTATTGCTTTGCTTGGAAGTAGCCCAAAGATTTGTAGTTGTTTGCTAGTTTGACACTAGATAATGGTTTTGACACTAACTAGCTAGCAATTTATTTTCTACTCTAGCTTTCAGTAGTGTGCTTGTTGTTTGTTTACTGCTTGTACTTATTTTTTAGCACTTTGTTTTGCCTGCAGTAGTTATTTTACTACTTTCAGCATTATATATATATATATATATATATATATATATATATATATATATATATTTGTTTGCTTGCAGGTGCTCGTAGCCAACAGTTCAGAGAGCCCTCCAGTAGCTATAGTTGAGGCTATTGCTGAGGGACAGAGATTTTGTTAAGTTGTTTGGAGAGCTCCTTGAGAGCCGTTGGGGAGTTTTTTTTTTTTTGTTAGAGAGTTGCTCAGTTGGAGAGCTTTTTAGAGGGCTTTTGGAGAGCTTTTATTTGAGAGCTGCTAAATAGATTGTACTTACGTTGGATAGTGAAAACATTGATTTTGTGTTATTATTATTATTATTATTATTTTTCTTTTATTTGAATTTAATTGCTTTAATTAACCAATTGATTTAATTAAGTAATTAAATAAATTTTAATTAAAGTTAAATGTTCCATTTATTAGTTTTAAATTTTATATGTTTAAATGCATTTTAAAATTATCTAATTATTTATGTTAAATGGATTTGCTCAATTAATTAATTCAAGTTTTAGTTTTAATCAATGTTTTGATTTATTAAAGTTTAATTGGTTTTAAATTTAAGTTAAAATTTGAATTGTATATATATTTTGAAATTATTTTATTATTTAAATTAAATTAGTTACTCAGTTAATTTAATTAAATAAGAGATTTGTTTAATTTTAAATTAAAGTTTTAAGTTTTAATTTTAATTATATTTCAAAGTTAATTAAATTAATTGTTTAATGAGTTGGACTTTAGATTCCTTAGATGAAACCTCATTAAGTTTTAGAATTGATTGAAGTTAGATTATTTAGCTAAGTTTTAGTTTAAAATTAATTACCTGTATGCATTTTAATTAATTATCTAATTGGTTGAATCTCTTTTACTTAATTCAATTATCCAATTCTGTTAATTAATTACATTAATTAAGCATTAATTTAATTTGAGTTTCTTTCTTAAAGAAGCTAATTAAGTTTCAATTATTTAATGGCTTTAAATCAAATTCCAAACCGGTTGCCTTTTAGTTAGCTTGTTTATTTGACTTAGATAATTTACTGATTAATCTTTTAATTAACCATATATATATAATTTTCAAAATTTTTTTAATATCTGTGTTTGATTAATTAAAGATTGTCATTCTCAATTTATTTAACTCATTTAAATAGCAAATTAAAATTGTTTGATTAGCCAAATCAATTAATTTGCCATTTAATAAATGGATTAATTTTTTTTTTCTTCCAAAAATCAACTAAGTCCAAAATTTAGAGAAAATTTCAGCAGCCTCCTGACGTCCCCTCCTTGGCCCCGGGGGTAGGGGTGTCAATTTCGGGTCACGGGTCGGGTTCGGGTCGAACCCGGAATGACCCGTGTTTAAAACGGGTCGACCCTAACCCGACCCGGGTAGGAAAACGGGTCAGAAATCGAAACCCGGACCCGACCCGGCAAGCTGCCGGGTTGACCCGACCCGACACGGGAACGCTCGGACGCAGACGCAGGCTGGCGGACACGGACGCGGGGGCGAGCTCGGACGCGGACGCGGGGGTGAGCTCCGAGCGGGTGCGCGGGTGGGTGCGGGCAGCCTCGGGCGCGCGGTTGCGTGCGGACAGACGCGGGCAGACACGGGCAGGAGGCGGGCAGGCGCAGGCTGGTCCGCGGGCAGCCGGGCAGGGGGCGGGCAGGCCAGGGCAGCGCGGGTAGGCTTCGCAGGCAGGGTTTAAACAGGTTTTCGGGTTGACCCGGCAACCCGTCGGGTCAACCCAAACCCGACCTGTTTTTCAAACGGGTCGAATTCCTGAACCCGAACCTGACCCGTTTTGAACTCGGGCCGGGTTCGAGTCGGGTTTTCCGGGTCTGGTTTGAGTCGGGTTTTCGTGTCATGTCAAATATTGACACCCATACCCGGGAGGTACGGAGGGCACTCGCCCTTTTAATCCGCCAGGCTGAAAAGATAATCGGCGGCCGAGGGCTTCGGGACGTTGTCGGGTCCCGGAAATGATCTTCAGAGGCTTCGATTGTTAATTGTTGTTTGCTGATTGGTTGCCGATCGTTGCCGATTATGACTGATCGTTGCTGATTGTGGAGTCTGACTGACAATTTGCGAGCCTTTGATTATTACTATTATATGTATACTTATATATGTATGTATGATTATTTTTTAATAGATAATATTAATAATAATTACAATAGTAATTATCATTAATATTATTAGCCTAATATTTTCCTCCCGCTTTACTGTTTGAAAATAAGAAGCAAAGCTGTAGGAGACGGGCACTGGCTTCGATCGAGTTTGTGGCATGAGGTGAGACAGATTCTTTGAGAGAAAGAAGGAAGCCGTTCGAACACAAGAGAAGAATCGTATGTGAGCTTTGTTCGCTCAGAGGAGTCCAGAGAAGCAAAGCTTCGGACCTTGTTTGCACAAAGGAGGCGGACGTAGGCTGTTCGTTTGCAAGTAAAATCGGCTTCGAAGCAAAAGGCGGAAGTCTGGTGGAGTTCGCTGGCGTGCAGGAGGAGATCTGAGGCGTTGGTGTAACTTTACGTTGTAGACGGAATCAGCAGGCCACCGACAAGATTCGTTTGCGTGGGTTAGGCGAGCAACTGAACTTTGTTCGCAAGGGCCCAAGTTTCGTTCACGGGAATCAGTGGCCGGGACCGGAGGCGAGGTCGACGACGGCTAATTTGCTTGCTTTGATTCATAGAGAGCCTGAGGCACAAGGTAGCGGAGCAAAGACAAGGTCGCCAAAGCCAGGAAAACCAAATTCCTGCAGCCAAGTGAGCGTAACCTCTTCATTTCTTTAATTTTTACCTTCTTATACAAATTGATGCATCCATTATTTCATGAACGTGGGAGCGACGTGGGCTGTAGTTTTGATTTGGGAAAATTTTAAGAGTAAGCATGATTAGTAATTATATTAAGAGATTAAGTATGTATAAAAAAAAATTTTAAAATAGGCCAAATCGCCCGTCCAATGGGCGACTTAACCTTACCTCATATGCCGACGTGGCAAGGAAGTGCCACCTCAGAAGGGTCTGGCATAAGTCGCCCGTTTAATGGGCGACTTATGGTAAGTCACCAGTTAACTGGGCGACTTACCATAAGTCGCCCTTTAAACGGGCGACTTACAGCCAGTAAAATTCCTGGCACAATTGCCAGTTAAATTGCTAATGAGCTGAAAATTTTTGGCTTTGTAAATATTTATATCACTGAAAGACTTTTGCTTTGCAAATTTTAATTTTAAAAAAATATTAAGCAGTCTGTAATCATTTTTTGTCACACTTCTTTAATAGTTTAATTATTGACTTTGTGATTAAAAAATACTGTGGTTTAATGTTGCTTTTTTATTCACATAGTTAGAACTTGAAAAACATTTATTTATTGTACATGTAAACAAAGCTAAACACAATAATTGTATATGTTACTCTTTACTATTACATATGCTGCAGTAGATAATGTACACGAGTTTGAAGCTGTGTCTGGGTCGGACAACATCTGAAGCAGAGCTGAAATTCTAGTTGTATTTGCTGCCATTCTTCTCCATTAAAAAAATCCTTATCCTTACCATGTTCAGGCCTTTGCAGTAACATTTTATAGCAATCTAATATGTGCTGATCTTTATCAGGAGACCAATAACAATATAGAATACAATGGTCTATATCAAGCATAGACCTTCCAATCCCTGGTTCAACTATACCTTCTTTATCAAGACCAAGTTCCCGAATTCGACCCTTAAGGAAGTCTATTGGTACAAGGTGGCGATCATGAATGCTAAAGCTGTGCTGTAGATAATTCCAACCAACATCTCGAAGTTCAGGGCCATCTCTATATTCCTTGATTTTTTTTACTTCATCATGCTTGTGCCACAATAAGCAATCCTGATCATCATCCCAGGAATGAATAACACACCTGAATAGTTCATTTGATGTTACCTTGGCTTCAAGGATCTCATCTGTTGGAAAAGATAAACTTTCACGCAGGCGCCTACTTCCATCTCTAATACGTTGCTTGGTTGTGACAGTTCTAGTAGCATCCAAAATGGGGAAGTACATTCTTGATTAATTAACCTGAAATTATAGTTTTGGTTGATCTATTAAAATTTATAAGTCAGATAAGGTGAAATGAGTAAAATAAATTTAATCTAAAGTAAGTCATCAAAAAATATATATTTATATTTTTCAAAGTAGAATAATTGAAAGTAAAATCTTTAAAATAAAATAAACCAATATTTCGATTAAAATTTATAAATCAACATTTTAATTTTAAAAAAAAATTAATTGTTAAACATTATTGAGATAGAATGGTGTAGTAGAGCATAACAATAGAATAATAGTTCATATGTTTAGGTCTACACAAAAATGAGTAATAAAATTGTCCCAAACGAGTCAAAAGAAGCGTGCTTTTAAAAAAGCTTCCTTATCAGGACAATTGTCATAGATTATAAAGAAAAGGCCATATGTAATAGTGTTAAGGAAAAATAAAGAGAAACCCCACTAGGAGTAAGGCATAAGAATGATATTTTGACAATTGCATTGCACACACCAAGTTAGCCTACTATTGAGTCTTAAAGATTAAGATTGGATTTTATTTAAATCTATATATGAGAGATTTTTAATTAGAACTCCTGAAAGGTCAACCCTAAAAAAATTTTGAACTTTATAAAATTTTAAGGATGGTAAATGATAATAGTTATGAGATAAATCTTGATATCGATGATGGTATTCCTCTGACTTTCAATGTGTTAAATTTAATATTGTATTTTATTCCCTATGCAAACAATAGTAATGTATAAGTTGATATTTGTTTATCTATTACGATTTATGTTTCGTTGGGGAGATGACGCCAAACTTTACTTATCAATTACGATTTATGTTTCGTTTGGGACGGCTTTTTTACTGCTTCTTAAAGCAGCTTTATAATATAAAAAATAAATTTTTTTATTAAAAAGTTGTTTTACGAAGCAGTAAAAAAATTATTCCAAACAAAGCTTTAATGTGAGGTGGAGATCTCATGATCTCATTTCTCAGTGGAGAGATATCATCCTTCCAAAATTATTTTGACTATAAGTTTATATCATCAAAAGTTTTTTTTTCTTTTAAATGAATTTTTTAAAACGTTCCATTTTCTAGAACATTTTGAGAGTTAGATTTGCTTCAAAATTCATGCTTGGTCCGATAGAATTGTTTAGCACTTTATCAAGAAACTTCATTGATTGAAATGATTATAAGTGCCAAATTTATGCATCATTGAAGATTGTTTTATAAGAAATAGTCACCTACCATCACATAAAAGAGAGAGAGAGAGAGAGAGAGAGAGAGAGAGAGAAGATTTTTCTATTATCTATTTGCTTTCTAATTAATTGAGGTGGATCACATCCATTCATTGATATGCCATGAAATCTTATAAATGTTATAGTAATCCATCCATTTAGAATAAATCATTAAATCAAATCAAACCATTTCATTGAAAACCATTTTAAACCAAAATGAACCAAATTGAAACCATAAAAATAAATTCTTAATGATTTCATATTTGAAATAAGACGATGAAGTAACTTCACCAACTCTACTTAGGTTTCATTTGGGACAGTTTTCTTATTATTTTCTAAAGTAGTTTTTTAGTACAAAAATTTCTTTAACTAAAAAAATATATATTATATATTAACCATTTGGATTTTAAAAATTAAACTTTTTGTTATCATTTAGACATATTAAAGAAAGTTCTTTTAAGATTGAAGCAAGCACCCAAAGCTTGCTAAGTTTGTTTCGAATAGAAATGGGCTTCACAAAATGAAGGTAAAGAGAATCTCTATTTATTAGACGAATCATTACGAATTATTGATGACAATCTCGAATAATTAAGTACTTCATATACACACATTTTGTTAATTCCTTTTATGTTTAATTTTTGATATGTTATCTTTTAAATATATTAATAAGTAAGGGTGCTAATATATATGTCTTAAAGGATTATGCTTCGCATCACCGATAATAAAAAATCTTAGAAATCCATATTTACAACAGTTACTACATATGCAATAAGGAAACCAAATCTAGTACATGAAAGTAACAGCTAATGTCGTCTACGTGGCCTTTGTGGTAACGCATCAGTGCTTGGGGTGTAATGCTGTGGAGGTCGTCGTGGCCTTTGACGTAACATGTGACGTTCCTCCACATCTACTTCTTCCTCAGCAATGTCATCTGAAGGATGGGAGCTACGTACAAAATCTGGGGTAAGGTATGCTTCCAAATCCGATGGCACCTGCTGACTGAAGATGTCCCCAGAGTGCCCTTGGTTATAGTAGGAGGAGGGTCCAGCATATCCACTGTAATGTTGTGGAGCGTCCTGGGTCATTGAGATTGGAACATCATTTTCTCTTATGTCATCAAAATATCCTTGGTCTTGAATATGCAACTGTGTACGTAACCCACGATAAAGCTCAGCCACCGTGTTGATGTCTCTCTGTTGTTCTGTATCATCTGTACCATTGAAATGATGGCGCAAAGCTTGTTCCGTTCCGAGGAAGAAATCCCTCTGCATTAATTAGTTGCTTATTTTAGGAAAAATGACATCAAATATAAATAAACAATGTTCAATTATGACTTACCAGAAGGCGTTCAGAAGGAGCTCTAGGGTATGCCGTGGTGGGAGGCTCTACAAGTGCCTTTAACATATATAATGATGCCCACGACTTGTACCACTGCACATACTGATGCACCAAGTAGTAATTGTGTTGATCAAGGAGCTCCCCAGTGACTATATATCCACGCCTGCTCTCCCATATGCCAATATAAGCTTGGTGGTATAACATCCAATCCATGTCTGGTTTTCCACGACCATCTACCCTTTTGAAGGTTGGTTCCATTGGTTGGACATCAGTCGTGGGACTCAATCCAAACTGCCGTAGCACTCTATCTGGCAAGTGCCACTCGACCCTCTTCAAACTAATAAGGGGCACTCGTGCAGACCAAATGTCCTCCCCTGACAGACAAATCTATGCGACCTGAGCACGGATATCTGGCGTGTATGGCTGCCAAATAACCTGCACATTCGAGAGAATTGCATAGATAAAATATAAATAATTATGTGGTTTAAGCAATTCTTATGTTTAATTACATACCTGACTGTCCAGCAGACCATCGAGCTCATCTCTATAGCTAATGATATTCCCGACGGGCAACTCTCTCAGCCCTTCCTCATTCCACCTATTACAAATGTATTATGAATACCTTATATTAGCTTGCATATAATTTTAATAAATAAACATAAATAAATTAGATAACTTCATACCTGAAGCCAACACTAAGTCCATGGAGTTCCACCGAAAAGGGAACACGAAGCACTGGACGTCCTACATGCAGATGCTCCCAAGCCTAAATTTGTAATAAATGAATACAGCCAGCTATGTTGGCCCTACCAGGCCGAGTTGCTTCACCCAATTCCCTATAAAGAAGTGCCAAAATAGCTTTCCCAAGAGAGTAAGTATTGAAGACAGCCAAATCCTCCATAATGGTAAGGTATTGCAAATGAATCTCTGAGCCAGAAGTATCTGGGGGTAGATGGCAGCCCAAAACGAACAAGATGTAGGCACGTACATGCCTCCAGAAATCCATCTCATTCAAGTCCAAGTATGAGTCACGCCAAAATGTCCATCGTAACCATCTGAGAGGAACACATGTCTGTGCATGTGCTTGGCCCATACGAAATCTAGATGTGATACGATTGTCGAACGGGTCATGGTACAGGACATCTGGAAGTGGATGGGTCCCAAGTAAGTCATCACAACAATCTAGCCAGCTCAGCCACCGCCTCCCAGCTCCAACAACTGTATGACCAACGAAAGCAGGACCATCTATGTGAATACCCAAAATCATGGCTACATCCTGCAGCGTAATGGTCATCTCCCCAACTGTAAGGTGGAAGCTATTTGTCTGCGGTGACCATCTCTCAACTAATGCCGTCAACAGGTGGTGGTCCATCCTTAGATATCTCATCTGGCTCACACAATCTAGCCCAACCATCCTTAAAGCATCCATTAATCTTGGGCAGTTTACCGGCCATTCATGAACCATCAACAGATGTGATGCTGCCTCCAAAATTGTTCCCTGAAGAGACAGCCATTTAGTAGCATTTACAAAAAATATTCAACAAGATAATAGTAAGTTGAGTGAAATGCCATATACCCCATCAGGATGCGCTGCCCTATGTATGCCATGTAATGAAGCAATACTAGGATGGAGCTCAGTAGGAGGTGGAGCATCACTGCTACCCTCTCCGAAGGGGCCACCAGTAGCCCGTTTCTTTCTACGTCGTCGTTGGTCAGTAGCCATGACACCTGTAGGATATTCAAAAAAATATATTTAACAGGATATAATACAAATTAAAAATATAAACTAAAATATAAATATGGCCATTAATACATGCTTTCCAAATAAAAAATCAGGCATTAAATATATCACAAATTATCTCCGTTGCACTCTTATTCGTTCAATCTAAACTTTCCTATTCCTCTCTTAACTTTCCCTCCTGAATTTAGAAAAAAAAATTCAAAGTTAAATTTATTTCATACTTAACAATATTTAAAATAATTATAATTTTTCATAATTAAACATATTTACGTTATGAATAAAAAATAATAATATTTCATAGGTAAATTTATTTAGGATATGAATAATTAATAATTCTGTGAAGCCTTTTGAGTAAAAGTTATATTTCAAACTTAAATATATTTATTAAAGCTACATGTGTTGTCAAATCGATATGCGATGTCATATCCACTTGTGTGATCAAATCGGTATGAGGTGTAAGATCAACTTGTGGTGTCGAATCGGTATGTAGTGTCAAATCGTTATGTGTTGTCATATCAACTTTCTTAGTAAAGTCAAATCAGGAGGTCTTTGGAATATCAAATTAATGTATCTCTACCCAGATGAAGTTCTTCTATAAATTGAGAACCCTTCTATTGTTAACATCACACAGACTAGCACATTGCATTCATATTAAAATGTGGAGAGCAAGAAAGTATCAGACTGAGAAGATTTCTTTGAAGCACTCGATTACGGAGGGTAACAGTCGAGTTCATAGGAGTTTAGCATTTCAAACAGATGATGCATTGGAGGAGAAGGCTAGAACGAATCTTATCTATCGGTGCTGTGTTCATTCCTGGTCAGAGAAAGAGGACATCAAGCTATGGGAGACATATACAGATCTTAAGAGGTATCCATCTAGAAGGGATGGAACGGGTTTAAATGAGGAATCATGGGAGTATGTGCAACGTGATGATGGATCGTTCGAGGAGATATTGGACAACCCAACAACGGATATTGCGCACTGCATCCTATACCGGAATTGGGATGGTAAGGCTGATGCGTTCCTCATCAAGACATATGATAATCTGAGTTTTATCCCAGGTAGACGGAAGAAGGACTTTCTAGAGGCTACTGACTGGCAATCTATGCAACTTTGGTTTACATAGAGGTTTGGATGTTGCCCTAGTCAAACCCAACTCCAAGCTCGGACTCGCACCGCACTACAAAAGCGTTGAAGGATTCCCTCATACTTAGAACTTTCATGAGTGGAGCTAGCAACCTAGTTTGTGTCGAGTGACTTATGTTTTATCGTGGTATTAAATCATTGTATGTGTTTTGGAATGTTTCTATCAAGTAGCTTAAGTATGTGTTTGTATTGCGTGACTTATGTATGTGTTTATATTGCGTGCCTTATGTATTGAGTGACTTATGTTTGTGTTTTGGAAGTTTGTGTCAAGTGGCTTATATATGTGTTTTTATCGAATGACTTACTCAAGTTATGAACTAATTATGAAGTTGTTGTTGATCCACACATGAACTAGCGCTAAGACTTACAGAATTAAACCAGATAAAGTTTAAGTTACATAACCCATTTACTGCATCAAATGCACACACGTTCACCTGCACTTACACATATAATACAAATACTAATTTCTACGACCAAGTCTTATTGGGCAGATGGCTCTGTTGTGACCAACTGAATGACAAGCTCCACAAACCCTGCTGCTGCGTGGTCGTGACTCATCCATTGTATTGCGAAATCGATTGGTCCTCGGATGACCTGACCGTCTTCGATAGTTTGGGGGGAGAAGTGGGAACAAACCAACATTGGGATCATGCTGGCGCCATTCATCCTTATTGGGGATATGGTGAAATTCTATGGAATAACATAATTTGTAATTGCTCATAGTGTAGTACGGAGCAACATAATCTAGATGTGTTTGCCTTAACGTTGCTAAGCAACAAATGACATGTGCACACGGTATGTGAAATGGCAAAGGTTTCCCACAACTACACTTGCATGTCCTCCCATCAAGAAAATCAACACGATAAGATCTGGATGACATGTCAAAAACTTGAAATTCATGCATGTTAAGTCTTATCGGTTCTGGCATTCTTCTTGCCTCCTCCTCAGCCCTTCTAATTGTTGTTTGTGCCCGTGGCGCAAAGAAGTAATTATTCTGCCTCTCTTCAGATGTAATAAAATCCAAGCGCCTCATGAATATGGCAATAACATTGTAGTATATAGCTGTTATCAACGCTTGAATTGGCAACCCTCGTGCTCTCTTCAGTACACCATTAAAGGACTCAGCTGCATTGGTTGTCATGACACCATATCTAAATCCTCCATCATGTGTTAAGCACCATCGGCTCACATCTCGATCTACCAACCATTGATGAAGATCTTGCTTGATTTTTTTTATGTCTTTCATGCATCTGTGATGAACTCGTTGGTCATCAGTATTGCCTGCTACATACATTTTTTGGCAAAGAAATTCTACATCACTAATCCCCATCTGCCGTACTGCTTTCTTGAAGTTCTCTCGTAGATGCCGTAAGCAGTGCCGATGTGCTGCATTGGGAAATATTTCTCTACAACCTCTAACTAAGCCTGCATGCATGCCTGAGATTATACATAAATTTGGCCTGGTTGTCACACACGGTAGCAGCGCATTAAGTTGCCGTAGAAACCATAACCACGATTCAGTACTCTCTGACTCAACAATGGTGAATGCAAGAGGAAAAAGTCCATTATTAGCATCCAACCCAATTACAGTTAATAATGTACCTCGATATTTACCGAGTAGGAATGTGCCATCAAGACTAAGAACTGGCCGACAATACATCCACCCGGTAACTGAAGGACCAAATGCCCAAAAGAGCCTTTGAAACCTATTAACCTGTGAGCTCTGAATTCGATAGACTGTATGTGGCATTGCAGAGGCAACAACATCCAAGAATAAATTGAGAGTACGGTATGACTCTTCCCAACTACCAAAAACAACCTTAATTGCCTTTCTTCTAGCATCCCATGCCTTCATGTATGAAATTTTAATATTGAACTTAGCTTCCATGCGACCTATAATCTCCCTTGGCTTCAAGTCCATTTGCTTTCTAATGGTGGGAAGTATGTAAAAACTAATAAATTGGGAGTTGCACTGACGGTGGCCACTTTCGAGAATTGGAGTTACGCATGTATGACGGTGCTTTATAGATGAAATTTTCCATATACCACCTAATCGTTTGCTCTTACCAAAATGAACGCGCCATAGACAAGGAGAGTTCGGGCTATCATGCTTCGCACAACAAACAGTAAATTTCTGCGTATTCGAAGCTATAACAATATATTGCACATTGTTCATAATTGACCAGCCTTGTAGGGCAAATTGAAGATCACTCTTGCTTGTGAAACACATACCTTCAATTAATTCATTAGGAATTGAGAATTCATCCTCGACCATGACCTCATCGTTAACATCATCAGATTCTATTTCGTGATCCCATTCTTCTGTAGTCCTACAGGTCTCAGCATAGTTATTATTGGCCACCATTGTATCATCACTAGCAACTGATCTACTACAATAATCTTGGATGACATTTCTTATCTCCTCGTTATCATCTGCACTTCCATCAGTATCCACAGGGAAAAGATTAACACCATCGTCCTCAGAGCATTCCTCACTGGAGCCACTACTCATAGTCTCATAATTGTAATGATCTGAAGGGACTGATTGTGTAGAATGTAACGGAGGTTCCTGAGTATGTTGATTCGCTGTATCACTACATTGAAAATAGTATTGATAAATATTAGTGATCATTTAATAAGCAATTTAAAACAATTCTAGGGAACTATTACTGAAATGCGATATAGGGAACTCACTAATGAATGAGTTCTTCTACTGCTTCTGCCCTTGAAGGACCAGCAACCATATCTGCCCTCTCAACTTGGGGTGAACTTTCATATCTTTGTGAATTTAAAGGCTTAGTAATATCTCCAGTGGCATTAATCTCTTCGATATCAACGTACAAGATGAGAAATTCTGTTTCAGCCTGACATAATAAAACTTCACAAACCTCCTCATCCTCAACATGTGAGGCAACAAACTCATTTCCCACGGGCACTCGACATACTAAGTTCACAGAATACTTTGAAGGATCATACTTCAAAGCTCGAAGTACCCTTAACTTAAGTTGTTCTAATTTTATATCTCTCGGCACATGTAGGGGACGATTCCTACCCCCAGAATAACTTGGCGCGAATTTTTCATCCACTTGTAATACACCTCCATACACTAGCATGAAGGTTGCACCTCGTCCACTCATTATTGAACACCTACGTTCAACTATGAAAGATGAATAATTCAAAAAAATTGTAATATACATCAAATTTAATTTACACTAACTCTACTCGTTAAACAAAATTTATAATTACTATACCTAATATAAACATGATAATATCATAACTAAATACCATAATAATTCAATATATAAATTTTTAATACCCAATAAGTTACTTCTAATTAACTAGCTACCTAATAAATTGATTTTAAAATGATTTTATTTCTCACTATTCATAAGCTTTCATACTAATATATTGATTTCATATAACATGCAATTATATAAATTGTGTAATTTAATCTACTCAGTTTACCATATTTTAATTTTTCAAAATTCACAATATAAATCAAAATAAATAATTTATTTAAATAAATATTTTTAATTAGTTTTAATATTATTTCTAAATTAGCAAATTTTTTAACATATTGTGAATTTACACATATAATAAATAATCAACACATGACTACTAAGATTGACAAAATTAAATGCATTTAATGCTAATCAATTTTATCCACTATTTATTTCTAATTGTATACATAATATATTGATAGATATGTAGCGGATCAAAGCTGTAATTTTTCTTATATATGAAATTGCTTTAAGCTTTTTGTTTTATTTTTAAATAAAGGATACGAATATATGAAAGATTATTCTATCACCTCTTTTAACATTTTAAATATATATTTTTTATTTTCATATAAATAAAAAAGTAACAAAAATAAGAACAAATACCCTTCAAAATACATGTAAGTATAGTTGTAGTGTATTTACATAAATACATAGGTAAAGAATTGAAAAATTTTAATCCTAACGTAAGAAAAATTTATCAAGTTTGAATGATAATCATTCACATACTCTCATTAACACAAAATAATTGCGCTATATTTTATACTTTAGATGTGAGAAGTATTTTGCATTGCATTTTAAGATATTTTGGTTGATCCCTTACATGAATATTAAAACATTTATAAAAACAAAAAAGTAAATAAAAAGATAAATTTTCAACTAAATGATTTCTCCAACGTTTTCTCATCTCTAACCCACAAAACACACATTTTTATCACAAATACCTTCACCTTCAAAATGTAGGTCAACTACAAACATAGATCTACCAAATATTTGCAAGAATCACATCTCAAATGCTTAAATATGTACCTATCCCAAACAAATTTTCTAATTCGTTCAACAAATGAAAAGTTCTACACAAAAATAGTTTAGAAACTAATCATGAATGTTAGATCTATACATCTCCAACCAAATATACACTTCAACATCATCTTCTTAACTAATTTAACAAAATAAATTAAAAAAACACAAAAAAAACTTACCTTAACCCGGCGGAAGAAGCTCCCGATCGCGACAGCCAGAGGAAATGAGGAACAGCGACTGGATCGGAAAGGGAAAGCAAATACTTATCTAAGGCTAAGTCGCCCGTTAGCTGGGCGACTTATAAGTCGCCCGGTAATCGGGCGACTTATAAGTCGCCCATTGAACGGGCGACTTATGCCACATCACCAACCCACGACGTCATCTGCCACGTCGTCACGTGGACTAACATAAGTCGCCTTTCAGACGAACGACTTTGCCTATTTTTAAATTCTTTTAATTACATGCTTATTCACATAATTAAATCATTAATTATGCTTAATCTTAAAAAATTCCCTACATAATATTATAACCGCTTTATTTCAATACTATTGTCCTGTTGCATTTCATTTTTTTTTTGTGAGACTATATTCCGGTTGTCCTTTAGTACCAATTTGATATGCAATAAAAAACGAACTATCAGAACTCTTTCTCCTTTTCACAAATCAATATCATATATGAATTTATCATATATTTAATTCATTTGAAACAGCCATTTAATCATTTGCATTATTTCTTCTGCAGCTCTACTGCAAGTCTTGAGTACAATCACAAGGAACCAGAAACACTAACTGAAGGTTTTATAACTGCAGCAAATTGTTTAAGACGTTGTCCTTTAATCTGAAATGAGGATGCATGGCAGTCATTTGTGATTAATCTAAGACCAGGATTAACTTTATACCATTTCTTGACATCAAATAAATGAATTCATAGGAATAAAGTAGATAAAGATGATTCTTTTCTGAATTGAATTATTTTGTTGATAGATCTTTTAGTCCAATCTGATATATGCTTAATGATATATATTATATCTGGATTGTCTTATTGCTAAGTTTTGAAAGGCATTATGATGTAGAACTAAATGCCTGAAATGGATGAGATAAGACTATTGCATGATTTCTTGTTTAGAACAATAACGATACAATTGTTAGCAAGTGAAACGATAAAAGAAAACGAGAAAGGGGCGCCTACGCTTAGGCCAAACAACTTGCTAAACACTTGGAAAATCAAATTATTCTAGAAAAGTAACAACATGCGAAGTAAATAGTCTTTCAACCCAAAAATTCCTAATCTAACAAGAAGATTGGAAGCATAGGAGGTTAACTCCGTTCCGATGTTTACTAAGCTTAGCAGAAATAGGTAAACAAGATCATCATGAATCAATTCAAACCACAAGAGTTAGTTAAACAACGAAAACACATGAGTAGGAAGATTAGGAAAACCTTTACGCGATGTGGACAAGGTTGGAGTCTTGCTCCGGATCAGCCATCCTTGCAAGAAGTTGCTGCCATCGGCTTTGGGAGGGGTTTGGACAGCAGGAAAACACCTTCATGTAGAAGCTACAGTAAAAGGGGGCGGTGGGAGTGTTTGGGCAGTAGGCAAACCTTCTTGGACAGCAGTTGGAGGCGCTCCCGGTTGAAGAACTTCCAGGGGAAATTGCAGAGTTTCCTGGCAGCAGGGTGGGGAGCAGGAAAATCTGAAGTTGGTAGGGTTTGGAGGTAAATCTGGAAGGAGAAAATCAGCCCAGGTGTATGGGGGACGTAGTGGGAAATTGAGGAAGGAATTTGGAACTCTTTCCAAGTGAAGGGGAGGGGTTTTGGAAAGAATTAAGGAGGTGGGGCTTGAGGGAGGTTTCGGCCAAGGAGGGTGGGGCCGGCAGTTTAATAGAGATAGGTAGGGGATTAGGGAATTGATTTGGGTTTCTAAAATTAGGTTAAGGAAATAGGAAAGATTTAATTCAATCCCTATGATTTGAAAATTCAAATAGGATTAAATTAGGAACCTTTCCTAAAATAGATTTCATAAATTAGGAAGGATTTCGATTTCAAATTAATTTGATTTTGAATTCAAAATCTGTCCTAATTTTACTTAATCTAAATTAGGAAATAAGGCATTGGAGGCCAAAGGGGAGGGTGGTGGAAGGGGAGCCGGCGGGTGGCTTTGGTCGTGGGTTGGTGGAGGAGCTTATGGTGTGGGTGTTGAAGCCAGCGGTAGATGGGAGGAGGGGAAAACCAAGGAGGCCGGCTGGTGGGGGTTTGGGGAAGCCTATACCGGCGGCTTAGGAGGAAATCAAAAGAAGGGAAAGTCAACGAAGGGAAAGAACCACGAACCCGGCCATCTCCAAGGTTGGTGGGTGATCCAAATTCCCTCTCCAAGGGATCTCTCTCCAAACACTCTCAATGTCTCACAAAGAGTCTAAGTAAGTGAAAATTTGATTATTTCTTCATTCCATGAAAAGAGAACAATGGGCCTATATATAGCCTCAAACAATGACTCAAGAAAGCAAAAGATGACCACGCCCTCAGGGCTTACAAACATCCTCCCTTAAGGGGTAAAAATAGAAACTACTAAAAGTAAATAGATCATGACACAATAATAGAGGAAATAAATAATACAACTCAAAAATATATCGGCTCAATCGTGGCCGTAGGTCGACGGCCACGTCTCTGATAGACCTTCCATGTTCTGATGTCCCCATCATTCTCCCGGGGTGGGAGAAAGCTCGACTCCGTCGAGTAAGCGTCTATGGTGCTCTCGTAGATCTCTAAAGCATCAGGGTTAATTTGTTGCAGTTCTTCACGATCCAGCCATGTATTCTCTGACTCGGGCTTCCCTTTCCACCTTATCAAGTACCTTCATCGTCCACCTTCCCTTGTGGAGATGATATCATCACTCAGAATCGAATCCACCTTTTCTGCCATGGGTGATTTAGGAATATTTGGTAGTGGAGGTAGGTTTGGGTTTTCACATGGTGGGGTCACACAAGGCTACTGTATGAGTAGATTTGGTGGATTAAAATCAGGACCTTCGTATGCAACTAGATCTTCTATATTAAAGGAGGGATTGATGTTGAGTTCTGCAGGCAGATCTATTATATAAGCATTATCATTAATTTTCTTAATTATTTTGAAAGGTCCAACACTTTTAGCATGTAGTTTCTTAACTGTTCCTTGTGGGAACCGTTCCAAACGAATCCATACCATCACGGAGTGGCCAACCTCAAAAGTTTTAAATTTTTATTTCAGATCAGTATGTAATTTGTAATCATTATTGCTCTTCTCAATTTGTCGTGCAATGTCTTTATGAAGCTCATGCAAATGTGATGCAGACTCAGAAATCCTATACCTAGGGCACATGGGTATGAGATCTAACGGCTGCCTAGGTTTGAACCCATACACAATCTCAGAAGGACTTAGGCCAGTGGTTCGGTTTACAAAATTATTATACGCAAACTCAGCAGTGGGTAGAACAGAATCCCAATCCTTAACATGCTCGCCAACCAGAGATCGTAATAGATTTCCTACGCTCCTGTTAACTACCTCGGTCTGACCATCAGTTTGTGGATGAAAGGCTGTCGAGAATTACAATTTAGTGCCTAATTTCATCCAAAGGGTCTTCCAAAAATAGCTAGTGAATTTAACATCCCTATCCGAAATAATGGTCTTGGGTAGACCATGAAGACAGACAACCTCATTGAAATAAAGTTTGGCAATATGGAAGGCGTCAGATGTTTTGGAGCAGGGTATAAAATGAGCCATTTTGGAAAATCTATCAACTACGACACAAATGGCATAATTTTTACGAAGAGTCTTAGGCAGGCCTAAAATGAAATCCATGCTAACATCCTGCCAAGGATAACTGGGGACAGGTAACGAAGTGTAAAGACCAGTATTCTGCTTACGCTGTTTGGCTAACTAACAAGTATGACACCGGCTAACCAACCTACCCTTATCTCTCTTCAGGCTGGGCCAAAAGAAACGATGCTCCACAGATTCTATAGTTTTATCCCTTCCGAAGTGCCTGGCGAGGCCTCCGGCGTGGAGTTTCCAGACCAGAAAATCCCTCAGGGAGATGCTCGGGATGCAAAGCTTTTGAGCTTTGAAAAGATAACCATCCTCCAGAAGGAAATCGTTCACAAGGCGCGTGCTACATGTGGACAAGAGAGAGTAGGTCTCCTTGAAGTCGGGGCAGTCCAAATAGTCCCTCTTTATTTGGTCAAAACCCACGAATTCAGCCCTCAACTCAGTGGTAGTCATCATGCGACGACTGAGGGCATCGGCAGCTTTATTCTCAACTCCCGTCTTATGTCTAAGGGTATAAGTGTACTCTTGAAGGAATTCTACCCAACGACCGTGGCGTGCATTCAACTTCTTCTGGGAGTTGATATAACGTAGAGCTTCGTGATCCGAGAAGATGACGAACTCTTGCGGGAGTAAGTAGTGTCGCCAATAGCAGAGAGATTTGATCACGGCATAGAATTTCTTGTCGTAAGTGGAATATCGCTGCCGAATATCATTCAGTTTCTCACTGAAATATGCTACAGGATGACCTTCCTAGGAGAGGACTCCTCCAATTCTGACCCCCGAAGCATCGCAGGTCACTTCGAAGACTTTGGAGAAGTCAGGAAGTCTCATCACTGGGACCTCCACCATTCTTTTCTTAATCTCATCAAAAGCTCTGGTGGCGGCTGGGGTCCAGTGGAAATCACCCTTCTTAAGACAGTCAGTGATAGGAGATACAATAGTGTTGAAATTTCAGATAAATCTCCTATAGAAGGTGGCTAATCCGTGGAAGTTGCGGACTTCCCGGATAATCTGGGGAACTGGCCATTCTACGATGGCCCTTACCTTCTCAGGATCTGTAGAGACCCCGTGGGCTGAAACAATAAAACCCAAAAATACAATGCGATCTGCAAGGAAGGTACATTTTTAGGATTCACATAAAGTTGTTCCTTCCTTAAGACCGTACAGACTTGCTTTAAATGGTCTAGGTGTTGATTAACGGAATGACTATAGATAAGGATGTCGTCAAAGTAGACAACGACAAACTTACCCATAAAAGGGCGTAACACCTGGGTCATGATTCTCATGAAAGTGCTCGGGGCGTTACTCAACCCGAAAGGCATGACCATCCATTCATAAAGACCGTCCTTGGTCTTGAAAGTAGTCTTCCACTCATCACCGGGTTGGATCCGGATCTGGTGGTATCCACTCTTGAGATCGATCTTGGAAAAGAGGGTGGCACCCGTCATCATATCAAGCATAACGTCTAATCTCAGAATAGGAAAATGATATTTGACGGTGATTTTGTTGATAGCACGGCTATCAACACACATTCTCCAAGATCCGTCCTTCTTAGGAGTGAGAAGGGCGGGCACCGCACAGGGACTAAGACTTTCCTTAATGAAATCTCGCTGCAGTAGCTCATCTACCTGCTTCTTATGTTCAGCATGTTCTGTGGGGTTCATGCAATAGTGTGGCGGGTTAGGGAGGGAGGCTCCAGGGACTAAGTCTATAGCATGCTGAATGTCTCTAAGTGGAGGTAACTGATCGGGAAGATCATCAGGGAAGACATCAGCAAACTGCCCTAAGATGGGTTGGACTTCCTGAGGAATAGGTTCATCGGATTCAGTGGGAATCTAACGACCTACTAATGCGTACAGAGGTGCGTCTCGAGTAATCTCAGAGTCCAAAACTTTGGCGGTAACCAAGTTCAGTCCTTTCTTGGACTTAAGGGGGTGGGATTTGGGATCATCCTTGACCCGGGGTTGCGATGTCAAGAGTTTAATCTTCTTGCCCGCATGTTCAAACACGCAGGTGTTCGAACGCCCGTAGATGTGGACATCATTATCAAAAATCCAAGGTCGTCCTAATAAAATTTGTCCAACATCCATAATCAGTACATCGCACCACACATTCTCCTTATAAGTGGCGAAGGAGATAGGTACGATGCTTCGTTCTTTCACCTCCAAGGCAGTGGAATTGACCCACACTACCTTATACGGATTGGGGTGAGGAACGACAGAGAGACCCAGCTTGGACACCATGCTGGAGGAAATAACATTGATGCAACTGCCACTATCTACGATGACATTATAATTTTTATCCTTAATTTTGGTGTAGGTGTAAAAGATCGACGTCCTACGCCAGTCATCGGTGGTAATAGGGTGGGACAGTGCACATCTCACGCAGATGGGAGAAGTGTCCAACTTCTGAAGGCAGTGGAGGACAGCGGTGTCATCGTGCTCCTCGAAGAATTCGCCTTCGTCTTCCACTTGATGGACCTGATCAACCTCGGGCTCAAGATCCTCCTCAGTAATCTCCTCAATGATAGAGACTTTGTAGGGACTGGAGCACTGAGAAGCGATATGCCCATACCCCTGGCATCGAAAGAACTTAGTCCCGGGACTGGACTGAAGGGTATCCGGAGTGGGAGGCTTGTTTCTAAAATCAGGTCGGGGGGCTGGGTGACCCGTAAGTGGTCGGGTCACACTCCCAGGAGTGGGTCGAGTAGTGGTAGAGTGAGGAGTGGCACTACTGGAAGGTCTGTAGGAAGGTCTAGAGTCATGTGAACGGCTCGGGTGTTGGGAACGGGTCTCCTCTAAATCTAGCACTAAACTGTAGGCGTTCTCTAGGGTAGTAACGTTCAGGGCAAACAACTCGTTGCGAAGATCCTCTCGTAACCCGGTACGAAACATAGACAAAATCTACGCGGGGGTGGTAGAGGTCTCCCCTTTGCATCGAATCAAGTAATCATCGAAGGAGGCGATGTACTCTTTGACTGGTTTATTTCCCTCGGTTAGCCTATTCCATCTATCCAATAACCTAAGGAAGTACGAGGGAGGCAAGTACTTCTGCTTAAGCTCACGTTTCATCAATGGCCAATCTGTGATGGGGTAATCATTCCTAGCCTCTCTAAGACTCTCTAAGTTTGACTAAAACTGACTCGCCCTACCCGTGAGTTTAATCTCCACAAAACTAACCTTCCTTGCCTCAGAGATGTTATACCACTTAAAGAAGTTGTCCATACCTTTGACCCAGTCCAGGAAGAGCTGGGGATCGAGGGTGCCATTGAAGGTAGGAGCATCCACTTTAATATTTTTCATAAGTGGTATATCAGGATCAGGATGGGGGTCATGTCCATAGTGTGGAGCGCGATGATTGGCACGATGTTGCCTCTCATCAGGGTAGGTGTCATCCCCATACATAGACGGTGGCCTAGAAGGGGTGTAGGGAATTGGGTGCTCTCGTGCACGCTCAAGTGTATCAAATCGGTCGGTGGTGTCCCTACGAAGTTCGGCTAGGTCGGCTTGATTTTCTTTGAGCTGCTGGCTAATGTTATTCATTTGACCTACCAGTAGGTCTAAGGTCCTTCCAAGTTGTTCTGGATCCATTTCTAGACACTAGGGAACACTTTGGGTTGACTTGGGATATAGGACAGCACCTAAATGTAATGACAAACTCTCTAAAATGACACTAAATAACGCAGAAAATACTAGGACAGCAAATACAAAGTGGGGTTAAGCAACCTAAACAACTAGGGAGACGACTAGGCTAAGGACAGCACTTAAACAATTGAAAAACATGATTAACAACTCTTAAATGTGTGCAGGAAAGTAGTGGACAGCAAGCATAATATGTAATTAAACAAATTTAAATGATGGCATGCATGCAACAAAATATAGAACTAGATAAGCAACTCCTAGGATGATGTCTAGCATGCAAAAACTAGAGCATACCATGCTTTGATACTAGATGATGTAGAACTAAATGCCTGAAATGGATGAGATAAGACTATTGCACGATTTCTTGTTTAGAACAATAACGATACAATTGTTAGCAAGTGAAACGATAAAAGAAAACGAGCAAGGGGCGCCTACGCTTAGGCCAAACAACTTGCTAAACACTTGGAAAATCAAATTAATCTAGAAAAGTAACAACATGCGAAGTAAATAGGCTTTCAACCCAAAAATCTCTAATCTAACAACAAGATTGGAAGCATAGGAGGTTAACTTCGTTCCGATGTTTACTAAGCTTAGCAGAAATAGGTGAACAAGATCGTCATGAATCAATTCAAACCACAAGAGTTAGTTAAACAATGAAAACACATGAGTAGGAAGATTAGGAAAACCTTTACGCGATGTGGACAAGGCTGGATTCTTGCTCCGGATCAGCCATCCTTGCAAGAAGTTGCTGCCATCAGCTTTGGGAGGGGTTTGGACAGTAGGAAAACACCTTCCCGTAGAAGCTACAGTAAAAAGGGGCGGTGGGAGTGTTTGGGCAGTAGGCAAACCTTCTTGGACAGCAGTTGGAGGCGCTCCCGGTTGAAGAACTTCCAAGGGAAATTACAGAGTTTCCTGGCAGCAGGGTGGGGAGCAGGAAAATCTGAAGTTGGTAGGGTTTGGAGGTAAATCTGGAAGGAGAAAATCAGCCCAGGTGTATGGGGGACGTAGTGGGAAATTGAGGAAGGAATTTGGAACTCTTTCCAAGTGAAGGGGAGGGGGTTTTGGAAAGAATTAAAGAGGTGGGGCTTGAGGGAGGTTTCGACCAAGGAGGGTGGGGCCGGCGGTTTAATAGAGATAGGGAGGGGATTGGGGAATTGATTTGGGTTTCTAAAATTAGGTTAAGGAAATAGGAAAGATTTAATTCAATCCCTATGATTTGAAAATTCAAATAGGATTAAATTAGGAACCTTTCCTAAAATAGATTTCATAAATTAGGAAGGATTTCGATTTCAAATTAATTTGATTTTGAATTCAAAATCTGTCCTAATTTTATTTAATCTAAATTAGGAAATAAGGCATTGGAGGCCAAAGGGGAGGGTGGTGGAAGGGGAGCCGGCGGGTGGCTTTGGCCGTGGGTTGGTGGAGGGGCTTATGGTGTGGGTTTTGAAGCCGGCGGTTGGATGGGAGGAGGGGAAAACCAAGGAGGCCGGCGGGTGGGGGTTTGGGGAAGCCTATACCGGCGGCTTAGGAGGAAATCAAAAGAAGGGAAAGTCAACGAAGGGAAAGAACCACGAACCCGGCCATCTTCATGGTTGGTGGGTGATCCAAATTCCCTCTCCAAGGGATCTCTCTCCAAACACTCTCAATGTCTCACAAAGAGTCTAAGTAAGTGAAAATTTGATTATTTCTTCATTCCATGAAAAGAGAACAATGGGCTTATATATAGCGTCAAACAATGACTCAAGAAAGCAAAAGACGACCACGCCCTCAGGGCTTACAAACATCCTCCCTTAAGTAAGGGGTAAAAATAGAAACTACTAAAAGTAAATACATCATGACACAATAATAGAGGAAATAAATAATACAACTCAAAAATATATCGGCTCAATCGTGGCCATAGGTCGATGGCCACGTCTCTGATAGACCTTCCATGTTCTGATGTCCCCATCACATTATCCTGTCATTCTCATATAAATTTGCTTTGTTTTCCTTTGTTGCTTCCCTTTTCTTTCAAACCTTTTCCTTTAAACGATAAGCAAGATGATGAATTGAATTATATTGAAGTACAATAAAAGTGCTTATTGCTTGCCAAACAAGCAATAGCATTGTTGATTCTCATCACTTCTCAAGGCCAAGAAAGATTGATATAGCAAATCCGCTATAAAATAGTTTGTTCAGTGATAGGTGAAGCTTCATTAATGATGACAATAGGATCAAGCACATTTTGGAGCAACGAAGCTCATAACCGTTTCAGTCTAATTAATTTGGAGCAATAACATATCGACAAGAAGCTGCCTCGAGAAGGTTTGAAAAAAAAATTAGGAGACAAACTTTCTGTCATAACTGTTGGATATTTTCAAACCCAAGCAATGCGTCGTTTCGTTTAGTTTTTTTTTTAATTAGTTATTAGACAATTGTAAAAACTGTATGTGTGATTCTCTGTGTGTGTATCCCGAAAAAAACAAGTGCTATTTTTTCTGCTCTCGATTTTTCCTTTACCCCGTGAAACATCTTGCAAACAAAATTTTGTTTTGTTTTCTCTGTTCTCTTTTTTGGTTCTATCATTGGTATCAGAGCCCAGTTGGAGAATGGTGGCGAGTTCAAGTACCAATAAATTGCAACCTCAGTTGCCCAAGTTCACAGGGAAGAATTACAATCAATGGAGTATTCAAATGTGGGTGTGTTTGATTGAAAAATATACTTTTGAAAAAGGTTTTAATTTTTTTTGAGAAATATTTAATTTCAGGAATTTGAATATTTGAAATCAAACACTTATTATGAATGATATATCACCTCGAAAAGTGAACATATTGTTCCCTAATAGGTTCAGATTATAAATCTTTAGATTTATCTGATTATCGTAGTCAAACTCAAGGAGAAACAACATATGATCTCAAAAGATCAAAATGATGTTAAATCTAATATTTAACTATAATAATCTAGTAAAGAGATCATTAATTTCATAATGAAGATCACGATAATAGTACGATATATCTTTCCAAGGAAAGAGGATATTGTCTGTTATCGATCATTTAAAAATGATGATAATGATCGTTGACTTTTGAATTTCCCAAAGATAATTAATTAAAATTTTAAAAACTTGATTTTAAAAATCAGGTCTGGGTTTCTAAATCTCCTACGAGCGCAAGCCCTCGTAGTTAATTACATCATAGGAAACCAGAAAATTTCCTACGAATACTCTCGATTAAAATAGCGATACGAATTTTATTTAGATTTTAAAGTTTGATGTCAAAGGAGGTTAAGGGTTGGAAATTCAACAGGGACTGGGTCAAATTTGAACAGTTATTTCTGGAGTCAAAGGAAGAAGAGTAGGAGGTGTTTTGAGATTCTGAATCACTTCAGAGACACCTCAAACTATCCTAAGTGTTGGGCTTGAATTAGATTGAAAGAGATTTAATGTTTAAGTGGTCAATTTTATTAGAAAGTCGGAATTAGGTTCCCGGAAGGTTGAGGTCTTAGGATTGAACATCTGCCTCAGAACCTAAGTCTAAAATGGGTACTGAAAATCAGTAACCCGAATCCTAGCTAATGCAATACAATCCTGGACTTACCCCGGCCTGGATTGGGGAGCCAACTAAACCACCTAAACGCTTCAAAACCATGTTGTTTGGTCTTTTAAATGTATAATGGTTAGGGATGTTATTTAAGATTGAGTTTGAGGAGTTGGGGTCGACATCTAGAGCAGATTCCTAATTGACCCCTTTAACTTATGTTGGTTGAAATGCTTAAGCTAAAAATGCAATTAAAGATTTAGACTCAAATTTAATTTGTATCTAATGCAATGCATGCTAGTTGACTCGATGAAATACTTAAATCAACATGTAGCAATTTTAAAATCAGGCTTAAAATAAGTTTTATCCTAGAGATTGCACAACATCCCCTTGGACAGAACTGCACCCTAATAGGTCAGGTGGTCTGCCAAAACTCGCAGGCGGGGAGGTGCCTAACAAGGTAGAGAAGATTTAATATGATGCATGAAAAACCCCTGGCGAGTCCGGGCTTACTTCTTAAAAGCGTTAGAGTTACTATCTGAGCCTAAAGTTTTTAAATTTTGTTTAAGTAGAAATAGTTTATGACCGTACCCTCACGAGCCTCCGATCGGGTTCCAGGCTAAAATAAAATTGACATGCAATAATCGCCAAAAAACTATGAAAAGCAGGCAAGTCCTTAATCGCAATCAACATCAGGTAATCAAATCAATTAAATAAGTGCTCAAACTGAAAGTCCATGTGGCAAGTTCCACTTAATTATACAACCCAGGGTCTGCAGGAAAGTAAAGTGCCGGGTACCACTGACAATAACCCGGATTCTACTCCTAAGACTCAAGTGACTTTGAGATTTGAGATTCTTCTCGTTCTTCACTTCTTGGTCTTCTTGGAACTCCTTGGATCATTGGGTCTGGATATCCAAATGAAAAAGAACTCCCCCTGAATAGGGGTGTTATCTTTTCTCTTTGGATATTTGAAATTCATCCTAATTTGGATCTCCAAATGGATAGGAACTCTCCTCTAAGGGATGTCCCTTCCTCTTTGGATTCCAAATTGGATGTTTAAACATCCCAATCTCAAAGTACTTTAAATAATTTACAACTCAATTAACATTCAAATTGCATCAATAAAAAATTAAAAATCTAGACTCAACAACCTGCAGGGTTATCCTAATAATCAACAGTTATATTTACATCCCAAGTAGTTAATATATTGAAAATTAAAAATGCTCAAACCAGCCACGCTTGGCCATGCTCTTTTTGATTTAAAGGGGGTCTTAAGCAAATTTCTGGAGCACCTGCGTAATTTTAATATTAATAATTTTTGCCCCTTTTAATTTATGCCCTATATGAGCATGGCTACATGCATAAGATTGAATTAGTACAGATCATTCCTAACCTAGGAGTAGATCTAACGTATAATCAATCACATCACAGAGTGCAATAAATAAATAAACAATCACATCAACATCAATTACTTAAATCTAGCAACCAACATGCAATGAAAAACTACATAAAATCCGGCACACTCAAGTAGCAGAAAAGTAAACACCGGCCTAGCCTAAGACTAGAGTTGGTTGTCCTAGCAAACCATCTAAAGTGTGTGAGGTAGGATGTGTGGTTTGGATGTGTCCTAGATAGGATAATTTGATTGAAGTTGCTTGATGTTCTAGTTGGTTGAAGGTTTAAGGGAGTTTTAATTTGAATTTAAATCTTAATGACTTGAAATTAATTTTAAACTTGATTTTAATTATTTGTTGGATATCACCTTTATTTCACATCGAGGCCATGAAGTTTATTTTACCTTCCTCGTGGCTAATTTAATAGTCTCGTAGGCCTGAGTTACCAAATGGCACCCAATATAATTAAATGATTTAAGTTTAATTAAGGTTTGAAGATTGATTAATTTTTAATTGAATTTGATTGGTTGCTGGTTTTAGAATTAAATTGATGTTTTCTGGAATTTTTGATGATTTGTGGAATTTTAGAAATTTCTGGATTATTTTAATGATTTAATTCAAGGGTTAAAAGTTGAATTTTTGATTTAAAGTGTTTTCTAGAAAATTAATATTTTATTAAAATACTAGACCTTAATACGATCAGTTAGACAGTAAATATGCTGAAATTCGATTTTTCTAGATTTTATTATGAATGTTTGAAGGTTTGGCTTGAATTTGAACTAAGTTTGACCAAAAGTTGACTTTTTAAAAATTGATTGATTTCTGGAAACTGAACATTTTTAATAAATATTAGATCTTAAGATGAGTTGTATGACTTTGAGTTTGCTCAATTTGGAGTTTATTTGAATTAGTTATGAATTTTTGAAGTTTTGCCAATTTATTGAATTTTCAAAATTAGTTTAATTAAGGCCCTTTTTGTGATTTGAATCCAAATGACCTCCAAACGCCTTGAAATCAACTCCAAAGGTCAGGAAGGACCTAAGGAGTGATCTCCAAGTGCTTGGGCAATTTTTGGAATTTTTAATTAATTAATTTAATTAAATGTTGAGTTTCAATTAAAATTAAATTAAACTTAATTTTGAAGTCCAATCAAGGGGCTTTTATTTTTCATTGATTAAGAATTTGATTCTGGTCAGTTTGAGGTATTATATGTAATTTTTGGATTTGAATTGGATTTATTACATTTTCTGGAAGATTTAAGGGTTTAATTAAGGTTTAAATTTGATTAGGTTAATTAAGGTGCTTAATGATTTCAAATTTTAGTGAAAAATTTTCTTAGAGCTTAGAATGTCACTAAGTTTAAATGATTTGAGTTTCAAGTCAATAGGAGGTCAATCCTAATTATTGGAAATATTCTAAGTTCTCTAAATGAGTCCTTAATTATTATCCTTAATAATGTCACTAAGTTAAGTGGGTTCAAATCCATGTTTCACTAACCCTTGACATAACATGATAAGTAGACATGCAAACACAATCAAATCCTATATCTAGGAGAGCCCTAAAGCTAGGTGGTGTGTGCACCTACACATGCAAATAAAGGTTAATTAATCAAGAAGTAATCAATGAATAATTAATATATTAATTATTCATTGATTACACATCACTCCACACTAATCTTGTTCAAACATGCTTAATCTAGGTTTAGACTTTCAAGGGATCTCTCAAACATTAAAAAATCTAAATATATATATTTTTAAAATAATATTTTTAAATATATGTATACTTCCATATGTTTGAAAGTAGAACACTTAGGATTAATATTTTAAAATGCAATTAAAATAATTTCAAAATATCATTAGATAATTTTTTTTTAAAATAAATTGAGAGATCCTCTAATTTTAAAGTTTGAATTGAAATTAAGTTTTAAAATTTTAAAATATCTAATATAATATTGAATTAAATATTGATTAAATATTAGATAATCAAATAATTAATTAATAGGTATTAGGTTTTGCACTTTGAAAATAATTTTATATTAAAATACTTAAAATTTCAAGAATTGATATATTACTCATATTTTTTTTTATGAGTCGATTTGACTTTATTTGGAATTTTTAAAGTTTAAAGCCTATTAAGTGAATTTTAAATTAATTCAAGATTAATTAAAAAAAATTTAAATCAAATTAATTTAAATCTTAAATATTTCTGGATTTTCAAGATTATTTAAAATAATTTTGATTTAATTTTAAGTAAATGTTGATTAAATGTTTAGCTATTTAATTAACTAAGTATGATTTAAAATATTAAAATATATATACATATATTTTAGGCTAATTAAGTTAAAATTAAATATTTGTAACAATTTTATGATTTTTAACATTTTGAAAATTTTAAAATTAATTTTAAAATAAAAATTTTAATTTTATAAAATATTTCATATATGATATTAATTATTTATAAAATAAAATTAATTTTACTATTTTTTTAGATTTTTCTGGAATTAAAATTAAATTTAAAATATATAATATTAATATATTGAAGGAGGCGGTGCCGGCAACGGCTGGGTGCCACGTGGCACTTTCCCATTGGCGAACTCGGAAAAGCGCGGCGGCATCAATCATTGGCAATGATTGCGTCACCGCGCAATCATTGCCCGCTGATTACCGAGTGGTGGGGTCCACGCGCTATTCACTTAACACAGTCAGCAAACGCCCTCCGCCGTTGGATCGCCCGCGGTCTGGATTGGACGGCGGAGATGACGCCAAACCGAGAGATTAACCGCTAAATTGAAAACACGGTTGAATAGAACCGCGGGATGCCGTGATCTAAGCCGTTGATTGAAAGATCAACGGCCCAGAAATCACTCCCCACGCAGGCTGCAGCGGATGCCCTAGGATTAGCTTTTTTAGCTCATTTTCTTAAAATACTTAATTAAAATGTTTAAAAATTTAAACCTAGATTAAAATAATGAACAGAATTTGTGTGGACGTGTTTAAATTACTTGAAAAGCGCTTTTTAAAAAGCTATTTAGCTCTAAGTGTGTAAGCTAGGGTTACAATTTTACCTTGATTTATTGGACAAAATGAATTGCTTAAAGGATGGTTGAGCTTGTTGATTGTCCACGCATATCTTCCTTGTTGAAATCATGTTCTAAAAAGGCACAGATTGGGAGATATAAACCTTGGGTCGAATGTGGCCTCGGTTGGCCGGATTTTGGTCGTCGGCAGCCTTCAACCACCGGGTTTGGGTCAGGGGAGCTTGAGGGATTTCTGGAGAGCTCAATCGAACCAAAGTTTGACACTGGGAACACTTAAGTGGAGAGAGACTAAAGCTTGAAGGAATGAGGTTGATTTTAGGGTTTTAAGCCTATTCAATCATCCCCAGGCCAAGTGGATGGATGGGATGGCTTGGAGAGCTTCTCAGATGTTGTCATCTGTCCAAGAGATGGTTAGGAGCAGATGGGAGGGCACATGGCAAGGACACATATGTGGAAAGGCCCTTTTGTTCCCATGTGAGCATGTGGAAGTGATCTAAATGGTTTGATCTTGATCTAAGGGCTAGGATGGGCCCAAAGAAACTTCTAGAGCCTAATAAAACAGCTGGAATAGATTAGAGAAAAGGGAATAGGTTTGGACTAAGCTATTTGACCATTTAAGACCATTAGAAAAGCTTGGTGACTAGTTTGACTAGTCAACAGTCAAATTGACTGCCAAGGTGGCAGTCAAGTAGTCTTAAGCACTGATTTAGAAAAGGTTGGAGGGGATTTGATGATTAAGGCTTGAGTTTTGAATATTTAAAAGGGGTTTGAGATGGTTTGACCAAGCTTAATTGAGTTGACTTGGTCAAATCAACTAGAATTCAACCCAAGGTAGATTTGGAAATACTTGAGCCATTATTTGAAGTAGACTTAAGGCTTGATGATATAGAAATGGCTTGAAAGAGATTTTGAGGCTTGTAAGTTAGAGTTTGAATACATGGGAGGGAATTTAACTAAGTCATTGCAAGTTGACTTGGTCAAATGCATATGATTTGACTTGAGGTGGGTTTTTTAAAAAAAATTCAAGGCATTGAATGATGTAGGTTTGAGGATTTAGAAAGTTTCAAATGAGTACTAGATGGAACTTGACCTAAATGGGTCTCATTTGATTGAACTTGAGCTAAGTTGACTAAGTCAACTTTTGACTAGGTCAAGGGGTCTAATCTAGGCCAAATCACTAAGACAAATGATTAGAGGAGTTTGAAAGGGTTTGAGGTTAATCTGGGGCTTGATTGGGTTTAAATGGCTTAAGGGTTTAAACTGGTCAACCAGGTTGACCAGGGGCCAGGGTTTGGACTCAATGAATTTGATGTGATATTTGAGGTCTGCTAGAGGTGGTCTCAAGGTATGGGGAGATCATTTGGTCAAAATGACATGTTTGGGCCCTTAATGGGCCTTTAGGTCAACCATGGTTGACTTGGTCAACCAGGTGGGTCCAGGGTCTGGGAATGGGATCAATAGATTTAAAATGATATTTGGAGACCAATGGAGGTGGTCCCAAGGTCTGGGGAGGTCATTTGGTTAAAATGACCTATTTTGACCCTTAAAAACCCGTTTGGTCAACCTAGTTGACATAGTCAACTAGATTGACCCAGGGTCTGATTTAGGTTCAATGGGTTTGGTTTAATATTTAAAAATTATTGGAAGTGGTTCCAAGCAATTTGGAGGTCATATGGTTTGAAAAGTGCATTTGAACCCTTAACGGGGTATTTTTGTCATTTTGACCCTTGGTCAACTGGGGTCAAATTGAATCCAACAAAATACAGTTTATTGATCAATAAGTCATAATCAAGGGTCTGGAAGTGATTTGGAGCTTTGGAGAAAGCTCCAAGGTCAGGATCCACTGGGTGGCAGGTCCAGTGGCATGGACTGTAAATATTTGAAGGTTTTACAGCCTTTGAATTTTAATTCATTTTATGGGGTTAAAGACCTCAGAATGAGCTCAAATTTGGAGGGTTGCCTCTAGAGACATATCACATCAGTGTGGAACTGATAGACCTTGAATCAGAGGTCATTTGATAGGGTTTTGAAATGTTTAAAGATTCACTGGAAAAGGTTTTTAGGGCTTAGACCTTTAGCCTTTGAATTTGACCTGGATTTCTGGTTTTGAGCTAGATTTTGAGCTTGAATGATAGGATTTAAATTAAGTCTAGATTGAATTGAAGTTTGGATTGATCTAGAGGAATCCTAGGGTTTAGAGTAGGTCCTGGGGTCCAAATCAGCTTAAAGGAATCCTAGGATTTAGAATAGATCCTAAAGTCTGGATTCTAGGAAGATCTTAGGGTCTAGATAGATCTAAGATCTAGGAGAATCCCAAGACCTAGACTGATCTAGAGTCTAGGTAGGTCTAGGATGATCTAGAATATGGGTAGATCCTAGGACCTAAAACCTGGGGAAATCCTAAAGTCTAAAAATCCTAGGATTTGGAGCCTGGATTGATCTTAAGATCTAAATAGATCTAAGATGCAAAGTCTAGAGGAATCCTAGGGTCTAGAGTAGATCATAAGATCTGAAGTCTAGGAAGAATCCTAGGGTCTAGAGTAGATCCTAGGGTCTGGAGTCTAGGATTGATCTTAGAGTCTAGAAGTCTGAAGACATCCTAGGATCTGGTCCTGAAAGAATCCTAGGGTTTAAACTCTAGAAGAATCATGGGATCTAGATAGATCCTAAAGTCTAGATTCTAGGAGGATCCTAAAGTCTAGAATAATCCTAAGATCTAAAATCTAGGAAAGATCCTAGGGTCTAGAATAGTCTGGAAACTAGATTGATCTAAGATCAGGATTGATTTGAATCTGGATTGATCTAGGATCATATTGATCATAGAGTCAGGATTGATCCTAAGGATTGGAAAGATCCTAAGGTCTTGATTGGTCCTACTGACCTTATACAAAAATGAGGTTAACAGGGTGTTTTATCAATCTCAAGAGTTGTGGGAGATTGTAGAGAGCGGTTTTCAGGAGCCCAAAGTTGAGAGAGATTTGAATCAAAGGCTTCTTCAAGAATTAAAAGAAAATCGGAAGAAAGATCGGAAGGCCCTTTTCTTCATCTATCAAGCGGTAGATGAAATTATTTTTGAGCGGATCTCTACGGCGAAGACTGCAAAGGAGGCTTGGGATACACTACATGCTTCTTACAAAGGAGATGACAAAGTGAAGATGGTATGTTTACAAACCCTACGAATCCAATTTGATATGTTGAAGATGAAGGAGTCGAAAAGTGTGGAAGAATACTTGAATCGGGTAATTGCCATTGTTAACCAATTAAAGTTGAATGGAGAACTTGTAAAAGATAAAAGGGTTATTGAGAAGATCCTACGAAGCTTGACCAGAAAATTTGAAGCCACGGTGGTAGCCATAGAAGAGGCAAAGAACATAGAAAAAATGTCTATTGAAGGGTTGCTTGGATCTCTTCAATCTCATGAATTAAGATTGAAGTAATATGATTCAACACCACTTGAGGAAGCCTTCCAAACTCAAGTGACATTGCGTGGGAATTTCAGAGGTGGCCGTGGAAGAAGTTTTGGTAGAGGAAGAGGCTCTTTTGGTAGAGGAAGAGGCTCTTTTGGTTCTAGAGGAAGAGGTCGTGTTGGTAGAGGAGAACCTACACAAAGTGATGGAGGCGAAGTTCAAGGTGGAGCTCATGGTGATGGAGAAGGTGCACGTGGTCGTGGACATGGCTTCAGAGGTAGAAGAAGAAACAACCTTGCCAATATCAAATGCCACTTTTGCAAAAGGTACGAGTACACTTATCGATTTTGTTAGAAGAGATAGGAGACTGAAGAGGCAAATGTAGATATGGTGCAAGAAAAAGAAGTGGAGAAAGGTGAAGACACAATGTTTCTTACACATAGTAAGGAGTTTGGTGAATTAGGAGATGTATGATTTATTGATAGTGGTTGCAGTAATTACATGACTGGCAATAGAAGCTTATTTGTTACTTTGGATAACTCAATCCAAAGTGAAGTACGCACAGGAGATGATAATAGATTATTTGTGGAAGGAAAATGTGATATATTGGTGCAAATAAGGAAGGGAGAAAAGAAGATATCAGATGTCTTCTATGTCCCAAATCTTAAGCATAATTTTCTTGGTGTTGGGCAACTAAATCAAAAGGGATATGTTTTGATGTTTTCTTTGACACTTGTACTATTAAAGATAAGCATGGATTTATGATAGGTAAGATGAAGGTGACTCCAAATAAAATGTATCCCATAAAGATGATTTGCAGTCTGAATGGTTGTTTGAAAACTTCCATAGAGAATCATTCAAGATTATGACATTGCAGATTTGGTCACTTGAGTTCCAAGACACTTTCTTATATGAGCCAGAAAAATGTAGTTGATGGACTTCCACATATTGAAGTTCAAGACAAGATCTATGAAGCATGTGTTGCAGGAAAGCAGAGCAGAGCACCATTTCCAATTAGAAAATCATGGAGAGCATTGAAGCCATTGGAGCTTATTCATTCAGATTTATGTGGACCGATGCACACTACTTCTATTGGAGGTAATTGTTATTTTCTCACATTTATTGATGATTATAGCAGGAAAGTTTGGGTGTATTTTCTAAAAGAGAAGTCACAAGTATTTGAATACCTAAAAATATTCAAAACACTTGTAGAGAAGGAGAGTGGCCATTTCATTAAGGTGTTGAGGAGTGATAGAGTTGGAGAATATGTTAGTCATGAGATGTAAACTTATTTGAAGGAGAATGGGATACGCCATCAGTTAACAACTAGATATACACCACAATAAAATGGGGTAGCTGAGAGGTTGAATAGAACCATTATGGGATTGGCTAGGAGTATGTTGAAGGAGACGCAAGTGCCCAATTTGCTTTGGGCTGAAGCTGTGTCATGTGTCGTGTATTTGTTGAATAGGGTGACATAAAAAAGCACTCCATCTCAAACTCCTTTTGAAATTTGGAGTGGTCATAAGCCTACTGTTGATCACTTGAGAGTTTTTGGGAGTATTTCTTATGTTCATGTACCTGATCAAAAGAGAAGGAAGTTGGATGAAAAATCTGAGAAGTGTGTGTTTGTAGGATACAGTGAAAGGTCCAAAGCCTATAAACTGTATAATCCTACAACAAGAAAAGTGGTAGTGAGTAGGGATGTGAGATTTGAGGAGAACTTAGCTTGGGATTGGCTTGAAAAAGACAACAAGGAGGATGCCACAGTTATGGGAAATTCAGAAAAAAAATTGTTGATGATGTAGAGCAACAATCACCACCACACACTATAGTGAGATTGGGAGAATCATCTAATAATGGTTTGGAAAAGGTGAAGACAAGAAGCTTGTAGGAGATATATGACACCACAAATTATAATGAGGAGTTGTCTCAATTTGCTTTATATGTAGATGATGAGTCGTTAACTTTCAGTGAGGCAGTTTCAGATAAGAGATGGATGGATGCCATGAAACAGGAGATTGATGCTATTGAGAGAAATGACACATGGAATTTGGCCTCTCTTCCTAAAGGTAAAAAATCCATTGGTGTCAAGTGGGTGTACAAAGTGAAGAAGAATGTTGATGGAGGTGTAAATAAATTCAAGGCAAGACTTGTAGTTAAAGGGTACAAGCAGAAGCATGTGATAGATTATGAAGAGGTATTTGCACCAGTTACTAGATTTGATACAATCAGATTAATTTTTTCTATTGCAGCTATGCATAAATGGTAGATTCATCAATTAGATGTGAAGTCGGATTTCTTGAATGGTGTTTTGGAGGAAGAAGTATATGTAGATCAACCTGAAGGTTTTATTGTGAAGGGAAAAGAACATATGATGTATCGTTTGAAAAAGGCTTTATATGGCTTAAAGCAAGCCCCGAGGGCTTGGAATTTATGCATTGATAGGAATTTTGGAGAAGAAGGGTTTACTAAATGCCCTTATGAACATGACGTGTATATGAAGATAGACTCAAATGGCAACGGATTAATTATATGCTTATATGTGAATGATTTGCTTATAACAAGTGATGATGAGCAGATGATTGCAGACTTTAAATCAGCAATGTTCAAAAGATTTGATATGACAGATGTTGGCCTCATGTCATTATTTTTGTATATAGAAGTGTATCAGAAAGATGATGGCATTTAGATATGTCAAAAGAGGTATGCCAAAGAGTTGCTTGAGAAGTTCAGGATGAATCATTGCAATAGTGTGTCAACACCAATGCAAACTGGAGTTCATTTCACAAAAGAAGGAGAAGGAAAATTTATTGATCCAACATTGTACAAAAGCTTGATTGGGAGCCTCAGATACTTGAGAGTGACAAGACCTGATATTGTGTATAGTGTGGGCATCTTGAGCAGATTCATGGAGAATCCGAGGGAGTCTCATTGGCTTGCAGCAAAGAGGATTCTTAGATATATCAGTTGAATTTGGCCTTCATTATCAGTGCAGTGGAGACATGAGGTTATTTGGATATTGTGACAGTGATTGGGCAAATGATCATGAAGAAATAAAAAGCACAAGTGGATATGTATTTTATGTTGGTGATACAGCTTTTACTTGAAGCACACATAAGCAGAAAGTTGTGGCATTATCTACATGTGAGGCAGAGTATATAACAATGGCGGCAGCGGCTTGTGAAGCAATGTGGCTGAAGAATTTGTTAAAGGAATTTTATGGAGAGATTGATGAAGCTATAATAATTTATGTGGACAACAAGTCGGCGATTCAGTTGGCCAAAAATCCAGTACAACATGGCAGGAGTAAGCACATTGATGTGCGTTATCATTTTATCAGAGATGCAGTAAAGATAGGTCACATTAGCATGAAGCACTGCAGTACAGTGGATCAGGTAGCTGATTTGTTCACCAAAGCATTGCTGACACCGAGGTTCGTAAAGCTACTGAAGATGCTTGGGATGAAGAAAGTCTTGGTTTGAGGGGGAGATTGTTGGATATTTTCAAACCCAAGCAACACGTCGTTTCGTTTAGTTATTTTTTAATTAGTTATTAGACAATTGTAAAAATTGTATGTGTGATTCTCTGTGTGTGTATCCCGAAAAAAACAAGTGCTGGTTTTTCTGCTCTCGATTTTTCCTTTATCCCGTGAAACATCTTGCAAACAAAATTTTGTTTTGTTTTCTCTGTTCTCTTTTTTGATTCTATCAATAACTATGACTGATTGATTCTTTTGAAGTCACTGGTGCTTTAATTAAACATTTTTTCTTAATAGCCCACCGAAGAAAAATTTTTGAATCGCATACCATAGCAATAGCCATTGATATTTAAGACATGGCATTTATCTTAAGATTCTTCATTCATCTAAATGCCTTTTCTGAATTGTGCATAGATTCAAATGGCTTTGTATGTTTTCATCACTTCTCTTAGCTCAAAGATTTAGATAGCAAATAACATTGTATATGAGCTCGACAAATAATGAAAATTTTCTGGTTGTAGCTACCTTTGAGTATTACTCTAATCAATGCCCGGTGAGGGCATGACGTTTAAGCAGTTTATGATGATTTGTATAAACAAATATCATGTATATGCCATAGTCATAGAGAATATTGCAAAAGTGTCCTCAAGGAATCCTATGAATTATGCAGCAATCTATTTCATGTGTATTGCTCACCAATAATGCAAATTTTTATTATTTCACTTGATTGTAAAATTTGATTTCTCGCCATAGGATGCTAATTTGCCATTTAGCTATTTTATCAAATTGCAATTTTATTAAATTTCAACAACCTCTAACTTACATAATATAGATAAGATCTAATACGTCTACTCTCCTAAAGATTCATCAAGGCCGACATTTTATGTAACCAAATCATTTAATAAAATAAATTTTCATTTAGTATATCTCATCGAAAGTTTGCTAATGATGGGGCATACTTTTTACTATTTTATAAAATAAATTAAAAGATTTTGCAAGACATTCTCTCTCACACACACTCTCTCTAGATATGTTTAATAATAAAAAAAGAATCAAATTTGTACTAAAAAAATGCTTTAAAAAGTAATAAGAAAGTTGTCCAAACGAAATCTAAGTTTGATAAAATGCAATATGGTTATCAATAACAAATAAAGATTTCATGCAATTTGGATCGAAAAGGTTGTCATTGATGTGTCTATCACATCATCTATATCTATCCCACTGAGCTATATCTATCAAATCATTGCAATTGATGTTCGATCATGAAGAACAAAGAGATTTCAAAAAATGGGATTTTATAATCTCATAAAGAATCAAATTTATCGAAATGTTCTTGCCAGTCTTCTTAATCGGATCCTCAAAGATTTCACTCTCAAGTCTAATGCCGCAACAATCATTGCCACTTGCCTTATCCACGTAAAAAGTTTTTTTTTTTTTGGGACAGTTAGAGGATTCGAGCCCGAGTGAGATGGGAGAAACGTGTTCCGTTAATCACTCGGCCACAGACCTGATCTCCATATAAAAACTTCATGTGACCATTTTCTTTATGGAACAATGATCACATTCCGCAGATTCTAAATATAATAAGTGTTCGGTTTCTTCGAGTTGCTCGATCAGATGAAATTTTTTAATATCCCAACAACTATGCTGCTGCTGCAGCTGCAGTTGAAAGCTCTATCTAGTAAGTGCTTAGTTCTTTTCTAAACATTGATGGAAGTTTTGTATTATTTAATAAAAAGGAAAAAAAATCTATACAATCATTATAGGAAAGTAAGGCTTCGTTTGGCATTATTTTCTTACTGTTTTTAAGTATAAAAATTTTTAAAACTAAAGATTTTTATACCAAAAAACTGCTTTAAAAAATAGTGAAAAAGCAGTCTCAAACTAAAGCTTCGTTTGGGACGGCTTTTTTACTGCTTCTTGAAATAATTTTCTAATATAAAAATTAAAATTTTTATATTAAAAAGCTGCTTTAAGAAGCAGTAAGAAAGCCGTCCCAAACGAAGCCTAAGCTTAAGATTCACCATTTCTTATAAATTAACAATGGTCATAGAATTATTATTTGGATGAAATTCAGTTATGCAGAATTGGGTCAACATTAGACCTGAAAACATCATTAGTTTCATATCAAATCTTAACCTCTACAACATCATAGGTTTGAATCAATTTCAGATATTTAAATACAAAATAAATACTATAATTTTTTTTTCACATCATAATTTCTTAATGTCCATAGGATTTGAACCCTAAATCTTGAAAATAATAAAAATAATTATCAATTAAATAACTATTGATTTAATTGTTCATCAACATTATTAGTTTGGGATTTTAATTGATGTCCTGCTTGGAATACATGAATTTTGTATCATGCTGCTGAAATATATGGTATTATTGATATACCATTCAATATACACCTTCATAATATGTCACTAAATCAACTGTCATTATTATACTTAAATCATAGATGGCAAGCATTGAAATAATCTGAGTGTTTGTGCTTGTGTCGATGACATGCATTGGTGTGCGTCAATGTTATTGGTAATTATAAGCAATGAAGTTGGTGATTGTTGGGATTTATGTTGTCGGCATGCATCAGTCTTATAGATATTGACGTGTGTCATGTTATTTGCAGTGATGGGCAACAAAGTCAACGAGTATTACAATGATGTACATTGACTTTATAGACAATGCTATGTGTTGACGTCTGTGGCAATAATTTCCATCGAGTTTATAAGCAATGGCAAGCATTGATTTTGTTGGTGACGGTGGGTGATGAAGTTGGTGGACATTAGTCTATGCGTTGATGTTGTTCATCAACATTATATGTGACAGCGGGCATTGACATTGTTGGCTATGAAAGGTGATGAAGTTGGCACGCATTGACATTTGTGTGGATGAATTCATTGACTTTACAGATGAGGGTGTGCATTGTTGTTATTAGTGATGGCGGGCGATGAAGTTGTCAGGCATCAAAGTTTTTTTATGGCATATATTGGCCTTTTAGTTGATGGTGTATATCAATATTGTTGGCGACAACATGTGACAAATTAAGTTAGAATTTGTTATGATCATCTCACCATGAACATATTATACATAGTTAAAAAAGGAAGCCATTTTATGTAGAAAACTCCTAATATTCTTTGTAGCACACAGTAATCATTAGTTTTTATTAGGGATCATTAGGAACTAATTAGAATTTTTAATTAGAATAATATTTGTTATTGTTTTATGATTGTAAGTATAAGGCTATTGTGATAATAATTTGAATTGTACTTTAATTTGAATTAGTGTTGATACATCCCAAAAAATTGACTTGATGGGGCATGAATCTTGATGCATATATGAATTGACAACTTCAAAAATTAAATTAGAGACCATCCAAACTCTAATTTCAGCAAACTAATAGTCAAACTAAATGTCTCGAAGAGATGAATCCAACGACATCAAAATTGGTCAAATTTGAGCCCAAATAGGTCTAATTCGGGGGGGAAGAACATTTGGAATATTCAAATCACAAATTAGATGAACAAATGATCTCTAAATATGACATGCTTATAATCGAATCGAGCGGCTCAACAAGATAAATCCAACGAGTTCAGGATCGCTTAATTTTGATGTCATTTGAGCATTTAAATGCTTGACAAACGCTCTATAACTGAGGGAATTAATATAGACTGATCGATTGAGCACTCCGAATTTGTTCTAGATCTTTTTCATATTTATAGGTCATGCCACTCTAAAAGTCTATAAATAGACCCCCTCTTCCCACATAAAGGGGAGCTTGGACTTTGGGGCTGTAGATTGGAAAGAGATTTAAAGCTTTGAGGATCTTATAACTCCACCCAAGTACCATCGTAGGCGAACTTCCATCGGTCGACCGAACCACCGCATGTCAGCCAACCATTACTGAACTTGATCGCTAACCGCCACTGGACCATCGCCCGATCGCCAATCTTCGTCGAACTTCCGCCTGACCATCATCTGACCACCGCCCATCCACTGATCTTCACCAAACCTATGCGAGATCGCTAACCGCCTTTGAACAAACTCTCAGGCGCCAGCCGATTGTCGGATCATTGCCCGACAACCAATCTCCACTAGACTTCTGTCCGAACATCGTCAGACCATCGCCCGGTCACCAATCATCTACAAACCATTGCGCATTTGTCGATCACCGTCAGGCTTTCCCTCTACTGCCATCGATACACCACTTTAACCTCATGCCAATTAGGGTCCCTCCGACCACCGTCGCCCATCGACTAAGGTCCCTTTGACCTTCATCTCTCACCGACAATGGTCCCTCCGACCCCTGTCTTATGCCGATTACAATCCATCCGACCTCCATCGCCTGCCAATTACGGTCCCTCATACCATTATCGCCAGCCGACTATAGTCCCTCTGACATATGTCGCTCGCCGACTATGATTTCTCTGACCTCTATATATCACCCACCGACTAGAGTACTTCAGACCTCCTTCGCCCTCCGAATACAATCCCCTCAGACCATCGTCGCCCACCAACTATGTTCCCTTCGACCTCCATCGCTTGCCGACTATGATCCCTCGGACCATCGTTGCCTGCTGATTACGGTCCCCCCGACCTCCGCCGTCCACATACTATGGTCCCTTAGATTTATGTTTCTCGCTGACTACTGTCCCTTCAACATGTATTGCATGTTGACTACAATCCCTTCGATCTCTGTCGCCACCAACTATACTTCCTTTGGAAGGTTCAAATCACAAATTAGATGAACAAATGATCTCTAAATATGACATGCTTATAATCGAATCGAGCGGCTCAACGAGATAAATCCAACGAGTTCAAGATCGCTTAATTCTGATGTCATTTGAGCATTTAAATGCTTGACAAACGCTCTATAACTGAGGGAATCAATATAGACTGATCGATTGAGCACTCCGAATTTGTCCTAGATCTTCTTCATATTTATAGGTCATGCCACTCTAAAAGTCTATAAATAAACCCCCTCTTCCCACATAAAGGGGAGCTTGGACTTTGGGGCTGTAGATTGGAAAGAGCTTTAAAGCTTCGAGGATCTTATAACTCCACCCAAGTACAATCATAGGAGAACTTCCATCGGTCAACCGAACCACCGCCTGTCAGCCGACCATTACTGAACTTGATCGGTAACCGTCACTGGACCACCGCCAGATTGCCAATCTTCGTCGAACTTTCGCCTGACCATCATCTGACCACCGCCCATCCACTGATCTTCACCAAACCTATGCGAGATCGCTAACCGCCTTTAAACAAACTCTCAGGCACCAACTGATTGTTGGATCATTGCCCGACAACCAATCTCCACCAGACTTCCGTCCGACCATCGCCCGGTCACCAATCATCTCCAAACCATTGTGCATTTGTCGATCATCGTCAGAATTTCGCTCTACTGCCATCGATACACCACTTTGACCTCTATCGCATGCCAATTAGGGTCCCTCCGACCACCGTCGCCCATCGACTAAGGTCCCTTTGACCTTCATCTCTCACTGACAATGGTCCCTCCGACCCCTGTCTTATGCCGATTACAGTCTGTCCGACCTCCGTCGCCCGTCGATTACGATCCCTCATACCATTATCGCCAGCCGACTACAGTCCCCTTGACCTATGTCGCTTGTCGATTATGATTTCTCTGACCTCTATATATCACCCACCGACTAGAGTACTTCAGACCTAGGTCGCCCATCGAATACAGTCCCCTCAGACCATTGTCGCCAACCAACTATGTTCCCTTCGACCTCCATCGCTTGCCGACTACGATCCCTCAGACCACCGTCTCATGCTGATTACGGTCCCCCCGACCTCCACCGCCCACAAACTAGGATCCCTCAGATCTACGTCGCTCGCTGACTACAGTCCCTTGAACATGTATTGCATGTTGACTACAATCCCTTCGATCTCTGTCGCCACCAACTATGCTCCCTTTGGCCTTCGTCGACAGCCAACTATGATCCCTCTGACCACCATCGCCCGTTGACTATGATTCATCTAACCACCATTGTCTGATTACAATCCTACCGACCGAACGAACATGCCAACACTCTTTTGGGAGCAACTCTCATATCACCAGATTCTTCCAACTCCCACCACGTAATGTGCTCTATATGATGTATATTTGCTACATTGAGCCAAAAGGCCATCCCACCAAGGAAGGTGTTATGTGCGGAATATAATTGTGTTGATCAATTTAGTTATTATATTATCTCGGACCTCAAAGCTTATCATGTACGCTTAGGGGTGTAAGTGAGCCGAGCCTGCTCGTAAGCCGGCTCGAACTCGACTCGTTAACGAGCTCGCGAGCCTAGCTTATCGAGCTTCGAGCTCAAGCTCGAGCCGGTAATCGAGCTCGTATGGTAAACGAGATCGAGTTCGAGCTCAACCCGACTCGACTCGACTCAAAAGCTTATCAAGCTACTCGATTAAATTATATATATATAATTTAATGATGCATGTGAGAAGAGAAGCAAGGAGAGACTGAGAGAGAAGAAAGATCTATACGCATTTCTCCCAATTTTCATCATGGTTTTTTTGGTGTCGTGTGGCTCCATAGTTTTTTTTCCTATTTTGGGGTTTTCCATGTTAAAACCTAGTGTTATTTACTTTTCTGCTGCTTTTACTTGCTTGCTTGTTTCGTCATTGTGGTGTTTACTCTTCCTCATCTCTTCCCCAACAGAAAGGTCTCATTTGTAATCAACTATAAATACTAGTAGAATTATTTTAGTTGGGTCAGGTCCCATAGTTTTCCCTTTTTAGAATTTCTCATGAAAAAAATCTTGGTCTCTTATTACTCTTGCACCCCTCTCTCTTTATATGAGTGTGTTGGATCTTCATTCAAAGGCAAGATATTAAGCTCTTTATATCTCTATTGCCGCAAACGTTCCGTAACGCAACTATTGTAATATATTAATTTGTTGAAAACTATTTATCATAAAAGTAATTAAATAGTTATTAGTTATGATGTTAATTAGAAATCAAAAAAAGTTTTAATTAGAGTGATTTCTTCATGATTAACTAATGATTAAATAGAAATTTTTACTGTATTTAATTAAAATCTTGATTACTTCAAATGTTTTATTTTCATATCTATAAATTGGAAAAAAATTGGTAGACCATTCAAATTTCACTTGTTTTTATTTTAAACTAGAAAAAACCAAAACAAAAAAAGCCAAAATAAATACAAAAGAAAAATTGATCAATCAAAACCTAATATAAATATATAATACAAAGCGCTTTGATCATAAAATTATATTGTTATTAAAAATATAGAATAAAGCATTAAAATAATAATACTTTAATGATACGTTTAATCATCCAATAATACTATAATTAATTAATTATTAACTATATCTATCCACATAGAAAACCGTAACGCTTATTATGATATTGACAAATATATTATAAAAATAAATTATAAATCTGCCCCTCTCCTACGTTATCCCCCATGCATTCCCATCTCTGTTTCTCTCCCTCGTCTGTCGTCTCTTTCCATCAATACATATATATATATAGCTCTTGCAGTTCTTCACCATTGATCATACGAGTGAAAGAGCTTCTTCCATGGCGTCTCCTGCTTGGTTTCTCTTTGCATTCATGGCTACCTTTAGCCTAATGATGAACAATTCTCTTCTCCTCTGTAATGCTGATCCTACTGATGGTTTTACTTCCTTACCATTAAGTGAAGCAAATTTTGTAGTTCAGAAGCCATACAATATGCCTTTGAATGATCGTTATAGCTATATCAATGGAGTACATAAGATGTGGGTGTATTCTACTGATAAGCCATACAAGGCAGGGAGCCCGACAGGTCCCCGAACTGAGATCCGTATCAAAGTAATATGTTATATTTGACTGTTTTTCTTTTATTTATGTTTTCATATCATAAATATTTTCTTAAATTAATACCGCCGGTAATTGCTGCTAGTAATACTATCGGTAATTGCCGGCGGTTCTCATGTGGTGGTAAGTTCCTGCGGCTATAACCGCCGAAACGCCATCAGTAAATATTACCGCCGGAAAGAAAAAAGCCATCGGTTTCAGTTTCCTCTGCAGTTTTTTCCGGCGGGCTTTAAACTGCCGGAAAATCGACGTTTCTGCCGGAAAATTCCGCCAGTATTGGATGATTTTCTTAAATGAATATATTTATATGTACTAAAATTATGATGTGATTTTCATTCGTGTCTTGCAAATTTAGGACCTGTTTGGATCATCTTTTATGTTGCGTTGCTTTTTAGATAAGAATTATAAATTTATTTTGCTACCAGTTGCTTTCTTGGTACTTTCTTATTATTTTTCAGAAATTTATGTAGTAAAAGGTTGCTTTTTAGAACCAAAATAGTTAAGTTGCTTTCCCGATAATAACATCACAACCAACTTTATAAAAAGTTCCAATGATTCTAAATAGGCCCCAGCTAAGTTATTTGTCTTGAAGTTATACATAGCGTCAGGGGCAGAAGACCATTAATGTACGGCTCTCAAAACTTAGTTTGACTTTTGCCTGCATCTAGTCCAGATCCTATTCATGTAGGCACAATTGCTTAGACGGCGGACGTCGGACACCAGTTTACAAAAGTATTTTATAATGTTTATTTTTCTTATTTGATTTTCCAAAGCATTTAATTGAATATTAATTTGTCACAGGGTTATGATTATTCTAGTGGAGTATGGCAATTTGAGGGCTATGTTTTTGTTCCAAATGGAACCACTGGTGCTTCCATTATGCAAATTCATAGATCAAATGGTGAGAAACCAGCTACAGATCTGATGCTAATGGTTTTTGATGGAGAGCTGAGATTCTATTCGAAAAAACTAGTAGAATCTGATATCTACGATAGGTGGATGAGAGTGAATGTTATACATAATGTTGAAGCTAATAAGTTGTCAATTTTCATTAATGGTGCTCAAAAGTTAGAGGTAGATGGAAGGGGAGTGAGTAATTTTTACTTCAAATGTGGTGTTTATGAACAACATGATGAAAGTCACTACATGGAATCAAGATGGAGGGATATTAAGCTCTACAAGAAAGATTGATGAAAGATGAAATATATGCAAGATTATGTGTATGATGTGTAATATTATTGATGTTGTATTGCTTCAAGCTATAAATGAAGCACTCTATATGTTTATGTAGACCTCTTATGTAAATGAGTGTATGCATCATTACAAAAAGGGGGTCATATATGTTGTATTTTATATGTATCTACTAATATAAGTTGGTGAAAACTTGTGCTTTACTATTATCATGTATGAAGAAGCAATAACTTCATGGGTCGAATGAGCTCTATTTCACTGCTTGCTATTATGTGAAATCCTTTCGACAGTTTAAAAAATTAGCAGCATAAAGATGCAACAGAATAAGAAGAGATAAACAAACAAACAAACAAACAACATCAAGCCTTTGTCCCACTACGTGGGGTCGGCAACATGAATCCTTTTTCTCCATTGTGTCCGGTTCAAAGTCAAATTCTCGTTTAAATCTAATAAAGAAAGATCATTTCTAATATTTTCTAACCAAGTCTTTTTAGGTCTACCTCTACCTTTCTTAACATAAGTCAAATCTAATACATCTACTTTCCTAATTGGGTCATCGGAAGGCCGCCGTTTTATGTGACCAAACCATCTAAGACGACTCTCTCTAATCTTATCCTCCACTGGAGCTACTCCAACCTTTTCACGTATATGCTCATTTTGTATCATGTCTCTAACAGTAAATCCACTCATCCACCTGAGCCTCCTCATCTCTGCAACATATAACTTAGTATTGTGCTTCTCTTTTAATGGCCAACATTCTGCACCATAAAGCATTGCAGGTCTCACCACCATCTTATAGAATTTTCCCTTAAGTTTGAGGGGGACTTTTCTATCACACAACAAGTCTGATACATTTCTCCACTTCAACCATCCAACTTGAATTCTACTGATAACATCCCCATCTATTTCACCATCACTCTGAACAATAGATCCAAGATATCTAAAACGTGTACTCTTATGAATGACTCGATCGCCCAAAGTCACAAACCCCTCACTAGGTTTATTACTGCTAAAATTACACTCCATATATTCAGTTTTAGATCTACTCAAGAGAAAACCTTTAGACTCTAAGGTTGATCTCCAGACTTCAAGTTTACCTTCAACTCCCTCTCTAGTCTTGTCAACAAAAAGAATATCATCAGCAAAAAGCATACACCAGGGTACATCCTCTTGTAAATGTCTAGTGAGAACATCCATGACTAACGCGAAAAGATATGGGCTTAAAACTGATCATTGATGTAATCCAACCGAAATAGGGAAATACTTAGTCAAACCACCTTGTGTTTGAACACAAGTAATAGCTCCTTCATACATATCTTTAATGATTTGAATATAAGCATTATTAACTCCTTTCTTTTCAAGAACTCTCCCACTACAAGAAAATCTCCGATTACCGACGGAATTTTCGGCGGATTACTTAGAAAATTTTTCCGACACATTATAAGCGGCTTTTCCGGCAGATTTGTTTCCGTCGGACTTTCCGGCGGAAGATAAAAATTTCTGAAAAAATATCTTATTTTAATTATCAATTAAATAATAAATTTAAATTATTTAATTTTAATTATAAAATTCTGTCTGTTTTAATATAAATTAATTAATTTATGAAATTAATCACATTTGCAAAACTGGTATAGTGGTTGGCCTGGCGCGAGCGGCTGTGCGCGAAGGTGAGGTCCCAGGACCGAATCTCAGGGTGGACAGGCGAGCTGGGAGCGGGTCCGCGGGCGGGCTGGCGGGAGCGGGAGCGGGAGCGGGCTGCTGGCGGGAGCGGGAGCGGGAGCGGGAGCGGGAGCGGCGGGCGGGCTGGCGGGAGCGGGAGCGGCGGGCTGGCGGGAGCGGGTCAGCGGCGGGGAGCAACGGGAGAGGGAGTGGGCTGCGCGCGGGACCAAATTTTTTTTTTTAATTCTGTATTCCGGCGGATAGGTTCCGCTAGAGAAATTTTCCGGCGGAAAAATTCCACCGGAAATAAAGTTCCGGCAGATTTAGTCCGCCGGAAACATTTTCTGACGCACGATTTACTATCGGATTAATTTTCGTCGGAAATTCGCGAAAAATTTTGAAATTTGCCGGAACCTTCAAAAATTTCCGCCGGAAATTCCGCCAGAAATTTGTAAGTTTCATGTAGTGTCCATAGCACTTCTCTTGGAACTTTATCATATGCTTTCTCTAAATCAATAAATATCATATGTAGATCCTCCTTATTCTCCCTATATTTCTCCATCAAACCTCTCAATAAATGTATGGCTTCCATAGTATACCTACCAGGCATGAATCTAAATTGATTTTGAGAAACGTTAGTATCACGCCGCAGCCTACGCTCCATAACTCGCTCCCATAGTTTTAAAGTGTGACACATTTACTTAATTCCTCTATAATTCGCACAATCTTGTGCATCACCTTTATTCTTATAAATAGGAATCAATACACACATTCTCCATGCATCTGACATCTTTTTAGTTTTCAAAATATTATTAAAAAGTTTAATTAGCCAAGAAATTCCTTCATCTCCTAAACATTTCCACATCTCTATTGGGATATCATCAGGTCCAACAGCTTTTCCACACTTCATTTTCTTTAAAGCCTCTCTAACTTCGGTTTTTCTAATACGCCGATAAAAACAGAAATCTTTATTTTCATTTAGGGTGCTAAGGTCACTAAAGTCAATTGTATTCTTATAATCTTCATTAAAAAGTTTATCAAAATATCTCATCCACCTTTGTTGAATATCATCTTCTAAGAAAAGTACTTTTTGATCTTCATCCTTAATACACTTCACTTGAATTAAATCCTTACTACTCCTATCTCTTTGTTTGGCTAGCTTATACATATATCTTTCTCCCTCCTTAGTATCTAAATTATTATATAAATTATTAAAAGCTAAGATATTTGCATCACATATTGCTTTCTTAGAATCCTTACATGCCTCTTTATATCTTTCCCAATTATCAGAATTTTTACATCTAAATCAATTTTTATAACAAATCTTCTTATTTTTTATCTTTTCTTGCACAATTGGATTCCACCACCAGCTATTTTTACTATTAGGGGCTTTTCCATTTGATACTCCAAACACATCTTTTGCAATATTTTTAATATCACTAGCCACTTTTACCCACATAACATTAGTATCCTCATGCACAAATAAAATCTTAGAATCTAAAATCTTACTCTCAAAAATATTTTTATTACTATTTTTTAAATGCCCCCCTAATCCTAGAAAATCATTTTACTTTTTTTTTTAAATTTTCTGTCCCTTCATCTTAAAGTCTCAAACTAATAAGCGATGTTGGGTACATAAACTTTCACTCGGAATAACTTTACAATCTTTGCAATCAAAACGATCTACTTTTCTTATAAAAAAATAATCAATCTGAGTTTTACTATAACCATTCTTATAAGTGATGAGATGCTCATCTATTTTCTTAAATAAGGTATTAACAATTAAAAAATTATAAGCTAAAGAAAAATCTAATATGGTCTTACCACCTTCATTAGTCATTCCAAACCCATATCACCATGAATGTTTTTAAAATCATTTACCTCTCTACCAACATGTTCATTTAAATCTCCTCCAATAAAATTTTTTTCTTCGAGATGTATCTTTTGAATTAATTCTTCTAAGTCATCCCAAAATTTTAATTTTGAACACATATCCAAACCTACTTGATGAGTATAAGCACTTATAATATTAATAATCTTAGCATCAACAACAATCTTTAAAGCCATAATTTTATCTCCAATTCTATTAATATTTATAACATTATCCTTCAAACTCTTACCTATAATCACGCCCACACCATTTCTAGTACGACTCTTACCTGAATACCAAACTTTAAATCTTAAACTATCAATTTTCTTAGCCTTCTCTCCAACCCATTTAGTTTCCTGAATGCACAAAATATTTATCTTCCTATGAATCATAATATCTATTAATTTCATTAATCTTCCTATAAGGGAACCTATATTCCAAGTTCCTATCCTAGTATTAGTATCATGGACTAGCTTCTTTGCCCACATCCGTCCTTGATGTGGGAACCCTTGCCTATTTAACACTGCACCCGGGCGCCGATGCAGCGGCCCTTGCAAGCTTTTCACTGTATTTAGGCCATACAATGCGTCGCTTCCAGGGAACGCCCTAGCATTAACACAATTTATTAAAGGATTCATGTCATGGTTATTCGACAAGTTTTACGTTGGCTGTTGACTACCTAACGCAACCCTCCACTTTTCTCATCCAGGACTTGGGACCTGGCAACGGCAGTGTATGGAGATAGTGATATTCTAAATAGAACGCACAACTTCAGAACAAATTAATGCAGATTTGAATGTGTATGGAGCTGTTACAGAAAAATATCACAAGTGAAATGGTGAGCGACTTTCAATCTACCAAATAATCGAGGTCCCAAATGTGATGAGATGTGGCACAAGGAGTGGAGAAATAGATGAAGTGGTATGATATTGCGGAACTTCTGGAGGATGAAGACGATAGGGTTTTTATAGTGAATCGTAATTGAGGGCATTTACGTCTTTTTGGCAGCTCCGAACAGCGAAAAGAGGGGGAACACGAGAGGCTTTCTCAGGACGTGTTAAGTAACAATGGGATGAAATTTTTTTAGAATGAAGCACAAACTCAAAACCCCAAACAACCCTTTAGTTATGTTTCATCATGAAACTTAAAGCAAAATCCTAAACCCTAAATCCTAAAGTCTTAAACCCTAAACCTTAATGTAAATTCTTCCTTAATCAAATAAAAAGAACTTTATAATAGTTTATTTAACATAGAAGTTTTGGATGCAATATATAGTTGCAGAGAGTTTTAAATCTCCTCTTTCCCTCTCATTAAATTTGCATGAGAGCCATATAACATTTCTCTTTAATTTATATCCTAAATTAAATACTAATAAATTCTTTTTGTGGGTAGTTAATTGAGCTATGACAAAGAGGCTCCCATTTTGAATTATATTGCGATCATTTATACTTTCTCTCTCTCTCTCTCTCTCTCTTTTCACAATGCAGATGCTCTCTCTCTCTCTTCCCTAGAGCCCGATTCCCAATGTCCTTTTCTTTAGCTACAAGCCGTTCTCCTCCAGCAAAGAAGTAGACTGTTTGTAATGGCCGCTTAAACCATTTTCTCACTCACTCACACGCAGCGGTATGGCTCAACTGCCTTCCTCTTCTTCCAAAATGGGAACTCCCCTCCTCCTTTTCATTCTTACACTACTCCTCTCCTTCCCCACCTCTCCAGCCGCTACCGAAACATTGGTCCTCGACGACCTCGCCAACCGGAGAGTCGTCACCCTTCAAATCGGAGACTCTCTCTGTCAGTTTGTTCTCTTCCTCTCTTAGTACTGTTCTTCCATTCCCTCTTTCAGTACTGATTTTTTTTCTCTTTTATTAATTTGCAGTGTTCAAGCGCAGAGATCTCCATAATCTTTATCTCTTTCACAACCGAAGGGCATTAGATCTCTGCAACTTTGCCGATGCATCTATAGTTTTCCATGGAAAATCTACTGAGTGGAAGGTACGACACTCTCATTTTGTAAGAGATCTTTCGTTCTCCCCACATTTAATTCAGAAATGAGCTTAGCGGCTAATTATATTTACAGTGGACTCCGCCGCTGCCGGGCCGATATTACTTTTCCATCAAGGATGAGTCCGCGACGAGCTGTGAGAGGGGCGAGAAGCTGCTCGTTAGGGTGATTTCCCAGCAGCTGATCTCCCCTGCTTTGTCTCCGGAGGTGGCGCCGCCTCCTACTGCCGGAGGCGACCTTCCATCTTCTCCCTCCCGGGGATGGTGGGCTTCCGGTGGCTTGGCGCCGCCACCGGGGCTGGCACCGGAGTCCTCCCCTCTAGAGCCGAGGAAGGGCACTCCATCCACCGCGCCTCCGCCCGAAAACCGCGAAGGAATGCCATTCATTAGCAGCAACCCGGTGATTCCAATGCCGACTGGGGAGACCGATACGGCCGCACTCCGACCGCTGCCCACCCCTAGCCAGGCAGCCTCTCAGGTCGGAGAAGGCGATTGAACTTTTCGAATATTTCTTTTTTGACCTATTTTTTTCCTTTTTATTTTTATTAGTGAGCAAACCTTTTTAGAGCTTAGGTTTATTTATTTATTTTTAATTTTGTACAGGTTGTGGGACAGGCGGCCTCGCTGGAAATTCGGACGGTGCTGGTGGCGTTCGCAGCAATAATGTCGAGTGCTATATGTTTCGTTTTGTGGATTTGAAAGCATGAGAGGACTTGGCTGCCCTTCTATTTTGTACGTTTCTGAATGTCATGTTTCTTTTAAGAGTTGGATCTCTAGCAATGTAGTAACTTTTGCTTTCTTTTACCTGAAATTTAGGATTATCTTAAATCTCTGAAGATAGTATTTGTTATTGTCAACTATGTAAAATATTATTGTTGTAGACTTTTGCCTGGCTCAACCGATCCAATAGGTTGAACCCAATTAAATGTGGGACTTTGACAATATTTTTGACTCAAACAGCTTTACATTGACAGTAGTTGGTAGCAGAATAATACCACAGTACTAAAGCTGCCAACTACACGGTGCTACATCTCATCTCCACTGCACACACAAAACCACCCAAATGATCTCAACCATCAAGCTTAGTCTCCAATACACGAATTGCTCTCGCATTATTCAACTGAAAAACAAATCACACGTATCCATGATTAGCCGATCCATGATCCAACACATATCTGACATCAAATTCAAAGTAGATGCCATTGTTTCTATCGGCTCCCCTAGATCCGGAAGACCCAGCCTATACATTTTAAATGATATTCACCCCATCTATCAGGCCTTCGTGATAACCTTCCAAATCAATCTCCAACCAATAAATCTAGATGATATATATTCCCCCCTTTGTAGCGAGGAGAGAAAGCAAGCTATCGAAGATGCCCACAACCTTCAAAGTCTTCAAATCTCCGTCCCACAATTAGCTCTTACAACGGCTATGGGATTGGGTAGAGCTCGCTACTTATCCAACTGTGGTCTCTCATCTCCTACTTAACTCATGCCTAACTGTAACTCACTGCTCAATAAATGGAGAGGTCATTTCTTTACCCCTTTCATTACTTATAAAATATGTTGAAAATGCGAATATTTTGTTGCAACATGCTAGTACCACTAGGACCTCACCTATAATGGATCCTCTCTGGCTCTCCCCAAACTCAAGCTCTCTTCCCCAAAACAACCACCTCCTCCGGTGATTGGTATGTGGATTCAAGAGCCACCTCTCACCTTGCTTCCAACCCCCACCAACTTCACAACGCCATATCATACCATGGTTCTCAAGAGATCTTTCTTAACCATGGTTTATCCCTGCTTATCTCTCGCTCCAATCAAGGAATCCTCTCGACACCAACCAATAAGCTCTCTCACTCAACTTCTTTCTCTATGTTTTAATTTATCTCATAACCTCCTTTTCATTCATCGTCCCATCTCTAACAACTGCTATCATATCTTATTTGATGTTGCTAGCTACAAAATCAAGGACTTGAAGAAAGGCTGACTTCTCCTAGCGAGACCATGCCGTAGAGTCTCGATCCTATAAGCTCCACCCAACCCGCCCAACAACAAACTCGTCTCCTTGCTTTGCTTTTCGCCAAACTAGTCTCAGCTCTCTCGCATCGAAGGCTTGGCCTCTTTAGCTCTGTTGTACGTTCCTTGCTAGCAAAATTGAATTCACTAATATGTACTTCTTCCTCCTCATCTTTATGTTCTTTCTCTTGGCAAGCAAAAAATTGTAGGCTACCTTTTGTGCTCTCTCGTTCTTGTAGCTCTGGCTGATTGGTCCTTTCCATCTTATTCACTCTGATGTATAAAGACCTTCCCCTACTAGATCATGGTTATAGATATTATATTTTGTGTATTGATGATTTCTTGTGATTTTGCTCAGTAGACCTTGCGAAATTCAAATCCGAAACAACTCACAAATTTATTCATTTAAAAAATATGGTTGAACAATAATTTAACTTCACAATTTAAATAGTCCGCTTTGATGATCAAGGAGAATATCTCAGCTCAAATTTAAATAGTCCGCCGTTATTATCCACCAATATAATTGCCCTTATATGCCTAAGCAACATGAAATTGTGGAGCACAAGCTTCATCATCTCATTAAGATGGTGTGCACTCTCCTACTAGAAGCCAACTTTTTGCAACATATTTGGGTGGACGCTCATTTGATAGCATTCTAACGCATTAACATTTTTTCATCTCCCACTACAAATATGTTCTCTCTACATTAATCACTGCATAATAAATCACCTTTATATTCTCACCTCAAAACATTCAACTGCCAATGCTTCCCATGGCTGTGGACCTAGACAACTCCATGTCGACTAGCTATGTTTTTATGGGCTACATCACCACTTGAAAATGCTAAAGATGCTACAAATGTTACGATCCTACCTCCAACAAAACTTTTGTCATGTTATATTCAATGAAGGCATCTTTTCTTGCCAACATTCGACTAACTCTTCTCAACACATCCTTCCTAGTATAACCTCATCCCCACTAACACTAGTCCCTGCCATGAGTACTCCCAGAACTAGTTCTCCAAATTCTCCTTCTTTCTCACTAACAACATCACCCATTGTCCCTGACCCTCCAACTCTATCCCAATCAAGCTCGGCTACACCTAATCCACCTCCTCACTCATCTCAACTTTCTCTCTTCCCTTGACACCCACAATTGATCTTTCCCCACAATCTGTCATAGTCGGCCTCCCCATGATAACCTGTTTCAAAACACCACACCTTAAACCTAAGAAAATCCTCAGTCTCTTCCTCACTTCCACCCCTAGTGATCTTTCCAGCTACTTTCCCACATTAAAGATACCAAATGATTCCTTGCCATGTGTCAAGAATTCCAAGTATTGCAAATGGACTTACACTACCCGGAAGGCATCATCGACACCTACAATGGCTAGATATTTGTCCCGCCATACACTACTTGGAACATCTTGGGTTGTAAATGGACTTATAAAACATAATACCATTTGGATGGCACCATAGCTCATCACAATTGCCTTGTCATCTAAGGCTTCAAGGAAGGATAGCCCATAATGAAATCTTTAGTCCAGTTGCCAAGAGGATCACATTTCGGGCCTGTTTTCGGTTGCCCTCACTTGTAATTTCTTGGTCATCCATCTCATCCTTCACAGTCTCACTGGAACAGTCTAGATTTTCCTCTCAAAACGGCAATATATAGTCTTTGCTAAGCACCTCACTAATGGTTTGTTACCTTCATCGAACACCAACAATGCCTAGGATTTCAACACAATTCAACCCATTCGTCATTACTACTACACATGGAGACAACACTCACTATCTACTGATCTATGTCTACGACATCTTACTCAAAGGTAGTATCAACACTGCTATAACAGACCTCCTATAGAACCTTCAATGCAATTTCCACATGAGAAATTTAGGCCCTTTCTTTCACTTTTTTGGTCTTCAACAAAGATAAACATCACACAGTATCATCTAAGTCAATAGTAGTATGCACTTGAAATCCTTGAACACGAAGGAATTCATGATTACAAACCCCTTCAAACTCCTGTCAACTCCAAAGCACTGTCTTCTATTACTTTGTTGAACGAATTCCTTCTACCAGAACTTTATCATCATCTCATTGGCTTCCTGCAATAATTCACTATTAGAAGACTAGACCTCAACTATATTTTTAGTTGTGTGTGCTAACACATGCACAAACCCTTCAATCAACACTTCCAACTCCTCAAATAAGTTGCACGTTATGTCAAAGGTACTCTTCACTATGGCTTACTCATATATCAGCCATTCCAACTAAATCGTTTCTATCACTGTAACACCATAGCAGCATTACAATCATATAAGTAGAGACAATTGAGATATACATGATGTTAATGAAAACATAGATTTCTACAATACATTATGTATTCATTTCTTTGTATCCCTACTTCTTTCTTTATTTTTCAATATCTTTCAGGAGTGAGGTTTGGTTGATAAATGATTTATAATCTTAGCTTTCTAAGCTAAAGAGCCAAGCTTGAGGCAATATTGATTAATCCTTAGCTCATTAGATGCCTCACAAGCTAACTCATTTAAAATATATTGATAAATTCTATCAAATATTATTAGAGTTCAAAAGTATAATTACAAAAGCATTAAAAAATCTACAAATCCTCATTCATATGTCTGCTTAAATTCTCTCCATGATTTTATTACAAAGCATTATCACTCAATTGTGGGGTGCTAGAAAATTTAAGATAAGATTGAAGGATGTTAGCTTATTGTTGGATCAATTTGTGAGATGAATTAACTAATAACTTTTTTTAAATCAACTCAAGAAGGGGGTGACTATGGGTTTGGATAGGGAATTGTAATAAGTTGGGCAATTTAACAGTTAAATAATTATTAGAGGTAGTTTGAGTTGCATCAGACTTAATAAGTAGCTAAATGAGTTGTTATAAGTCTTTAAATACTTATGTTTGGGCGGATTTGTATGTTAATGAAATTGAATTAAGTCCGTGTGCTCAGAGCTCCTCTTCTCCCTTCTCAACAACTCATTTTTCTAGACTTGTTGACGCTCTCGAATCATTGTTGATCTCTCCTCGCGGGTCATAACAGTTCGTGTTAAGTATTGCTGCCACCAGGCGGCCATTGATTTCACGACTTTTGTGATTCCTAGATCTCTCCAAAGCAACAACCCCCGCCGAAAAAAACAAAGAAAACAAAACCAGATCTGTAGTATCTCTCGCTAACATTAGCACCAATCCAAATTCATTTCTCCAATCAAAGTCTTGTTTCATTGCCTATGTTTTCCACCACGTTGCCATTACTACCCGGCTCACCTAATCTCTACCTCACAGATCCATTCCCTTTTCCATTCCAATTGCCATTCACGTTGTATCTCATGGAATCATGTCTATTATCTCTGCTCACAATTGCAACAAACAACCATTGTAACCTCTGTGCATGCCTTGCTTGCTAGATTCAAAACACTTCGTAACCTACTCGCCCAGTACAAATTGCATAGATCCATTTTTTAATCACGTCAATCACTGCCCAGCTCACTAACCTTCCATCTCCGTCGATCCTAGATCCAATGCCCAACTCCAAGTCACCTGGATTAGCTGACTCAAGCAAGGTTTTGACAAGATACGCACATGCATCACTTCTTGATCTTGCGCACCACCACATTGATCCCCTTCACATCATTTCTCCGAACTGTTGAGTCTCTCCCTACGAGACATTAAGCATCTTCATTTCCATTAATTCAATCTATTACATCCTTGGCTCTACTAAATACAACATCTGCTAAGTTGTTCAACGAAATATTCTTTAAAGAAAATAGTCATTGATTTGAGTGGAACAATTGAGGTATCAAAATGCTTCAACATAGTTGAAAAAGAGCTAACTGAGTTTCGGGAGATTATACGCGAAATCAATTAGAGTTTGATTAGGCCCAAAGTCAAATTTGAGCAAAATTCCGCCAAAAAATCCAAATTCTTGAAGGCAAGCTCTCAAAACTTAACCACGTTATACAAAGTCAAGTCATGGCATGTGGATTTTTAATTCATCGGCGAATTGCAGGAGCTTGGTGATGCATTTGAGTCCGCATTAACAAATGACAAGAATTTTCTTAGGCTCATTGTTTGTTTCAAAAAGAATTCCAACCATCCTCTCTTACTCTACCAACTAATATGATATTGCATGCAATTTCTATAGAAAAGCCTCCTATTAGACCCAAGATACGGGACACCTTGATGCAATTGCAAGGGACAAAAGAACATGTGTACGAATGGTTTACACCTCCATTGCTACCAACAAATTGTCGGAAGGAAGTGTGGCCTCATGGTCACCAACCTCTTGCCGCTTCACAATTATTTCCATCTACCTTATATGACCTGAATATATTGCATGGGTTTCTTACTTTGATTTATCTTGTCTTTTGTCAATTTTTTTTGAAGGAAGGTCAATTTTCTAGGGGTGGATAATAATTGCGAATGGTAATACATTAGGTTGGTTAGTAGTTGCATAATTGTAGTTGAATGTTTGAGTTGTATCATACTTAATAGGTAGCTAAATGAGACTTTTTAAGTCTTTAAAACACTTCTTTGGGAGTATTAGGGCATTAATGGAAATGAACTAAGCCCCCTTTTGCTCTAATACTCTTCTCTTATCTAAATTGCCCATTTTCTTTAGTTGCTGACGCTCTCGAATTACTATTTTCATCATTTATCATTCCTCCGTTCAAGGATGTAACATCCTAATAAAAGTGAAAAAATAAGACATTAATTTTCATCCACTTATTTGGTTGAAGAAAATTTGAGTGAAAATGATTTGTTTTTTAGTTAATAAGTTAAATATATATTACTTGTAATGAGGGAGGGATAAACGAGCCATATTGATGACCTGATAAAACTTTCTTTATTTTTTTAGAAGGGTTGAATAAGGGAATTGTACGTGTTCACATTTTCTTGGTAAATTCAATTACCTAAATTACCTTGGAACCAAGCACCCATTGTAAGATCTTGAAGTAAAACTCATTTATATTCCCTCAATTTCTTCAAACCAAACAGCGCGTTGTGTTTTCTGATTTAGAATGACGTTGTATTTTCCTAGCTTAGCATCTAAAGAGGAAAACATCACATATGGAGCCCCTAATACAAATTTGTTTCATCTAATAAAAATTTGTGTCAAGAGTGCAAGACAAATTATCAGAACAGAATGACATTTGATCAGAAAGATATCACGATGCAACTTGGCCTTAGGCAGTTTGAGTGCCATTTCGTAGTACAAAATAGTTAATGTAATTATCACACAAATATCTTCTATTTATGACCAAATGTTCTTTTTTTATCACTTTTGACATGGATTTTTATTCAGAGCTTCTGTCCCAATTTTCTTTCATCTAGAGAGGATAGTTATCCTTTCTAAGATCCCTTCAATGCAAGAGTCAAATATATGTTTTTTGAGATTGATAAAGAAGAGTCGGATGGTTTCTCTTCACTGTTCTACCAGCATTAGTGGAAGTTTATTCAAGCTAATCTCATGAAGGCAATTAAGAAATTTTTTTGGGAGGCAATGCTCGTATATTATTAATATCCTCTTTCAGTATTTTAATTTAAAAGAAAAGGTGAATCCAGCTACTTGTTTGAATATAAACCTATCATGCTATGTATGGCGGTTAATTAAATTATCACCAAAATATTTTCTTGTATGTGGCGTTGATTCTTTCCTCAATCATCTCTCCTCACCTACGTAGATTTCTGATTGGTCGTAATGAAGACATATCCTGTTAGCTAAATAGATGATTTAGGACTAAAGTTAGAGATTGTAATTTATCCTTCAAATTAGATATGTCTAAAGCCTATGATAGAATTCAATGAGTCTCAATATTTGAAGTGATGGATAAGTTTGATTTCTCATTTAATTGCAGGTTCTTGATCTTTAAGGAAATCTCTAATTGTTTGCTTTTTCTTTTGGTTTATGGGGAATCATTTGTTTTTCCTTTTTTTTTTTACGAATCCTCTAGAGGCATGTGACTAGGTGATCTCATTTCTCCTCTAGAGGCATGTGACTAGGTGATCTAATGAGTCTCAATAATTGTTTGTTGTGTACCCGAGCGACCGGCTCTATGTACCCGAGCGCCTCGGCGCTGTGTTCCCGAGCGCCCCAGCGCTCGCTCTTACAGAGGTATAGATATGACACCGCAGCGGATCAAGACAGAGGTTTGAGTGTCGTAGCGCCCCAAACTGGCTCCGCAACATTGTGAGATGGACTAGACGGTTTTCTTTCTTGTTTTTCTGAAGGGTTGCGTCCCTTAGGGGTTATTTTACTTGGCTTTCTCTTGTATTTTGATGGAGTTGACATTGAGAACGGTGTATGTGAGAAGAGAAGCAATGAGAGAGCGAGAGAGAAGAGTGATATGTATTTATTTCTCCCAATTTTCATAGTGGATTTCTTAGTATGGTGTCGCTGCATGGTTTTTTTTTCCTATTTTGGGTTTTTCCACGTTAAATCCTGGTATCCTTTATTTCCACAGCTTTTACTTTCTTGCTTGTTTCGTCATTGTGGTGTTTACTCATCTCCTCAACAACTGGTATCAGAGCAAGGTTGTTCAGTTTGAGTGGGAGTAATGGCGTACGAAGCATGGTAAAAGATTGAGAAGTTTAACGGTTCAAACTTCGCATTCTTGAGGATGCAAATTGAAGATTTGTTGTATCAGAAGAAGTTGTATTTACCGTTGGAAGGAATCACCAAGAAGCCGGATTCTATGACTATGGAGAAAGGGGAGGTTCTTGACCGAACTGCACTAGGTTTGATACGATTTTCACTTTCCTCGTCTGTTGCATTCAACATTGTCAATGAGAAGATTACAGTCGATCTCATAGCTGCACTGACCAAGATGTATGAGAAGTTATCGGCCTCAAACAAAGTGTTCCTAATGAAGATGTTGGATAACACCCCAATGGCGGAACACCTGAATAATCTAAACACTGTGATGAGTCAATTGTGTTCAGTTGGCATTAATTTTGATGATTAGGTGAGGGCATTGTTGTTGTTATCTTCATTGCTAAGATGGGCTTGTTACTGCTGTAACTCTTCGGGAAGTTCAAAGCTGAACTTTGTGGACATTATGGAGTTAGTGCTTAATGAAGAGGTTCACAGGAGGGCGAATGATGAATCTTCAAATTCTGCTCTATATGTTGAAGTAAGAGGAAATGATTTAGAGAGATCTAAATTCAAGAGAGGAAAGTCTACTTTAGGTAGAGGAAAAGTTGTGTGCTAGAGCTATGAAAAGAAGGGTCATTTGAAGGACTGTACAGTTCCAAATAAGGGCAGTGGGGAAGGTCAATACAAAAATCATTCTGCAAATTTATCTGTAGAATAATGTCAGTCAAATTATCTAATTTTATCTCTGGATAATTCTGAATCTTGGGTGATAGATTCAGGTGCTTCTTTTCATGCCAGTTCTAACAAGGAGGCATTCAAGAACTATACTCAAGGTGATTTGGGTAAAGTGTATCTCGGGGAAAATAAGCCCTGCAACATTGTTGGACAGGGAGATGTTGATATTAGAATATCGGATGGGTCAATTTGGAGACTCAAGAATGTTAGGCACATTCTTTGTCTGAATAGGAGTTTAGTTTCTGTGAATCAGCTTGCAAACTAAGGCCATGTGACATCATTCACAGTAAATACGTGGAAGGTGACAAAAGGGGCTATGGTTAGAGCTCGTGGCAGTATTGAAAGCTCCCTGTATGTTGTCAATAGAAGAACATATTCTATTAGAGTAGCAGATTCAGATGTTGATGGAGGTATTTGGCATCGAAGGCTTGGTCATATGAGTAAGAAAGGTATGCATTCATTTCTTACTAGAGGAAAGCTTCATGGTTTAAAATCTATAGATTTTGATTTTTGTGAAGATTGTGTATTTGGCAAGTAACATAGGGTGAGTTTTTTAAATACTGGTTCAAAGGTCAAGTTAAAGAAGTTGGAGTTAGTGCATATTGATGTATGGGATCCTGCTCCAGTTACTTCTTTAGGAGGATTTTTGTATTTTGTTATATTTATTGATGATCACAATAGGAAGGTATGGGTGTACTTCTTAAAACACAAGTCAGGTGTGTTTGATATTTTCAAGAAGTAGAAGGCCATGGTTGAGCTTGAGACAGGTTTGAAGCTCAAGTATCTCAGATCAGATAATGGTGGTGAGTATCGTGACAAGAAGTTCAAGGAGTATGCTTTGAATGGGATCAAACATGAGTTCATTGTTCTAAGAACACCATAGCTGAATAGTGTTGTAGAGCGCATGAATAGAACTATCACTGAGCGTGTCAGGAGCATGGGCAGAGGCAATGAATACTGCAGTTTATCTGATTAATCATATTCCTTCAATTCCTCTGAATGAGGGGTTACCTGAGGAAGTCTGAAGTAGAAAGGAGGTTAGTATATCCCACCTTAAAATTTTTAGTTATTCATCCTATATTCATATTGATGTAGGATCTAGTAGTAAGTTTGATCCATGATCTATCATGTGTACATTCATTGGGTATGGCTCTTATGAATTTGACTATAAATACTAGAATTATCAGAATCAGACGTTCATGAGGAGCAGGGATGTTAAATTCAATGAAAGTGAAATGTATAAAGGTAGAAATGGGGCTCCTGAAGATCCTTTCAAATTTGTTGAGATAGAGGATGATGATGATCAATAAGGCAAAGCTGATGAAGCACAGAGAGTATCTCAGACTCCTGCTATTGAAATTACGAGATCTAGCAGAATCTCAAGGCCAGTGCAAAGGTATTCTTCTTCCTTGTACTATCTATTACTGACAGATAGTGGTGAACTAGAGTGCTATGATGAAGCCATTCAAGTTGATGATTCAAAGAAGTGGGAGCAAGCCATGGATGATGAGATGCGCTCACTTGAATTGAATTAGACTTAGGAGTTGACAAAGCTATCAGATGGTAAGAGAGCACTGCAGAACAAGTGGGTTTATAGGGTGAAAGAAGAACCTGATTGTAGCAAGCCCTACAAGGTCAGGCTTATAGTTAAAGGTTTTCAGCAGAAGGAAAGAGTTGACTTTACTGAAATTTTCTCTCCAGTGGTGAATATGACTACAATAGGTTATATCTTTATTTTGGGGAAGATTGTTGTCAGTTGGGTTTCCAAGTTACAGAAGATTGTTGTGCTCTCAACCACAGAAGCTGAGTACATTGTTATCACTGAGGCTAGCAAGGAGATGATTTGATTGCAAAGTTTCTTGACAGAACTTGGCAATGGGTAAAGGAGTGGAATGCTCCATAGTGACAGCATGAGTGCTATACATCTAGCCAAGAATGCTACATTCCATGCCAGGACAAAGCATATCCAGCTTCGTATCATTTCATTAGGTCACTTCTGAAAGATGATCAGTTATCTTTGAAGAAGATATACATGACCGAGAATCTTGCAGACATGCTGACGAAGACGGTGACAGTTGATAAGGGACGGAAGGCCCAGTGGGGCCCGGCAATGTTTATGCAGAATTTGTGTTTCTCCTAGGTTTGTTTGGACTCTAGTGTTCAACTAGAGGGTTGGAAAGAAGGAACTTCCTCTCGAATTGAAGATCCACTGTATCTTGTCCTCTTTCTTTATTCTTTCAGCAATTTCAAAGCTTTTCAAGTGATTGCCATCAGGTTTTTCTCCCATAAATCTGATTTATGTTTGCTGAAATTTAAATTTCTGCACCAGTGTTCTAACAGATACATGCATATATGTGTGACTACATATTTATTCTATAATTCATATAAGACTTTAAAATAGATTTCTATTTCGTGAACAACTTGTGTTCAGCTTAAGTGAATGAGCTAAACACAAAATTTGGCTTTATTATTTAATATATCAAGCCGAACAATGTTTGGACTTGCTCAAACTCCTCGTTTAGACCATTATCATGTACGGAGAAGGTGCATTATGTAAAGGATGTAATAATGTGGTTCCATATGATCCCTTAATTCTTTAATTCAGATAAAAAACAAAATAGACTTCCAGGATGGAAACATAAATTGTTGTCACATGATGGTAGGATTTTTATGTGAAGTGTATTAGCTTCTATGTCTTATATTAGGCCTCCCAAACTCCTATAACTGTAATTAACAGGATTGAAATGCCTTCTAGACAGTTTGTCGTTAGGGAGTAGGGAATCCACTTACAAAGTTGTTGTGCGTGGAAGAGATGAATCAACCACCCAACCTGATCTTTGACAAGATCTCGATCATAGTTTTAAAGACTTAATTTGCAAATTGAACGTTTAAAATATTTAATCCCAAAGAAATAATTTCAGATATCACTTGTAAAGAAAACAAAACAACAAGAACACAAAAATTTACGTGGTTCGAGTTCTTGTGAACTCTACATCCACGAGGCAACCTCGATTATCTTCTTTTATTCAAATATGGGAAAATTGGATACAAGATTTGTATATACAGAAATGCTTCTCAATCTATTAAAAAACAACCAACACTCGGCTAAACAAAGAAGGAATAATCTTGCTAATAATAGAAAAAAAATGCTTCCCTTTAAAGATCTAAAAACAGATCTTAAGCAATATTAAGTGAAATTAATTTCTTATAACACAAAGCAAACTCCACCTCAAGATCTTTAACAGATTTTTTAGCAAAAATATAAGAAATTAATTCTACAAGAAGATCAGTTCAGGAACTGAAAAAAGCCAGAGAACCGAAAACACTCTAAACCGAAAAATAACACTCTAATGCACCAATTGATCTAAATCAGATCATTAAAAACAGGAGTAGCAGGGAAAGATAAATCGGATAAATCGGGGAATGTAGCCCCAAAATCGAGAGCAGCACAATAGGTATAAAAAAAACAAAACCTCCTAATCTAGAAGGAGAAAAAAATATACCTGCACTTCTAGCATACAGCTAAGGAACAAGATCTTACGGTACCAACCGGCTTCTAACTAACAATTGCAACTTATTGTTTTTTTACGGAGATGAAGAACAAACTAGAGGAGAACAAGAAGGGTTCATCTTCTTCACACACAGAAATCCCAAGATTTTATCTCCCCACATCTTCTCACTTGCACAAGAAGCCCAAATCAACCGTTAACAAAGTCCTAACCCTTTCTTGCTCTCACACCCGACTTGCACACCCAAACAAAAGAGCTTACGGCACAAATCCAACGACCAATCGACAATCACGTACGATTGTCTTTCTCGGAGAAGAAGAAGATCGAGAGACAAGAAAGATTCACCTTCTTCACATACACAGAGAAATCCACTAATTTCTAAACTCTTTCTTCCACCTTCTTGCTCAAGAAGCAAAAACCGACTCAAAACCCTAAGCCTTCCTTCGATTGGCTCCCGCTCTCACAAGACCCGCAAACAGAAAATCCCTCAAATCCCGAATTACTGCTTTTGTTTTTCTTCTCTTTTCACGATGCCAGCAAAAGCATTAATAGCTTTTTATAATTAAAGACCATATAGCCCTTTTACAAGATAATAAAGAAAGAGGATTAGGCAAAATAGATATTAAGTTAATTAATTTTAATTAACTGAATAATTAAAATTAATTAGCTTATTTTAATTTTAAAACACTTATATCAATTCTCAACCTTGATTTAAAATGAAAATAAAAGTATAAAACATAACGAGATTGCCCAAATTATAACCTTCACTTACACGAGTTTAGCAAACTTAGACCATATCTAAATTTGCTAGGAAGAACTGCCTTTATAGTCATGTCTGCAAGATTGTCATCTGTTAAGATTTTAGTAAGTTTTACTGCACCAAGCTCACTAAGCAAATCCTGTAACCATACTGATTCTTTCATATCATCTATCGCTACAATATACTCTGGTTCTGTTGAAGTTAAAGCTACAACTGACTGCAAATGAGATTTCCAACTGACTGGACCACCACAAATCACAAACACATATCCTGTAGTAGATCTTCTGTCCAAATCTCTACAAAGTTTGAGTCAACAAATCTATGCAAGAAAGCTGTCTTAGCATCTATCTGTTCTTCCTTTTGAGTGTAAATAGGTGGCTCCACCTCAAACTCATAGCAGTTCTTGTCAAAATTACTGTCAAACAAACCTCTGTCACTTAAAAGTCCTAATCTCTGATGCCACAATTTAATTTTATCCAGACCTGATTTAGCTGACACATGAGTTTCACCAACCATAGTAGCACCCTGTAATACATAAAGCCCATCTCGTTTGGGTGTGTGAGTCGGGTGTGAGAGCAAGAAAGAGTTAGGTCTTTGTTAACGGTTGATTTGGGCTTCTTGTGCAAGAGAAAAGATGCGGGGAGGTGAAATCTTGGGATTTTTGTGTGTGTGAAGAAGGTGATACCTTGTTGTTCTTCTCTAGTTTGTTCTTCATCTCCGTAAAAGACAATAGGTTGTGATTATCGGTTGGAAGCTGGTTGGTACTGTAAAATCTTGTTCCTTAGATGTATGCTGGAAGTATAGGTATATTTTCTCCTTGTAGATTAGGAGGTTTTGTTTTTTGATACCTGTTGTGTTGCTCTCGGTTTTGGGGCTACATTTCATGGTTCACCCGATTTATCTTTCCCTGCTGCTCCTGTTTTTAATTATTTGATTTAGATCTATTCGTGCATTTGAGTGTTGTTTTTTTCGGTTTAGAGTGTTCTCGGTTCTCTGGCTTTTCCCGGTTCTTGAACTGATCTTTTTGTAGAATTAATTTCTTATATTTTTGCTAAAAAATCTATTAAAGATCCTCAGGTGGAGTTTGCTTTGTGTTATAAGAAATTAATTGCTCTTATTATTGCTTAAGATCTATTTTTAGATCTTTGAAGGGAAGCAATTTTTTTTTTCTATTATTAACAAGATTATTCCTTCTCTGTTTAGCTGAACATTGGCTGTTTTTGAATAGATTGAGAAGCATTTCTGTATATATAAATCTTGTATCCAATTTCAACATATTTGAATAAAAGAAGATGATCGAGGTTGCCCCGTGGATGTAGAGTTCACAAAAACTCGAATCACAAATTTTTTGTATTCTTGTTGTTTCGTTTCCTTTACAAGTGACATCCGAATTTATTTCTTTGAGATTAAATTTTATAAACGCTCAATTTGCAAGTAAGTCTTTAAAATTATGATCGAGATTTTGTCAAAAGATTAGATTGGGTGGTTGATTCATCTCTTCCACACACAACCTTATTCACTTTTGTCAGGACTAACCTGCATAGAGTATCCATCAGAGGTTATGCATAGGGTTAATGTATCCACAAATGTTGTGATATGCTCCCAAAGATCTACATTCTTTTGTACGCATATGAATATTAAAATTTAAATTTCATCGGTAATTACTTGATAGTTATTTGATATTGGTGCTCCTAATTAATGCCTCTCGCTAAGACTAGAGAAGATTGGGGCAAGCGTTTGGATCATGCACAGTTGGTTCTTATTGAAGCATTAGGGGTAGTAACGTTCGAATTGAAGGCCTATCGATGTACAGTTATGTTGCAGCTTTAGGCATATGGTAAAGTCTTAACAATCTCCCATGTCTTGTTCAAATTGGTGAGATTTTGTTATGAGCGAAGTAATCATCTCATCACCCTCAATGTCATGCTGAGGATCTTATTAAAAACCCTAAATCTCACGTTAATATTTTCTGTGATGCTTGTATGGATAATCATTAGGGTTTAGGAGGCACTGCACCCTCCTGATTAAGGGCACTACTTCTACCTCTATAGGATCAAAAATCAAAAGCTCTTTAGCAATCTGAGAGAAGAAGCTGGCTAGTGCTTATAGCAGTTTACAGAAAAGAGACAGGTCATTATTTTATTGATATGTTTCTAAATTCAAGATTGTTTTTTCCTTCTCCTAAGAAGGTTCATCCTATCGGCCCTTGGTTGATCTTCTCTAACCTGTATTGAGTATTTCCTCGCTTATTGTAATTTATGCAAGAAAGCAGAGTGCTGCCATTCATTAATTACATATTGATGTTATATGGCCATTACTACAGGTCCCATATTATTAGTTGTATATTGTAACTCATAAGGACTAATTCATAATTAATTTGAGGTTTAGGTTTTGTTTGGGATGACTTTCTTATTGCTTCTCAAAACAATTTTTTAGTATAAAAATTTTGAATTCAAAAAAAATATTTGTACTAAGAAGTTGTTTCTAGAAGTTGTAAGAAAGCTGTAACAAACGAAGTCTTAAGCTTTGTTTGGAAGAGCTTTCTTATTGCTTCTTAAAACAGCCTTTTAGTACAAAAATTAAAAAAATTTGTACTAGAAAGCTGCTTTAAAAAACAATAAGAAAATCGTTCCGAACGAAGTCTTAGTTTGTGATAACTTTTTTACTGTTTTATCTCTCAGATTACAATCACAATTTATGCCTGGCCACTAATTCTGTGCTTATTTTAGGAAATTTTTATGTAGGAAGTTGCTTGGTGCAGTAGCTTTTAAAGAAATTGTTTTCTATAATAGATTTATAATAATCTTTATAAAAAAATTATAGCTGTCCCAACTGGACTAGGAGAATCAGTCTGTTTTAATGGTTGAATTGGCTTTTCAAAACACGGCAATGGATGTGAGGACAATGGTTTTAATTTGATTCATAGGCATGAACTGTTATCAGCTACAAGTTAATTAAAACTATGATTTTATGCCATTGGCCTTATCTTCAAAAGGATTGGATCTTAACATTTGTCAGTGCCAAATCCATTAATTCATTATGAGTTGCCACAACTTGTCTAGCGTGGCATGGGTTTATTCCTTCAAAATTACATATATAATTTTTAAAGTGGTACGACAATTTCCAAGCCCGGCGAATTAAAATAGGTTCTAAGTTCTCGATGAGAAAAATAAAAAGGTCTATATATGTATTGGAGCCCAAATCTTTTCACACTTTTGAGGGAGCCTATGTAGATGGTTTTCGTCAATCTTAAAAATAAAAGTTTAGCCAAAAATATTCTCACCCTTAAGGACCATTTGCTAGCTATTTGTAATAAAAGTGTATCAATAATACTCAAGTTTCTATACTCTAAGTGCAATTATTATGAAGAAGATTTTGGTTCATGGCCTCAAGGTTAGGTTCATATTTATGTCAATGAAGTGGTTGTGTCTTAAATTTTTCTAATTTATAATTTTTTAGGTGATACATTTTTTTAGGATATGAAGTAATTTCATATTTTCATATATGTAATTCTTTTCAATTTTATATATGTATAATAAGATAAAATCAAACACTTGTGTGATTGTGTCACACTATCAAAAGAACTATATAAGTGATGTGTCCCTAAGGCTCTTATAAAGAAGTCCTCTTAGGAGTCCCTCTTAAGAGTACTTCTAAGGAGTACATTTCGGGTGCCTTTCTTTGGAATTCTTCTTGGGAGTCCTTTTGAGGAATCATCTCAGGAAGTCTTCTTGAAGATTACCCTATGAATACTTTGAACATTAAGGCTAAACATGCTTTCTTATTCATATAGCACTTTACAAAAATCCCCGAGTCTTCATTAGTACAACTCTTGCAAAGTTTCAATATGCATTTATCATTGTTGTGTCCTGAAATATTCGTGACGGAGAGAAGTTTAAAGTTTAACGTCTTAGCGTTGTGCGAAGGTTTAGCACACAATCAGCTAAAAAGATAGGGTGTTATATTTATAAGAGACATCAAAATTTTTACGTTGAAAATCTTTAAAAGGGAAAAAACCACGGGGTCTGGCTCAGTTTGAATCTACTAGTATTTGTAGTTGATTACAAATGAGGCCCTTCATTGGGGGAAGGCCATGGCTTGATGTAATAAATATACATCATATGGAGTGCATTACATGGTGAGAATAGGAAGAATTACTGTTGACGTGCATTACATGGTGAGGTCAGAAAGACTGTTGTCTCGCAACGGAGGTCGGAAGGATCGTAGTCGGCGGGCGACGGGGATTAGAAGGACTATTGTTTGGCGACGGAGGTTGGAAGGATCGTAGTCGGTGGCCGGGTGGAAGTCCAGCGTCAGTCGGTGGTAGGGCAGAAGTCTAGCATCACGAGCAGAAGGCCGGCGTCAGTTGGTTGCCGGGTGGAAGTCCGATGATGGACAAAAGTTCGGTGTCGGGTAGAAGTATGACGAAAGTCCGGCGACGGGCGGAAGTACGGAGATGGACAGAAGTTCGGTGTTAGGTAGAAGTCCGACGAAAGTCCAGCGACGGGCGGTAGTTTGGCATTGGGTAGAAGTTCGACGAAAGTCCGGCGACGGGCAGAAGTCCGGTGACGGGCGGAAGTCTGACGTCTGGTAGAAATCTGACGACAGGTGGAAGTCCGACATTGGGTAGAAGTTTGATGAAAGTCTGGCGACAAGCGGAAGTTTGGCGTCAAGTTGAAGTCTGATGAAAGTCTGGTGAAGGGCAGAAGTTCGACGTCGGGTAGAAATCCGACGATAGTCGGAAGTCCGGCGTCGGGTAGAAGTTTGCCGAAAGTCTGATGACTGGAAAAGTCCGGCGACGGGCAGAAGTCCGACGTCGGATAGAAATACGGTGACAGGCGGAAGTTCGGCGTCAGTCAAAGGCTGGGAGGTGGTCGAGGAGGAGCTTGGTGGCCCTCTCCTATCTTCTTTCCCTCCTTGCTTGGGAGCTCCTTTCATGAGAAATGATGGGTCTATTTATAGTTTTCGAAGAGTGACATTGTTAGTAAATAGGAAAAAAATCAAGAGTAAATTGGGAGTTGTTTGAATGGATGGCCCATATTGAATCCCTTGATCATTGCTGTTTACTAGACATTTGAATGTCTTAATGATATCAAAATTTGAAGATCTTGGGCTCGTTGGATTCGTCTCGTCGAGCCGCTCGATTTGACTATATGCATGTCACGTTTGGAAACTGTTTGGTAATCTAAATTATGGATTGAACCTTCTAAATGCGCTTCGGGTCCCATATTTTGATCCATTTGGACTCGGATTGAGTCAAATTTGGTGTCGTTGGGTTCTTATTTTCGAGACGTTCAGTTCGACTATAATTTTGTTGAAATCAGAGCTCAGATGGTCTCCGATTTAATTTTTGAAGTTTCGAACTTGATTTTAGCCTCGAGATTCATGCCCGATCAAGATAATTTTTTGATGATATATCAATTATAAATCTCATAATATTTGACGTATATAGCATATTAAATATGGTGCACTACTATCTATGTGAAATAGTAAACTCACGACTAATCATTCAATGATATTAGAGGAAGTTCTCACCTTCACTTGTCTAAGGGCATCTCCAACCGAGAACTCCATTTTCCAGTGCAAAATACAGCAAAGCTCCAAAATGCCATAATTCTGCTCCAATCAAACTCATTTTGCGCTCTTCTGCGAAGGTAACGGTCCTTCTCCTCTTTCGCGCGTTTCTTCGGCAAATCCGGTTGAGAGAGCAAAATAGTGTAGGTGAACAGTGTAACGTCAATATTGACGTCGCACTGTTCACTCGCAAGTAAATAGTGGAAGATTTGACGTTCGGCTGGAGCGACCGAACGACGTCATACGCACGTTTGGCGTTTGGTTGGAGAAGCTCTAAATCTTCTATATTTGCACTTTCTCATATAAAAAAGAGATACCAACTCGCCATCTACTTTATAAATATGTTGACATCATCTGACTACCATTATTGCTATAGATAATTAACAAATTTTCATTACGAGCCTATAAATTAAAATACTAAATTAAGCTATAAAAATCTCATTTTTTGATCATTTAAGAGTTATTGACATGCCTGTAAACTCCTAGACATTCAATTGTCATTGCCTCAAAGTGCTATTCACCAAGTGCTCTCTTTCCTCTTTCATCACCAACAAGTTGACCTTTAAGATTCGTGATCTTAAAAGATCATCTCTAACGCTTATAGTAACATTTTCCATCTCATCTTTTACAAAATATCCATTTATACCTTCTTTTTCTTTATCTTCTCATCCGATATAATAAAATAAAAATATTTTTATTTTTTCTATTAGATATAACTTCTATCGTAATCCCTTCTTGTTATATAAAAAAATGAGAAATAAATTTAAATAAATTATCATTATAAACACAACCCCCACATGCGGTCCGGCCGAATCAATGTCCCGGTGTGAACCTCACTTAAATTAGCTGAAATGAAAATATTTTAAAAAATCTCGTGTAAATTTTAGCACTCGACCCAAACGGTCTGCTTCGTTTTCCCCTTTGTGTCTCTCTCTCGCCTCGTGACTCACGACCTCAAGCACGGCTTTCGTTTTCCCTTTTGCTCCTCTCTTGCCCCCAAACGGAGACCACCCTTGACAAATGTTTATGCCTTATAAGCTCTAAAGACCATGTTATTTGCATTCTATATTTTGATTATACATCTCCTCTTTGCTCCCGGTATTGAGACGACAAACAGAACTATTTTAATTTAGATCCTCCCTGAATAAGATTTCTGGCATCCGCCACTGTGTGAATGCTTTGGCAGCTGGTTCATAGCTGAACCGGGTCTAGGCCCACACCACCCCCTCAATTCCACATCTCATCTCAACCGGTTTGAATTTGGCCGGCTCGGTTTTTGTCTCCTCCTTCCCTCGGTCCAACCGATCCTATTGTCTACAAACTTCTTTTATTTCTTATTGGCTTCTAATAGCTGTCTAATATTCGACTCTTTCGTTTGGGTTTATTAATCTTCTCGTAATTCTATTGTTCTCATACGACAAATTCAAAAGCCGCATGAATGCCACGTGGCATATCATATTATCATGTGCATTGACTTTTTAATAAAAATCTCTCTCTCTCTCTCTCTCTCGCTCTGTCTGTCTTTTTATATTTTGCTAATTGCCAGAGTCCGAACGCTTAAGCTTTGGGCAAAAAAAAAAAAGATACAGAATTTTCAGTAAAATGAAATTGATTTTAAATTATATATCTTCAATATTAAATAATTAAATTATATGGTATTGTTGCGGACTCAAATATACGCGGCGATAGAATTTAATATTTCCGTCTCAGCGTTGTACGTATATTCAGCACACAAACAGAATCGAAATAGTAACACCAGGATTTTTACGTGGAAAACCCTGGAAAGGGAAAAAACCACGGGGCCACGCCCAGTTGAAAAAGTTCCACTAGTGTTGTTTGAAGTACACGAAGCTGATTCGTCCTTTAAATTCAGGACGATCAAATTACAATGAGTATCAGTTACAAGGACAAGCAGAGTTCCGACGTCACTTGAGTGTCCGGCAGAATTCCGGCGTCACTTGGAAAGAAGTCCGTCGTCACTCGGGCGTCGGGTAGAATTCCGGCGTCGGGCAGAATTCCGACGTTGCTCCCGTGTCGGGCAGAGCTCCGGCGTCCCTCGGATGCCTGATGGTGCTTCGGTGGTGTTCCGGCGGTGTTCCGGCGGAGTTCCGGCGGTGTTCCGGCGGAGTTCCGGCGGTGTTCTGGCGGTGGTCGAGGAGGAGTTATTCCCTCCTAGGCTTCTCTTCTCTTCCTTCTCTTCTTCTCTTCTTGGCTTCTTGGCTTCTTGGCTTGGGTCCCCTCTTAAGAGAAATGAGGGGCTATTTATAGTTTTTCTGGAGTGGCATAGCCCGTAAATATGTGAGGGATCAAGGGCAAATAAGGAGTGATCCGGACGAACGGTCGATATTGAATCCCTTGATCGTGAGCCGTTTATCAAGAATTTGAAGGTCTTAATGATATCAGAATTCTGCGATCTTGGGCTCGTTGGATTCGTCTCGTCGAGCCGCTCGATTCAAGTATAAGCTCGTCAAAATCAGAGACCGTTTGGTAACTCAAATTGCTGTTTGATGCTTCCAACAGCACTTCAGGTACTTGATTTGGACTCGTTTGAGCTCGGATTGAGTCGAATTTGGTGTTGTTGGATTCGTATTTCCGAGACGCTCAGTTCGACTATAAGCTTGCTGAAATCGGAGTTTAAATGGTCTCCGAATTAATTTTTGAAGTTTCCAACTTGAGTTTTTCCTCGAGATTCGTGCCCGATCAAGATAATTTTCCGATGACGTATCAGTTGCCCCCCTATTTTTGGACGTCAAAGCTCCAGGAGTCCAAAAATATATGTGTCGGCTTTTCACTTTGGCAAAATCGCAAAAATTTGCGTTCCAAAAATTAAATGTTTGCTCGAACTTGATCATAGAGGCCCCGTTGAGCTCCGAAAGTGTCAAAATTGAGTCCGGAACGTCGAAAAACGTGTCCGGGGACCCCAAAAACGTCGAATTTGGACCGTCCGGGCCCGAAATTGGAGCCCGGGAACTCGTAGGCGGCCGAACCGGCCGGCCGGCCGCCGCCGGCGGCGGCGCCCGCGCCAGCGGGCGCGTCTGCCCGCTGAACCGCGCGGAACCGCGCGGTTATAACCGCGCGGGCGCGCGGTTATATTAAAAAAAAAAAATTTTTTTTTTTTTTTTTTTTTTTTTTAAATGGCGGGGCCCAAAAAATTCCGAAAAAATCCCAAAAAATTCCGAAAATTTTGAAAAAATTCAGGGAATTTAATAAAATTTTGGAATCCTCCCCCCCTCAAAAATAATATAAATAGACCCCCAGGGCCTAGGAGAAACTCGCCCCTTCTTCCTTTCTCCCTCTGGCTTTTGGCATTTTGAGGCTTTCCGCCATTTTTGAGTAGGTGACTTTCCCTACTTGACTTGGCGCCCCTCCCTTTGCGCAGAAGTTAGAGTATTCCTCTCTTCTCCCCTCTAGTTTCTGGCATTTTGAGGCCTTCCGCCGTTTTTGAGTAGGTGACTTTCCCTACTTAACTCGGCGCCCCTCCTTTTGCGCAGAAGTTAGAGTATTCCTCTATTCTCCCCTCTAGTTTCTGGCATTTTGAGGCCTTCCGCCGTTTTTGAGTAGGTAATTTTCCCTACTTGACTCGGTGCCCCTCCTTTTGCACAGAAGTTAGCGGTTTTTCCTCTTTTTTCTCTCATTCTGGCTTTCTGACAGTTGAGGCATTCCGTTGTTATTCAGTAGGTGATTTTCCCTACTTGAGACAACGCCCCTCCTCTTGTACAGGAGTTAGAAATTTCTTTTCTTTTTCATTCCTTCATGTGGAGGTGAGATGTTAGTCGGAGGGAGTTTGAAGATGGTCGGAAGTCAGGCGTCGGGAAGAAGTACAACGAGGGTCCGACGACGGGCATAAGTCCGGCGTCGTGTAGAAGTTCGACGAAAGTCACGCGACTGACAGAAGTCTTTCAACGGGAGGAAGTTCGGTGTCAGACAGAAGTCTGACGAAAGTCCCGCGATTGGCAAAAGTCCTGCGTCGAGTGGAAGTACGGTGTCGGCAGAAGTCCGACGAAAATATTGGGCAAAATTCCAACGAAAGTCCGGCGACGGGCAGAGACCCAGCAACGGGAAGAAGCTCGTCGTCTGGTAGAAGTCTGATGAAATTCTTATGACGGGCAGAGGTCCGACGACAAGTAGAAGTACATCGTCGGGTAGAACTCTGACGACGGGCAGAAGTCTGGTGTCAGGCAGAAGTTCGACAAATGACCCACGATGGGCAGAAGTCCTTCAACGGGAGGAAGCTCAGCGTCAGGCAGGAGTCCGACGAATGTCCCGCGACGGGCAGAAGTCCTTCAACGGGAGGAAGCTCAGCGTCGGGCAGGAGTCCGACGAATGTCCCGCGACTGGCAGAAGTCCTTCAACGGGAGGAAGCTCAGCGACGGGCAGGAGTCCGACGAATGTCCCGCGACGGGCAGAAGTCCTTCAACGGGAGGAAGCTCGGTGTCGGGCAGAAGTCCGACGAATGTCCCGCGACGGGCATAAGTACAACGTCGGGTAGATATCCGAGGCAAGTCACGCAACTGGCAGAAATACGACGTTGGGTAGAAATTCGACGAGGGTCTGGCGACGGGCAGATGATGGCCGGCGTCCAGTAACATTGTGTTAAGGCAATATTCATCCATACTGAAGTGTGCCAACATCAGATATTACTGAATCAAGAGGCCGAAGTAGTGTGACATGCCAATATTCTGGCAATACACTAACACTGTCAACTGAGTGGAGGTCTGATGATGATCCAGTTATGTCCTTTCTTTAAAGGAGCAGTTGTAGGAGATGCTTGCGTGCAGTAAGGGAGAAGTCACTTAAATCCACCAAGGATATTTGACTGTGTTAAAGTTACTTGTTGCTGGATGATACTAGCTTGTATGTGTGTCGCTAGTGTACCTTTTGATTCAACTTCTGGTGAGAAGAAATGTATATTTGAATCTGAATTTATGTAACTCCAATGATATTGTATATGAAATGAGGATTTGTCCCCTAGAGGGACCTGAATTGTTATTGCATCTGTAAGACATGCTTTGTGCTTTTGATGTATTATTAGTCTGAACGAATGTGAGAGACATCCTTTTAGGATGTTTGACATATCTGAGACTGTAAGTCAAAGCCCTTGCTTGATGACGTTAAGGGAAGATGTTAGATTAAATCTCCCCAAGAATGATCTTCCAATGATTGGGATATAAGACATCATCCAATGACATTTGACCTATATGAGGTTGTATGTCAGAGCCCTGCTCAATGACGTTAACCTGTATAGGAGTGGTTGAGGGCATCCACCAAGGATGTGAGACCTATCCGAGGTTGTATGTCAGAGCATTTGCTCGATGACGTTAACCTGTATGGAAGAGGTCGAGAGAATCCACCAAGGATGTGAGACCTATCCGAGGTTGTATGTCGGAGCCTTTGCTCGACGACGTTAACCTGTATGGAAGAGGTTGAGAGAATCCACCAAGGATGTGAGACCTATCCGAGGTTGTATGTCGGAGCCTTTGCTCGACGACGTTAACCTGTATGGAAGAGGTCGAGAGAATCCACCAAGGATGTGAGACCTATCCGAGGTTGTATGTCGGAGCCTTTGCTCGACGACGTTAACCTATATGGAAGAGGTCGAGAGAATCCACCAAGGATGTGAGACCTATCCGAGGTTGTATGTCGGAGCCTTTGCTCGACGACGTTAACCTGTATGGAAGAGGTCGAGAGAATCCACCAAGGATGTGAGACCTATCCGAGGTTGTATGTCGGAGCCTTTGCTCGACGACGTTAACCTGTGTGGAAGAGGTCAGATCGAATCCCCCTGGGATTGATCATCCAGTGATTGAGACACAATAAAGATTGTGTATTTCTCGAATCAAGGATAAAGAGACTATATTTGTTAGTAGTTTTTCACTGTCATTTGTATTCTTTTTAAAGAAAGAGACAATATCAAAACTGGACGAACAACACATTATATTACTGTAAGACAATAATTCCCTTGTACAACAGAAGAGATACATATAGGGACAACCACATCATTTGACTTGGTAGAAATACTAAGGACATTAGAGTGACATCCTACTGATCATAGAAGAGATACATGGTGACACATGACAAGTAGTATTACTAACACAAAGGTTTAAGTTGCAGCATTACTCAATCTCACCAACCATTACCAACCATTTGAATATTATTCAATGGTTGTCTTTGTTGTTGTTGATTTTGCCCCCCAGTGGGGCGAGCTTCTTCTCGGGTAGGTGGGTTCCCAATAAACTGTCGAAGATAGCCCTGGCGGATAAGTCTTTCAATCTCATCCTTAAGTTGCCGACACGCTTCAGTAGTGTGGCCACGACTACGATGAAAGTGACAGTACTGATCTTGATTTCCTGTATTTGGCTTCGAAGGATGCGGCCATTTCACTTTGTCCTGATCTTGAATCGCCATTAACACATTTGCTCGAGATGTGTTGAGCGGAGTGTACTCTTTCTCCTGCCGAGGTTCTCGTTGTGGTAATGGGGGCCTAGGAGGTAGATTGCTATTCCCTTGCTTTTTCCATTGTAAGGAAGAATTATCTATCCCAGGAGCACCTTTGCGCTTCCCATTTGTCTGCTCGAACTGCTTTCTGTGAGCATTTATGGCTTCATCTGCGGAGATTTGTGCCTCTACACGATGAATCAGGTCGGCATACGAAGGGACCGTGTCTCGCATAAGTGCTGAGTAGAAGGGGCCCGGACGAAGCCCTCCGAGGAAAACGCCTCTAAGTAACTCGGGATCTACTCCCGGAATTTGACGAGCTTCAGTAGAAAATCTCTTGAAGTATTCCTTGAGGGACTCACTTTCATTCTGACGGATCCCCGAGAGGTGAGAAGAGTCCTTAGTAATTCTCCGATTGGCGACAAATTGTTCGACGAACACTTTTGCCAATTTGACGAACATTGGAATGGTTCCGGCTGGAAGCGAATAGAACCATGTTCGAGCTTGTCCTTTGAGGGTGGCAGGAAAGACCTGACAGAGGAGCGCGTCTGAGGCTCGCTGGATATGCATAATTGTTCGATAATGATCGATATGCTCGTACGGGTCAGTTGTCCCGTCATAGGGGTCGATGTTCGGTAGTTTGAATCCTGTCGGAATAGGGTGTTGAAGAATAGCTTCCGTCAGGGGTGACGAATCCTGGAAGTCCCACTGATGAAGAGGTTGCCTTACGCCTCCTGTAGGAAACTCTTCTCGAACCAATCGTCGCAGTTCGTGGCGTAGGGTATTGCGAGGGAGCTCAGCAATGTGATGTTGGGCTAGCTCCTCAGGGAGGTCTTGAGGAAGGAGAGATTGCCGACCTGTGTGCGGAGGATGGGTAGAACTTGCTGTATCAGCCAGTTCGTTATCTTGATGCGACTGCGAACGCCTCCTGAGTGGAGGAAGAGGAATCTCGTCTTGAAGATGTTCGATTTGAACAGCTTCAACACGTGGTGGATCTCGAGGGAGAAGAACCTCCTCCTGTGGTGCTAGTTCCTGTGGTGCTAGTGCCGGTTGTCGAGTCTCTCGCAGGAGTTGTAGGATCTCGTTCTGAGACTCCTCCATCTTCCTGATGCGGTCTTCAATGGACGGTCCTGAAATTCCTTCTCCCATAGCATCTTGCCCCCCAGCATGAAAGGAGGCGGATACTTGGGGTCTATGATTCATAGACTGATCCCGAGATTGATGTGAATTGGAGCGGGAGGCTCCCAAGATGCGATTGCTACGCCTGTTGGCCATCAAAGTGGTGCTTAGGATAGTGGGATTTGTTTCCCACAGACGGCGCCAAACTGTTGCGGACTCAAATATACGCGGCGATAGAGTTTAATATTTCCGTCTCAGCGTTGTACGTATATTCAGCACACAAACAGAATCGAAATAGTAACACCAGGATTTTTACGTGGAAAACCCTGGAAAGGGAAAAAACCACGGGGCCACGCCCAGTTGAAAAAGTTCCACTAGTGTTGTTTGAAGTACACGAAGCTGATTCGTCCTTTAAATTCAGGACGATCAAATTACAATGAGTATCAGTTACAAGGACAAGCAGAGTTCCGACGTCACTTGAGTGTCCGGCAGAATTCCGGCGTCACTTGGAAAGAAGTCCGTCGTCACTCGGGCGTCGGGTAGAATTCCGGCGTCGGGCAGAATTCCGACGTTGCTCCCGTGTCGGGCAGAGCTCCGGCGTCCCTCGGATGCCTGATGGTGCTTCGGTGGTGTTCCGGCGGTGTTCCGGCGGAGTTCCGGCGGTGTTCCGGCGGAGTTCCGGCGGTGTTCTGGCGGTGGTCGAGGAGGAGTTATTCCCTCCTAGGCTTCTCTTCTCTTCCTTCTCTTCTTCTCTTCTTGGCTTCTTGGCTTCTTGGCTTGGGTCCCCTCTTAAGAGAAATGAGGGGCTATTTATAGTTTTTCTGGAGTGGCATAGCCCGTAAATATGTGAGGGATCAAGGGCAAATAAGGAGTGATCCGGACGAACGGTCGATATTGAATCCCTTGATCGTGAGCCGTTTATCAAGAATTTGAAGGTCTTAATGATATCAGAATTCTGCGATCTTGGGCTCGTTGGATTCGTCTCGTCGAGCCGCTCGATTCAAGTATAAGCTCGTCAAAATCAGAGACCGTTTGGTAACTCAAATTGCTGTTTGATGCTTCCAACAGCACTTCAGGTACTTGATTTGGACTCGTTTGAGCTCGGATTGAGTCGAATTTGGTGTTGTTGGATTCGTATTTCCGAGACGCTCAGTTCGACTATAAGCTTGCTGAAATCGGAGTTTAAATGGTCTCCGAATTAATTTTTGAAGTTTCCAACTTGAGTTTTTCCTCGAGATTCGTGCCCGATCAAGATAATTTTCCGATGACGTATCAGGTATAATTTTCTTATGATTTTTCTTTATATCTTATATATTTACTCTTTTTAGATATTTATGTTATATATATATATTAAAGTTTTTTATATAAATATGTTATGAATTAGCTAATAATATAGATATGTGACACATATTTATACATAGGCTCAATTTTTTTTATTCACGATCATAAAGTTTTGTATGTTTGTAGAGGGTCTTAGGTTTTGTTTGGGACGACTTTCTTACTGTAGAAAGCTGCTTTAAGAAGCAGTAAGAAGTCGTCCCAAACGAAACCTTGGGCTTAATTGTTTTATTATGAAAGATAGTGTATGATAAGAATTAAAACACTAAATGTAGAGAAGAATATTGGAAATGATAAATCTATCACTTGCTTGATGCCCTGCCCTAATTCCTAGGACTTATTTCTAGTCCTACCAATTTCTTAATAACAATCTAATACCTAATAACCAATATGACACCCAATAATTATAACAAAATTATATTTGTTTATAATAATGTGCTTATGGAGATCATAAAAGAAAATGGAATATCTTGCAAAAAGATAAAAGAAATGTGAGTGATTTAACGTTAAAACATACTAGTTAGGAATATGGTCCTTCCTTTTCTTGTTTTAAGGTTCTTTTCTTCGTCGGCTTCCGAGCATGATGATTTATGCTTTTATTGGTTGCCATCTCATTATGAGGACACTCGGGGTTGATGGCCCTCGAAACATGTCATGTGGGTTGTGGTTAATGAACCTGCCTTTTCTCGACCACTCGATTGGGGCTTCTAAGTGAGAGAACTGGTCAAAAGAGAAAATAGAGAAGATGTTTGACTGTATGTTGTGTGACATGAAACAGTTGGTGCTGATTGCTCTAAATAATATAGCCGAGAAGATGTGTGATAGAAATAATAAATGGATAGTCTTAAGTAGTCGTGAAAAATAATATATCACATTGAAAATTTATGATGAGAAGGGGTCTTAAAAAAAGAAAAAAATATTATAAATTTTAATATTGATTTATGAAAATTTACAACAATTAGTCAGAAAGCCAAGAATTCAAATTTTTGCCTTTACGACAAAAAAAAATTGTTTCCGCATACAAAATAATTGTATTATAACCAATATAAAAATATTTTATCTTTTTATGAAATTTTATTTTCTTATCACTTGTTTTACAAAAATATTTGCCGGGGTTTTTTTTTGTTTTTGCGCTTTAAAAACGGAAGAGAAGCTCCTGAACCCACAAAAGGTTGAGGTTTGTAGTTTTACCCGAGGCATAAGATTGATACGCTGGCGATTTCCGCCGATCTAACCGGCCAAGTATGCCGTCCATGGAGTTGCATAGCTCCTCCGCAACGTTCGCGTCGTTCAGCCGCTCGCTCCTGAACTTCCACCGTGACCCAGACGATTTCCAGCAGGAGCCGGCCAGCGGGATCCAAGAGCAGGGCATTGATGCGTTTCAGCTCCATGTTGCCGACCTATTCGCGGAGCTCTCATCCTCCGGAGGCGATAATATCCTTTCTCTTCTCTGGATTCGGAAGCTATTGGACGCTTTCCTCTTTTGCCAGGAGGAATTTCGCTTCATTCTCTTGAACAACCGCCATCTGCTCTCTCGATCTCCAATGGATCGCCTCATCTCTGATTTCTACGAACGCAGCGTCAAAGCCCTCGATCTCTGCAACGCCATCCGGGATGGGATCGAGCAAGTCAGGCAATGGGAAAAACACATGGAGATTGTTCTAATTGCGTTGGATCCGCGGCAAAGTTTCATTACCCAGGGCCAAATACGCCGCGCTGAGAAGGCCCTGATTGACCTAGCCTTTTTCATACACGATGAGAAGGAATCCTCCTCTGTTCTTGTGCAGCGAAACCGGTCATTTTGTCGCCAACAACGTGCTGCCGCTCACTGCCGATCATTTTCTTGGAGCGTTTCTAGGTCGTGGTCGGCAACGAAGCAGCTACAGGCTATTGGAAACAATATCTATGTTCCCCGTAGCCATGAGGTTGTTGCCACCAGTGGGCTAGCGAATTCAGTTTTTACTATGAATTCATTGCTCCATTTTGTGATGTGGGTTCTGGTTGCCGCAATTCCTTGCCAGGATCGTGGCCTTCAGGCTCATTTCTCCATTTTGAAGAGCTTTCCTTGGGGATCTTCAGTTATTTCACTCCATGACAGGATAATGGAGGAGTCAAAAAAGAGGGAAAGGAAGAAGTCTGTTGGGCTATTGAAAGAGATTCATCAGTTAGAGAAGTGCACTCGTCGCTTGTTGCAGTTGACAGAATCTGTTGATCAGTTACCTGAGGGGAAGGAGGTAGAGATGATCAGACAGGAAGTGCTTGGATTAGGTGACGTCTACAATTCAATGAACGAAGAATTGATACTACTTGAACGCCAAGTAAGAGACGTGTTCCATGAGATTGTGCGCAGCCGGATTGAAGGGCTTGATTGCTTTCATAAACCGGAATGATATTCCTATTTTGTGTTGCAAGTTGGTGGTTTCGGTTGAAAAAAAAGAAGTAATAGCAGTAAGTCCTTAACCCAGTTGCAATTGGAGAAGAAAACGAAGAATAGGAGGAGACGACGAAGCACTGGGTGAAATGTCGCTCCTGCTGTAAGTTTATACAAATAGTTTTCTTGTGTTTAGTATGTATAACAGTTGTGCGTATTAAAGATTTTTTGTTTAAAAAAAAATTGTTTTAAAATTTTTTTTTGGATTCTTGAAACATTGTGAACATTATGGATGATTTGCTCGACCTGTTCTGTATTTGTTTTTCTTTTTAGATGTTATCATGTGTATTCAAGTTTGTGATTATTTGTAATTTTTCAAATAAAGGTTGGATTCATGAATGCCACAAGTTATAGTGCAATTTGTTATGCAGTGCTAAATTTCTTATTGTTTGTTGCTGTTAGCTGTGTCAAATTTTTAAATAGATTACAAGGTAACGGTCAATAAACTTCTTGTTATCATAATTCCTTTAAGAGAACGAGTGGTGTAGCTTATAGCTGTTTAAGATGATAATTAACATTGCTTATTCTCTCAAAATTCAATGAGGTTTAATAAAGATAATTATTCACCATTTCAAAATTGAATTATGTAAGTGTTGCGGACTCAAATATACGCGGCGATAGATTTTAATTTTCCGTCTCAACGTTGTACGTATATCCAGCACACAAACAGAATTGAGAAAGTAACACCAGAATTTTTACGTGGAAAACCCTGGAAAGGGAAAAAACCACGGGGCCACGCCCAGTTGAAATGATTCCACTAGAACTTGAGCAGATTACAGGGGACTGACTCGCTTTCAAGGGCGATCAGATTACAATGAGTATCCGTCACAAGGACAAGCTGAGTTCCGACGTCACTCGGAATGTCGAACAGAATTCTGGCGTCACTTTGAAAGAAACCCGGCGTCACTCGGGCGTCGGGTAGAATTCCGGCGTCGGGCAGAATTCCGACGCTGCTCCCGTGTAGGGCAGAGTTCCGGCGTCCCTCGGGCGCCTGGTGGTGCTTCGGTGGAGTTCCGGCGGTGTTCTGGCGGAGTTCCGGCGGTGTTTCGACGGAGTTCCGGCGGTGGTCGAGGAGGAGCTGTTCCCTCCTAGGCTTCTCTTCTTTTCTTCTTCTCTTCTTCTCTTCTTCTCTTCTTGGCTTGGGTCCCCTCTTAGGAGAAATGAGGGGCTATTTATAGTTTTTCTGGAGTGGCATAGCCCGTAAATATGTGAGGGATCAGGGGCAAATAGGGAGTGATCCGGATGAACGGCCGATATTAAATCCCTTGATCATGAACCGTTTATCAAGCATTTGAAGGTCTTAATGATGTCAGAATTCTACGATCTTGGGCTCGTTGGATTCGTCTCGTCGAGCCGCTCGATTCGACTATAAGCTCGTCAAAATCGGAGACCGTTTGGTAACTCAAATAGCTGTTTGATGCTTCCAACAGCGCTTCGGGTACTTGATTTGGACTCACTTGGGCTCGGATTGAGTCGAATTTGGTGTCGTTGGATTCGTATTTCCGAGACGCTCAGTTCGACTATAAGTTCGCTGAAATCGGAGTTTAAATGGTCTCCGAAATAATTTTTGAAGTTTCCAACTTGAGTTTTTCCTCGAGATTCGTGCCCGATCAAGATGATTTTTTGGCGATATATCAGTTGCCCCCCTATTTTTGGACGTCGAAGCTCCACGAGTCCAAAAATACTTGTTCCGGCTTTTCACTTTGGCAAAATTGCAAAAATTTGCGTTCCAAAAATTAAATGTTTGCTCGAACTTGATCATAGAGGCCCCGTTGAGCTCCGAAAGTGTCAAAATTGAGTCCGGAACGTCGAAAAACGTGTCCGGGGACCTCAAAAACGTCGAATTTGGACCGTCCGGGCCCAAAATCGGAGCCCGGGAACGGGTAGGCGGCCGAACCGGCCGAACCGGCCGGCCGCCGCCGCCGCCGCCGCCGGCGGCGCAGAAACGCGCCGGAGCCCCCTTGGCCCGCGCTGGGCCCGCCCGCGGCCCGCCCGCGGCCCGCCCGAGGCCCGCCCGCGGCCCGCCCGGGGCCTGCCTGCGGCCCGCGCCTGGCCCGCCCTAGGCCCGCGCCTGGCCCGCGCCTGGCCCGCGCGGTCTGGCTGGCCGCGCCTCTTGGCCGCGCCTCTTGGCCGGCAGTTTTGGCCGGCGGTTAGGGAAACCGCCGGCCGGTTGTATTATTTTAATATATATAATTTTTTTTTTTTAATTTGGGCCCGAAAAATTCCGAAAAAATCCCAAAAAATTCCGAAAAATTTGAAAAATTTCAGGGAATTTAATAGAATTTTGGAATCCTCCCCCCCTTAAGGAAAACTATAAATAGGACCCCTAAGGCTTAGTAGAAACTTGCCCCTTCTTCCCTTCTTCCTCTGGCTTCCTAGCTTTTGGCATTCTGAGGCTTTCCGCCATTTTTTAAGTAGGTGACTTTCCCTACTTGACTTGGCGCCCCTCTTTTTGTGCAGAAGTTAGTGGCTTTCTCCCTTTCTCCCCTCGTTCTTCCTCCCTTTTTCTTCCTACTTTGGAGGCTTTCCGCAGTCTTTCGTAGGTGACTTTCCCTACTTAGAACTGCGCCCCTCTTTAGTAAAGGGAGCAAAAATGGGTGACCCTGTCTCCTCTAAAATTCCTTCAGAAGATCGTCCTGCGCAACGGTCTGAAGTTCCAAAGAGGGTCCAGAAGGCGCTGAAGGCTGACGATGTGATTTCCACCGTCACTGAGGACTCCTTCATCTCATTTAGGAAAAAGTTTCATTTTCCTAATGATTTGGTGATGAAGGTGCCGGCCAGAACTGATCGTGCTTGCTTTCCTCCCCCTGGATATGTGACGGTGTATGAATTTAGCCTGCGAGCGGGACTACGATTTCCTCCTTCCTCCGAACTGATCGACATTCTGACGCTTTGTGGGGTATGCTTGTCTCAATTTTCCTACAGAGCAATGTCGATTGTGATGGGCCTGATCGTGCTTTTCAGAGACCGTGGAGTGGTACTTTCCTCAGAGTGCCTTTCCCGGATGGGGCGTCTCTTTAGCGATGCGCAGGGACGTGTTTCCTTCAGGTCCAAGTGGTTGGATATCCGCACCCGAGACCCCTCGAAAGGTTGGATCAGCAACTTCTTTTATGTGCAGAATGATTGGGGCCTTCAGGAGAAGTGGGGGAAGTTGAAAGAGCTACCTGTCCCTCTTCACATTGGAGCAGAAGATTTGCTGAGGATACTCAAACTCCCTGATCTGGATGCTCTACACTACGAGGTGCGTTACTTGAGTAGATATGTAGATGAGGAGTACTTGTTCAAGGTTGGGCTATCTACTCAAGCAGGGAGATCACATGCTCAAATGTTGAAGAAGTCTGCTAGAGTTCCAGAAGTGGTTCCCCAAAAGAACCACTCCAAGCGTCCAGGGAGCGAGGAAGGTTTGCAGGCATTGAGGAAGAAAAGGGCAGGTGAAGTTTTGACAGTTGTTAGCAGAGGTCCCCGAGCTTCTCCATCCAAGACATATATTCCAGAGGATGTGTTAAACCATCAGTGCATCGGCCGTCGACGGGCTGAGGAGTTGGTGAGTTCTCCTTCACTTCTTCTCCTTCTTTACATTTCTTAAGGAATATATTTCTGATATTTTTCTTGTCTCAGTATTCTGATTTCAAGCTTGAGATGACCAAGGCTCTGAACGATTGGAACAAAGAGTTTGTGAAGGTTAAATACCTTCAGGGAGAGTACAAGAAGAAATATGACAGTAAAGTGAAGGAGATGAAGGTGGTGGAGGATCAGCTCGAGGGGTGCAGAACTGAGTTGGCGAACAAGATCACTTCAGTCTCTTCTCAGAATGAACGAATGGATCGTCTGCATATAGAGTTGGTGGAGGCACAAGCGACGATCAAGCAGCAGGAAAAGGCTCAGCAAGTCCTTGAGGCTGAGAATGAGAGGCTTCAGAGTGTACTGTCTGAGAAGGAGGCCCAGCAGTTGCCATCAGCAGTTATTGAAGAGTTCAAGAAATCTTATGCTTTCAAGATCATCATTGAGGACCACATTCAGGAGGCCCGCAGTCATATTTATGACGTGGAGGTGAAGGCCTTGGAGGCAGAGTGCGCAGAGGATGGCTTTATCAGAGGCTTCATGAAGGGTGTTCGGACAGTACATCGCAAGACTGGAGCAGAGATTGAGGGACTGACTCCCAGCCAGGCTTCTAGTGATGCTTCTTCGGACTCTGGTGGTGAAGAGCTGGAGAGTGAGTTACAGCGAGCTTTTGCCTTGGAGGAGGACGAGGATGATGTTGAGATTCTATAGGATGTTTTGTATCACTTTGATTCCTTTCTAGTGATTGTATGTATGCTCGTTGTTGATGTTTCTATCTGGTGTACTTGATGTTCAGTGATATATAAAGATGTTGTTGATGTTCTTTTCTCACATGCAAATGAAATTTACTTAGTTTTATTTCAATTTGGACTTTAGTGAGCTCTCTTTTGACTTGAACAAATGTGAGGCATTCTTTTTCTTTAAAGATTTTGACTTATCCAGGGTTATTAGTGAAAGCATTTGCTCGATTTCCTTAACCTGTCCGGAAAAAGGTCAGATCAACTCCCTTTGGGATTGATCATCAAATGATTTTGATATTCAAGATATCCTCCTAGGATACTTGACCTATCCGAGGTTGTTAGTCAAAGCATTTGCTTGATGACATTAACCTGTGTGGAAGAGGTCGGATCAAATCCCCCTGGGATTGATCATTCAATGATTGAGATACAATATAGATTGTGTACTTCTCGAATCACAGAAAAAGAGCTTGGAGAGAAGAAACAATAGCACGACAAAGTGAATATCATATTGCTCTGTAATATGAGATAACAGTTCCCTAGAATAACTTAGGGATACAAGAAAGAAGTTCTTCTATAACCAACACATAAGGGATGTACGAAAAACTTTATAATACGACTACAGGAGAAGATAAAATATAAGACAAACATAACATATAGACTGATAGCAGTATCAACTCCTACTGGTAATATTTGCGAAGATTGCCCACGTTCCAAGTTCGAGGAAGCATTTTTCCGCCAGCATCCTTCAGTTTGAAGGTTCCAGGCTTGACCATAGCCGCTACCAAATAAGGACCCTCCCAGAGAGGGGAGAGCTTATTTCGCTGAGGGCCTTTTCCGGCGGCTTCAATGCTTCGTAGTACTAAGTCCCCAATAGTGATAGGGCGAGGTTTCACCCTTCGATTGTAGTGACGGGCAACTCTTTGGTGGTATGCCGCGGTTCTGAGTGAGGCTTCATCTCTTACTTCTGGGAGGAGATCCAAATTTGCTCTAAGCTTCTCCTCGTTAGTTTTGAAGTCGAAAGTCTGAACTCTGTGGCTAGGAACTCCGATATCAACCGGTATGACTGCTTCTGTACCAAAGCAAAGGTTATATGGGGTCTCCCCTGTAGGAGTTCTGGCGGTGGTCCGATAAGCCCAGAGGACATTGGGGAGTTCTTCGGCCCATTGCCCCCCAGCCTTCCCTAGGCGTGTCTTCAGCCCTTTCAGGATTGTTCGATTTGTGACCTCTGTTTGCCCATTAGTTTGAGGATGGGCAACAGCTGTGTGAATGAGCTGAATATGAAAATCCCTACAAAAAGATGTAAAGATTTTCCCAGTGAACTGTGTCCCGTTATCAGTGATAATTTTTGCGGGAATGCCAAAGCGACATATTATGTTTTTCCATAAAAATTGCTTGGCGTTTGCTTCAGTAATCTTTGCCAAAGGTTCTGCCTCCACCCATTTGGTGAAGTAATCTACAGCCAAAATAATGAATTTTCGCTGTCCAGTCGCTATGGGAAAAGGTCCCATGATATCAATCCCCCATTGGGCAAAAGGCCAGGGGCTTTGAAGGGATGCAAGCTCCAGAGCGGGTGTATGAGTGAGGTTAGAATGCAGTTGACAGTTTTCACACTTTCGTGTGAATTCAAGTGCATCCTGTTTCATTGTAGGCCAATAGAATCCCTGTCTCATGATCTTGTAAGCTAGCGTTCTTCCTCCCAGATGTTCTCCACATACTCCTGAATGAACTTCTCGAAGCGCGTAATCAGCTTCTGATGGTGGGAGACACTTGAGGTATGGCCCAATGAAGGAGCGCTTATACAACTCGTTGCTGATAATGGTGAAATTTGCAGCTCGTCTCCGAAGTCGTATTGCAGCTATAGGATCTTCGGGTAGTACCCCATCTTTCAGAAAAGATAAGATGGGTTCGATCCAAGACATCTCTCTTGGCTCGTTAATTGACTGTATGACCCATGGACCCTGAATGCTTGGAAAGTGGATTTCCTCGATACATCTTCTCTTGTAGATATCCCCCGTTGTTGATGTAGCAAGTTTAGAAAGAGCGTCTGCTCTTGCATTTTGTTCTCGGAGGATATGTATGATTTGATGTTCCCCTATACGGGCTAAGAGTAGCTTCACAATGCTACAATATTGAGCCAATTGTGGGTTGTGAATATCAAAATCCCCCTCCACCTGAGAGGCGACTAGTTGGGAATCAGTGTGGGCTATTAGGTTCTGGACTTCACAGTCGATGGCTAGTCTCAACCCAGCAATAAGGGCCTCGTATTCTGCTACGTTGTTGGTTGCTGGGAACTTGAGTCGAAGCCCGTACTCAAGAGTAACCTTCTGTGGAGAGATTAATAAAATTCCAGCCCCAGCCCCAGAACTCCCTGAAGCTCCATCGACGTACAACATCCAGAATGGAGAAGAAGGTGAAGCACTTGGTTGTACATCAGATGCTGGAACAGTGCACTCAACTACAAAATCTGCTAGTGCTTGAGATTTAATATCAGGTCTAGGCAAGTAGTGGATATCAAATTCTCCCAGTTCTACAGACCACTTGACAAGCCTGCCTGATGCTTCTGGCTTCTGCAGAATGCTTTTTAGCGGCAGATTCGTGTAAACTCCAATTGAGTGAGCTTGAAAGTAAGGGCGTAGTTTTCTGGCGGAGTAAACTAACGCCAATGCTGTCTTATCTGCCAAAGGATAACGTCCCTCTACTTCAGATAAAATCTTACTAACATAGTAGATAGGACGTTGTATAGCATTTTCTTCTCGGACCAGAACTGAACTAATGGCTTGGATAGATACAGCCATATACAAATACAATCTCTCTCCTGGTATTGGTTTAGAAAGTAGTGGCGGGGATGCCAAATACTTTCGCAACTGTTCGAAGGCTTCTTGACATTCATCTGTCCATTGAAACCCGGAGCTACGAGCACCTCTAAGTATCTTGAAGAAGGGCAGATATTTGTCTCCTGAACGTGCCAGGAAACGAGATAGTGCCGCAATTCTCCCATTCAGCCTTTGGACCTCCTTGATGTTCTTTGGCGGCACCATGTCCCTTAGTGCCTTGATCTTCTCTGGATTGGCTTCGATTCCTCTATGGGTTACCATAAACCCTAAAAACTTTCCAGAAGCGACTCCAAAAGCACACTTAGCGGGGTTGAGTCGCATATTGTAATGCCTTAACAAGTGGAAACATTGTTTCAGGTCAGAGATATGTTGGGTTTTTTCCAGACTTTTTACCAACATATCGTCTACGTACACCTCCATTGTACGTCCAATAAGGCTTTTGAAAACCTTATTCATGAGGCGCTGATAAGTTGCTCCAGCATTTTTGAGCCCGAAGGGCATCACCCGGTAGCAGTACAATCCTTTGTCTGTTTGAAAAGCTGTTGCTTCTTCATCAGCAGGATTCATCTTTATTTGATTGTAACCGGAGTATGCATCCATAAAGCTTAACATCTGATGACCGGAAGTGGTATCAACTAACTGGTCAATGCGAGGGAGCGGAAAACTATCTTTTGGGCAAGCTTTATTGAGATCAGTGTAATCTATACACATTCTCCAGGCTCCACTCCCCTTCCGTACCATGACGACATTTGCTAACCAAGTAGGATAGTGCACCTCTCGTATGAATCCGGCTTCTAAAAGTTTATCAACTTCTTGTTCAATTGCTTGCTGGCGGTCTGGTGCAAAGTTTCGCTTCTTCTGGATAATCGGTTTGCATGTTGGATTGACTTTGAGAGAGTGAACGATCACTTCGGGGTCAATTCCAGGCATATCTGCTGGACTCCATGCAAAAATATCCTGATTTTCTCGCAGAAAAGCTGTAAAGTTTTTCTTCTCATCATCTGAGAGAAGTGATCCAATTCGCACTGTCTTTGAAGGATGCTCTTCAGATATAGATACAGTAGTAAGGTCTTCCACAGGGGAAGCTCTCTGAGGAATATCTTCGCTGCGCAGATCAAAGTCCTCGATGCTTAGGGTAACCGTTGGACGAGACTTGATCTGCCTAAGATAGCAGGTTTGTGCTATTTGCTGATCTCCGCATACTACACCGACTCCTGATGGGGTATGGAACTTCAGCTTGAGGTGAGGAATGGATGCGATGATCCCAAAAATTGACTGGAGCGGCCTCCCGAAGATGGCGTTATAAGCTGATTCTGACTTCACCACAATGAATTGGATGGAGTGTGTAGTCTGTCGAGGAAATTCTCCAAGGACTACCGGGAGACTGATTATTCCTTCTGCTTGTACAGGTCGATTATCAAATCCATATAAAGGACCTGCAGCAGGTTGAAGTTTTTCTCTTGAGAGACCCATGTTGAGAAAAGTGGAGTAGAATAGAACATCTACGGAGCTTCCGTTGTCCACAAGAATTCTTTTGACATTATAACACGGGTCACCAATGCCTGCGTTTATGACAAGCGGATCTTGATGGGGGGTCTTTACTCCTTCCAGGTCGGAATCATCGAACGTGATGGAATGATCGATACGAGCCTTTTTTGGAGTTGGGTTTTCTTCCATGGTCAAAAAGACTTGGTCGGATAGTAAGGGGCCTCCTGCAATTGTTTCAATTTCGCCCACCGTTACCCGGTTATTCGCTGGTTGTCTTTGTGATTGATTTTGCCCCCCAGTGGGACGAGCTTCTTCTCGGGTAGGTGGATTCCCAATAAATTGTCGAAGATAGCCCTGACGGATGAGTCTTTCAATCTCCTCCTTAAGTTGCCTACAGGACTCAGTATTGTGGCCACGACTACGATGAAAGTGGCAGTACTGATCTTGGTTTCCTGTATTTTGCTTTAAAGGATGCGGCCACTTCACTTTGTCCTGATCTTGAATCGCCATCAACACATTTGCTCGAGAGGTGTTGAGCGGAGTGTACTCCTTCTCCTGTCGGGGTTCTCGTCGTGGCATTGGGGGTCTAGGAGGTAGATTGCTCTTCCCTTGCTTTTTCCGTTGTGATGACGGATTATCCATCTCAGGTGCCCCCTTGCGTTTCCCAGTGGGTTGCTCGAACTGTTTTCTGTGAGCGTTTATTGCCTCATCTGCTGATATCTGTGCTTCCACGCGATGGATCAGATCGGCATATGAATGAACAGTATCGCGCATGAGTGCCGAATAGAAGGGGCCAGGACGAAGTCCTCCAAGAAAGACCCCTCTGAGCAATTCTGGGTCTACTCCTGGGATTTGTCGAGCCTCGATAGAAAATCGTCGAAAGTACTCTTTCAACGATTCTCCCTCGCTTTGACGAATCCCGGAAAGGTGAGAAGAATCCTTAGTAATTCTTCGGTTGGCCACGAACTGCTCGACAAACACCTTGGCCAATTTAACAAATGTGGGGATCGTTCCGGCTGGAAGTGAATAGTACCATGTTCGAGCTTGTCCCTTAAGAGTAGCAGGGAAAACCTGGCAAAGGAGTGCATCTGAAGCTCGTTGAATATGCATGATGGTCCTGTAATGGTCGATGTGCTCGTACGGGTCGGATGTCCCATCGTAGGATTCAATGCTTGGCAGCTTAAAGCCAACCGGGATAGGGTGTTGAAGAATGGCTTCTGCCAGGGGTGACGATTCCTGGAAATCCCACTGACGAAGAGGTGGCCTTACGCCTCCTGTAGGGAATTCCTCCCGGACCAATTGTCGCAGTTCGTGGCGCAGGGCATTGCGAGGGAGCTCAGCAATGTGAGGTTGGGCTAGCTCTTCAGGAAGGTCTTGAGGAAGGCGAGATCGCTGACTTGCATGCGGAGGATGGGTAGAACTTGCTGTATCAGCCAGCTCGTTCTCTTGATGTGACTGTAAACGCCTCCTGGGTGGAGGAAGAGGATTCTCAGCCTGAAGATGTTCAATTTGAACAGCTTCGACACGGGGTGGTTCTCGAGGGAGAAGAACCTCCTCCTGAGGTGCTAGGATCGGCTGTCGGGTCTCTCGCAAGAGTTGTAGGATCTCGTTTTGAGATTCTTCCATCTTTCGAATTCTCTCTTCTAAGGAGGGTCCCGAGGTCCCTTCTCCAGGTGCGTTTTGCCCCCCGGGGTATAAGGAGGCAGATATCGGACGTCTATGATTCACAGACTGATTTCTGGACTGGTGGGAGTTGGAGCGAGAAGCTCCAACGATACGACTGCTGCGCCTGTTGACCATCGTAGCAATACTTGAAGTTGTGGGATGAAAGTTTCCCACAGACGGCGCCAAACTGTTGCGGACTCAAATATACGCGGCGATAGATTTTAATTTTCCGTCTCAACGTTGTACGTATATCCAGCACACAAACAGAATTGAGAAAGTAACACCAGAATTTTTACGTGGAAAACCCTGGAAAGGGAAAAAACCACGGGGCCACGCCCAGTTGAAATGATTCCACTAGAACTTGAGCAGATTACAGGGGACTGACTCGCTTTCAAGGGCGATCAGATTACAATGAGTATCCGTCACAAGGACAAGCTGAGTTCCGACGTCACTCGGAATGTCGAACAGAATTCTGGCGTCACTTTGAAAGAAACCCGGCGTCACTCGGGCGTCGGGTAGAATTCCGGCGTCGGGCAGAATTCCGACGCTGCTCCCGTGTAGGGCAGAGTTCCGGCGTCCCTCGGGCGCCTGGTGGTGCTTCGGTGGAGTTCCGGCGGTGTTCTGGCGGAGTTCCGGCGGTGTTTCGACGGAGTTCCGGCGGTGGTCGAGGAGGAGCTGTTCCCTCCTAGGCTTCTCTTCTTTTCTTCTTCTCTTCTTCTCTTCTTCTCTTCTTGGCTTGGGTCCCCTCTTAGGAGAAATGAGGGGCTATTTATAGTCTTTCTGGAGTGGCATAGCCCGTAAATATGTGAGGGATCAGGGGCAAATAGGGAGTGATCCGGATGAACGGCCGATATTAAATCCCTTGATCATGAACCGTTTATCAAGCATTTGAAGGTCTTAATGATGTCAGAATTCTACGATCTTGGGCTCGTTGGATTCGTCTCGTCGAGCCGCTCGATTCGACTATAAGCTCGTCAAAATCGGAGACCGTTTGGTAACTCAAATAGCTGTTTGATGCTTCCAACAGCGCTTCGGGTACTTGATTTGGACTCACTTGGGCTCGGATTGAGTCGAATTTGGTGTCGTTGGATTCGTATTTCCGAGACGCTCAGTTCGACTATAAGTTCGCTGAAATCGGAGTTTAAATGGTCTCCGAAATAATTTTTGAAGTTTCCAACTTGAGTTTTTCCTCGAGATTCGTGCCCGATCAAGATGATTTTTTGGCGAGGATAGTCTGATATACCTGGTATTGCATTACCATTATGACCAAAATAAATGGGGATAACTAATCATGGATGAAAATAGCACAATTCTATTGTAGGCTTTATGTAACCTACTAAGGCTTCATTTGTGATAGCTTTTTTACTGCTTCGTAAAGCGGCTTTCTACAACAACAACAACAACATCAAGCCTTTATCCCACTACGTGGGGTCGACTACATGAATCCTTTTTCTCCATTGTGTCCTGTTAAAAGTCAAATTCTCGTTTAAACCTAATAAAGAAAGATCATTTCTAATATTTTCTAACCAAGTCTTTTTAGGTCTACCTCTACTTTTCTTAACATAAGTCAAATCTAAGACCTCTACTTTCCTAACCGGGTCATCGGGAGGCCGCCGTTTTATGTGACCAAACCATCTAAGACGACTCTCTCTAATCTTATCTTCCACTGGAGCTACTCCAACCTTTTCACGAATATGCTCATTTCGTATCCTATCACTAAGGGTAAAGCCACTCACCTGAGCATCCTCATCTCTGCAACATTTAACTTAGAATTATGCTTCTCTTTTAGTGGCCAACATTCGGCACCATAAAGCATTGTAGGTCTCACCACCATCTTATAGAATTTTTCCTTAAGTTTGAGGGGTACCTTTCTATCACACAATAAGCCCGATGCATTCCTCCACTTCAACCATCCAACTTAGATTCTGCTGATAATATCCCCATCTATTTCACCATCACTCTGAACAATAGATCCAAGATATCTAAAACGTGTACTCTTATTAATGACTTGATCGGCCAAAGTCACAATCCCCTCACTAGGTCTATTATTACAATAATTACACTTCATATATTCCGTTTTAGATCTACTCAAGCGAAAACCTTTAGACTCTAAGGTTGACCTCCACAATTCTAGTTTACCTTCAACTCCCTCTCTAGTCTTATCAACAAGAAGAATATCATCAGCAAAAAGTATACACCAAGGTACATCCTCTTGCAAATGTCTAGTGAGAACATCCATGACTAAAGCAAAAAGATATGGGCTTAAGGCTGATCCTTGATGTAATCCAACCGAAATAGGGAATCCAACCGAAATAGGGAATATCATATGTAAATCCTCTTTATTCTCTCTATATTTCTCCATCAAACCTCTTAATAAATGTATGGCTTCCATAGTAGACCTACCCGGCATGAATCCAAATTGATTTTGAGAAACATTAGTATCACGCCGCAACCCGTGCTCCATAACTCGTTCCCATAGTTTTAAAGTATGACACATTAACTTAATTCCTCTATAATTCACACAATCTTGTGCATCACCTTTATTCTTAAAAATAGGGATTAACACACTCATTCTCCACTCATCTGACATCTTTTTAGTCTTCAAAATAATATTAAAAAGTTTAGTAAGCCAAAATAAATTAGCTAATTTCACACGCCCGGTGGGACTCGAACCCATAATCGCCTGATTAGAAGTCAGACGCCTTATCCATTAGGCCACGGGCGCTGTAAAGCGGCTTTCTAGCACAAAAAATTTAACTTTTGTACTAAAAAGCCGCTTTAAGAAGCAGAAAGAAAGCCGTCTCAAACGAAGCCTAAGTTAGATGCTTATCATGGTTGTATGCACATCGTGGTTGGCTTTCAAGCAAGTAAAGAATTTGATGAGCTGTAATATATGATTCATTAATTTATGTTATTTTGTGATGTGAAGACTTATAATAGAATGCTGATGTTCATGTAGTATGTGGACCTCTGAAAGGAACACCGTTCAGCGGGAAAACAGAATGAAGAGGGTATGACTGCACTATCCCGTAGGACAAAACGATCGCAGACCTCTGCGCTCTTTGCAAGTGGGAGGGCAGATTAGATCGTGCATACGATTAACCATTAATGATAGCGGCTCTCGCTAGCGCACCCCGATAGGTAATAATATACGCGACCTGATCGGAACAATTGGTTTCCCCCACCCGATACATCAGCTCGAGTGGGGTTTATTTGATTGGGGGATTCAGTTTCCCACGGGCGCAAGCCCCCGTGGTTAATTACATCTAAGGCCGGGGCATGAGAATACTCTCGATTAAGGATTCTACATTATACTCTCAAATGAGATTGTCACATAAGGAGCAGACTAAGAAGATCCTACTCAAAGGGAAGGAAATGTTCAACTTGGCTTAGTCAACATACACGGCTCAGATCAACATCCAGAGGGACTAGGGTAGTGAGAAGGAATTGGAGAAAAGAAAATAATACACTCAAAGCATACAGGAGAGGAGGATAGAGGTGGCATCATCCATGTGACGCGGATAGGTAGGGTTTATAGCCTTTAGACTCTAAGGTTGACCTCCACATTTCATTTAAGGCCGGGGCATGAGAATACTCTCGATTAAGGATAGAGAACTTACCCACCGATGAGGCGTACTACGAGACACTAATAGTAGTAGCCTTGAATCCTAGATCTAGAATAGGTTTAGTGTTCTACGCGACACTAACACCCGTGTCCTAACTAATGCAATGCAAAACTTGGACTTATTCCGGCCTGGATTGAGGAGCCAGCTAACCACCTAATCGATTCAAAATCATGAGTCCAGTCATTTATGAAAGATGGATGGATATGTTATAATTTTTTGGGAATTTGATGCCGACATCTAGAGAGTTTCCTAAATGGCCCTGGACTTATGTAGGGTGAATGCTCCTAGCACTAATGCAATTAAAATTTTAATTTAGTTGATTTCTAATGCAATGCATGCTAGTTAACAGTCTCAAATCAGAGATGCATAGAATTTTAAAAAGGCTTATAGAAAATAATTTTTAGAAAAGATTAGGCTTCTCCAGGTCTGGCACCTCATCCTCATAGGCCAGATTATCCGGACTCTACCCACAGGCGGGGAAGTGTCTTATGGAAGGGAGGAGAGAAATGCAATAATATGCATGCAAACCCGGACGATTCCGATTATTCCCTAGGTCGCTAAGTCTCTATATTATTTAATTCTTAAAATTTTGAATGTTAGTTATAAGTAAAAAAATTTTGCGTGTCCTCACGAGCCTCCGATCGAATCCAGGCTAAAACAAAACAACGACATGCAATCGCCAAGAAACTAAAAAAAGCATGCTGATCCTAGTCGCATTCAACATCAAATTTAACATATTAAATAACCAAATTAATTAAATAAATGTCCATAGGCTAACTGCCTTTTATTACAAACCATGGTCTGTAGAAAATAAAGTGGCCGGGCACCACTGACAACAACCCAGATTTTAATCCTAGAAAAGGTGCAAGTGACTTTGAGTGTGATACTGTTTATCTTCATCTTCTCGGTCTTCTCTTCCTCGGGCTCCTTGATCTTCTTTTCTTTGAGCTCCTTAAGTTTGTTGTGGCTGGATACCCAGTGTGGGGAAGAAAACTCTCCCCCAAAAGGGAGGTTGTCTCTCCCACCTTGGGTAGTAGGAGTGATCCAAATTTGGACTTCCAAATAGAAAGGACTATCCTCATAATGGGTGTCCTTTCCTTTTCAAAATTCAACCTTTGGATCCGTGTATCCCCACTCAAACGTACACTTTCACCACTCTTAACCACAGTACAAATTAATTATATTAATATGAAACAAAAAATTCTAGACTCTCCTGTAAGGTTATCCTAAGCAATTGATATAAAACAACCCAAGCAATTATATATGAAATTAAAGTAGTCATTGCCAACCACACTTGGCCATGTTCTTTAATCATATGAGGGCTAAGCATCTGGAGCACCTGTAGCAGTTATATTTATAATTTATTTTTAGCCCTCATTTATTCTTGGGGGCTAGGCGGTTGAAGCACCTGTAACAAGCATTTATATAATCATTTATTATTTTTAGCCCCCTTTTTATCAGCGTTATATGAGCATGGCCATCTGCAGAAGATATAGTTAGTATCAAAAATGGCTCCTAACCTATGGGTAACCTATCGCCCATCACATCAATCCATAGAGTGCGATAAAAATAAACAAACACATCAACAATATTTTAATCACAGCATGCAGTGAAAACCTGAAAAACTCGGCACACAGTAGTAAAGTAAACACCGGCCTATCCTAGAGATAGAAGTGGTGCCCTAGCAAACAATTCTATGTGTGTGTAAAAGGCTGTGTAGCCGAGGTAGATCCTAAGCTGGGTAGTTGGTTGAAGTTATATAGTGTTCGGGTTTGTTGAAGGTCTCAGGGAGAGGTTTATGTTTGAGTTCAAATGTTAATGCATTAAGGATTAAATTAGATATATTTTAATGGTTATGTGATTACTACATTTATTTCACACCGAGGCCGTGAAGTTTATTTCACATTCCTTAGGGCTAAGCTAATAGCCTCGTAGGCCTGGGTTACCCAGTAGCAATTAGGGTTGATTAAGTTAATTTAGTGAGTTGAAGACTATAAGAGAAGTGATATTAATTGATTCATTATCAGGTTAGGGTATTGAATTAAAGCTTAGGGTAATGTTTTATGAGTTTTGAGTTGAGTCAGTGAGTTTTAGAAGGTCTAGGGTCACCCTATTCGCTAGATCAAAGGGGTTCAAAATTGATTTTCTAATTAAGAGTGATTCATGATCAGTTAGCATTTTTATAAATAATAAATCTTTACCTGATCAGTTAGACTGTAAGCATGCTCAATTTGGACTCTTCTATCCAAAGTTATGAATTTTTGAAGTTTTGAGCCGATTTTGACTTGAGTTTGACCAAATTATTGACTTTTCGATTCAAGTTGATTTCTGGAATCCTAATATTTTTAATAAATACTAGACTTTAATGTGAGTTGAATGCCTTAAGGTTTGCCCAATTTGAAATTTCCTCGAATTAGTTATGAATTTTTAAAGTTTGAGTTATTTAATGAATTATCGAAATTATTTAATTAAGGGGTTGTTTTAGGGTTTTGATCCAAATCAATCCCAAACAGCTTGGAATTACCCCCAAAGGTCAGGAATGACATAAAGAAGTGTTCCCAAGTGTTTGGGAAAATTTTGAAATTTTTAATTATTTAATTTACTTAAAAGGTGATTTTTAATCAAAATTAAATTAAAGTTGAGATTGGAGTCCAACTAAGGGGATTTTAATTTTCTTGGATTAATGACTGAATTATGGAGAGTTTGATATATTATGGATAATTTTCTGATTTAAAATGGATTTATTAGAATTTTCTAAAGTTATCGGGTCCTAATTAAGGGGTTTATAGGGCTCTAAAAATTCCTAGAAAATTCCAGGGGGTTTGAGATGTCACTAAGTTTAAGTGTTTCAAGTTTCAAGTCATTTGGAGGTATGTCCTTATCTCTAGAATTTTTCTAAGTCTGCTAGACAAGTCCTTAATTATTGTCCTTAAGATGTCACTAGGTTGAGCAGGTTTTAAATCAAGGTTTGAAACTAACCCTTGGGGTAATATAAGGGAATGTAGTACAAACAAGAGCACACCATGTCCTTAAATCTAGGAGAGCCTAAGCTAGATGTTTGTGCTTCCTACACATGCAAAGACTACGAAACATTAAGTAAAACGAGACTAATGAAATGATTAGTGAATGATTGGGGCTCAATTAGCCTATGTTTAAAATTTCACAAGTAGATCTCTCAAAATTTGAGGATTTAAATCTTTATATAATTTTAAAACAATTTTAAAATACATAAATATTAATATATGTAATTATATAAGTTTTGAAAGTAAGGTAACTGAAAGTAATTCAATGCATAGGCATGAAAGATCCACTGACCACCATAGGAAGGTTTCAAAATAATTTGTATTTAAAAATAATTTTTAGTTTTAAAATACTTATAATTATTAATTAATAGTTAAATAATTAAGTAATTAAGTAATACAGAAATCTGTCAGAAAAAGGGGTTTTGGTTTCTGAGAATAGTTTCCAATTAAAGCTCATAATTTTCTGAAAAGAACAAAGTATTATACACAAAAATTCGATTTAAAACGAGAGAGTTATGAATTTTTGAAGTTAAATGGATTTAAAAAGTATTTTAAAATAATTTAAAACAATATTAATATTTTAAAATAATTATTAAATTAAAAATAAGTTAATTATTAAAATTTCTGAATTTTAAAATAAATAATAAATAATAATAATAATAATAATATAATAATAATAATAATAACAATATTAGTATAATGTAATTAAAATAGTTTTAAATAATAATAATAATAGTAATTAAAAATAATAATAATAATTTAAAATAATAGTAAAACTAATAATAATAATAGTAATTAAAAAAAATAATAATAATTTAAAATAATAGTAAAAATAATAATAAAGAAAAAAAGAAAATAATAAAGATAAATAATAATAATAATAATAATAATAATAATAATAATAATAATAATAATAATAATAATAATAGTAACATAAATAATATAAGTAATAATAATAATACAAATAGTCTAAATAGTAATAATAATAATGAAATAATAGAAAATTATTGTTTTGATAATAATTAAAAATATACGCATCATTTTTTAATTTTAAAATAAAGGGGCTAAAAATACGAGCAATTTGATATGTTATACGTATTTTTTGGATCAAAATTGAATTTTTTATGATTTAATGAAGTTAAAATAGCTTTAAAATCATTTAAAAAAAAGAAACCCAAGAAAAACTCTCGGGATGATACTTGGCGGCTTGGGATTGGTCCCGCGGTTTCGGGCAATGATTGCGCCGCCGGCAATGATTGCCGCAATCACGCGGCAATCAAATCGCACTCCGCGGTTTAACTTATCCACGTAGGACGGCACTCTGTGGCCGTCCGATCCTCCGCTGTTTCGAGCGGACGGTCATGATGGCGTCGGACGATGCCCTGATCCGCGGGATCGAAACACGCTGTTATTCCGAGCCGCGGAACGACTGAATCTCAACTGTTGATCGCGAGATCAACCCTTAGCAGAGGAGAAGCCGAACCCAAGCCCTAACTCAATATTTTGGCTCGTTCTCTCGATCGGGTACACCAAATCGAACAAAATTTGAAATACAAGCTCTATACATAAAGAGCATTCTTGGGGATACTTGGTGTGGTCTAAAACGCGCTTAACACAACGCTAATTAACCCTATGTGTCCTAAACTAGGGTTAGGGATTTCACCTCGGTTTATGGACGGTTTGAACCGTATAAGAGCTCTCTGAATTTGTAGTTTGTCCACGAATATTTTCCCTGTTGAACTCGATCCTTGAAACGCCCTCGATCGATGGGAAAACACCTGGTAACGAACTTGGTCTCGGTTCGCCGGAGATCTCGCCGCCGACGAGCTTTGACAGGTGGATCTAGGTCGGGAAAAATTGGAGGAATTGGGGAAAGCTCTCACCCAAGATTTTGCGGCTTGTGAGAGCTTAGGGAAAGAGGGTTTGCAAAAGATCCCCTCTAGGATGCCCTAGGATCCCTATTTAAAGCCTAAGGCATTAGATCGACGGCTAGGATCAGTCCTAAGGATAATTAGGAGGGAAATAGGCTTGATTAGCCGTGGGTTTCAATGAGGGAGGTATTAGGAAGGGTTTTAAATGGCTTAAATGCCATTAATTTGACCTAAATAGGTCAAAATTGACCAAGGGAGACTTGGGTTGGCCATGTCAAGGATTGACCTGGTCAACCAGTCAATTATGTCCAAGGGAGTGAGGGGTTGAGTCAAAGATTGAGTTTGAATAGGCTAGGGTTTGATTTGGGACTATTTAGGCCAATTGGATCAACTTGGGTAGACCTGGTCAACCAGGTGGACCCAAGGCATGGGTCTGAGCCCAATGGGTCAGGCTTGACCCACTGAACCCAATGGAGGGCTCTTGGGTGAAAATCAAGGTCAACATAATCATGTCCTTATTGTAAAGGCATCATCTTGATGAATCAATGTAGATGTTCTATTGATGCTTGCTATGGTTAGGGGCTCTATTGATATGTTACTGAAAACGAATATAATTAAAGATTATGAACCTGTTTTTAGAAAAATATTGATTGCAATGTGATTATAGTCTGGAGTTTTCCTCTCTGCTCTACCTTAGCTTAATATGATTTTGCATGGCTCATTGTTGTCAATAGGAATTGCAACTTGACCATCATCAATTAGTAATTTACGTATCAAGTTTTAAATCAAAGCTAGTTTGCCACAGTAGATCACTCCAGAAATTTTATAGCTTTAAAATCAGAGGAAGTTGTGCTAATAGGGCACATAGTGTTTCTCAAGGTGCTGCAAGAATATGATGGAATAATGGTATTTGATATTTGGAGCTCTTACTCATATCTCATAATCATTCATATTTATTCTTTACTAATTAAATGTTTATGAAAATAATACACATAAATTAATTAAATATTGATACATCATGAGAAATTCACTCGATTATTCACAAATGGAGACAATATTTAAATTAGAAACATTTGATATTACATTTGGGATCATCCAAATTATAATTTCAGTAAATTTGTAGTCGAATTGTATGCTTCAATGAGTTGGACCCATTGACAGTTAAAGTAACCAAATGTGAGCCTAAATCAAGCATTTAAAGTGTAATTAGAAATTTTTGGGTATCAATTGGATGACCAAATGATTTGCAAATCTTTAATGCTTATAGTCAAATGGAGTGTCTCAATGAGATTAATCCAAAAAGCACATGATCACTTAATTTTGATAAGGCGCCAATGCTGAAAGTATGATCTATAATTAAAGGGATTAATATGGGCCATCTGATGGGGCGTTGCAAATTTCACTATATTTACGAAAAGTGTCACTCCAAAAATTATAAATAAACTCGCTCTCTCTATATGATTTGGGTGGGGAAGGGAGATAAGGCTTGAGCTTAGACCTTTTCACGAAATAAGAGAGAGATTAGTCGTAAGGCTATTGCCATCTGACCACTGTCGTCGGGCCCCTATCAACGTACCATTATCATTGGACTACCACCGTTTAGCCATCATCAATGGTCCTCTGCTATTAAACCATTGTCGGCGGACCACTACCATTAGATCACTGTCATTTGACCATCTCCATCAGACTATCATAGTCAGACCATCACAATTGGACTGCCGCCAACACACCATCACCAGTGTATCACCACCATTAGACTGTCGTAGTTTGATCATCATCATCGGATCGTTGTCATCAAACCACTATGCATAACACATCAATATCAGACTTTTGTGACTCTTTGTGCATAACACATCAATATCAAACCTTTATGACTTTCAGTTCACAACAAACATTATCAGATCTTTATGACTTCTAATGCATAACAAAACAATATCATACCCTTATTATCTCACTAAAAGACTTTTAGTATCGTGGTGCTGATAATGATCATCCATGAGAGTTATTTGTAGCTCAGACTTGTAAGCCTTGGCCATATACATACAATATGCACAATCATGACATTCAATAACATTTGATTTTGTTTCATTTCATTCAACCATTGCATTCATTTACTTACTCATAATGTGACTCACAATGGAGAAGTCCTGCTAACACAACTGTTTAATGCAATAGTCATGTAAACACAAAATAAAAATAAATATAAAATCAATCATCACAAAAAGATTGGGAGGAGCTAGCCACCAAGCTAAATTTATATTATTCAACCATTTGCTTTGTTTTCTCTCGTTAGTTATATACTTATTAAGTCGCTCATAGTTATATTGTCTTTGTTCGCTTCTTGACCTTTTTTTTTTAATGTTGAGCGATAAATTATAAAATATGGGATTAGATTTCGTGACTTCAGAAATATAATTAACTTATTTAACTAATAGACTACTTATCCTTTCCCTTCTATGATTTCTTATTTCTTGCATGCCAAAATGTTCACGATGGTAAAGAAAGAGAGCTTATCGTCTTAGCTCTGTACGAAAATCCAATACATACAAATAAAAAAGAATCACAAGAGACACCATAATTTTTATGTGAAAAATCTTAAAAAGAAAAAAAAATACAAGAAATGTTCACATCTCTCATCTTCTAGATGAAACTGATTTCTTGAGTTGTCAATAAATAACACAACTCGTCAGCCCAACCAAAAAAATTTTAAAACGGGTCGGGTTTGGATTGGGTTTTCCGATCTACTTATTAAATGAGTTGGGTTCATGTTAACCCGCCAACCCCTTTTTGACCAGTTTAATATTGGATAATGTTATAACTATTAATAGAATTGGATATAGAATTATAGATTTAAATATTATTGTTGATGCTAAGATTGTTAACATTATAAGTATTTATGCTCATCAAGTGGGTTTGGATATGGATTCAAAATTAAAATTTTGGAATAACTTAGAAGAATTAATACAAAAGATACCTCTTGAAGAAAGCGTTTTTATTGGAGGAGATTTAAATGGACATGTTGGTAAAGAGGTAGATGATTTTAAAAGCATTCATAGTGGCCATGGGTATGGAACGACAAATGAATGTGGTAAGCTCATATTAGATTTTTGTTTAGCTTATGATTTTTTAATTGGTAATACCTTATTTAAGAAAATGAATGAACATCTCATTACTTATAAAAATGGATATAGTACAACTCAGATTGATTATTTTTTTATAAGAAAATTAGATCGTTTAGATTGCAAATATTATAAAGTTATTCCGAGTGAAATTTATGTACCCAATATCGTTTATTAGTTTTGGACTTGAAGATAATGGGGCAAAAAATTAAAAAAAAAGTAAAATAATATTCTAGGATTAGATGGGGGCATTTAAAGAATATTAACAAAAATATTAATGAAAGTAAGATTTTAGATCTTAAGATTTTGTCTATGCATGAAGATGCTAATGTTATGTAGGAAAAGATGTGCTTGGAGTTTCAAAGGGAAAATCTCTTAATAGTAAAAATAGTTGGTAGTGGAATTCAAATGTGCAAGAAAAGATTAAAAATAAAAAAATTTATTATAAAAATTGGTTTAATAGTAAAAATTCTAATAATTGGAAAATATATAAAGAGGTATGTAAGGAATCTAAGAAAGTAATATGCGATGCAAAGAGTTTAGCTTTTAGTGATTTATATAATAGATTAGATACTAAAGAGGGAGAAAGATATATGTATAAGTTAGCCAAATAAAGAGAGGAGTAGTAAGGATTTAGTTCAATGAAGTATATTAAGGATGAAGATCAAAAAATTTTTTTTTAGAAGATGATATTCAAGAAAGGTGGATGAGATATTTTGCTAAACTTTTTAATTAAGAATGTGAAAATAAAATTGACTGTAGTGACCATAGCACCCTAAATGAAAATAAACATTTCTGTTTTTATCGGCGTATTAGTAAAACCGAAGTTAGAGAGGTGAAGGGTGGAAAAGCTGTTGGACCTGATGATATTCCAATAGAGGTGTGAAAATGCTTAGGAGATGAAGGAAGTTTCTGGCTTACTAAACTTTTTAATATTGTTTTGAAGACTAAAACGATGCCAGATGAGTGGAGAATGAGTGTGTTAATCCCTATTTTTAAGAATAAAGGTGATGCACAAGATTGTGCGAATTATAGAGGAATTAAGTTAATGTGTCATACTTTAAAACTATGGGAACGAGTTATGGAGCACGGGTTGCGGCGTAATACTAATGTTTCTCAAAATCAATTTGGATTCATGCCGGGTAGGTCTACTATGGAAGCCATACATTTATTAAGAGGTTTGATGGAGAAATATATAGAGAATAAAGAGGATTTACATATGATATTTATTGATTTAGAAAAATCATATGATAAAGTTTCAAGAGAAGTGCTATGGAGAGTTCTTGAAAAGAAAGGAGTTAATAAGGCTTATATTCAAATCATTAAAGATATATATATATATAGGAGCTATTACTTGTGTTCAAACACAAGGTGGTTTGACCAAGTATTTCCCTATTTCGGTTGGATTACATCTAGGGGTGTCAAAACCGGGTTTCGGGTCGAACCCGGAATTGAACCGGGCTCAAACGGGTCGACCCTAACCCGACTCGGGTAGGAAAACGGGTCGGAAATCCGAACCCGGACCCGACCCGGCGGGTTGCCGGGTTGTCCCGACCCGACACGGGAAGGCGGAGGCGAGCGGCGGAGCGGGCTGGCTGCAGCGGGCTAGCGGAGGCCTGCAGGTGCGCGCGGGGCGGAGGGCTGACACTCGGGCGAGCGGGCAGCAACGCGGGCGAGCAGGCAGCCGCGGGGCAGCGCGGGCGTGCCGCAGCGGGCAGCGAGCGTGGGCGCGCGGGCAGCGGGGTAGCGGGCATCGCGGGCGCGGGCAGTGGGCGGGAAATTTTGAAATTAAGGTTTTTTTTTTAAATTAAACGAATTATCGGGTTGACCCGGCAACCCGTCGGGTCAACCCGAACCCGACCCGTTTTTCAAACGGGTCGATTTTTGCAACCCGAACCCTACCCGTTTGGGAAACGGGTCGGGTTCGAGTCGGGTTTTCGTGTCGTGTCAAAATTTGACACCCCTAATTACATCAAGGATCAACCTTAAGCCCATATCTTTTTGCTTTAGTCATGGATGTTCTCACTAGACATACAAGAGGATGTACTTTGGTGTATAATTTTTGCTGATGATATTCTTCTTGTTGATAAGACTAAAGAGGGAGTTGAAGGTAAACTAGAATTGTGGAGGTCAACCTTCGAGTCTGAAGGTTTTCGCTAGAGTAAATCTAAAACGGAATATATGGAGTGTAATTTTAGTAATAATAGACCTAGTGAGGGGATTGTGAGTTTGGACGATCAAGTCATTAATAAGAGTACACGTTTTAGATATCTTGGATCTATTGTTCAGAGTGATGGTGAAATAGATGGGGATATTATCAGCAGAATCCAAGTTCGATGGTTGAAGTGGAGGAATGCATCGGGCTTATTGTGTGATAGAAAAGTACCCCTCAAACTTAAGGGAAAATTCTATAAAATGGTGGTGAGACCTGCAATGCTTTATGGTGCCGAATGTTGGTCATTAAAAGAGAAGCATAATTCTAAGTTAAGTGTTGTAGAGATGAGGATGCTCAGGTGGATGAGTGGCTTTACCCTTAGAGATAGGATACGAAATGAGCATATTCGTGAAAAGGTTGGAGTAGCTCCAGTGGAAGATAAGATTAGAGAGAGTCGCCTTAGTTGGTTTGGTCACATAAAACGGCGGCCTCCCGATGACCCGGTTAGAAAAATAGAGGCCTTAGATTTAACTTATGTTATGAAAGGTAGAGGTAGACCTAAAAAGACTTGGTTAGAAAATATTAGAAATGATATTTCTTTATTAGATTTAAACGAGAATTTGACTTTTAACAGAACACAATAGAGAAAAAGGATTCATGTAGCCGACCCCACGTAGTGGGATAAATGCTTGATGTTGTTGTTGTTGTTGTAATTTTTTTTTTTACTTGTGAGTATTGTTTTCTTATTTTGATCAAATATGTAAAATTTTGTAGTTAATATATTATAATTTTTTAATTAAAATAGGTTAATAGATCAGATTCAGGTCATTCAGATTGTTAACATGTTGAGTTCAAATTTATATTTTTAACAAACAAAATCGGGTTGATTTATCCATAATTTTGATAGAAAAAAAATTAACAATAATTTAGTTTGAGGACTAAGGAGAGCTTCCAAACATCACCTGGTAAACACGTGCTGGCTCGAGGGTTTTAGCTCTGCACGGGTAGGGTTTAAAGTTCTCTTCTATTCAACATTTTTCGTTCGGCTACTTCCACCAGTCTTCCGACTACCACCGGCGGAGGCGTTCTCGGCCGCGGACTTTTCTATTTCATGATCAAATACGTAGAACCCATTCTCTTCCCGTTATGAAAGGCATTGTTTCACCAACCCTTATCTTCAAGCTCTCGCACTCTTCCTTCTCTCGCCTTCACCCTACCTATCCCTGCTCTCATCTCCTCCTCCTCCACTCCACCGCTGGCGACGATGTCTATAGGCGGCGGAGCGACGGAAGTTCCGCACTTTCCTCATCTTCTCCTTCTTCTTTCAGCTCGCCATCTTTGTCACGGAGGAACTACGATGACGAGAATAGGAATGTGAAGATCACGGTATGGTGGGATTTTGAGAACTGTAGCATTCCTGTAGGCGTGAACGTTCACCGTGTGTCCAATCGGATCACCTGGGCTATTAGATCAAGCGGCATCAAGGGCCCGGTTACCATCACAGCATTCGGGGACGTGGCCCAGCTCTCGCGTGCAACTCAGGAAGCGCTCACCTCCACTGGCGTTTGTCTTTCCCATGTTCCTTGTAGTAGGTTACCACTTCTCGCTGATTTTCTTAATTATTTTCAGTAAATTTACCTGCCACGAGCTTGCTTGTATCTAATGTTTTCTTCTTTCGGGACTCTAATGAGCTTTGGACGACTTAAATGCATTAGGGTAAATAAATCTGTGTTGGATAAGTTGAAGAAAAGCAGGCTCATGATTCTTTTCAACGAAATAGACTTCAGTTACCTTTCGTGATATTGTTATTTAGATATGAAGATGGTCTTATATTTCTCAGAATTTGGAACTTTCCTCAGCAATAATTTGAGTGATTTTAGAAGAAATTCAGATGAAGTCTGCAAGAGGGCCCTTTATACATAGAATCTAAATGTTTAAAATCTGGAGGCATTTGTAGTTTACCAGTAATTCTTTCTGTAAGGCATAAATTTGCAAGTTTGCTTTTCAGTCAACAAAGACATAATTACTTACTAATTATCATCATAAATTAATATTTTCATGTTATTTTCTATTCGCTTCATTACTCTTCAGTTTGTGCAAGAGTAGAAAGATTCATGTAATGTTTAACTTTGTATTTTGATTATGTTGTATTTTACCTTTTGAGCTTCCTATGAACCTGCACATGTAGGTGGGAAGAATAGTTCTGACAGATCTTTTATGGCTGACATTGTTTACTGGGTTTACCAGAACCCTCCGCCAGCACATTTCTTCTTGATATCTGGTGATAAGGACTTTGCTAACATTCTGCATAGGCTAAGGATGAGCAACTACAATATTCTGCTTGCTAGCACAGATACTGCTTCTGCTGTCCTCTGCAGTGCTGCAACTATCATGTGGCCCTGGAATGGATTGGTTAGGGGAGAAAATGTTGCTGTCAGGCATTTTAACCATCCACCTGATGGGTTGTATGGTTCTTGGTATGGCCATTACAAAGGGGTACTAGATGATCCCTTTGCAGATACTGACCATCCCACAACTTCACAACCTGAGGAATCCATGGAATCAATTTCTGAGTCCAAGCCTCGGCCAGTTCCTAGGGTAGTGGTGAATGCGATTCGTCAGATATTGCATTCATATCCTGAAGGTATTAGTCTTACCGAGCTTCGTAGTGAGCTTAAAAGAAACAACATAACTATGGATAAGGACTTCTTTGGTTACAAGAAGTTCTCTCTCTTTCTTGCATCATTGAACCTGTTGAAGTTCATACCACCCCTTTCTGGTGATCGACATCCTCTAGTTGTTGGCACTCTCAAAAAAGGAGTAGAACAAACTGATATTAGGGCAAGGTCCACTAAAGAGGTTTATACCAATGGTATTTACAAGGACAATGGTTTTACAAGGAAGGGAGATTTACTGATGGAAAAGACAAGTATTTCAACTGAGCCTCCTTCAAGGCATAAGGACAGCAAGTTAGATGCTAATTCAAGTGCTTCTATTTTGTCTAAGGTAGATGATCCTGTGGTTTGTTTAGAAGCTCATAAAGTTGCTTCAGTTCCTCAACCGAACATATTAGATCCTTCTGATAATTTGCTGCAAAGGGATAGCATTGAAGCTAAAGAGGGGTTCCTTAACAAGCTATGGAAGACACTGACTGGACATCGAGTTGGTTCTGTTCACAAGAAAGATGATAATAGTTTGGTAGTAGATTCTTCAAGACATGAGGACTCTAGTAAAAATGCACCAAGTATGCAAATTCCAGACAATTCTAAGCAAATAAAGCCAAAATATGAGGCTGTGGATCTAAATAATCTTTTATTTGAAAAAGAAAGTTCCGAGATACATTCATTGGGTGCAGAGAAATCAGTCGCAAAGGATAATGACACTTGGCCATCTGAAAAGTCCGAATATGTACATGAACAGAGGGTTGGTCTTTTTGGGAGTATTGTGAGGTGGTCAAAATTCTTGATTTATGGTGCCAATGGGCAAGATGATCATTATGACTCCAGTGATAAGGTTCATCAAATTGATGTGGCTTGTAGATCTGGTAAAGCTCGTCCTTTCTCAAGCAGTCATTCAGCAGCTCATAAGCTATTCTCAAAAACTCACTTCTGGGATGAACTAGAGTCATTTTTTTTGGATCCCAAGAGTTGTCACCTTATCTTGAAATCTAGAACTAGGTAATGCTTATGTGAATGTAGCATTTTTTCCTTATCTTTTTTCTCTGGATCACTTTATCTTTTACCTTATTTTTCATGTTTTTTGAACTTTATCTAGCCTTGTTCCCATCACGGAACTTATAGCAGTCATCCTTGAAATATGGATGATCACTGGAATTAGTCACAAGATGGGTTAGTTGAATTAGTCTAAGATATGAGCATTCATATTGAGACTAAGGCTTCGTTTGGGACTGCTTTTTTATTGCTTCTTAAAATATAATTTTAGTACAAAAATTTTAATTTTTTAACTAAAACTCCGTTTTAAGAAGCAATAAAAAAGCCGTCCCAAACGAAGGCTAAAAGAATGTAATATGCATTGTTCATTATAAATAATTATAGAAAATATTATATATAAAAAATGAAATATCTTCTATAAATAGCCTTCATTCAATAATTTGATAGGAAACACTTGTAGATCTCAAGTATTTCCTATCAATCTTCGGAAAACAGTGAGAATTCTCCACAAAAACCCACACAAAACCACGAAAACAGTAGATAATTTATATTATTTGATAAAAGGAAACCAAAAATACCAAGATACAATTGATCCTCTATTCGAGAGGAGGATCTATCTCTCCCAAATCTCTAGACGCTGCTAGAGCCCAAGAAAAATCTAAGAGATCTCAAATTCAGCCAAATTCAAGATGCCCTAACCCTAGGAAACAAAATATTTAATGCATACAAATCAAAAGGAAATCCCTAAACAGTCCCTACATTCAAATTTTGTCTCCTAACTCCCTCAAAAATCCTTCCTAAACGGCTCACACATGCCCAGGCGTGCGTTCGGCGCGTATAGGAGGCAGACATTTCCGCCTCTTGTTCGCGTAAGTCGGTCCCGTTGGATCGGCTGGACCGGTCTAACAATACTCCCCTCCCAAAGATTAACCTTTTCTACAAGGTATAAAGACAACACCCTCCTCCATTCTTTCTTCATCACAAATGGTAATAACTTGAAGAGTTCGGTCCTAATACCTGTGCCCCGGCGTATACCTCTCGTCACATCTGAAACAGAGCCTTTTTAGCCCTCTTCTCGTGTAATTCCGTCTCTGTGAGCTTCTTGAAGTTGTTCCCAGGTCTTCCTCCTGCAGTCTTTTCTTTCGAAGTCCCCCGAAGAGTATCCGGTGTTGGCTCCTCGAATTTCAATAAGGTGGTAGTCATCCTGAACGGGCCTCCTGAGTTGTTGCCTCCTGTCTCTCTCTTCAGGTGCCTCTGATCCATTACCAATTGAGTTAGCTCCATAGTCTCTCCCAAGTCATGAGGCCTCATTACTCTGACCGCTGCCCGGATCTCTGGTGTCAATCCTTTCATGAAGTTCCACTCTAGCACTGTCTCAGAAAGGCGGTCCAATCGACTAGCAAGGTACTCGAACCTCTCCCGGTACTCTATCACTGAACCATTCTGCGTCAAGGTGAAGAACTGCTCGTAGAAGTCTCCTCCCTAATCCTTGAACTCCCTCCAACTCCGTATGGGTCGTCGCATGTCCCTCAATTGGTACTAAGCCAAAGCCTTCCCTTTCAAACATAGGCTTGTTGCCATCAGTATCTCCTCCCCGTTAACCCATTGATGGCAAAATATCTTTCAACCTTGTAGATCCACCCGTTCGCATCCTCCCCCTCAAAGATTGGCATCTTCAATTTTCTCACCCTCGGATCGCCTCTGTTTCCTCTGTTCCCTCCATAATTTCTCATTCCCCAAAGGTGGTTCCCCCCAAGTGTCCCAATCATCCCTTCTATGTTCATACCCAAGCCTTTCATCAAATTCTCACATCCTCCTTTCAAATTCAGCACCCCTTCAGCCCTCCGTTGGTCAAAATTCCCTCTTTCTCTTTCAAATTCAGCACCCTTCCACTCATGTCCAACCCCCTCACGCCTCCCCACATACCCTCTACCCGACTCCTACCTATGAATAAGCCCTAAGGGAGTCATTTTTTATGTTCCTTCTGAAATCTCCATCTACTGAGCTTCACTTCGTCTGATTGGCTTAGGATTTTCCCAACTTCCCTCACCTCCAGCCGCATTTTTTTGGTTTCACCCTCAAGCACTTTCTTCAACATCTCCTCCAGGATGGAAAATTTCGAATCAAACTTATCATGAGTGACTGAAATATTTTTCTTTAAATCTGAAACTTGAGTTTGGAGATCTGAAATTTCAGATTTCATTTGTCTGATCTCCTCTTCCAATACTTCTACCTTTCTTCCCGTCCGTCCCTTTGTCTCCGTTGCCATCGTTTGAATTTGATTCTCTAATATCTTCTTCATCATCTCATGAAGATCGGAAACTTTGTCTTCCAAAGATGAAATTCTATCTTCTACCGTTGCTTTCATCTGGCTCATCTCCCCTTCAAGGCGTTCCTCCAACGCATTTACCTACTTTGCTGCCATCAATACCCGGATTTTTGTAGGTTCAAAAAATTCTGGATATTGACTCAAAAAACAGCAAAAAATCCCTTCCTCCGACAAAAAATAGCCGCTGAATTTCCTGAAAACAGCCCACAAACGGTCTCAAAATCTGCTTTGATACCAATTTGATAAGAAACATTTGTAGATCGTAAGTATTTCATATTAATCTTCGGAAAACAGCGATAATTCTCCACCAAAACCCACACAAAACCATGAAAACAGTAGATAATTTGTATTATTTCATAAAAGGAAATGGAAATTACTAAGATACAATTGATCCTCTATTCGAGAGGAGGATCTATCTCTCCCAAATCTCTAAACGTTGCTTGAGCCCAAGAAAAATTTAAGAAATCTCAAATTCAGCCAAATTCAAGATGCCCTAACTCTAGGAAAACAAACTATTTAATGCATACAAATAAAAAAGAAATCCCTAAACATTCCCTACATTCAAATTTCCCTCATAACTCCCTCAAAAATCCTTCCTAAACGGCTCACGCATGCCCAAGCATGTGCCTCTTGTTCGCGTAAGCCGGTCCTGTCGGATCGGCTGGACTAGTCCATTGGACTGGTCTAACAATACTCCCCTCCCAAAGATCTACCTTGTCCGCAAGGTGGAAAGAAGACACCCTCCTCCATTCCCTCTTCATCACAAACGGTAAGAACCTAAAGAGTTTGGTCCTTACACCTGTGCCCCGGCTTATACCTCTCGTCACATATGAAACAGAGCCCATTCGCCCTCTTCTCCTGTAATTCTGTCTCTGTGAGCTTCTTGAAGTTGTCCCCAGGTCTTCCTCCTGCAGTCTTTTCTTTTGAAGTCCCCCGAAGAGTATCCGATGTTGGCTCCTCGGATTTCAATAAGGTAGTGGTCATCCTGTACGGGCCTCCTGAGCTGCTGCCTCCTGTCTCTCTCTCCAGGTGCCTCTGATCCTCTACCTATTGAGCTAGCTCCATAGCCTCTTTCAAGTCACGAAGCCTCATTACTATGACCGCTGCCTGGATCTCTTATGTCAATCTCTTCATGAAGTTTCCCTCTAGCACTGTATTAGAAAGGTGGTTCAATCGATTAGCAAGGTACTCGAACCTCTTCCGGTACTGTTATCACTGAACCATCCTGCGTCAAAGCGAAGAACTGCTTGTAGAAGTCTCCTCCCCTGTCGGTTCGGAAATGTTCTATCAAACAATCCTTGAACTCACTCCAACTCCGTATGGGTCGTCGCATGTCCCTCTATTTGTACCAAGCCAAAGCCTAACCTTCCAAACATAGGCCTGCTGTCGTCAGTCTCTCCTCCTCCGTCAACCCATTGATGGCAAAATATCTTTAAACCTTGTAGATCCACCCGTGCGCATCCTTCCCCTCAAAGATTGGCATCTTCAATTTTCTCACCCTCGGATTGCCTCCGTTCCCTATGTTCCCTCCATAATTTCTCATTCCCCAAGGGGGTGGTTCCCCCCAAGTGTCCCAATCATTCCTTCTACGTTCATACCCAAGCCTTTCATCAAATTCCCACCTCCTCCTAGGGGTATCAAAAATTGACACGACCCGAAACCCGACCCAGAAAAATTCGAGTTTGGGTCAACCCGTTTGTGAAATGGGTCGAGTCCAAGTTCAGATTTCCGACCCATTTAAAAAATGGGTTGGGTTTGGGTTGACCCGAAACCAGCGGGTCGACCCAAATTGACTCGGATGTCACGTTGCTCAAGGTCGTGTCGCAGTCGTGTCTCGCTTTCAATCGGTCGCGACTTGCATTGCGTCGCAGTCCTGCCCTCGAGTTGCGGCTGTCGCTGCCCGCCTGAGCTGCCACTGCCGGCCGGCTGCTGCCGGCCTTGCGTCGACATCCCACGCTGCTGCAGAGGGACAGAGCCGTCCCGTGAGGCGCGAGCTGTCGTGACTCAAACGCAGTCCCTCTCATAAGTTGCGATTGCCGCCGCCGCCGCCGCCGCCGTTCTGCCTAAGAGCCGCTACCGGCTTGCCGCCGTCCCGCCTGAGAGCTGAATGTCGCCGTCCCGCCTGAGAGCCAAATGCCGTCGTCCCTCCCTCGCGGGTCGGGTCGGGTCAACCCGGTAACCCGCACGGGTCAGGTCCGGGTTGACAATCCTGACCCGTTTGCAAAACCGGGTCGGGTTAGTGTCGACCAGTTTAAGGCCGGGTCAAGTCGGGTTCGAGTCAAACCAGGCCCGTTGACCCGAATTGACACCCCTACCTCCTACTTTCAAATTCAGCACCCTTTTGATCATCACAAACTCCTCTTTCCAATTCAAACATCCTTTGGTCAAAATTCCCTCTTTCCCTTTCAAATTCAGTATCCTTCCACTCATGTCCAACCCCCTCATGCCTCCCCACATACCCTCTACTCGACTCCTCCTTAGGAATGAGCCCTAGGGGAGGCATTTTTTCTGTTCCTTCCGAAATCTCCATCTCCTGAGCTTCTCTTCGTCTGATTGGCTTAGGGGTTTCCCCACTTCCCTGGCTGTCGGTGACTTCCCTCACCTCCAGCAGCATTTTTTTGGTTTGGCCCTCAAACACTTTCTTCAACATCTCCTCTAGGATGGAAAATTTCGAATTGAACTTATCATGAGTGACTGAAATATTTTTTCTTTAAATCTGAAACTTGAGTTTGGAGATTTGAAATTGCAGATTTCATTTGTCCGATCTCCCCTTCCAATACTTCTACCTTCCTTCCCGTCCGTCCCTTTGTCTCCACTGCCGCCATTTGAATTTGATTCTTTAATATCTTCTCCACCATCTCATGAAGATCAGAAACTTTATATTCCACGGATAAAATTCTATCTTCCATCGTTGCTTTCATTTGGCTCATCTCCCCTTCAAGGCGTTTCTTCAACCCATCTACCTTTTTGGCCGCCATCAATACCCGGATTTTTGTAGCTTCAAAAAAATCTGGATATTGACCCAAAAAACAGCAAAAAATCCCTTCCTCTGACAAAAAACAATCCCTGAATTTCCCGAAAACTGCCCACAAATGGTCCCAAAATTTGCTTTGATATCAATTTGATAGGAAACACTTGTAGATCTCAAGTATTTCCTATCAATCTTCGGAAAATAGCGAGAATTCTCCACAAAAACTCACACAAAACCACGAAAACAGTAGATAATTTGTATTATTTGATAAAAGGAAACGAAAAATACCAAGATATAATTGATCCTCTATTCGAGAGGAGGATTTGTCTCTCCCAAATCTCTAGACGCTGCTGGAGCCCAAGAAAAATCTAAGAGATCTCAAATTCAGCCAAATTCAAGATGCCCTAACCCTAGGAGAACAAACTATTTAATGCATACAAATCAAAAGGAAATCCCTAAACAGTCCCTACATTCAAATTTCCCTCCTAACACCCTCAAGAATCCTTCCTAAACGGCTCACGCACGCCCAGTCGTGTGTTCGGCGCGTACAGGAGGCGGACATTTCCGCCTCTTGTTCACGTAAGCTGGTCCCGTCGGACCGGCTAGACCGGTCCATTGGACCGGTCTAACATAATTCCAAGATAGTTTCTAAGGAAAAAAAATTATATCAGTGTATGCTAATGCATTTTGCATTAGAATGGTGCTATTTTTTTTCCACTAGTCCTTAATTTTATGTTTCACATATTATTTCTATATACAATTAAAATTTTAGATAATAATAATTTAGTTATATTATCTAATGTGTTAGATATATTTCTCTATTAGTTTAATTAAATGGTCTAATATTTTGATTATTTTGAGAGATAACATGTTATACATAAAATTAAAGATACATGACAAAAAATAGTCCCATCCTAATATAAGGCATACAAAAATATCTGTAAACAAATTTTTTTCTTTCTTAATGGTTGAGAATCACTCTGATCCTCTAAGGACTCCTAGTAGCAATTATCAGTTCATAAAGGCTGCTCACTAGCTTTTCTTTCTGCGCTGGACTTATATATTTACTTCTTTGTTTCATATTGATCTGATCGCTGTCACAATATTTGTCCTAAAATTTTCTCAAGTTGTGGATTGTGACCCTCGTATACTTGCAAGAACATCTTTCTGTTTCTTTACATAGAAGCTTTATCTTTGATGGCATTTGGAAGCATTAAAAGATCATAGAGGTCTTGATTTCAACAATCCTGTGATTCTGTTACGCATGAGCCAGCCCAGGAGGGGCCGGCTGGACCGGTCCAGCCTGGACCGGTCCAATTCTATTCCAGGCAGAAAAAATAGGGAGGGGGGCGAAACCTGGGTGGGCTCCATGGGGGGCTTAATGCTAGTTTTGGAGGGGGAAATTTGAATGTAAGGGCTGTTTAGGTAATTTGGAGGGGTCCTTTATGGTTAATTAGGGGGATTGGGGGGAAATTAGGGATCTCTGGATTTTGAATGAAAATTGAGATCTAGGGTTTCTTGTCTTGGGCTCTTGGCGTTGCCGGAGATTTGGAGAGTTGTTCTTCCTCTCGGATCGAAGAACATTGTATCTTTATTTGTTTTCTTGCATCTATTAGTGAAATACAAGCGCTTGTGTGGTTTTTCTTTCAGATTTGCCTCAGTTTTCTCTGTTTTTTCCTGTGTTTGGCTGCTGTCCACTGCTGAAAACAGTAGTTTTCTGCTGTTTTTCCTCCTCCGGATCGATAGGAATACTTGAATCCAAGTATTTCCTATCAGATTCTCAAGAAGCTTATCTAGAAGCTGTCTTCTGACATTGATTTCTTTCAAATCCCACTCGTAGTTTATTAGTGTTAAAAAATTTAAAGTTAAGATGGGGAATCTTTGTGCAATACAGTCACCGCAGGACATTTTTCAGATTGACTGCCAAATGTAATTTCTTGAGTATATATTCAAGGTTCCAAACAGTATCCTCACTCTTGTTTCCATGAAATCAATGATTTTGTTCTTGTATTAAATGACTTGAGACATGAATCTTACAGACATGCTGAAGTAAATCAATTGTTCTACATCATAATTGTTATTCTAGAGTCTTCAAACATTTTTGTTTTCATTTCATATTGTAGAAAATTTTAAGTTATATAAATCTAATGAAATTGAAAAATAGAATATGCAAACTTGAATTTATGATCTTTATGTGGTTTATAATAAAAAAGTATGTAAACTTGTATTTACAGTCATTTTATATTGAAGTTCTCTTGAGTTTTGATTGACCATGTGTTGAAGATTTGTTTCTAGATTTCATGCATCTTCTTCTTTGACGAGTGTATAGAAAATTGTCTTCTTTCATATTGGCATTATAACTTTCTTTGATTATTTTGGTACTTGATCATCCACTTCAAATTAGTTGTTTTACATTGTTAACTTGTTTTTTTTTATTGTGCACAGTTAAGTTGGATGTTCATTATATTATCGATTACACTGAACTATAACTCCCAAGCAAAACTGCACAATATAAGCCAATTGCGGTGAAAAGTGTGCAATCTTTACTAGAATTAACTAAATTTCATAATAGTAAAGAATTATCATCTAAGGTTTTCTTGACACCTGGCATAAATGCTCAAATGTCTGATAGAATCTCAATTGTAAAATGTTGACAGCTTTCTGTGCTTCATAGCATGCTTTTTTAATTCTATCATGAATTAAAGAATGGTTGATTTAAACATATGCCTTCCTTCTCACCTTCCCCCACCTTTCTCATCAGGGAGCAGTTGCTGCGAAGGTTACAGAATGAAGGTCCCCCGTCTCTTAAAGAACTTGATTATAACGATCTTTGGCATTTAGGTGATATTTTGCTTTGGGAGAAGAAATGGTTGGAAGAATCTGCTTCACATAAATTTCCTTTTAAGCTTGTTATTACTCCAAAGAAGAAATCTGTCACATCCCAGCCATTTCATTCAAATGGATTAAGTTCACTTTTTCCTGGTAAAACTAAGTCCAACTTGCAGAAACAACAAGACCAAGAAAGGGAAGAGCAGAACTTAGTTTCTATGGGAATGTCTCAGAATGGAACTTCACCTCCATGTAATTTAACAGAACTAAGGTTGTGGTTCCAGAAAACCTTTGGTAGCAGTGGACACGTGGAACCTGAGGAGTTTCTGAAGCTTTTCGAGAACAAGTTTAATACAAAACTCTGTAGTTCTTCTTACGGATATTCTAACATTCAAAACCTAATTGCGGCCTGCTCTGCTGGTACAAATAATGCTTCAGGGAAAACGAGTGGACCTCCAAGCAGAGATGAAATACTATCTGATTGCCGCAAGTTGTTGAAGGAGCTTTTAGAGAAAAATCCCACTGGTTTTAACATTAGCAATTTCCAACCAGAATTTGTTCGGAAATACAACTATATATTGGATTACCAGACCCTTGGCTACCCAAAGCTTATGAATTTGCTGCAGATAATGCCTGGCATAAGAATAGAAAACTCTTACATTCGGCCTTCTGAACCTAAGGAGGTCAAGGAAGATTTGATGTATTCAAAAGACGAAGATGATAAAGGTACAGAAGCTTTGATGGAAAATAGTCAGTTCGATGACTCTGCATGGGATGAGCTTGGGCCTTTATCCAATTATCCCAACAATGAAAATGGCAAGGAGTATCGCCCAGTTTCTCTCTCTGATGATGAATATACTGATTCAGAAGAAGACATTCCTTTACCCTCAGATAGATCAGGAAACAGCCAACAAAGCCTGGAAGATAGTTCCCTGCTACTAAAGATTCTCGACTCATGGGATAGTAGCAAGGAAGGAAAGGATCAATTCAAAAGGGAAACCGATGGAAAGGAGAAACACAGAGATATTAATGGCCTGGTAGATTGCTCTAGAAATGCCTATCAGAAACCTTCAAATATTGGTACAGCTAGTTTGCATAATTTAAAGTCGAGGACTGCTTCGAAGAGCTATTCTTTTGTGACGCAGGATGCAGATGATAGGGAATCATTTGCAGAAAGAATATTGGGCGAGGTCAAGAAGGCTGGAGATTTAAGGCTGAAGGGGTGAAAATTGTGCAACATCTTGCTTGCATGTTTTGACATTTCCATTTTTCTCAATAAATTTTCTATTTGGATTCAGTGCTTTGTGGTCACTACCATGCTTTGAATACCTTCTGAATTGAGTGTCGAAACACAAATTTAATGTAGAGGGAATTCAATAATGAAATCTTAGCAATAATTTTCAAGATCTTGATCATTTAAATCAGCTGGTACTCACAATTCGAGCACAGTGGCACCCATCATCCAAGACAGATCGGTCGAAAGTGATTAATCAACGTTCAATGGAGGGTTTCAACCTTGGCTGCCTAATTACAAAAAGCAAGAGAAAGATTTACAGGTGGAAGTAACAATGTATCATCAAAATAACCATTTAGCAATTTTTGTCAGAAGGAAGGTTTGCAAAATGATTTATTAATTGCTAATTTGTTTGGAGGCAAGCAGGTAAGTGATCTAAATTCATTGTTGAAATTAAGGTTTTGTTTGAGACAGCTTTCTTATTGCTTTTTAAAGTAGCTTTTTACTATAAATATTTTTAGTTTAAAAATTTTTTATACTAAAAACTTATTTTAAGGCTTCGTTTGGGACGGCTTTTTTATTGCTTCTTAAAGCAATTTTTTAGTACAAAAATTTTACAAATTTGCTTTAAGATGCAGTAAGAAAGCTGTCCCAAACGAAACATACTGCTTCCTAAAACAGCTTTATAGTATAAAAATTAAAATTTTTATACTAAAAAAAACTGCTTTAAGTAGTAATAAAAAAAGCCATCCCAAATGAAACTTAAGAAGCAGTAAGAAAGCTGTTTCAAACAAAGCCTAAAACTAGATACAAGCTGAAAATACAATTATTCTATAAAGTTTCTAATTAATCGAAATTTTATTTAAGAAAATATTTTCTCAATTGGAATTTTCCAACACCGTCATAATGAATCAAATATTTCATCACTTTATGTGAGCCAAATGGCTTTAAAAAAAGCTGAATAACAATATTATTTTTCAATTGTCTTATTTCATAACTAAAAAAACTACCAAAATAATAACAATGAACTGCAGCTAAACATTAATCATATACTAATAAACTCTTAATCCATAGAAATAATTCATTAGTCCAAATAATGAATCAATTAATCCACATAAATATATGAATGACATTCAAAGAAATGAAATCAAATCAACCCCTCAAAAATATATTCATAAAAATCACTAATCATAGTCGCAAATATTACAGAGCCTTGTCAAGCTCTTTCATTATTTATTGCTTCTCCTCAGCAGCAGCAGCAGTATCAGCCTTGACTTCAGAGGCTTCGGTGGCCTTCTCCTCCTCATCCTGCTGCTCCGGCTTGGCATCTTCCTTCTCTTCCGTAGGCTTCTCCCCGCTAACGGTTGCAGTGTTCTCTACGGCCTTTAAGGAATCGAAGTAAAGGACATCAAATCAGCACAGTAAAGAGTTATAGTAATTAGTAAAGGACATCAATCAATTATGTAAGTCTATTTTCAGTGCAAAGTTTTTGAGAGTGACGGCCAGCTATTTATTATTTATAGAAAATATATTTTTTCAAATATTTTGTCTGAGATTAAGATTTTATTTGAAATAATTTTCTTACTATTTTTTAAAACAGCTTTTTAAAAAGCTGCTTTAGAAAATAAGAAGATAGCTGTCCCAAATAAAGCCTAAGGTTTTGTTTGGGATGTCTTTCTTACTACTTTTTAATATAAAATTTTAAGTTTTGTACTAAAAAGTTATTTTAAGAAGCAGTAAGAAAACTGTTCCAAATGAAGCCTAAGTTGATGTTTTCATGTGACTTGAAATCTCTCTCTTTGTGGCTATTTCGATTTTGAGTGGACATCTTGAACATATATAAGCCAGTTTGCAATCGGCTTGTGGTTTAAATTGATTCAATTTCGAGCTACTTGGCTTGAATCAATTGGATTTGGAGCTGGCTCGAAATCTTTTTCTTTTTAAAAATATTAAATATGCATATGTATAATTATAATATATACTTATGTGCTCATATATGTGTATTAAATTTTTAAAAATATACACATTATTTATATTTTGAGTTGGCTTGACCAGATCTTGGCATAGCATGATACATAAGTGTTGTCTTTATGATGTATCATAATAATTAAGTTTGTAATTCTTTACAACCAAATTATGGTGAAATTTACAGTGACAACCAAACCATCAATTGGATAAAACTATATAAAATTCTATATTTTTATGCACTGATCTTCTTTTTTGTTTTTGTTCTTTTATATTAATATAATAAAAGATGACAAAGATCTATGAAAAACACAAATTTAATGAAAAATTAGATCTCAATTGAATCATTTACTCTAAAACAATATGTTGAGGATTTCAAATGAAAGAGGAATATAAATTAAGTCAGATATATCAATCATCAAATTTATTTTCAATGTATACTTTCTCATCAAATAATTCATCTCTTTCTAAAGTGAGCTTTGGCTACCAACTAATGCGCAACTCATCTGGATCTGTTGGTTATAAGCTTTTGTTATCAACTAAGAGATCTTGGGTTCAAAACTTGCGTGTGTGATATGTGAGAATTTATCTTAATTGGTTCAAAAATTCAAACAAAAAGGGGAAAAAGCTACTCTGAACAAAAGCGATGTGACATATATAAATTCCGCTAGTTCATTCTTCGTATCATGAGATCGGGTCTGCGGCCGAGTGGTCGACGGAACACGTTCCTCCCATCTCACCCGGACTCGAATCCCCTAACTGTCCAAAAAAAAAAAAAAAAAATTCTTCGCATCATACACAGCTCACCTTGGTCTGTTGTTGGTTGGGAGATTAGACTACCAACCAAAAAATTTTGGGTGAGAGTCTTACATATATGATGTGTGTGCGAGTTTGTCTTAATTGGCCTAAATATCCCCAAAAAAAATTTCTTTGCATCATTATTCCTATCAATTGATGGAGATGGGATTCATTTCGAATTAAGTGAGTTCAATTTTCTTCTTTTTTCAAGATAATTAAATTTTGATAAAAATCATCCCAATAAATTAGAATGCTCCAGAGAAAATCACCTCTTTCTCGCTGAAGAAATTGCCAAGCGATTTACGGCCATCCACGACCTCCTCCTTACTCTCCTCTCCGGCGGACACATCCTTCGACGTATCATCGACGGCAGCGGCAACATCCTCGACGGGCTTAGGAGCTTCGCCCTCCTCCTTCAATACATTGGGCTTGGTGGCGCAACCCCCCATCTCTCTCCTCCTCGAACTCTTCAACACCTCCGAGAAAAAGAACTAAGGGAAAAAGAGAGAGAAGAGGAGCGGAAGGAACTCGAGATGAAGAAGACGACGACGGTGGGATGGGGGGAGGAGGAACTGATTTAAGCTCGGTGGATTTTATAATTGGTTTGAACAGCGAAGCCCTCTCATCTCGCTCCGAAATTTGCTCTCTGAGGGTTAGAAAATGGGTGGCCCTACGAAATAATTGTTTTTGTTTTTTTTCATTTTTCACCCGATTAATATCTAATTGCCACAAGTTGTTTGGTGTAAAGGGGGACCTGCTATTTTGCATTTCGGTCCCCCAATTCTTCCAAAATGGTGAAGAAATAAAAAAAGAAGTTGATGAGCTGGTTAAAGAGCGAAAAGATTTATTTTAATCTCAAACTTTTTAAAAGAACATTTATAAAATGGACCTTACATTCTGTCCACAACTCATTAGATTTTTGTTTTCTCTTCTTTTTTTTTTTTATTTGTTGGCTCTTTTAATATTACTCAAATAATTTGTTAGATTCTTAGATTAGATTGCATAATAATTTTTTAATGAAAAAGTAATTGAAAAAAAAAAAACAAATGAGTGTAGAAAATATTTATGTTTTTATCAATATTATTATATATTATTTTCTTGATTGTCAATGACCATTTAGTGGGGGTGCACTTATGTATGGATTATTAGAAATTTTATTTTCTCAAACTAATTAAATAGTATTATTATTTTTAAATATAGCATATTTTATTAAATAATAAATTATTTCAACTTCTATAATAAAATTCATATAATATATGTACATATCTTTATACTTTTAATAAATGCCACATATTTTACTAAGTTTCGTAGCATTTATATTTTGTTTAATAAGTGGTACCTTTTGTGTTAAGCGGTTAATAGAGATTATTTGATGTATATTTGAGTAATCTTAGCTATTATAATATATTTTTTAATTAGGATAGTAAAAGCTTCTATTGATTAACAAAATTTTTTGTAAGGTGAATCAATCTTGACACGGCTTCTATAAATTAAATAGGTGAAAAAGAAAATATAATAGCATATAAGTTCAAAATGATGCAAAGAATATACCATAAGATTCATATCTCTTTTGACCTAAAATGACAAATAAACATCCAAAAGCAAGAATCTATTCCAACAGAGCTTGCAACATATAATTTCATCCTTAGAGGAACAAATCAAGGATGTACTCATTCCTGGTAGTATGCCCATAGGACTTGCTTTGACAAGCCTTATATTTTTTCGTGGCTCACCGTCACGTTTGCATAGGAGACTAGCCACTTCACTTTGATGGGCTCACCATCATAGACTCACTCCAAGCACTCGCTCATGAAGGCTTGCTCAAAGCACTCACCCTTGATGACTAAATCGAGGTACTCATAGGCAGAGGACCATGCGTGCACCATTAATCTTAGTTCACGTGTCAATTTTAGTTGTACCTATCATATCATATATATATTTTTTTATTTTTTTAATTATAGCATTCTATTTAACCTTCTTAATTCTATAAATAAGAGGTTTAGAGATATATTTAGAACTTCATGATATTTTTATTATTCACAGAGATCTCATAGCTTCACATTTACTCTCCATACTTGTTGATTCTCTACCAAGAATTGAAATAATATGTAGCTTTAGCTATGTCCAAGATCAATCTCCCACTAGGTTTGAGGGGAAACTATATGGCCTAGCAGATTTGCTACATAACTATGAAAGGTTAATTGATGAGTCAGGATGAATGTCATATGAAATTCTAATAAGTTCGAAGAGCTCTTCAAGAACCCTAAGAGAAAATACCTTACTTGATTGCAAAGCTTATTCCCACAAACCTAATTAAGATTAGAAGATTACAAGAAAACAAAAATCCCTAAAATATTAACTAATGACATAAAACATAAATTAAACTCCTAATTGACCTCTAAACACAATTAAATGGCCTTATTTTTAGCCTTAGACACATTAATAAAATGCCCAAAGCTTGAGAATTTCTTTCAAATTAATCCAAAACTTGAATTATGGATGTCCATCATTGAGTAACATGTTCTACATTTGATATGGGTCTCAATGAGTTTGCTTGATCACAAGCTGCTTCAATCAACCCATAAAGTGCTTGCAATTGACATAAAAATTGAAACATCTTCTATTAATAGCCCTCATTCAAATCATTCCATGATAGTTCTTAAGAAAAAATAATTGTATATGTGTATACACTTATCCTTAATTTCAAGCTTCATGTATTGGGGAAATTATTCTGTGCGATTATCGGATCGTTCGGAGGTGAATCAGAATGTATCAAGTCACTCAGTACACAGAAATATACATCACCGATATATAATAAAAAAGTGACGTGACACATCTTGATTCACCTCTGAATGTCATACGCACGGAATAATTTTCCCACAAATTGAGAGTTGGTTAAATAGGGTTTCGTCCATGAATTTATTCATAAGAGTAAATATGATCAAATCATATTTATTATATGTCTTTCTTTTTGAGATATTTAGATCAATTAAGACAAATTCATATATATAATGCATACACAAAGACTCAAATCTAAAATCTCTTAATTGAAAGTCTAAGCTTTCAATCAAAGAGATCAAAATGACTTGTGTATTATTATAAGTCTTGATTGTAGAAATCTTTTTAGATATAAAACACATAAAAATTTTGCGCCGGTTCCTATTCGCATCTCCTGCCGTAGCCATGCTGCCGAGGAGATCCGCTTCTCTTCTTTCTCACTTACTCCTTTCGCCGAATCCAAATCCAAAGCCAAACCCTAGAATCCTCCGACGCGGCCTCGCTCTATGGTCGATGACGAAGGATCCAGCCCTCGAATCCGCTCTCTCTCGCAACCGCCGCTGGATTGTGAACAACCAGATCAAGCAAATCCTTCTCCGCTCCCCTAATCGAGTCGACACTGTTCGCTCCCTCCAGAAGAAGTTCAAAACCCTAGACCTCCAGGGCCGTGCCCTTAACTGGCTTAACAAGTACCCTTGCTGCTTCCAGATCTTCACCGACAACGATGGCGAGGTATTCTACGGTTTCTCCAAGCGCATGGAAGCCCTAGTAGACGAGGAAGAATCTATTAAGATGGCACAAGAGCCTGTCATGGCCCGCCGCCTTGCCAAGCTGCTAATGCTCTCTCGCGATCGCCGCATCAATGCCGTCAAACTCACTGAGCTCAAACGTAGCCTCGGCCTCCCCGACGACTATGTCGTCCGGGTTCTCGCCAAGTATCCGGAGCTCTTCCGCGTCACGAATCGCTTCGGCCGTCGTAATTCTATGGAGATTGAGCTCATCAGGTGGGATCCCGAGCTCGCTGTATCGGCTGTCGAGACGGCGGCGATCCAGCGCGGGGAGGAACCTCGCTTTGTTTGCTCGCTGCCACGGACATGGCTAAAGACGAGGGAGAATTTTGAGGAATTCAACCAGGGGACTCCCTATATCTCTCCCTATTCCGAAGTGTGGTCCGATGAATGGGAGGAATCGGAGAAGCGCACAGTCGGAACCGTTCACGAGATTTTATCGTTGACCTTGTGGAAAAAGGCTTCGATACTGAAGCTGGAACATTTCAGGCGAGAATTTGGTTTGCCACAGAGATTAAACATGCTACTTCTCCGGCATCCATGCATTTTTTACGTTTCAAATCGGTACAAGATATATACAGTGGTTCTCAGAGAAGGGTATGAGGGATCAAAATTGCTAGATAAGGACCCCTTGGTGATTGTTAAGGATAAGTTTGGGGAGTTGATGCAGGAGGGGCTTCATGAATATAATAGGCGGCGGAATCAGGCTAATCTTGAGAAAAGGAGAAGGAAATGTCAAATTTTTTTGAAACACAAAAAAGAGGAGGTGCAAGAAAACGAGAGTGAGTCGTTGAGCCTTGACAGCGTGGAGAAGAGAGAGGAGAGGAGGAGATTTTATAAAGTTCTTTTTGATGAAAATCCATGAGAAGGTTTCAGCAGCCGAATTTTTTAAGGTATGGATTGGATCGGTGTTTGTTAGCTAAAAGTATGCGAAAACAACATTAAAAAAAAGGATGCTTGGCTTAAAGCTAACAGGTTCGATAGAGCTGATTGTTATAAATATATAATAGGCTGTAATGTGTTGTATTCCACATTGGAACAAATGGTCTTTTTTGTATAGCGAAACATACTTGTGTCTCTTAAAAAAGGATTAGGTGGAAAAATTGAAGGGAATATTGCATTTGGAGGCGAACCCTGCTACCATATAGTTATTGTGATTACTATGTTCTAATTAAGTCATTATAAGGTTTATCCCAAGTGAATATATTTAAGAATTAAAACTTTATATATATCCCAATACACGGATCTGAGCAAGTCACAGAGATCGAATAGGCTCACTGAAGAATTAAAAGAGATTACGCGAACTTACTTTGGAGGAGTTTGCCCGAATAGGGCATTCACCCTTGTCATGTGGAATTCGTCTAGAGCACAATCACCCTAGCCAAGGACAAGTAACTCAAAGGCATTTGCCTCAAAAGAACTCGCCTATTTGGAGCACTCGTCTCAGAAGAACTCGCTTAATTGGGGAATATGCTTTGGAAGAACTCACTTAATTGGGGCATATGCTTTGGAAGAACTCGCCTCAAACGGAGGATCATATACCCAATTGGTAGGAGATGCTCATCCACCCAAACAATAACAACTTCAACAATTCTACCGGTGTCTCAATAAAAAGTCTCACTCACTGAAGGCCCTCATCGGAGGCACTCGCTGAAGGTATTTGTCGGAGGAGCTCACTGGAGGTACTCGCCTGAAGTACTCACTGAAGGAGTCATAGGGCTACTTCAGAGATGTTTGTCCATGATTAACCCCCAGGGTCTTGTTCATATGCCTATAGCAGTCAAATCATATATTATTTTAATATTTCTTGGAAGTTGCTCCTCCTATAGCCTTTATAACCTTATAAATACAATGTTGAGATGCATTTTTTGGACTTCATGACAATTGCTATTCACAAAGAGGATGTAGAACTTCAAAGCTTTTCCTTCTTACTTGCCTACCTCTTCCTTTCTTGCTCTAAATTAGCCTTGCTAGTTTTAAGAGTAGTGTCGAAGTATTGCTCATGAACAAATTTGAATCCAACATTCTTTTAGGTGTGGTGCTTGGATTGATGTCATTGACTAGAAGCCCAACACTATGGGAAGCAAAGTAGTCAGGCGAAGAATGACTCATGAATATGGAGATTTGAGGCCTTGTCGCTAATAGTGAACTCTCCCTTAGAATTCATTAAATACTTGGGGGAATTTGTGATCCTATACTTGACTCCTCTAAAGATTAAACTCGCCAAAGTGAAAAATCAACTTAGTCGAAATTACTAATGAAAGAGTTCAACAACCCAATAGATTCAAGTTTGAAAATCAGATAAATTGATTCCTTTATGAGAAATCTTTTCTTATTTCTTCTCATTTGTATGTCACCACATGAATCATTATAATTCTTAAAAGATCGAGGATTTTTTGCAAACATGGGTCCCTCTTTGGGACTAGTGTTCACAAACCACCATGTAGTTGACTTCACGAAAAAGAACCTCCTCTACTTGCCACCGTCAACCATGAATTTTTATTTGTGAGACAGGAGAAAAGAATGCAGTTGTACTTTAGATTTCAAGCTCTGAAAAAATTATGGAAAAAGTGAATACTCGATTGAAGTTCTCTCTTCCATAAGTTGGCATAAAATGCGACTCAAAGACAAAGTAACTGAGCACAAAGTAGGAATAACAATATCATTTTAAGCATTTGTATCACCATCTGTTTGTAGCTATAAGAATCTAATCTCATCCGATGGTGTGAGGTAAGGCTCTAGGATTGAGCTTTTCTACGTTTTCTTTCTATATTATTTAGTCTAGAATTCTGCTTTCTCCTGGGTTTTACATTGTCATGCTTGGCGAGTCTCCTATGTTCGAACTCCAGTTAATGATTCAGTTTCAGTTGTTTTCTTGACCTAGGGTTTTAGTTTGATTGGCTGTTCATTTACCCTGCCAATAATAGTTCAATTTATAAGCTTGAAGCCCTTGTTGGGCTTTCTGGGAATTCTCTGACATACCATTCTGTGATATTATTAGGAGGTCTTCCCAGTAGAAGAGTCTTTTCCATATTCCATTTATAGCTTCTCATCCCTTACAACTAGGGCTAGTTCAAAAGTGTGGAAATCTTTATGTGTATTTTCTTTTATTCCACTGGTTTTCTAAAATGCCCTTATCTTCTACTGGACTGTCTTTCATTCTATTTTGGCTTCTTGATGTCGCAACTTAGGAATTTCTTTGCATTGAATTGTTTGTTTGTGCCGCAAGCTTTGGTTGTTTGGATTGATTGGCATTATAAGCTTTTCTCGCTAATCTCGAACTATTGATATTGAACTGTCAAGGAAATGCTTTCAAAGATCAATCCTTTTTGTTGGTTAGGGATTTGTGATGAACGTAATGACTCCTGCCTAGGCGTTGGTTGATGAACGTAAAGACTGGTATTGATAATGGGATCAATTCTACCTATTTGTGAGTAAAATTGGCAGGATTAACCAAAGTTAATCTGTATAGAATTAATGGATGGGCTTGGAATAGTTTCACAGTGCAATTACCAACTTAATCGCAGAAAATCAGTATCTTGGAAATATTGGGTTGGCATTTATTGCATTTACCTGTTTTCTGATGCGTCATTGCTCGTTGTTTATATGGCGCAGGTTGTGAAGACCACAAAAGGTTGTGAAGTCAAATGTGAACTTTACAAGAAAACAGAAAACTTGCCTAATTAAGGTATGATGTTGTGATTTCACATTACTGTTACTGCTCAAACTGAGGGTTCAGTTGGTTGCTTCAATTTTGAAACCACGTAACCGCGCAGCTTCTCAAATTTATCATTTGATTAGAACAACAACAACAATCAGAACATCAAATTTTTGGCTTCGTTTGGGACTGCTTTTTTACTGTTTCTTAAAGCAACTTCTAGTACAAAAATTAAATTTTTTGTATTAAAAAGCTGCTTTAAAAAGTAATAAGAAAGCCGTCCCAAACGAACCCTTTATCTCATGAATCTTTTTTCTCCATTGTTTCATCTTCACACTTAAAAATAAGTGAAAATGAATTCACTTTTATCTAAATTATGTTTTCCATCAAAAAGCAACCAAATGAGCCGTGAGTTGAGAACCATCAGTCAAAAGATTGAGAAGGGCCTTTCGCTTTGGGCCAAAATTGTGTTTATTCAGCTCTTCCTACCTCAACTGGTTATTACTTCGTCTCATAAAAAAATTTCGGCTGCACTCCTCAGGTTGATCGTGTTCTCTGTAAGCATTAGTTGTCTTTGTTCATAATTATGATTTCATTCCACGCACCCTTTGTGAAGACTGATGATCAAATGGATGTTTTGGTTCTTTGTAGGTTAGTGAAATTCACCGCTTTGTCCTCTAGTAGCGATTACAAATTTGATAGATTGCTTCAAGAAATAGACCTCAAACGTCTTAATGTCTTGAGACAATTTTCCGTGATTCCTTTCTTCAGAACTTGGAGAACTAGTCTTATTCTGTGTGAGGAGCATTTTTTACTTTAAGGTGCTTTGCGTTAAGAGAATCAGCTATAGTGATTACCAATTGTAATACTTTCAATAACCAATTTGTTTCAGGAACCAGTTCTTCCATTGGTCTCATGACTGATTGATCTGCACATTGTTCCCTCGTAGGTGAACTTCCCTGGAATGATGATTAGGCCATTGTAGTTTAGGTTGATGATCCAGGATTTTTTATTTTGGGTGGAATTATGTGCTTATTATTGCAGGAATCTATGCCCGGTACATCTTGGATGGCTAAGAGACGTTAGAATGAGGTACTTCCCTGTCAGAGCTGCAAAATTTTCTCTCTTTATCCTGCGTACTCTATTGGAATTTAGGGGTCTTTTGGTGAAAATTTGTTAATTTGATACTATCTTTAGTACTTTGTGTATAAATGAATGTTTCTTGTGGTAATAAAGTATTAAAACTGCTTGTGCTGGACCATATTGTTGTGACTGGTACTGTGTGGGAGTAGAGAAATTATTCTGTGAGGAGTTCGAATGGGAAGAATCGTTCGAATATGTGAGTGTACACACTGTGTATAAATTTATATATAATGTGCATCAAATTTTTGTGTACACCGTGTACACTCACAGTCCGTATGATTCTTCCCATCCGGATTCCACACAGAATAATTTATCGTGGGAATATTACCTTTGTTAAAAAAAAAAGATATATATTATTTATTTATCGTGGGAGTATTACCTTTGTTTTAAAGAAATTTTGTATTAGAAAGTTTTTTTTTCTTTTTTTTTTTTTGATAGGCCAATTAAGGGTAGATTTACACACACATCGTATACACAATACTCGAATACAAGACCTCTTAGTTGGTAGCTTAAGTTCTAAACCAATAGACCAATGTGAGTTATGTCAATAAAGTTGTTTTAGAAAGCTGCAAGAAAGACGTCCCAAATGAAGCCTAATTAATCCAGCTTAAGCTCATGCCAAAGATGACTAGAGCTCAGCTCGATTTATTTACACCCCTACTCACTATTTTTTTCGTCATGTGCGACATGCTATAGAATTATACTTTATGAATATTAAGCTTAGAAGAATGGAAATCGTCCAAAAATTGCTTCTTTGATATTTTAACCGTTCAAATGTCTTTCTACACACAAAAAAATAAAAATCATAAGATGTAATACACTATTAACAGAGGCAATCAACCAGACACTGACGGCAAGTCGGGCACGACGGTCGAAAGATGAGCCACCGATCGACGCAACCCACATGGAAGCAATGGCCACATTTGGGCAGAAACCGGACCAGTTCGCCCGGTTCAAACTTGGCCAGGCAGATCGCGCAATCCGAACCGGAATCGTCCAGGTTCAGACCGGCCGAGTAGACTCCTGCGGCGGGCAGATTCCGGATAGCTGGCTGGAGTCTTTTGGGCGGGTCGGGCCGGGGGCTCGAGCAACGGAGGACCCAGTTGACGACGTAGCTGAGTCCGACAGAGCAGAGAGCGGCGGCGAAGAGGACGCCGATGACCATGATGACGGCAAAATAACTGTTCTTACGAAATGAGGAGGCGCCGGCGACAGCGACAGCGACAAAAAAGCCGCCGGCGGGAGAGGCGGCCGGACCTTCGACGGCGGTTTGAAGAAGGGCGCGGGAGGATATGGGCATCTTGCTTGGTTGTTTTCGCGCTGAGATCGAGGGTGGAGTGTGGATTTTATAACGAAGATGTATAAAATATTTTTTTTATTATTAACTATAAAATTATAAAAATATATATTTTATTTTTTGGCTGCTCCCCCAATGGCTCTCTGCGTGGCAGTAAAAAGGTCAAGAAATTATTTTTTTAGGTTGAACTAATTCTTATTTTTTATTCATGATATTTATTATTAAATTTTATTTAAAAACTAATATTACATATAAAAAAATTATATTATACTAAATTTAAAATAAATTTAAATGAGAACTTAATTCTTAATAAAATATAATGAAATATACCACGACAAAAATTTAATGCTATTGTTTCTCATCCTAAATAACTTATTTATTTTTTAATAAAAATGATCGATTATTAAAAGAAATAATTTTATGAATAAATAAAGCTCATATATACAAAGTTGGAAGATCTAATAAAACAATAATGTGTTGTATTTTCTAATTATTAGCAATAATAATTGTCTAAAAAAATGATGTCCATCATTTTCAGATAGTTTTTACCCATTCAAAAAATTTCAGAGAACAAATGCAACAAATAAAATTCAACTGCTTTTAATTAAAAATCTGTATGATTGCACGGACTGGTTTTGACTTAGCAAAATGCCTAAAACACGTTAAAGAACGCCAAAAACACGTTGCAGCTGAGACAGCTTTGTAAGAAAATAACAATAATTGGGAAGATAAATCGTCGTGTGTACATTTCCATATGTTGGCTTCAGTGGAGCTGAGGCTCCCAAAGGGAGAAAACTACTCGTTCAAAATATTTGATAATCATTAGAGGTTAATCACTGAGCTGTTATGACGTCATTACTCTGTACAATTGTCTCATAATCACTTCACAGTTGGGGAAATAAACGATATTTTTATGTCTGCAAAATTGGGACAAATATTCTTACATAAAATAAGTTTTTATAAGTATTGAATTCATTTCAAAATAGTGTTGTGCGCTAGAATATACGCGGCGATAGAGTTAGAAAATTTTCGTCTCAGCGTTGTATGGATATCCAGCACACAAACAGAAGAAAAATGCAACATTAAGATTTTTACGTGGAAAACTTTGGAAAGGGAAAAACCACGGGGCCACGCCTAGTTGAGAGAATTCTACTTGTGTTTGCTCGGGTTACAAATGGTTGACTCGTCCTCGAAATTGAGGACGATCAGGTTACAATAATCAACTCCTTAGTTGAGATTCAGTTCCAAATGGAGATAGGAAATCCAACATCATTTGGAGATCGGGTGGAGATCCGGCGTCACTTGGGCGGAACTCCAGTGTCACTTGGAGGTCGGGCGAAACTCCGGCGTCACTTGGAAGTTGGGCGGAAATCAGGCGTCACTTGGAGGCCGGGCGAAACTTCGACATCACTTGGAAGTCGGGCAAAAATCTGGCGTCACTTGGAGGTTGGGCGAAACCCCGGCGTTGGTCATCTACCAGGTGGAAGTCTAACGGTGATCAAGGAGTCTGGTGGCAAGAGAACTCTCTTCCTTCTTCTCCTCCTGGGCTCCTTCTCTTCTCTTCTTGCTTAGGTCCCCTCTCATGAGAAATGAGGTGTCTATTTATAGTTTTCTGAGAGTGGCATCGTCAGTAAATAAGAGGAAGATCAAAGGCAAATTGGGAGTGGTTCGAATGAACGGCCAATGTTGAATCCCTTGATCACGGACCGTTTCTTGAGCATTTGAAGGTCTTAATGATATCGGAATTTGACGATCTTGGGCTCGTTGGATTCGTCTCGTCGAGCCGCTCGATTTGACTATAAGCATGTCACATTTGGAAACTGTTTAGTAATCCAAATTATGGATTGAACCTTCCAAACTTGCCTTGGGCTTTTGATATGGACTCATTTGGGCTGTAAGTTTGCTGAAATCGGAGTTGAGATGGTCTCCGAATTAAATTTTGAAGTTTCCAACTTGATTTTTGCCTCGAGATTCGTGCCCGATCAAGATAATTTTTTGATGATATATCAAAGTGTAATTTTAATTTTAGCTTATTAGTGTACATTGCATTCATCTAAAAAATAGAAAATTTAATTTTGATTAAATTTTAATCAAGCAAATATTCGCTGTCTATAAAATATTGGAAGATATTCCTTTACAACTCGTTAATGAGCCTAAGAGTTGAGCCTATCGAGCCAGCAATTTAAATTCTATCTTGACCATTAGGAAAATCTCCTTCGCATTCCTTCTCATGAAATGAAAAGCTCTAAAATAAAATTGGTTTTGAACTTACCATTTTTTTAATGGAAATTTGCATATTGCAATTCCATCTTAGACATATAGAAAAAAGAGATATTGTAGGTAGAATGTTGAAATTAGTGTAACCATGATTATTTACATGATGGATTATATGACATTTTTCAAATTGCAAAGTAATATAAAATTGTTAAGTGCTAGAAAATGTGAAATTTTTATAATAATTTCCTTTTTTTTCTTTACTTTTATAAAAATTAAAAGTCTAGTGTTGTTAATATAATAGTAGATTAAGGCTTCGTTTGGGACGGCATTCTTCCTACTTCTTAAAGCGGCTTTTTAATACAAAAATTAAAATTTTTGTATTAGGTAGTAGTAAGAAAGCCGACCCAAACGAAGCCTAAATCAGCTTGTCCGCACCAAATTCTTAGAATTATTATTGTATTGATCCAATTTATAATAATCTTATTTATAAAAGAAGACTTCATTAATAAAATATATGTTTATTCAATGTAGAAGCTAAGATACAAATTCTCTTAGAAACTTTAATGAGTTCAACCTTTTTGAATTACTTCAATGATTGAATTTTTTGTTGTGATGACACTTTTATTCAATTATTTGGATAAATTTCTTGTCATGAGTCTTTTGATATCTTCTATTTTCAGGGTGATAGTCTACATATTTTCCTTACAAGTAATATCTCAGATGACCTTGATGAATTAAGTGTTCAATCTCTTCTTTTAATTATTATTATTTTTTCTTATTGAATGCCTTTTTGAACGGTAGAAATGACAATAATGGGATTGGTCTTCACCATTTGGATTATTTAAATGTTTTAGCTACTTAAGATGTCCATAAATTTGAATCTTCATTTGAGTTAATGTTAGTACTAAATATTTTTAATAAAGTGTAATTAAATGAATTATCTTAATTTGGGTGAGAAGGGAAACTATGGTCTCTTGACTCCTCTTAGACTTTTCATTGAGGGAGTCAATCAATTATTATTAGGAATTCTTACGTTTACTTTGAATATTATTCAAGTTTCTTTTTAATGAGCTCCAATGGCCTTATCAATAGTTATTTATGCTTTTACTCTGAATAAGATCAAAATAAGAGTGAATTATCTCTTGTATCAACAGGAAGTAGAAAGGTCTAGAGTGAAGACCTCCAAGAAAAATATCTTAGCATAAAAATAGATTATTTCTTATATCAACGAGGAGTGCGAAGTTCACGGGTAAGGACCTCCAAGAAACACTTCATAGTAGCTCGAGATCCACCCTTGGAATTTCACATGCTTTAAAAGAGAATATTTAAAACTACTACTTCATTGTATCTCTCTCGTTTTGGCAAATCCAGATAGATTGGAATAATCCTTGATAATATTTTGATGAATAATGAATTATTTAATAAAAAGCTAGATTAAAATTTTAAAATCACAAAAGTATATATGATTATGTAAGAGAGAGTAGAACTAGGTGTGAGACTATCCCTTAAGACCTACGGGGAAGACTTGACAAATGACTACATTAGAAGCTTGTTGAATGTGCCTAATGATCTTGTTGTAGTCAATATGTTTGAAAACGTTAGAAGTCCCATCATATGGATCAATAGTAACTTAAACTCCATTGGAATGGAATGTTGGAGAATCGCTTTGATTAGGAATGAAGATTTTTGAAAGCTATAGTGAGGGATAAGTTGGCTTTCTTCTCTCAAAATAAACACTTCTGGAAAAAGATGTTATAGCGCATCACTTATAACATTATGAGGTGCATCAATGAGGTGATATTGATTTAAGTCCTTCATGGTTGGTGGAAGATTATCGATTTGCCAAGCAACAAGAGAATGATGGGTTGAACTGGTAGTTTTCGAGAGACCATGATGAGGCTATGGTGAAGCAGCAACTACTTCATGAGGTGATCGAGGAGGAGCAAGGAGGCAAGAGCGATCTTTAATCTCTCTCTTTTCTCCTTAGGATTAAGGGTCCCTTTTCATGTGAAAGGACGGGTCTATTTATATTCTGGAGTGGTTTGTATGGATGGCTGATGTTGAATCCCTTAATCATGAATCGTTCGATGGATATTTGAAGGTCTTAGAGATATCAGAATTTGGTGATCTTGGGCTCGATGGATTCTTCTCGTCGAGCCGCTCGATTTGACTATAAGCACGTCATGTTTCAAAACCGTTTGGTAATCCAAAATGTGGTTCAAACCTTTTGACAGCACTTTGGGCCCTTGATTTGGACCCATTTGGGCTCGGATTGGGTTGAATTTGATGTCATTGGGTTTGTAGTTCCGAGACATTCAGTTCGACTATAAGTTTGCTGAAATCGGAGTTCAAATGGCCCCAATTTTAATTTCAAAAGTTTTAACTTGGTTTTGCCTCGAGATTCGTGCTCGGTCAAGATAATTTTTCGAGGATGTATCAGTTGCCCCTCTATTTTTGGACTTAGCCTTCAGGGAATTTTTTGTGCAATTTAAAATTTGGAAATAATCCGATCTTGAGTGTAGAGATCCCGAATAGCTCTAGAAGTGTCAAAATTGAGTTCAGGACGTTGAAAAATGGCTCCGGAGACCCCAAAAACATATGATTTAACCTTTCAGGGCCAAAAAATCGGGCCCTGAAATGAGTCAGGGAGGATCAGTCGCCACTGCCGCACACCTGTCAGGCCTGCCTGGGCGCTTGCCCACGTGCTCGATCGCCCACGCGCCTGCTTGCGCACCGCGCTGCTGCCTGCTGCTGCCCACGCTGTACGGCTTACCTGTTGGCCAGGAGATGCAAGAATTTCGGAAGTTTCTAACTTGATTTTGCCTCAATATTCATGCTCGATCAAGAAAATTTTTTGAGGATGTATCAGTTGCCCCCTATTTTCAGATGTCGAAGGTCAAAGAGTCCAAAAATATATTTCACAACATTTAAAATTAGTTGAATCATAGAAAATGCCAGAAAATTATATTCCAAAATATATAAATTTGCTCAAACTTGATCATAGAGGCCCCTTTAAGCTCCAAAAGAGGTAAAATTGAGTCTGGAACATCAAAAAAAGTGTCCGAGGACCCCAAAAATATTTGATTTAGACTATCCGGGCCAAAAATCAAGCCCAGACACGTGTAGGCAGCCGAACCGGCCGGCCGCACGGTTTGTCCATAGTAGCCGGTTAAGCCGGCTACAGTTATAAAAATAATTTTTTTTTTCATAACCACCCCAACTCCCCTTCATCCCTATAAATACGCAATAAGTGGTATGAAATTCTTGCACCTCCTCTTCCTCTCTTCTTTCAACTGAGGCCTTCCCCTGGCCCTGTACAGGCGGCATCCCCTGTCAAGGCCCAGGGCCCCTCTCTACAAGAAGGAGGCTCCTCCCTCTCTTCCCTCTCTCCTCTTCATGTTGAGGTATTCCCCTAGTCCATTTTAGGTGGTATCCCCTGTGTCGATTTAGGACCCCTCACTGAGTAGGAGTTTTCTCCTCCTTCTTCTCTCCCTCACGCTAAGGCATTCCCCTAATCCTATTTAGGTCTAGGGCACCTCACTGATTAGGAGTCTTCTCCTCTTTCTTCGAGAGATCTTATGGAGGTCCAACGTTAGTCAGTGAAAGTCTGGCAACGAATAGAAGTCTGACATCAGGAAGAAGTCCGACGACAAGTAGTAGTCCAGTGACGGGTAGAAATTCTATGTCGGGTAGAAGTCCGACGAGAGTCAGGCAACGGGTAGTAGTCTGGCGACGGATAGAAATTCAACGTTGGGTAAAAGTCTGATAAAAGTCTTGTGATAAGCAGAAGTCCAGCAACGGGAGGAAGCTCAGCATCGGGCAGAAGTCCGACGAAAGTCCTATGACTAGCAGAAGTCCAGCAACGGGAGGAAGCTCTGTGTCAGGCAGAAGTCTGATGAAAGTCCCACGATTGGCATAAGTCTAGCAACGGGAGAAAACTCGGTGTCGGGCAGAAGTCTGACGAAAGTCCTGTGACGGGCAAAAGTCCAGCAATGGGAGGAAGTTCAGCGTCGGGTAGAAGTTCGATGAAAGTCCTGCGATGGGCAGAAGTCCAACAACGAGAGGAAGCTCGGCGTCGGGTAGAATTCTGATGAAAGTCCTACAATGGGCAGAAGTCTAGCAACATGAGGAAGGTCAGTGTTGAAGGCTTCTTGATGATTCTAGCCTGTATGGAAGAGGTTAAGAGAATCCACCAAGGAAGTATTACCTATCCGAGGTTGTATGTCAGAGCATTGCTCGATGATATTAACTTGTGTGGAAGAGGTCGAGAGAATCCACCAAAGATGTATGACCTATCGAAGGTCGTATGTCAGAGCACTACTCGATGAAGTTAACTTGTTTGGAAGAGGTCGAGAGAATCCACAAAGAATGTATGACCTATCCGAGATTACATGTCAGAGCATTGCTCGATGACGTTAACCTGCGTGGAAGAGGTCGAGAGAATCCACCAATGATGTATGACCTATTCGAGATTGTATGTCAGAGCACTGCTCGATGGTGTTAACCTGTATGAAAGAGGTCGAGATCGAATCACCTTAGAATTGATCATCCAATGATTGAGATACAATAAAGATTATGTATTTCTCGAATCAAGAATTTAAGATTTAATTGACATCCTCCTAGGATGTTTGACCTATCCAAGATTGTAAGCCCTGCTTGATGACGTTAACTTATATTGAAGAGGTTAGATAGAATCCCCCTGGGATTGATCATCCAGTGATTGAGACACAATAAAGATTGCGTATTTCTTAAATCATGGATAAAGAGATTTTATTCATCGATAGTTTTTCATTGTCATCATTTTTAATCTTTTTTAAAGAAGTTAACAATATCAAAATAGAGCGTACAACACGCCACTATATTATGTAAGGCAATATAACAATCTTCTAGTATAACCTAGGGATATAAATGGTATATCATACTAAACATATAAGATATACATACGGGGACAACATAATATTTGACTTGGAAGAAAAAAAAACTGGATATCAGAGTGACACCCTGCTTATAAAAGAGAAGATGAAACAAGACGACTACTATTACTAACAAAAATGCATACACTGTGATCATTTAATCTCACCAACCATTTAAATATTATTCAATGATTGTCTTTGTTGTTATTGTTTTTCCCCTCAGCATCATCTCGAGCAGGTCAACTTTGGATGAATTACCGGAGATATCCTTGTCGGATCATCCTCTCAATCTCATCCTCGAGTGGTTTGTAAGATTCAGTAGTGTGTCAACGACTATGGTGAAAATGACAATATTGCTCTTGATTTCCTACGTTCGGGTTCAAAAGATTAGGCCACTTAATATTTTCTTGATCTCGGATGGCCATCAACACATTTGCTCGAGGGACATTGAGTGGTGTATACTCCTCCTCTTGCCGAAACTCGCATCGTGGTACTAGGGGTCTAGGAGACAAGTTTTTCTTTCGTTGTGAGAATGAGTCCTCTATTATGGGAGCATTCTTGCGCTTTCTAGAAGGTTGCTCAAATTGCTTCCTATGAGCATTGATGGCTTCATCTACTGATATTTATGCCTCCACACGATGGATCAGATCAGCATATGAGAGGACAATGTCTAGCATAAGTGTAGAGTAAAAAGGTCCTGGACGAAGGCCTCCAAGAAAAATTCCTCTCAGTAATTTCGGATATACTCCTGGAATTTGTCGAGCCTCAGCAGAAAATCATTTGAAATACTTTTTCAGTGATTCTCCTTCATTTTGATGAATCCTAGAGAGGTGAGAAGAATCCTTAGCAATTCTTCGATTGACGACAAATTATTCGATAAATATTTTGGCCAATCTAACGAATATAGGAATTATTCCGGCTTGAAGTGAGTAGAACCACATTTGAGCTTGTCCTTTGAGGGTAGTAGAAAAAACTTGGCATAGGAGCGCATTTGAGGCTCATTGTATATGTATGATGGTCCTATAGTGATCGATATGCTCGTACAGGTTGGATGTTCAATCGTAGGAATTGATACTCGATAGTTTGAATCCTGTTGGAATGGGGTGTTGAAGGATGGCTTTAGTTAGAGGTGATGACTCCTGTAAGTCTCAAGGATGATGAGATTATCTTATACCTCCTACGGGGAACTCTTCTTAGACCAATCTTTGTAATTCATGACGTAGGGCGTTGCGAGGGAGTTCAGTAACGCGCTGTCGAGCTAAGTGCTTGGGGATGTCTGAAGGAATGCGAGGTTGGTAACCTACGCGTGAAGGATGGGTAGAGCTTGCTGGGTTGGCAAGTTTATTATCTAGACGTGTCGGGAGATGCATCCTTGATAGAGGTAGAGGAATCTCGACATGAGGATATTCTGGTTGAACATTTTTGACCTGGGGTGGGTTCCGAGGGAGAAGCATCTCTTCTTGTGGTGCTAGCATAGATTGTTGAGTTTCTCGTAGGAGTTGAAGGATCTCATTCTGAGACTCCTCCATCTTTCTGATGCGATCTTCCAGGGAAGGTCATGAAATTCCTTCTCCAGCAGCATTTTGCCCCCAATGATGAAAAGAGGCGGATACTTGGCATCCCTGATTCATAGACTGATTCCTGAATTGGTGTGAGTTGGAGCGGGAGGTTCCCAAGATACGATTGCTACGCTGGTTGGCCATCAAAATGGTGCTTAAGGTTGTGGGATTGATTTCTCATAGACGACACCAAAATATTACGGGCTAGAATATACACGACAATAGAGTTAAAATTCTACATCTTAGCGTTGCACGAATATCCAGCTCACACATAAAGAACACAAGATTTTTATGTGGAAAATCTTGGAAAAGGAAAAAACCACGGGGCCTAGCCTAGTTGAAATGATTCCACTAGAACTTGAGTATGTTACAGTAGGCTGGCTCACCTCCAAGGGCGATCATATTACAAGTATCAACTGTATGGTGGAAGCCGGGGGTATATAAAAGTCCGACGTCACTCTGGTGGAAATTCGGGGTCACCCGGTGATCTAGTAGAATTCTAAGCCTCATGTGGTGGTCTAGTAGAACTCCAGGCCTTAGGTGGTTGTCCAGCAGAACTCCAGGCATCAGGTGACGGTCTGGTGGAGCTGAGGACGTCAAATGGTGGTCCGACGGAGCTCAGGGTATCAAGCGGTGGTCCGACGGAGCTGAGGATGTCAGTGGTGGTCCGGCAGAGCTCAGGGCATCAAGCGGTGGTTCGGCGGAGTTGATGATGTCAGGTGGTGGTCCGGCGGAGCTCAGGACGTCAAGCGGTGGTCTGGCAGAGTCAAGGATGTCAGGTGGTGGTCCGGCGAAGCTTAAGGCATTAGGGAGTGGTCTGACAGAGTTGAGGACGTCAGTTGGTGGTCCGGCGGAGCTTAGGGCATCAGGCGGTGGTCTGGCGAAGCTGAGGATATCAGGTGGTGCTCCGGCGGTCGACGTCAGGCTGTGGTTCGGCGAAACTCTGGCTTGAGCGATCTCCGATCTCTCTCTTTTCTCCTTAGGATTAGGGATCCCTTTTCATGTAAAAGAAGGGGTCTATTTATAGATTTCCTGGAGTGGCATGGCCCGTATATAGGTGGAGGATCAAGGGTAAATGGGGAGTGGTTTGCATGGACGACTGATGTTGAATCCCTTGATCATGGACCATTCGATGGACATTTAAAGGTCTTAGAGATATCAAAATTTGGCGATCTTGGGCTCAATGGATTTGTCTCATTGAGCCGCTCGATTTGACTATAAGCACGTCGTGTTTCGAAACCCTTTGGAATCCAAATTGTGGTTTAAACCTTCCGACAATACTTTGGGCCCTTGATTTGGACCCATTTGGGCTTGGATTGGGTTGAATTTGGTGTAGTTGGGTTCGTATTTTCAAGACAATTAGTTCGACTATAAGTTTGCTGAAATAGGAGTTCAGATGGCCCCAATTTTAATTTTGAAAGTTTTCAACTTGGTTTTGCCTTGAGATTCGTGCCCGATCAAGATAATTTTTCGAGGATCTATTAAGAAGTAAGTTTGTAAATATGGAAATTAGAAGTTTATTTTGTTGTTTTGTTATAGTGATCTAGAATTTCTTCTAAAAATTTTACTTTTTTTGGTTAAAAATGTTTATATTGTCATTTTTATAATTTTAAAAGCAGTAAACTTAAATTAAAATTTTATTTTTTAGTTGTGACAATGAAGTGTAGGATTTTACCAATTTGTGAAACGATGTTTATTTTGAAATTATATCATATATTAAATGCTTAATTGATGAATAGGGTATAATATTGATATTTACATAACCTATATAATATCTTAAAAAAATAAGTTTGGAGATTTCTAAATTATATAAAACATATTTTTTAGATTAACTATATGTGCTTTATTTATATAAATAAGTTTTGTAAAATTAATAGAAATATAACAGTGTAAATTAATAATTATGTTGATTAACTATATGTGACTTCTTTATCTTTTTTAGCGAAACATATCAATTCAATAATAACTGGTCGAGGAGCAGCCTTCATGCTAATGTATGGAGGTGAACTACAGTTGATGAAAATTTTGCGCCAACATATTATGGGAATAGGAATCATCCTCTACAAGTGCCAAGAAACATCAACTTAGAGTAGTTTAAGTTAAGGATTCTCAAAGCACTCAAGCACGATGCATCTAAGCTTTCAGTGAACTTAGTTTGTCGACTGCTTGTAGGGAATGAGTTTGTCACTTCATATGTTGAAGATGACAAGATGTGCGAAGTTCTGTATACCAGGCTGTTGTGAAATTTCTTATCTTGAACGTGGAAGTTGAAGAGCTAAGTTTGACGGGAGGTAATACTAAGCCTCAAAATTCCCAAATATATGATTCTTCGAGCATGGGTGAAAGGGTTGAAGTGCTTAATGGTGCTTCAAGGTTCTATACAGAAGAAGAGCCTATTGACCAGTAAGTTGCCTATTATATTATTAATTGTCAAATATATAAAAAAATCATTGATTAGTAAATAAATAAGTACGATTTCAATGTAGTGATATAAACAACCAGCAGTGGCAGGAAGATCCTGGCCCTTTACACAATCACTCCCTGTTGTTAATAATGGTTATGAAACCATGAGTAGTGGGTCTAGCGACTAGGGTTTTGATGATGCAAATGATCTCTTATCATATTTGAATGAAGGAAATGCAGTAGGTAATGAAGAGTAATGTCATCCAAAATTATTGCTCGAGACTAGTCAGCACTGAAGACATAATGGTTGCCAATAATAACTATGACGACACTTGTAGGACTACACAATAGTGAGATCAGGAAGTTGAGTTTGAGGATGCCTCTGGTGGAGTCGTAGTAGAGGATGAATTCTTGATTCCTACTAGGGGTGTCAATTTGGGTCCACGGGTCGGGTTCGGGTCGAACCTGAGTTGACCCGGATCTAAACGGGTCAACCCGAACCCGACCCGTTTTTGCAAACGGGTCGAACATCTCAACCCGGACCCGACCCGCGCGGGTTGCCGGGTTGACCCGACCCGACCCGACCCGGAATTTCAGCTGAACCGCTGGCGAGCGAGCGAGGGTGGAGTCCGCTAGCCAGCGCGAGTCACGAGCGCGGGAGGCCAGGCGGGATCGCGAGCGCGGGCGGCCAGGCGGGATCGCTACTCGCGAGGGCGGCATCGCGAGTCAGCGGGGGCGGAGCCAGGCTAGCCAGCAGCCAGCGGGTGCGCGAGTTCGGGCGGACTAGGGAGTACGCGAGCGCTGGTTGGGTCCGCGAGTTCGGGTGGAGATGCGGCATCGAGCGCGGGCGAAGCCAGCTGACAGCGGATCCGGGTTAAACGGGTCGACCCACGGGTTGTCGGGTCAACCCGGACCCGACCCGTTTTTCAAACGGGTCAAAAATCCGAACCCGACCCTTTTAACAAACGGGTTGACCCGAACCCGAATTTTTCGGGTCGGGTTTTCGGGTCGTGTCAGAAATTGACACCCCTAATTCCTACCAAATTAATCAAAGGAATGTGTGTGGACCTCCGAAAGGAACTAACAAACACCATCGCCCCGCGAGGGGAGGCAGTATCTGTTGCCAATGGAAGGGCAGATTCGATCATGCATACGATTAACCATTGAGGATAGTGGCTCTCACCAGCACACCCCGATGGGTAATAATATATATGACCTTATCATCACAACGGGTTTCCCCCACTCGATACATCAGCTCGAATGGGGTTTATTTGAGAGTGGGATTCGGTTTCCCACGGGCGCAAGCCCCCGTGGTTAATTACATCTCAAGCCGGGGCCTGAGAATACTCTCGATTAAGGATTCTATATTATTCTTTCTTAATTGGGATTGGCACATAGGGCGGAGACTAGGAAATCCTACTCAAAGGAAAAGAAGGGCTCAAACTGGCTTAGTCAACATGCATGGCTCACATCATCATCCGGAGGGACTAAGGTAGTGGGAAGAAAGTGGAGAAACTAAAATTCATGCACTCAGAGCATGCAGGAGAGAAGGATGGAGGTGGCGTCATCAGTGTGACGCGGATATGTAGGGCTTATGGTCTCTGGAAGACAGAAAACCTACCTACTGATGAGGCGTACTACGGAACAATAGTAGCCTTGAATCCTAAATCTATGGTGGGTTTATTGTTCTACGCAACACTAACACCCGTGTCCTAACTAATGCATTCTGGGCTTATATCCTGCCTGGAAAGGAAAGCCAGCTAACCACCTAATCGTATAAAATCCATGCTGTCCAAGTCTTTATGAAAGATGGGTAGGTAGTTTGGTTATCGGAAGTAGGGCCGACGTCTAGAGAGTTTCCTAACTGGCCCTGGACTTATGTAGGGTGTATGCTCCTAAGACTAATGCAATTAAAATTTTACTTTAATTAGTTTCTAATGCAATGCATGCTGGTTAATGATCTCAAATCGAATATGCATAGAATTTTAAAAAAGGCTTATAAAATAGTTTTTTTTAGAAAAGACTAGGCTTCCCCAGATCCAGCACCTCATCCTCATAGGTCGGATTATCTGGACTCTACCCGCAGGCGGGGAAGTGTCTTATAGCAAGGAGGGAGAGAATGCATCACTATGCATGCGACCCCGGACGGTTCCGGCTATTCCCTATTTCGTTAGGTTTCTATATTATTTAATTCTTAAAATTTTAGAATTTTATTACGAGTAGAAAAGATTTGTTCCTAAGGAGCCTAACGAAATCAGGCCAAGCACATGCAAGAAAGAAATCTAAGAAAAGCAGGCAATTTCTACTGCGCACACAAAATAAACACATCAATATAAATCCACAGAGCAGAGTAAGAAAGAGTCCACAGTCCACGGCAAGTGCCGTATAAGTACAACCCAGGGTCTGCAGAAAAGTAATGGTGGCCAGGCCCCACCGACAACATCCTGGATTCTAATCCTACTGAATGACGCAAGTCTTAAATGCAAGGCATTTCATCTTCAAATCTTCATCTTTGAATGGATCATCTTCCTCCAGATCTTCCTCCTTCGGATCATCCTCCTTTGGGTCATTCTCCAGAAGGGGTACCCAAATGAATAAGAAATTCCCTATGAAGGGCTTTTCTTTTTCTCTTTGGGTACCGAGTATTTGAAATGCCTTGCCTTTAAAGACTTTCACAACTCGATATGAATTATAAATTACATTATGAAAAATAAAAATCTAGACTCAAACTGAACCTGCAAGGTTATCCTAATGAAAATCTCAAGCAGTTTAATATATCACATCACAAGCAGTTATATCAGTGTAGAAAAGTAAACACACTTGGTCACGCTCTTATTTATTTGGGGGCTAAGAATTTTGGAGCACCTATAGCAAGCATTTATAATTCATGATTTATCATATTAGCCCCCGTTTATTTTAGTGCTGCGTGAGCATGGCCACCTGCATAAGACTGAGTCAGTATAAAACGTCCCTAGCCTAGGGGTAGATCTAACGCACAAACAATCAATATCACAAACAAAATACAGTGCAGTAATAAAATAAACACTCACATCGAATCAACACAAACAGCACACGTGCCACATGCAAGAGCGATCACAACACAGAAAACAACTGAGGAAGAGAACACCGGCCTAACCTAGATCTAGAAGTGGTGCCCTAACAATCAATTCTATGTGTGTGTAGAAAGTTTGTGTGGCATTGGATAGGTCATATATTGGGTAGATGGTTTGAGTTGTTTTGTGTTAATATTTATCGAAGGTTTGAAAAGGAGGATTTGGTTAAAGTTCAAATATTAGTAAATTAGGGTCCATTTTTTTAGTTAGTTTAGTTTGTGGATCTATTTTAATAGTTATGATAGTGATCTTTAAAGTTTAAGTTATATTAGCGAATTTTAGAAGGTCCGGGGTCTACCTATCCGCTAGGTTAAGAGGGGTCCAAAAGGTCATTATTAGAAACAGATTGGGTCTAGGGGAGTTAGTGTTTTTATTAAATACTAGACGTTACCACGAGTAATTAGACTGTTAGTTTGTTAGATTTGGAGTTTTCTAGGCAAAGTTATGATTTTAGGAGTTTCGGGCCCTAGTTATTGAACTACGGTTGACCAGAGAGTTGACTTTTCAAATTAGGTTGATTTTTAGAAAGTTAATATTTTTATTGAATAGTAGACTTTAATTAGAGTTGAGTGTTTTTTAATTTACTCAATTTGGAATTTTCTGGAGTTAGTTATGAATTTTCAAAGTTTAGACATTATGAGTCTTTTAAGTTAGAGTTAGATTTGCTTCCCAATTTGATAACTCCTAGGATTTGAGTTTGTTTTGATGAATTTTATCTAGTTAATATTTAATTAAAGGATGATAAATAAATTAGTGAGATTTAATTCAAATTCATGTTCAAGTTTTGCCTCCTAGTGATTTCGTATTCTGGTTATAGTTTGATTGAGAGTCAAGGATTTGAATCTTTTAATTCAAATTATAATTAGTTTTATTGCTTAATTATTAATGAATTAAAGCAAACTAATCTTAGGATAATATGTCGCTAAGTTTTTATGTTTTATGTCTCTATCCTAAAGGAGCATGCATCCTAAGTCTAAGTTCTCTAAGACCCAGTCCTTAATTTTTTATCCTTATGTGTTACTAGTGTTATAGGAAATGAAAAGAGGTTTCTAACCCTTTAAACATTCGCACATGTGTGATTGGGTTTAAGGATCTATACAAATAGGACATAAAGATAACCTAATAATTGAAGTTTCTAAAGGGCCCTAAAGGTAGGAGAACGTACACACAACAAGGCTCCCTAAAGGCTGTCTAAGTTTTAAGAAAAACTCACTACACCGGGGGCTATGACCCGGTGGTATCGCCCGTAGCACCCCCACCAGAATGAATGGGGGCGACTGATGCTCAGATCCGACTGTCCAAGCTCCTTCGTCTAGTGCTCCAGTTGCTCCTTGCTTTTGCCTTCCCAAGAGTACCTCGCAAAGAACAAAGAAAAGAACAAGTATTGGATGAGAGCAGAATCATGTTCAATATGCAAATAATCAAAATAAAATGCTATTAAATGAAAACATACCTTTTCTTTTGCCTGGATGTTAGCTTGGCTGCTTGCTCCCCGAGACTGCTTGAGTTTTTAGAAACTCTCCTATATTGCTCCAAAAACGATATTTATTTATTATTTCTATGGAATGTTAGCATCTCATTGATAGGCATGCTCTGTCAAAGTCCAAATATGCCTTTGCTCCACCCTTATTCACATTCAGCATTTAAGCCAAATGCAAATAAGATGCGGGAGAATTTGGATGCTATTTGATGTTCCCACGTTTTAAGAAAGCACTCGAAAGACTTGACACGATGACCCAAATCACTTCTCATATAAAACTCAAAATAGCAAAGAAGAAAACCAATCTTAAAATCCAAAACCTAAAAAAAAGGACTTTCAACTTTGAACTCAAACATGCCCCCACTATACACTTTTTAAACTCATCTTGGAATCGAATGCAAATATGAGAAAGAAAACTTATTCATGAAAGGAGAACTAAGAAAGCCTTTTAGTATCAATCTCCCCAAATATAAAACAATTCATAGGGTCTCAAAAAAAAATCCAAAACAACTCATAGAATCTCTCGAACAAAGCAAAACACAGAACTTTTCGATGCAAAACAAACAACGAGTTTGTTTAAACGTGGGGTGACTCTATGAAAATGTTCTAACAAGAAGTTTTCACACAGCCTTACAATATAAACTATTCGCAAAGTATATCATGAAATTTCTCAACGCAAAATGATTAATAAAGCTTTTCGTAAAGTTTTCAACTCATAGAGCAACTCATGAGACTCTCCAACGTAAAACCAGTCATAAAATTTTTCGACATAAAGAGAATTATAAAAGCTTTCCAACTTGAAACTACTCACAAGGCTTTCCCACATAGAACAACCTACAAAATATTCCAACATAAAACAACTTATGAAAAGGAATTCCATACCAATGGCAACTCATGAAATTCTCTAACGCAAAGCCGTTCATGAAGCTATATGTATTTTGAGAATGAAAATCGAAACCATGCTTTTCAAAACCAAATAGCAAGCAATCAAATCATTTGATTTTGAAACTCAACTAAAATGTAACCATAAGAAAGAATATTTGATGCCACCTTACCACTCTCCAAAGATTAAGAAAGACAACCTAATGGAATTGTTAACATGACCCTTCATGCAGGGCCCAAATAAGAATCCAAATCCAGGAAGGTACAGAGGCATTTCAACATCACACATGACCTCTTCATAGCCAAGCATGTCTCCAAACCCATCTTCTTATTCCCATCCAACAGTAAATATAGATTCTAATTAGAGAATTATAAAACAGTTGCAAGAAAAGAAAAGGGTTGTATGAGTTCCTTTAACCGCCAGAAATCCCACATGTGGTGAGAAAAGTCAGATTTTTTTTTTAAGAAAAATGTAATATACCTTCATAACTACCTCCATTATTCCTTAACAACTGGAACCCAACAAAAACAGAGAAAATGCAATATATTTCCATCTTCCAATAAAGGAAAAGCTCGCCAATACACAAAGGATCAGGAAACATGATGTAAAGGGAATATGCCAATTTGTTCCCAAAATTCAAGAGAAATTCCAACAGAATTACCCAAATGCCTTTCACATAAAACTCCAACATATGAAGAGAAATCTAGACATGTTCATGCTCCAACCTAGTAATACCATTCAAATAAAATCAGAGGTAGAGAAGGTAATTTCAATGCCATTTCACTCTTCCCAAAATTCAAAGAAACACTTCAGTCAACATTAGGCACACATGAAAGCTTCCCAATATTTCTGGATTCTTGCGTGCTTACTGAAGATATATGAATAAACCCAATGCACTCCGACATTCAATCAATTTTTTTTAAGAGAATCTAGAACATAAAATGAATGAAAATATGTGTCTAATTTGTTTCCAAAATAGTTCGGAGCATGAAACAAGTGAAAATTTGCATCTATTCTTCACAAAAATTGGTGAGAAAAGCTCCATAAAAAAACGTAGAAAGTTTGGCAAAGAAGATAGGCTCGTCAACATATTTTCTAGAGAGCAAGATCCCACATACAGCTCGCTAAGATTTTAGAAGGAAGAGAGATGAGGTACCCTAAAAAAAACATTTCACAACATCCTCAAGAGGGAGCATATCTTCCAAATGCCAATCAAAGCTCAAAACTCCAAAATAATAACCTCTAAAATTTTTGTAAAGAGAATAGCCTAAATAACATCAATGGCAATGATAAAGTAAACATGAGAGAACAAACATTTCTCTAATCATAGAGAAAAATTCTTTCAAAATTTGTAAATCCGTAAGCTCACCGATTGTAGGCATAAGAATAAGAACTTCATAGAGGATAAAATTTCATGATGTAATAAGAATCATTGCATCCAACGATATTCTCAAACGTTATTTTCTTTGGATAGAAAGTGATAGAGACTGTCATAAGAAGTTGAGAACAAACTAAGGAAATAAATCAAAAGTGCATGCATTCAAACAACGATGCATATTTAAAAGCCATCTAAGTCGGCTCCCAAACAAGAAATCGGTTCCATGAGGGACTTACAATAATGTAAAATCATTCTTCTATTTCAAGTCATCTCAAGAGTATACATGAAAACCCTTCTCAACTGTCTAAGGAATAGGAACTATTCCCAAGCTTGCATCAACACCTTCGCAATATCCCATTACTAATCCAGCAATTAATTACATCTCTGATAAAAAAGAAATCATTGCAATGACAAAGAGTCTTCATGCCTCCTATAAATAATCAATCTCTCAAAGAGAAAATTATTTATAACAGAGATATCGTATAACCACATCTATCACAAAACTGAAATGTATTCACCAACAAATTAAGGTTAATAAAAGCATGACAACGCTACCAAATTTATTGCCCCAAAAAAATGAACTTATAAGAAAATCCAGCTCAGCACACAAGAAAGTTCCATTTCCATTAGATCATCCCATGTGTAAAAAAAAAAGGGGCTCTCACTTCGTCAGGAGGGAAACCTGAGAAAGAAGAGAACACAATAACTTGCTATTTTGGAACACTAGCAAGAAACCAACGAAACCCATCTCATTCTTGCAAAGAAGTAAATCAAAATCATTAAGGACCTTATTTTGCCTCAATAAGGCGAGTGAAGAGTTTTAACTATTTTCAGACTTAAGATACAACAAGGACCTACATATAGCTTCGACCTGAACCAAATCGTCACAATTTTCTTTAAACGGCATTTCACCGAACACCTTGTATGCGATACTTACAAGATCATATAAAAGAAAGTCCTCATAAAGTCATGATGTATATACACCTATTTGATCAAGCTCTCTAAATAAATCACAAAAGAATTCTCTTTCTCTACCAACAAGAGGCAAGACAAATCTCTCAACCATATTTCCCATGTTTCCCTTCTTTTTTGAAAGAGGTAATATCTAATAAAGCAAAGCAGCACATATTCATATTTCCACAAAGAAAAATCTGAACCATGTTTAAGGAGGGACAAGAAGATTTGAGAAAATATATGGAGAAGAATCAAGCACAGAAAAAAAATGAAGCAAGAATAGGGATACCTGAGCTCAGCTAGACCAAGAGGAATCGGATTGGCTCCCTGTAGTCGTCATTTCACTGGAGTTTGCGAATGGAATCGAAAGGGCTGGCGTTGGGTCCTTCGCGAACAGGGGAGACGGAAGCAGGAGGGATAGCTCGGCCTTAGCAGCGTCGGGTGCCTTGTGAGCCAGGAAGAGACGGTAGTGGGGAGATTGATTTCAGAAATCCTGAGAGAGATCGAGAGAGTGGGGTATGCGAGACTCTTGCTAACCGACCCCAGACCAAGGGGTCTCTCCCTCTTCGAGGTAAGCTGAATGGGGATCCCTCCAAATGGTCCTGTAGTATGAGGGAGAGCCGGTGGCTAGGGCAGAGGTCGACGGCTGCAGCAGGTCAAGGATGGGGCTCGAGGCCTCACGTCGGGTTCGGCTAGGACAAGGGGTAGCGAGAGGGGCGGGCTCTGGCTCGGCGGAAGTAGGGAGATGTCGAAGGTGGGGGCTTTGGTCGGGCCTTCTATGGGGCGAATCGAAGAAGACAGAGGAAGGGAGGTAGCTCCGCCTGGGTTCGCTAAAGCCAAGGCCGGGAGAGGTCTTGCTGGAGTTGCTGGGTTCTTTTTCACCAGCAAGGGAGAGGGAGCCGAATTCTGCTGTTGGTCAGCGCCAATCCCCCTTCTCGCCTGGAGTCTTGCGAAAAATAAATAAGAGATCCCCCCTATCGGGGCCTGAGTGTCTCCAGTAAATTCTTGCCGAAAACGAGAGAGAAAATTCCCTCTACTCACCTCAGCTTTCGAAATCATGCCATACACGCCAGCTCTATCCCCGCCAAAGATAGCGAATTTCCTGATATAAAGGTTATTTTGAAATGCCGAGAAAATCAATTGTGTTTTAATAAAACTCAATTAGGCTAGGTTAGGTTGAATTTGAGTCCAAATTTAACTCGATTCAAGTCGAATTGGGCTCGAGCTGGTTTAGTGAATTTAATCGCATAGAATTGAACCCAAATTTGGCATTAATCAAAATAAAATCCGACCCGACACGGTCGACATGTATTGATCGAAATTGATCGAGTGCAGTCGAGTCAAATTTGAAACCCAATTCTAATTGATGTCGATTCGATTTGAATTCAACTTGTCATGGCTCGATCGATCCGATCAAATACAATCGAGAGAAAATTACGATAAAAACGAGGTCAACAATGTGTTTCACACAAAAATCTGATTTATAATTTGTCGTATAAGGATGGTCAATTAGAAATAATGTTCAGTATGTTTTTTTTTTTAATCAAAAAATGCCACATTATTTTCATTATAATTTGTAGCTCACAAATTCAGTCCAAAAGCCTCCTATCTACTAAATAAAGCTGCATAAATCAAAACCATATAATTCCCTTCTATAGCCCTATCGAAGCATGTATGGATACTCTTTTAACACTGATTTATACTTCCTAACTGGACCTTAAAAGGACAAGTAATAAAGTTCAGCAGCACCCCTCACATGAATCATGTTCTTAATAATGTTCAGTATGTTGTTATCACATCAAATATAAATAAATTTATGGTTGCATGTGTAAACATGATTGCTCAGTGTCTCCTTGCCTAGGCAGCTACATTTTATTCTAAGTAAACATTTAGACAGCATATGAAAAATCTCATCTTTCAAGTACCAACATACGTGTGCCACTCCAAATTTTGAAGCTGGGCACTATCAGTGTAATTCACAGTTCATAAGTTTCTACATGCTGCCCACCATTAGAAAACAGATAGACAAGAAGCCTAAGGAAATAATGGGTCAAATGGAAACTAAGTTCAATATAAAAGTTTTCTACATGAAGGCTTGGGATGCTCGGCGGAAGGCTATTTAGGTTGTTTTTGACAATTGGGAGGAGGCTTACCATACTCTGAATTTGTTTATGAATGTTGTTGTCACTGTTATGCCACAAACAGTGTATAGAATTCAGAGCAAAGTCACAAATAGATTTCAAAGACTTTTCTGGTCATTCGGTCCTTCTATTAGTGGGTGGTACTTTTGTAGGTCTGTTCTTAGTCTAGATAGTACATTTCTGCTCGGTAAATACCAAGAAACGTTATTAAGTGCAGTTGGCCTATCCTTCTATTAGCCTAGCCTAGATGGCACATAGCGTAAATCATGAAGTTTTATTCTCACATAATAAACCTATGCAAACATGCTTGAATTTGGCTTTTCATCGAACAACAGTTCAAATGAAACTCAAAATCGCACTACGAATCTAGCCAGTCGGTTGCATCAAAATTATTTCTGTTTGTACTTCCATTAACAATCTCCTTCATCTAGTTTTCATAAAAATGAACAATAAATTCATCCTCCTGTGACAACCAAGGATGATAAAGAATGATGTGATCCATGTCATTTGCTGACATTTCGAGTTTATCAGCAGAAGCACCTTCTCCTTCACGTTGTAGCTGATGGTAACACATTTAGAGGACGTGTTGACTGACAAAATGACGATCATGCGTGTAAAACGTCCTCTATAAATTTATCCAACCTTGACTATTCAAGAAATTATTATTCCTCCTATATACATTTATTTTCATCAAATCTTCGTGCATGCTCATAAGCATATAATCGTGATGTTCTGTCCACTTATGTATGCAACATCTAAGTATTTCATTTTCTCTAGCCTTCTTCTCTAAAGGACTATCCGAGCATCTTCCCATATATTGGTGCAATCGTCTGCTTCCATTCTCCAGTAAATCTTTTATTGGAGTGTCCCTAATTTTCTCCATAATTGGCAAATTCATTGGAAAAAAAAGGAAGTTTAAACCTCAAGTAATGTAGCAGAATCACCTGAGTAAAGCAACTCTAACGTATCTTCTTCACTATCTTCCTCACAACTCTTAGAGAGGGGTTTACACCACATATTTATACCCAAATAAAATATTTTTGAATAAATTAATTTATACTACAAAAAACAAAATAACTGGCAAAAAAGTAAAGAACATAATGATAAAAATTAATAAAGATGATGTAGACAAAACTTGATGATGGAACAATTTAACTTTGCAGCTCAAATCAGATTTTTAAATCATGTATGTCACAACCACTTCAGCATCCAATGTCATCAATAATGACTATACACAGGTTTTAATGTGTATAACACTAAGTACCCACAACACAAATCAAAACAATAAAGATCAACTAGGGCTATATATTAGTATAATAACTAGCAATAATGATCGAGTATGGCTCAATACAGTTGGGTGTAGTAAACATTAACCACGTTAACTATATTCCTAAATTCATCTAATAATTCAGTCCTCTTTTAATTTTCACTAATTACATATTATCTAAATTTTAAAAATGGGGCTATAAAATTTATTCCTTCACAATATGGCTGCATAATTTGATAAAAGGGGACATTTGATTATTATTTTTTTAAAAAAATATTAAGAGTAAGTCGCCCGCACGGGCTCTATTTTGTTTTTTTTTAATTGCGAATGAATCGAAATATCAGTATGCGTACCTAATATTTAATGTAAGTCGTCCGTTAATTTGGCGATTTACATTAAATATTTATTTTTACATTAATTGCTGAGGATAACAGCTAGCTGACTCAACAATGTCTAGTCAGCTGCTAATCGCCCGTTAAACGGGCGACTATGCCTCGTTTTAATTTTTTTGATGAAATTTAAACTAATAAACTAGACGCAAAAAAAATTTAAACTAATAAACTAATGTGTTTAACAATTTTGATGTAATAATAAGAGTAAAAATGGATAATCTAATTATGGGTTTTAATATTTGAATGATAATTCTGACAAAAAATATCCTGTTTTTAAAGGCAACACATAAGTTATCCTCTAATTAAACACTTCATGCTATAATAATTTCAATATGACTCCATTCAAACACTATTTTTTAAAAGATAAGTATATATTACATAATCATATAGCCAATTACATATTTGTTTTTCTTGGCATAATATTAGAAACAAATATCAAATCCCTTGATAGTAAAAGTAGAGGACATGTAAACACCATTCTTAACCAGGTCCTTCAAAGTCTACCAGATCTGAATAGTTTCATGAGCCCAAAGGTCACAGCCATGGCAACCCACCCTCCAATCAAAACCCTAAACCCTGACCTCAGTATTGGAGCTCTTCCAAGCAAAGCTCCAAGACAGCCAAATACTGCCAAGGCCAAACTAGCAGCTGCTGCCACCACCGCGATTCTCACCTTATAACTACTTATAAACCCAGCTGCTAATAAAGGCACAGCAGCTCCCATAGAGAAAGCCATGGCAGAAGCCATTGCTGCCTGAACTGGATTTGGCAGGCTTTGCTGATCAGCTAAACCTTCAACCATGCTCTCCCTCTTTAGCTGGGCAACTTCAATATCAAGCTGAGAGTGTACAGAGACAAATTCTCCTATTGCCATGCTACAAGCTCCAGCTACTAAGCCTGCAAAACCTGAGAGGATCATGGCCTTAGGATCCTCTTTTACAGCACCAATTCCTATCATGAGAGAAGCAATGGAGACCAGTCCATCGTTGGCTCCAAGGACTGCTGCTCTAAGCCATTGGGCTCTGTTTGAGTAGTCGATTTCTTCAATGTTTTGTTCTTCAATTTCAGTGTTGGAGATGGCGAGTTTAGTCTCATTGATTATGGCCATATGGAATGTGAGGAAGCAAGAAGATTTTAGAAGGAAAAGGGAAATTGTATGGAGAGGGAGGGAGGGAGGGAAGTGAAGAGTGTGGCAGGCACAAGCCATGGATTGTGTTTTTATAATAGGCGAGTTTCACTGTACCCTATTAGTGGTGATCATAATGCATTTTTTTAAGCAGTATAAGACAAATAATACAAGCAGAAAATACAATTAATTATAAATAGAAAAAAAAAGTGAAATTCAGTGTTAAATATTCTTCTAGTTTGATCCTTTATATCGCATGAATATTTTTCCTAAACAGTTCCTTTCATGTTTATATTTGAACGAATGAGATTATTGCTTCATTTTCTTAGAAAAAGAGAGGGCTGCCATATTTTCGGAGTTGGATTGGATTACTTTTAGTATCATTAGGTTTGTCTCATTAAAATCATATTAGAAATGGATTTTGGTGTTTTTTAATTTAAATTTAATATGGAAAGTTCTAAGGTCAAATGAATTTTTTTGATAATGTGAACAATTTATTTTCATTTATTTTAGATATGAAAATAAAATTATTATTAAAGTCTTTTGATAATTTTTATACTATTTAAAATTAATAGAAATATTTAATTAAATCCAACTAAATAATAAAATTTATTATGTTTATTATTCTTCAAATATGAAATTAAGCTTCAAGGAACTAAGTAGGGGTGTCAAAAAATGACTAGACCCGCCAACTCAATCCGAAAAATCTGTATTCAAATTGGCCCGTTTAATAAATGGGTCAGATTCGGGTTGGAATTCCAACTCATTTGGTCGGATTTAGGTTGACCCGCCGACCCAATTTTGACCCATGTAAATTATTTTTTCTTAAATATTTTTAATTTGTTAGTATGATTTTCTTATTTTTTTATTAATTAATTTAAATTCTATTGTTAAAAATTTTAAAAATATTATTTTTAAAATTAAAACAGATTTTAAGGTCTAATTCGAGTCATCAGGTTACTAGCGGGTTGTGTTCATGTCCGCATTTTTGATCCATTTATTAAACCGGATAGGTTAGGTTCGGGTTGACCGGATTTAGGTCAAGTCAATTTTGAGTCGAATATAAACACGACTCATGACACATCTAGAACTAATTAATTAATCCTAAAAGAAATCTGCTTGCATTTTAAGCAGAAGATCAAGTCGATAATTTCTTCAATTTTCAAAAGTGCTTGCGCACAATATTTTTCATAGCTAACCTTTCAATAAATATTATTGAGTTTTCATTTATTATTTTAAAAAAAATATGAGTTGCTCTTAATTATTTTGGATATATAGGCATAAAAAAATATAATAATTTTTTTGCCTTTTTTTTCATTTTTAATTTTATTGAATAAAGTCAATATTATCCTCATACAAATAGATGAGTTGTTTTGGAACTATATTGTAGAAAATATAAAAGGTTTTTTTATTTTTGCTTAATTGATTATGATAGTACAAATTTGGCTTTATATATATATATGATAAGATATAAATAAACAGAATTATAATAAAAGATAATATATTTAATCATGATGATATATTATAATAATTATTATATTATTCATAGTCACAAAATTATAGAAGAGATTATTCATCATTCGCAAAAATAATTTATAAAATACCACAATTTTAAATAATAAAGTAAAAAAACATATAAAAATATCAATATTAAATGAAGCTTAATTGAATATAAATTATTTTTCTTTATCTATCTTCTTAGTTAGTAGTATAAATTAGTCAAATTTAAGTGAGATTAATTATTATTTCGCTTAGCTCATTTATTATTAAATGAACTAATATCTTTTGTTTATATTTATCTTACTTAATTAATCATCAACTTGAATATAAATTAATGATGAATATAGAATTTATTTAAAAATCTTATAAGTAAACAATGAGCTTCTATCAGAATTGGCAGCACGCCAATAGTTCTTCGAGGCTAATGGTTATTGACGGCACGATAATGTATGGATTTGTGAATAGATGAGCACTAAGTGTATTGGGGGAATTAATGGCCACATATTATAGCAGTAAATGGTGGTGGAGTGTGCAATCCACACGACTACGTACTCCCCACTACTATATCCATTATACTCTAACTTTAGGGAGTTTAAGGCTCTATGTCTGGATACCAATTAAAACGAGCCACGTCAGCAATACCGAGCAGCGGTGCCGAACCTCGGTACATGGTACCGAGCGGTACCGAGCCGCGGGCTTAGACATCTGGACGGCAAAAATGTTTTTCACTATATTAATTTCTAAAAAGTAGTAGTCAAACAGAATTATGATTGTTATATAAAAGGTAAAGCAACAAGAAATGTTGTATGGTTGGATAATTAAAAAAGAAATGTTGTATAATAAATGCAGTGTAAAATAGTTTAATTCATTTTTTAGGTAAACGGTTCTAGTCCAATTTTGAGCGAGAACCGTTTACATGCTAGCTCGGCTACAACCGGCCGCCGCCACCATCGCCGCCATATCTCATATGACATCTTAACAGCAATAATTATTCTATTTTTTTAAGATAAAGTTTCTTGTTGATAGCTATGGAGGCCAATTAGGTTTATCTACCTATGGATTAAATGCTTAATGGCCTAGAGATCATTGAGTGCTTAGATTTTCAAGCCGCTCAGGTACTTGGGGCAGATTATGGGATAATATTTTAAAACATAAATGGATTTAAGAAGTAGTGATGCAAGTTGGGAGCTAATATAAGCTAATGATCCATGGGCTTAACGCCATGGATTTGTTTATATCATCTTTTTTTCTTTAAGACAGCCTCAATTTGTTGGATAAGGTCCAGCTCCACCATCCTGGGGCAAAGGCACACTCCTCCCTCTTCTTAGTCGCCTCATCTGCCTATTTTTTTTTCCTCATATTGATTTTTTTGGCAAGCTCATCGCAGTGGCTAGCTCCATCGATCATCTATGAGAGTGCTCGATGCCTAGAGATTATTGAGTGCCTCCATTTGAACATTAGAGGCATGATGAAGGGAGTACAACTGATTTCATTAGGCTATCTCATCAAAGTAAAGCTCTAGCCAACAAAGATGATCAACAACCTCTTTCTTATGCTTGATACCTCCAAGCTCGATGACAAGCTTAACTTTGTAGGTACATAGGCACCCACCAAGTTGTCATTAATGGAAATGATTAATGAGGAGGTCTTTCAAGGTTCATAGTGTCATTTAACATATTTATTGTATCATCTACTAACTTTCTTCCGCGCACACTTTTGATGTCCCTTCAGCCTATAATTATATATTCTTCTCCCATTTGGTATCCCTAGAGAAGCGGATGAGACTGACATAATTTGATGGATTTTATGGAGGAGGACCAGGAGGTGTACAGTAACACCTCATATATAATCCCTGCTCCACTACTCTGCCGATAACTAACACCTGTACCGCATTACTGTACACCGTTGATTCACTGTACCTAGCTCTCTACCGTAGGATGTGTATCTCCTACATTTCTATATAATGTACAAGAGTATGAGGTACTGGTATGAATACAAGACTTATCTTCATCACGTGTTCATCTTCTCTTTGCCTTCTCTGTGCAGGTAGTCTTGTATTCATACCAGTACCTCATACTCTTGTACATTATATAGAAATGTAGGAGATACACATCCTACGGTAGAGAGCTAGGTACAGTGAATCAACGGTGTACAGTAATGCGGTACAGGTGTTAGTTATCGGCAGAGTAGTGGAGCAGGGATTATATATGATTATGCTAATAAAAACTTAGTGAAATTATTGTTCTAAAAGTTCATAATTATAAAGTTTGAAATGAGTGGGAAGTGTAAGGCTTGATCTTTGAAACCTAATTAGGATCATCGATATGGCATATGACTATTAGGATCAAAGACTTCAACTGAAGTAGTTGACCAGATTAATCTGCAAGTGAGTCAACCTAACGAGAATCAACTCAAGATTGAATCTAACAGATTATCTGCTAGCTCTAATAGCCTTCAATGCATCACCTCGAATGATGATGGTTTCTAGCTTTGACGCCTACCAATCATCTCTAACAAAAGCTCAATAACATGAATTGGAGCAATATGTTTGAGCCAATCGATTACTCTAGTTCACATCTTCTCTATCAGTGTTGATATATCGCTGAAAAATTATCTTGATCGGGCACGAATCTCGAGAAAAAATACAAGTTGGAAACTTCAAAAATTAATTTGGAGACTGTTTAAACTCTGATTTCAGCAAGCTTATAGTCGAACTGAGCGTCTTGGAAATACGAACCCATCGACACCAAATTCGACTCAATCCGAGCCTGAATGAGTCCAAATCAAGTACTCCGATTTCAGCAAGCTTATAGTCGAACTGAGCGTCTTGGAAGCACTGTTGGAAGCCTCAAACAGAAATTTGAGTTACCAAACGGTCTCCGATTTTGATGAGCTTATAGTTGAATCGAGCGGCTCGACGAGACAAATCCAACGAGCCCAAGATCACTAAATTCCGAAATCATTAAGACCTTCAAATGCTCAATAAACGGTCCATGATCAAGGGATTCAATATCGGCCATTCATCCGGATCACTCCTTATTTGCCCCTGATCCCTCATCTATTTACGGGCTATGCCACTCCAGAAAAACTATAAATAGCCCATCATTTCTCTTAAGAGGGGACCTAAGCCAAAAGCAAGAGGATAAGAAGAGAAGAAGAAGAAGAGAGGAATAGGAGGGAAGAAACTCCTCCTCGACCACCGCCGGAGTTCTGCCCGACTTCCAAGTGACGCCGGAACTCTGTTCGATTTTCTAAGAGACGTCGGACTTCTGCCCGACTTCCAAGTGACGTCGGAACTCTGTCCAATTTTCTAAGTGACGTCGGATTTCTTACTGGCCACCTAGTGTCACCGGATTTCTAACATCTAGTGTAACTGAAGTTCACTCAAAGAGTTGATTATTGTAATCTGATCGTTCTGAATTTTGAGAACGAGTCAGCTACGTGTAACCCGAACAAACACTAGTGAAATTATTTCAACTGGGCGTGGCCCCGTGGTTTTTTCCCTTTCCAGGGTTTTCCACGTACAAATACTGGTGTTCTTTTATTTTCTATTTGTGTGCCGAATATCCGTGTAACGCTAAGACAGAAATTTTCTAACTCTATCGTCGCGTATATTCGAGTCCGCAACAAGTGTCTTCCTTTTGTCGCCTATAATCTTCTTAAGCCACTCAAATTGGGAACTTTTCCTAGATCACCAACTCTCTCGATGAGCTATATTCCTCCATAGCATCTCTTATTTATGTCACATCTCTATTGTATTCAGTTGGCTTCCTACTCAACATGAAGCTAATGAATGTTAACTAACTTGAACTAAGTTAAATCACAAATCACTCATCAAGACTAAAATATAATCATATAGATATTTATAAAAATCCACAAATTATATAATTAAATATTAAAGAATAAAATAATTTGAAAATAAAATAAATTAAAAATAATAATTAGCATGACCTCAATCATTATTGTCTCCTTTGGAAATTTTTGGTACCCTGAAGTCATCAGTTTGACAAATAGGTAGCTTGAATGAGATGGAATTGACTAAGAGCATTATGAGGAAACATTGAAAAAACTAACACACTAAGATCTAGGATGCTTTTCCTTTAATTAAGATCTAGGATGCTTTTCCTTTAATTGTGGGTCCTTATAGATCTCTAAACTCATGCACATTATATATATATATATATATATATATATATATACTCATAAATCTGAGATTGATAGGTGGACACTCTCAGAGGTTTAAGTGAGTTGAGTTGGCTTTCGAGCTGGCTCAAAGATGGCTTGTTAGCGAGTTCACAATGTGATCTTATCGAGCACGAGTTCGAGCTCGAACCTATACTCGAGCTCAACCTGGTCTTCTCATTTAAATTAAAATATAATTCAAAAATAATTTTAGAATAATATAATAAAATATATACTAAACATTTTTTATTATTTAATTCTCAAATAAATGAATTAAGCTCAAGTCTAATAATTTTCTAATGAGTCGAGTTCGAGTTCAAGCTCAATGAAAGTTACACGAGATTAGCTTGATGAAGTAGATGCTTGACTCATTTACACCATTAAAAACTCCTAAATAATAAAAGCCTTCTAAGAGTAGTTGAAGCATGAATGAACCATCATATTCAACCAAATACCAACCCAATAAGGGTGGATAACAAATTTATAAAAATGACTTAAGATAATTCATTATCTTAATGATACAGTTGCTTAATAGATAAAAGTCTATGAGAAAAATAAATAAATTTTTATATTATATTGAAAATTCAGAAATCTCATAAATAAAATCAAATAAATAAATATACTTCAAATTTGTCAATATGTTGATTTTTTTACTGTATTGGAATAAATAAATGCTTAATTATAAGATTTATTCAATATGTAAATGGTTCATATTAATAATATAATCAATTTATAAAAATAAATCACTAAGCAAGATAGGGCCATAAAATAATTAGTAAATTTATTATTAAATTGAAAAAAATAATAAAATGTCTTTTGAAATAAATAAATGCTTAATTTTTTTTTTACAAATGTATAAGTGAAAAATAATTTTTTTTTCATATATATATATATGTTGAGCTTGAAATGGCTCAGCAGTCGCAACAATTGAGTCTCGGAGGGCTCTAAGAGCGGACATGGATTCGAACCGGCAGCCCGAAACGCTACAGAAGAACCAGCGCTTCGCTGGCGGGCAGATTCTGCCAAACCCTCGAAGCTCCGGCCACCGGCGGGCCCAATCGGAGAGCTTCTTCCGCCTGCCCGACGAGTTCCTCTTCGATTCTGACCACGACTTTAATTTCCCTGATTTCGACTTCCCCTCTGTCTCAGACGACAACATCTACGGCAGCAGCTCGGCCGCGGCTGCTGCCATTCCGGCCGATTCTGGTGGCATGTCAAAGTCGTTGGTGGTGCATCCGGTGGCGAGGGCTTCCGGTGGTGGAGCTCACTTGAGGAGTCTATCGTTGGACACGGCGTTTTTCGATGGGTTGTGGTCCGAAGGGCTTGGTGCCATCAGTGGTTCGGTACCGGAGAAGAAGCCGCAGCATCAGCATAGCGGCTCGACGGACGGGGCGACGTCTCCTTTTGAAGAGGAGTCGATGCTGCCGTCTACGGATTATTCGAAGGCGGCGGATAAGCTCGCGGAGCTGGCTCTGATCGATCCGAAGAGAGCCAAAAGGTATGATATTTTCCATTTAAATGAATTATGTATTCTACATTCTGATTAACGCGTCAGGTTTTTGCTATATTTGGACTTTCCGAACTCCGAACGAATTACTGGACAATCCGACTTTCTGTGCTTTGGGTGGAATTTCTGGTCTTTTTTTAGCTAATTAGGCGAGGGTTGAATATGAAATTCTGTTGGCGTCTCATTTCTATGTTAAATGCTTCCAGGTTGATTTTGATTATCGTTTACTTTCTTAAGTTTAACTGAACAGTGTGTTATATTTGGTCTTTTTCTGCTACTCGAAAGTTTCATTTTTCTTTCCTTTTCTGCAGTAATTTGATTTCATGTATACTTTAGTTTCTATAGTTTTTCAATTTCTATGGTTTTGTTCTGTAGAATTCTCGCGAACAGGCAGTCTGCTGCTCGATCAAAAGAGAGAAAGGTACGCCACACAAGCGAACTTGAGCGGAAGGTGCAGACACTTCAGACAGAGGCAACAACTCTCTTGGCTCAGCTTACCTTGCTTCAGGTTTTGTTAATTTGGGAAAAATTGTTCTTTTGTATCTTTACTACTTAATTTTGTCAATAGTTGTAGTAATACTTCATTTCCTCTTTGTATGAGAATCGTTGATGATATAAATCGTGGATTGTTGTATAGTCATTAGTCATTACTGGTTGATTTTTTTTTTTTTGAGAGGTACCTTCTCTGACATTCGAATTCATGCCTTCTTTTGATTTGTTCGCATTTCTCATTTTTTTCCCATGTTACAAATGTGTTTATCATTGACTTTCTTCTTTTGAGAATAAGGTTATTGAATGTGATTGCTGGATTTCATATGACTCCCACATGCATCAAGGACAATATTTTATGTAACAGCATCATCAAATATAAGGAGGATTTACATAAAGGCCACTAAATTCTTGTGTATTTACATATCTCATGCCTGAAACTTTATAGTTACTTATATAGCACCCTTGTGTCTAAATGACATCAAAATAAATGCATGAAAAGATGAATTTCATTTTAGATAAGTTAATATTAGTGATATTTTTATATCATTTAGAGATTAAGGTGTTATAGAAGTAATTATACAAAATTAGGTGTTAGATGTGTATATACATAATAATTTAGGATACTATATAAATCCCCCTAAATATAAATATGTTTATTTACATTTGTCATAGAAATTGGTTGGTCTCAAAATCTGTGTGTGTAATTCTCAAACCATGCAAATTTGTTTCATGTTTGACAAAATCTGAGGGTTTAGACCATCTGTATGGTTTGTTAAGTGTGATTTTCCTACCATTAATTTACCAATTAATTCTGGTTGTTTAGTGTTGAGGATGTTATCCTTGTAATAGCTTAAACTCTTAACTATTTAAATATTATCTACTTTGGTCTAAGAGTCTCACGATTTTATTCTATTGGTGTAACTTCCCAGGAGATCACCTATCCCAGAATTTCTCCGGATGAGCATGCTTAACTGCGGAGTTTCTTAATGAAATTCTAACAATTACACCAAAAGTCGCCTCAATGTTTAAGAGTTTAGTTTCTTTTTACTTAAAATATTTCACAATCTCCCTCACTTAATTAACTGATATCCTCATCAGTATCTTGATCTCAGAATCATCCACCATGCATATAGGATTCTAGAGGTAGCCCATATAAGTTCATGTGGTGACTCCCGTCACATAGCACTTTGTGTCATACATGGTTCAAGAGGTGATTCCCATGGCATCCCACTGTCTTGTATGACACTTAGTTTCCATTTTTCGGGTTGTGTATTGCTTTGATACAATTTGTAACAGTCCAAGCTCTTAACTATCGAGATATTGTCCGCTTTGGCCTAAGGGCCTCACGGTTGTCCTGTTGGTGTAACTTCCCAGGAGGTCACTCATCCCAAGATTTCTCTAGGATGAGTACGCTTAAATGCGAAGTTTCTTAATGAAATTTCAACAATTATATCAAAAGGTACCTCGATGTTTAAGAGTTTTCCTTCTTTTTAATTAAGGGATTCATGATCCTACTCCGATTTATGTAGATATTTTTATTCCTGATTACTTCTAGAAATACCTTGATAAGTGATATATTCAGAATAAATTTTCTTCCAAAATTAGATCTCTTCCAAATATGTCATATAATTTTTCTTTATTGTAAACTTCGTGATTGAGGTATGATTTGGGTTTTTTTGGGGGGAGAAATTTGAGAGGTTTCCTATTTATATATTCTCTCTCATTCATAAATACTACTCTTGGTATTCTTCTATGTACATCCATGCTAAAAGCGGCCATCTATGACAAAGAGGTAGAAGAATAAATACTCAAAGGAGAGAGGAGTAGTTTAGGTGAAACAAAAGAAGGGAGAAAGAGGCTCAGATAAGTATTGTTATAGGAAAAAAATATCATGGCTTCCGTCTATATAGAAGCTCGAGCTAATACTACGAAAGAAGAGACAAAAAAGTTCTTGAGCATATCTTAGATACCCTAAGGTAGAAACACCTAAGGGAAGCTTATTTCCCCACTAATGGTAGCAAGTTGTTGCATGTTTTCTTCTTAATTCGCTGCAAAAGTAAGGAGATTTATCTTTCTTCCTTTATGTTTATTAAAGTGGTAACATTTACTCATTCTTCATTATAAGAAGATATCTTTCATATATATATATATATATATATATATATTTAAGAGTTCATGGAGTATTTTAATATCTACATGAATTAGAATGTAGATGATTCTCATCGAGCAACATAAATATTTGTGCCCTATATTATGTGCTTCATCCATTTTTGTAATTACTTAAAATTATTTTCACTCTTATAGTTGTCATTTCCATAATTGAAGTCAAGTAGATTCTCGCTCTCTAATGTATTCCATATTAAATCCATTGCGTATGGTTCCCAATTCAAAAGAAATTAGTAGGGTTGTTATGGTAAACCTTCATTTAGAATGATGTGGTACAAATGTGAAACTTGAAGGAAAAGATAATTTTCTAGTGTCCTTTATTTGAGTACAACTAATAATGACAAATATAATTATTAGTATGTTTAGTTGTAGTGGTTGTCTTTATGAAGTAGTTTTATGCGAAACCTCAAGGGATGGGCATTTGCATATTGTATGCTCTATCTGCATCTTTTCATATTAAGGACCAGTCTTAATGATGAAGCAGAAACATAATTTGCAGTTAATTACTCAACTATATCTATATCATAGCGATTAAGTTTACCTTGAAATGTTTTTTTGTTTCCGTTTTGCTTTACCTTAAACTTGCAAGAGCTCTCTCTTTCTGATCTCTGAATTCATTTTTTTTTAAATCTTACAATTGCTGATTGATGATAACAAGTTTCTTTTACTATTACAAGAACTTTATTGTTTCATCAACCCCAAATGCCTATAAACTTCATATTGATTAAAAGCTTCAAATTTCCTTTGTGTTTCCTACAATGCAGAGGGATTCTACTGGCTTAACTTCTGAGAACAGAGAACTCAAGCTGCGGTTGCAGTCTATGGAACAACAGGCTCATCTCAGCGATGGTAAGTCAACTTTGATTGTCTTGATATCATCAAAAAAGGATGCTTGAGTTCCATTTTTTATTTCTATGGCAGCAAAAACCGATAAATATTGATACATAGATTCATTAACAAATAGTACTCATCCTTCATTTTCAAGCAATTTGCACACTCTAGCTTGCTGCTTCTTTTACCTAGGAAAGATGTGTAACAAAAACATCACCAAATATGGATCTATCTTAATTTGTTATTATTATCCACATCTTTTTATTGTAGTCTGAGAATCAGTTTAGAGAGCCCATATTCCTGCTTCTTAATAGTGGCTGTTGTGATGTAATTAAGAAAGCACTAACCTCCCATGAAATTTGAGCCATGTCTCCTGCATCAGCCACCCCTTCACCTAGTTGCTTGGGGAGGCTACGCACTTATCAAACAGTCCTTCAGACTACTACTTCGAATTCTTGTTGCCTTTGTCAATGGTTTTGTCAGGACTCACTCATAATCTGAATCTGCACAGCTTTGAACGAGGCATTGAGAGAAGAAGTTCAACGACTCAAGATAGCAACTTCACAGGTTCCAAACATTAGTGGAAACACCTTCAGCCTAGGATTTCAGCAGTCTTCCTCTCCTTACTTCTCTCATTCACAACAATTTCCTAACCCGCAGACTCAGCAGATTCATTCAGGTACACTTAGCAGCCATCTGAATCAGCATCTCAACTCAACTCCGTCTCCTGCTTTCCCAAACGGCCAAGCATTCAATGATCAGAATGTTCATGATTCTATGGACCTGATGTAATGATCTACGAGTGCTGAAGAATACCTCTAATGAGGAACAAGCTAAGTTGATATTTACATATTTAATGTAAGGGGGATTTGGATGTATATTATTAAATTCTTATATTTTTAACTCTATAATATATAAATTCTTATATTTATTTATAAAATATTCGAGTGCTTAAATGATATTAAATTAAGATAATACATAATAAATATAAAATTTTAAATATTAGAGAAAAGAAATACTTTTATGATGATTTAAAGTTCAATGATTGTACTGAAATGACTTCATGTAGACTGTTGTAATAATCATTTTCTCTTTCCTATTAATTCTATTATAGATAGTCAAAGCACATAATTCATCTTGATCTGTTGGTTGGGAGCTTTGACTACTAACCAATCAAGAGGTTTTGGGTTCGAAGCTTACGTATGTGATATGTGTGTGTGAGTTTGTCTTAATGACTCAAATATCAAAAAAAAATTCTTTCATGAACCAGCTATTCCTTCATAATGTAATTCATTGATGATATTTTGTAAGGAAGAGTTGTTTTCCCTTGAGCAAAACTTTGATGCTCTAACTAATCTTGTTTTAGGTTTTTGTACATAAGGAGGAGTAAGAGAGAAAGGCGTAGAGTAAGGAGGTAGATGTTATTGACTTAACCATTGGATCAACTGTGGTTAAAAATGAGGTGTAGGAGGAAAAGAAGATGGAGTATGAGATGGAGAAGGATGTGGAGGTTATAGGGGACCAATCTTAATACTAAACCTAAAGAAAATGAGTTTGAGGAGGAGGGAGATGCTAGCCTAACTTTTTCCATTGTACATATTAGTTATGAAAATTTGTTAGATTATAGAGAAAGGAGGCAAAAGAGTATGAAATTTTTTATTGTAAATTACAAAGATCAATCAAGAAAGAGGCATAAGCCCATTGATCCATGCGCTAGATGAACTCCACTTGATTGATGAGGAGTAGTTATCTTCCTTCAAATCTTTTCAAGGTTGGTTAGTAACTCTAAATGGCTTGAAGAATCTCCATGAATAATAAGGCAATGAGGAATGACTTCTTTAAATGGCTTGAAGAAGCCCTATTGTACATTATTGGAGTGGTGAATAATTCTTTAACTCATGATCTAGTGTTTAAATCATATATTTATTAATGCATTAAAACAAAATATATTAGTTGATATGTGAGATATCGCTGCCTTTAAAGGTTATTGATACGTCACCAAAAATAGCCTTGATCGAGCACAAATCTCGAGGCATATTCAAATTGGAAACTTCTAAAATTAAATGCTGGACCATACAAACTCAAATTTTAGCAAACTTCTAATCAAATTGAACGTCTTAATGACATGAACCCAACGAGACTAAAATCGGTCCAATTAGATCTCAAATGGGTCCAAAGCAAAGGATCAAAGCACATTTAAAAGCTTAAAAGAATTAATTGGATGACCAAATGATATCCAAATATAGCATGTTTATAGTCAAATCAACCGTCTCCGATTTTGTCTTTGATCTTCTCCATATTTACAGAGCATGTCACTCAAAAAAAATTTATAAATAGCCTCATGCTCTCTTCATGGAGGAGACCTTTAGCTAGGGTGGGAGATTTGAGAGAGCTCTAAGGCTTTAAAGATTATAGAGTTCTACCTAAGCACCATCGCCGACAAAGTTTTGCCGACCACCATCAAACCTCCGCTCGTCCGCTAATCGTCGTCGGATCATAGCTTGTCTGCCAACCATCGTCGAACCACCACTTGGTTGCCCACTGCAGTCCGCCAACAAAAACCGGACCTCCATCTGGTTGTCGACCATCAGCGGACCACTGCTCGTCCGTTTATCACTTTCGGACATGTAACAGCCCAAACTTTTTAACTATCAAAATATTGTCCGCTTTGGCCTAAGAGCCTCACGATTTTGTCATGTTGGTGTAACTTCTCAGTAGGTCACTCATCCCAGAATTGCTCCAGGATGAACATGCTTAACTGCTGAGTTTCTTAAATGAAATTCAAACCATTATACCAAAAGGCGCCTCGATGTTTAAAAGTTTAACTTCATTTACTTAAGGGGTTTCATATGACCTCCGCCCTGCAGCCAGACCTCTGCTCGGCAGCCCTCGACAAACCACTCCGACCATCGTCGTGTGCTGACTACGATCCCTCTGATCACAGTCGCATGTCGACTACGGTCCCTTCGACCAAAGTCGCCCACCGATTATGGTCCCTATGACCAACGCCTCCCGCCGATTACTGCCCCTCTGACCATGGTCGCCTGCCAACTATGGTCCATGCGACCACCGTCGCCCTCCAACTATGGTCCCTGCGACCACCGTTGCCCGTCGACTACAGTCTCTCCGACCTCAGTCGCCCTATCTCAGCTGCTCTACTACAATCCTACCAATCAAAAGAACTGGCAAACATTCTCTTTAAAATAACTCTCATGTTATTAGATTCTTCCAACTCCAACAATATAATGTGCCCGTTATGATGTATATTTTGCTACATTGAGCCAAATCCTCTCAAGGAAGAGTCTCATTTGTAATCAACTATGAACACTAGCGAAATTATTTTAATTGGGTCAGACCCCGTAGTTTTTTTTCTTTTAAAAGGTTTTCCACATAAAAATCTTGATGTCTCTTATAATTCTTGCACCCCTCTCTCGTATCTATCCATGTGATGAATCTTTGTACAAAGCTTAAACACTAAACTCTATATCTCTCTACCGCCGCAAATATTCCATATCACAACAAATATATATATATATATATATAAACAGGTACTCATTCACCTCGTCTCTATAATTTTTAATTATTCATTGCCCAAAGGACAGTTAGATAATCAATTCTAAGAGAAGAAAAGAGCAGATGGATTGCAATCGGAAGGTGTATGGTGTATTAATTTAACACTGACCCATTCGTGTTTATTTATTATAAGTAATGAAATAAAATAATGCTTGCGTTTTTAACAAATTAATTGTCACTTAGTTGGTTATCAGTTAACAAAGCCCCTTAAATTTTCTATGCTGGTAATGTATAATAAATCAGTTTAGAAGCCAAAATAGATTTCTCTGGCACAATTTTTTAAATTTTATTTATTTCAGCCCAAAAACTTTTAGAAAAAAAAATTAGAAAGTGTAATGTGGCCTTGTGGTAGTATTTGCCTTCACAAATATTTAAAAATATTATATTCAAGAATGACTTTATTGAAAATAAAATATTCTTTCTATACATTTCTAAATAAATAAAATTAAAATGAAGTTTCTATTGACATTTTATTTTCATAGAAAATATAAAAAAATAAATAAAATTTAGATATTAGAATAAAAAAATTAAAAATATATCAAATTTAATTACAACGTCTACTTTATTCGAGGCAAATAATTTTTTTTTTAAATTTAAATGCCTCGACAAAATTAATTTATTTTAACTACAAAGTACAAAAAAAACAATAATTTTTTTTACTATGTTAAATTTTATGGTAGAATTAAAAAAAATAAAAAGAAAACATCAAGTTCTATATATAATATGTAATATTACATTAATTATAAAATGGAAGTTGAAGATTTAGAAATAAATGTAATTTAAATCTTTGACATTTTTTTATGACAGTTACTTAAATATAATTAATATAAAATAAATAATAATTTAAATTTTAATAATTTTAATAATTAAAATAAAAGATTAAATTTTTATTTGAATAATTAAAATGAAAGATAAAGATTTATATTGATATGAAGCTGTCATGCATTTAAATCTGCCGTTCAACGCTTCAACAGTTCAACTTATACAGAAAGCTCTTTCACTCGTCATGAAGACGACAAGGGAGGGCCAAAAGGCATCTCTCTGTGACCTGCTCACGCTTCCCCAACTCCTCCCTCATGGAGAAGAGATGAGCAGTGATTTAGGTCTCCACGAACCCTAACCCAGATTCCGTCCTTTTAATCGATTTTCATGGGAGATGCGGTCGAGATGGAGGGAGGTTGCTTGAGAAGCGAAGGCACTCTTTCCTGCATTTCTTCTTGCTCATCCATTCCATCACTCGATCTGTCTAGCTGCCACCGATGCGGTCTCCGTTTTCCGATCAGTGACAGCATAGACCAGTTCCGAACCCTCGAGAGCCAGTGGCGCATCGTCCTCCTCTGTTATGATTGCCTTGATGGCGTCAGATCTGCCAAGGTATGCTCCTACTGCTTCTCGGCTATTCCAGAGATGGAAAAGGGGCTTCTTGTCTGTATTGAATGCTGTTGCCGAGTTCACTGCACATGCGTACCCCTGCATCACCGTAATCTGTCGCCTTCGCAGCTAGACACGGACAAGTTTATCTGCGTTGACTGCTGTCCTGTCTACAGATTTCGCGGTGAAGATGTTGCTAAATCTGGATCCAGAATTGGATTTGGTTTTTTGTTAGAGGATTTTGTAAGGGAGGCAAAGTCAATCTCGGAGAAGGAGGTGGCCTCCGAAGTTAAGGAGAAAAATAATATGGTGAATGGAGCAATAGTGGTGGGGAGTTCTACAGAGGTTACGAAAAATGCACTAGCTTCTGTTCATTTAGTGAAGGACTCCAGTAACGCCATTACTGTTCCTGATGAGGAATTGGCTCTTCGATTGCATCGATCGATAAATGGATCACAGAGGATTTCCAGGACTTTTTGGCCTAAAGACAAAACTCGGTTGAGTGTCTTAGGGAAAGTTCGAGAGAGTAATTGTTCTGTTGTTAGGGTTGTTGACTCAAATTCTTGTGTCCATCATGTAAAGATTGAAGCCTGTTCTGAGAATAAATCCTTTGTTGATGGCAAGACTGAAGTCTGTTCTGAGAATAAATCCCTTCTTGTAGGCATAGAGACATCTCAATCAATTATGACTAGCAGTCTTTTCGAGCCGGAGAATGGGGATCTGTTGAAGCAAGTTAGGGGATATGACACAGAAGGTCTTGAAAGCTTTTCCTTGAAGGATAAGGATTTCTTATATATGTCTCCAGATTCCACTAGTGATTCCAGTAATGTTGGCTCGGCATCGTTTCCACTGAATAGTTTGTTAAATAACCCCATGCCTTTAACAAAGTTTAGATTTGATGTTGGAGAGGGTTCCTCACTGCAGCGGAAGGCCATTGATGAAACTGGTTCAAATATGTGTACAAAGAAATATTTTAGGAGGCAGTGGGGATCTAGAAGATTTGTCGTTGGCGGCTGAGTTGTTTTGGGGTATCTTTCAGGCCTACGAAATCTCGATTGCCACTGATTTCCTGAATGCATTTTTTCCCGGTATTTTATGACAATACCTTTTGAAGGCACATATGCCACTTCAAGGACAGAGGTAATTACGATGACAAATCGAAATACTTGTTTTCCTGAAATATATATATGCGCGCGCGCGTAATTTCATGAATTCTGAATATACAATATTGATCCTTTTATGTTGTTGCCGTGTGGTTTAGGCTTTTTCTGTGTAATGGCATGTATAGGAGTCTTCGAAGTAGTGTCTTGTGATACGGCTTCAGCAAATGCATTCAGTTCATGCACAAGTGTCTATTTATAGTAATTACTTCTAGGTATGGTTTTTTCCTTCTTTTGTCTATGACTTCTTTCCTATCATCTTTCTCACAATCTCTTTTTTTTTTTACGCGCGGGGGGAGGGGGCTCCAAAACCTGTAGAAACAGAAAATAAATCCAAAATTAAAGGTGATAACACCCCAAAAAGGGGCTCAGACAGCAACAAAAAGATCTCTCAAAGAAATAAAAGAGAGTTAAACGGTCCAGCAGGTTCCGGTTGCTCAGGCAGAATGGCCATCCAGAAGGGTCCAGACAATAACAGATTGAAGAGCTGCAGTAAATAAGCCGACAGTGGATTGAATGGGCACCATGGTTGCCAAAAAGAACTGCCAAGGCCTTCCAGGAAACCTGGAGAGATCTTTCTGACAATCTTTTTTTATAGTTGCAGTTAAAGACTGTAAGCTTGTTTGATTTAGAAATTAGCTCGTTAATGTAAATTGATTATATTCCATAGAAGACTTGTTAAAGTTTTTGGTTAGAGTGGACTTTAAAATTTTCGGACATGAATGCTTTGTCACTTCTTTCAACATTTAGAATAAGTCCTGCTATTTTAATATAAAAAGCTGCCACCTAAACTTGGATTTTGCATATATATATATATATATATATATATATATATATATATATATATAATCTAAAGCAGCTCTAGAGCAATAATGATGTCTATGAGTGGTCTAAACTTAGGCTTAACCTTAAGTGCAACAATAATTATTGTAGAAGATTCTTACTCAGTGATAAGGCTGAAGTAGACCCTCGGTGGTGACATGTGGAGATCAGAAATGTGTTGGTAGGGTCGACTAAAGGTAGAGGGATCTTAGAAGTGGAGGTGGAGTAAGGGTTGAAGGTGAATGACTGGCTTTCTTTTTTTTAAAGGTGGAGTGGGGGAGAGAGCTTCCTTAGGCTTAGCTTTTAATTATGCTACATGAGTGGAGGTTTGCATATTTATTTTGTTTAGTTTGAAAGTTGGTGGAGTCGTGGTGAGGAGTTGGTGAGGTTGGTGGAGGAAGTGGGATCAATTTTGTTAATGTAGTGGACGACTAGCCTTGAATAGGTTTTGGATTGGAGGGATATGGCTATGGATTTGTTTTGGGTGGGAGATCTCTTTCATGTAGCTGTGGAACTTGAGAGAATGTTGTAGGAGAGGAGATGAATTGAAGAAAAAGAAGAATACCATAGCTTATGCATACATATTATGAGAATTAAAAAACACAAAACTCCTACTCTCGCCAAAGTGATAGAGGGGCCAACTACCAAGCCTAATAAAACAGGGAATTTCTATTCCTTGCAATTTGATTAACTCCAAAATAGTTCTTAATATATCCTTGCACGTTTTTCTCTCTCATCTCAAATACAATGGAAGTGCAATGGATGTCTGATGGTTCTAATGATTGGAGGTGATTTTTTGGAGGTTGGAAAAGGTGGGGCCAATCACTTCCTTCATGTCTTGGCTTAAATCTTAACTTTCTTGATGAGTGGAGATGTCTTTGAACCTTTTGGGAATGTCATTTGTTCACTTGGTCGGTCTTCCTTGGATTGTGGACTAAAACACTACAAGTAGGGGAGCAAATCCCTACATGGGGTCCTGGTTGGGTGCACATTGGATACCCACGCTCTGCATGGGCGGGCTTCGTCCACCCACGCCATGATAACTTTTGGGATGTCGTACCCTCTCATACCCACCCACTTTCTACGCTTTTTGAACGCAGTCCGCCACAGATTGATGGCTTTGAGGCTTGTTACCCTTTGCTTTGATTGCATACTTTCAAGCCGCATATCAGAATTTACCGTGGTCACAGCGCAGTTCAGTGTTGAGCACTGCATAGTGAGGATTGCGGTAATATACGACATATGGTGATTAACAATGTAAATTGTTTAATCCCCCGATGTGGAGTACTCACCCATTTCCCACCCATGAGGTCATGGGCGTACCCATACCCACCCATACCCATTAGGTATGGGTGGGTATATGGGTGGGTGTGGGTATGTGTACCCAATGCAGGGCTCTATAGGGGAGGCGATTTTTCAAAATTTGGCAGGTGGTAACCAAGTCTTCAACTTTTGGCTGCCCTTTTAAATTTCTTTGGTCAAGGTGTTGATGTGGCACTTGGTGATGATGCGGATGTCCAAATGATGATTTGGAACCTCACATTACATTATAATCATTTTTAACTTACAAGTGTAATGAAAATTACAAAGGGAAATAATATTATAAAAAAGACGAAAATATGCAGAGATAATGAACAATGAAACTTTCATAATAACATTTGCATAACAATTAATTAAATTTTATTCAATAAATCATGCTTGGACATGATCTTTTCATGAGGAAGTCATCTATTTAATCATGGTAGTGAAATCTTAGTTTCTAGAAGATTCATACCCATTTTATGATGGCACCCTTGATTTGCATTATTTAGGCTCAAGCACAATTTCAGTCAATTGACCAAGTTCAAGCTTATTGTAATCTTTGTGTATCTCATGATACTTATATGCTGTTTGGACTTATGATTGGTGGTGGGAATGTTTGTTTTGGTATATTGCTACAATTTGTTCTCCTTTGTTGAAGATATTTGATAATTAACACTTGGATTAATATTTTGACTTGCAGATGGTGGTAGGAAACACTTGTAAAAAACCGGTGTTTCTTATCAATATTGCGATTTCAGCTACCTTCCACCAAGATACTCCAAGTAAATCAAGCAAAACAACGAGAAAACTCGTAATAATAAATGAAACAGAATGAAAATACCAAGATACAATTGATCCTCAATTCAAGAGAAATAAGAAAAAACTCTATTTCTCCCAAATCTCTAGACGCCGCTGGAGCCCAAGAAAGACAAGCACCACAAAAAATCCAAGCAAAAACACACATAACCCTAACCTTAATTCCAACTTTGCTACTTAAAGCATACAAAATAACCTAGCAAATTACTAAACAACCCCCTCTTCCTTAATTCCTCCCTAAATAGCCCCCTCCTCCTTAATTAGATCACCTAGTGGGGCCCCCAAAGGGGGGTGGGCTGAACCTTAGGCGGATTCTTGGTCTGCCTGGCATAAACAAAAGCCTGCTCTTTAGTTTGGGCTGGTTGGACTGGTCCAAGCTGGACCGGTCTAACAATATCCCCCTTTCAAAGAATCACTTTGTCCTCAAGATGAAAGGACGTAAATTGATGTTTCCCTCTCTCATAGGGCTCCCAAGTGGCGTCGTGGTTTGGTAGATCCCTAAATTTTATCAGAACCTCCTTATTCCCCTCTTTTCTTTGACGAAACCCCCCTCAACTCCAATGGTTCTAATATCATCTCCAAGTTCTCTGTCAGTGTCATCAATAACTCTGAACTTACTGCATGATTTTCAATCGCTCGCCTCTGCTGTGACACATGGAACACGGGATGTATAGTCGCCGTCGGGGATAATCTCGAGCGATATGCTACTCCTCCAATCCTCTCCAATATCTCATATGGGCCAAAGTACCTTGGGGCAAGCTTCTCATTCCTCCTGGTGGCGACCATCCTCTATTTGTAGGGCCGTAGTTTCAAGAATACCCTCTCCCCTACGTTGAACTAGATGTCCCTCTTATGCCCATCCGCCTATTTCTTCATAATCTGCCGAAACCTCAACAGGTGCCTTTTTAGCTCTTCCAACACCTTATCTTTTTCCTTCAAGTATTGCTCTATCGACGAGACTAGGTGCTCCTCTGCCCAAAATGCACCAAGTGTGGTGGGTCTCGTTCGTACAACACTTTGAATTGGGTCATCTAGGAAGCAGAATGATATGAAGTGTTGTAACAGTACTCTGCCCATGCTAGCCACTTGGCCCAAAGCCGAGGTGTCTCCGACACAAAGCATTGTAGGTATGTCTCCAGACTCCTGTTTACCACCTCCGTCTGTCCATTTGTCTGGGGGTGATAAACAATATTCCTCTTCAATACGGTCCCCTGCAACCTTAACAACTCCCTCCAAAAGTGGATGAGGAACACCTTGTCCTAGTCGGACACTATGAACTCCAGTATCCTATACAATCTAACGACCTCTCTGATAAAAGCTGCTGCAACTGTCATTGTCATGTAAGGATGTCATAGGGGGATAAAGTGAGCATACTTGCTCAGTTTGTCCACTACCACAAGAATCACTGTAAACCCCTCAGATCGGGATAGCTCGTCTATAAAATCTATGGAGATCTCCTCCCACACCCAATCTGGTAGAGCCAGGGGTTGAAGTAACCCCGTTATAGCCATGTCCATATATTTATTCCTCTGACATCATAATCGGCTGCCATCTCCTCCACATTTTTGTGCACCCCTTTCCAATAAAACTCCGCTAGCAGTCTCCTGTAGGTCTTCTACACCCCCGAGTGACCCTCAACTGCGCTCCCATGGAATTCCTGTAGCAGGTGTGGAATATGGACTAACATCCTAGGCATCACAAATCTCCCCTGGTATATTAGCCTTTCCCCCTCTAGAGAATAGCCAGGGTGGCTATTCCCATACTTCAGTAAATCTGCCATAATCCTCCCAAGCTCCTCATCCCGCGCACTCTCCTCTTTAATGGCCCCCCAATCCAGCATCATGGGTATCGATATGGCCATCTCTTGGAGCTCTCCCATACATTTGGACAAGGCATCCGCCACCTTATTCTCTATCTCAGGCCTGTGCTGGATTTTAAACTCACATCCCAATAACTTTGACAGCCATCTCTAATGCTCCTTGGTCACCATCCTTTATTCCAACAAGTGCTTTAGGTTCCGTTGGTCCGTTCTGATAATGAAATGTTGACCAAACAAGTAAGGTCACCACTTCTAGATGGCCAACACAATAGCCATCAACTCTCTTTCGTAGACTGATTTCAGTATGGCTCTAGCTGTCAACACCTTGCTGAAGTAAGCAATGTGTCGTTGGCTCTACATGAGGACTGCCCCCAACCTATGCCCTGATGTGTCCGTCTCTACTACAAGAACCTGATTGAAATTATGGCAGGGCCAAGATCGGTACAATGGTTATGGCCTTATTCAAACTCTCAAAAGTTGTTGTGGTCGCCTCACCCACAAGAATCTATCCTTCAACTGTTTTGTCAGTGGCCAAGCGATGGTGTTATAGCCCCTCACGAACCTCCTGTAGTATCCTGTCAGCCCTAGAAACCCCTCAGCTCTCTCAGATTCCTTAATAATGGCGATCTTAGAATTGCCTCGATTTTAGTATGATCCGCAGCCACCCCCTTCTGAGATACCATGTGTCCTAAGTACTCCAGACTTGCCTGCCCAAAATAACACTTCTTAAAATTTGCCCTTAGCTGATGCTTCTGTAACACCTCTAGGATCGTCCTCAAGTGCTCCTAGTATTGCTCATCCGATCTGCTGTAAACCACAATATCATCAAAGAATACCAGCACAAATCTCTTGAGATATGGCTTGAACACCCTGTTCATGAGAGACTGGAATGTAGTTGAGGCATTGGTGAGGCCAAATGGCATCACCAGAAACTCATAGTGTCCCTCTTGTGTTCTAAAAGCAGTCTTTGGAACATCCTCCCCTCTCATCCGGATCTGATGGTATCCAGACTTCAGATCTATCTTTGTGAAGATAACTGCGCCATGCAGCTCATCCAATAGCTCATCTATCATTGGGATGGGAAAGTTATCTAGCACAGTTTCCTTATTCAAGGCCCGGAATTCCACGTAGAATCTCTAACTCCCATCCTTTTTCTTAACAAATAAGACTGGGATAGAAAAAGGACTTATACTAGGTCTGATAATTCCTGCCTCCAGCATTTCTCTGATTAGTTTATCAATTTCCTCCTTCTAAAACTGAGGGTAATGGTAGGGCTTGACACTGATGGGTGACACTCCTTCTCTCAGGGTGATAGCGTGCTCTTGCTCCCTTGGCGGTGGCAAATCTTGAGGTGGCTGAAAGACCTTAATGAATTAATGAATCAATGGTTGTACTAAAGGAGGAATGTCTCCGATCTCCTTCAATCCTATACCCTTTAATCTCTATAGCTTCACCAGGAATCCTCCCCCCACCTCTTATATATGCTCCTCACCATGATTTTGAGGGACACCATGTATTTGGATAACCCTTCCCCTGATCACTAATCTTCTCCCTTCCACCACCAGCTCCATGGTCAGTGCCCCCCAGTTAACTTTGCATTTCCTAAGGTTTGCAGGCACTTCATCCCTATTATGACATCAATGTTGCCTAACTCCAATGGGAGGAAGTCCTCCTTCACCTGAATCCCTTGTATGGCCAGCACTACTCCCCTAAAAATGCCCCTGCCCGTCTCCACCTTCCTTGTACCCATCATCACTTCATAGTATCCTGTATCCACCAATGTCACCCCCAATTGGTCCACGACCTGGTTGGAGATGAAATTGTGGGTAACCCCACTGTCGATCAACACTACCACCTCCTTGTATGATATTTCCCCCTTCACCTTCATAGTATAACTCAGAGTGAATCTTACCATTGAGTTTAGGGAGACCTCTGCCACATCTAGATGCAGCTTATCCTCCTCCTTTACCCATGCCTCACTCCCACCTCCCTCCTCAGCTTTCTCGTCATCACATACGGTGAGAGCTTGAAGAGTTCGGTCCCTGCATCTGTGCCTCGGAGTATATCTCTCATCACTTCAGAAGCATAATCCTTTTGCTCTCTTTTCCCGCACCTCCCTCTCAGTCAGCTTTTTGAAGTTTCCCCCACTTCCTCCTCCTACAGGCTTCTCCCTTGGGGTCTCACGAAGGTTGCCCGGTGTAGCCCCTTGGGTGCTAAGAAAGTGATAGTCATCCTGCATGAGCCACCTGAACTGTCGCCTTTGGATCCCCTCTCCTGATACTTTTGATCCTCCACCAGCTGAGCTAGCTCTATAGTCTCTCCCAAGTCTCGAGACCTCATGACTCTCACTGCTGCTCGGATCTCTGATTTGAGCTCCTTCATGAAATTCCCCTCCACAAAAGTCTCAGACAGCTGATCTAGTGGGCTCGCCAGGTACTCAAATCTCTCGCGGTATTCTACCACCGAGCCTTCCTTTATCAGGGCAAAGAATTGCTCATAGAAGTCCACTCCCCTGTTGGTTTGGAAATGTTTCAATAAGCACTCTTTGAACTCTCTTCAACTCTGTATGGGCCGCCTCATGTCTCTCCATTGGTACCAAGTCAACGCCTTCCCTTCCAAACATAGTCTGGCTTCCGTCAATCTCTCCTCCTCCATCAACCCATTGACGACAAAGTATCTCTCTACCTTGCAAATCCACCCGTGTGCATCCTTCCCCTCAAAGATGGGCATCTTCAGCTTCCTTACCTTCAGATTCTCTCCATTTCCCCTAATTCCTCAATAGTTTTCCTTTTCCCAAGTTGGTGGTCCCCCCTAAGTGTCTCGATCCTCCCTTCTCCCTTCATACCCAAACCCTTCTTTGATTTTCCCCCTCCTTCCTTCAAAATCAGCACCTCTTTGACCATAATCTCTCTCCTTTTTTTCCCAATCAGCATCCCTTTGCTCATACTCCACATATTCACGCCTCTCCCCATACTTTCCACTTCTCTCCTCCCTCTGGAAAGGTTCCATATGGGGTCTTCTCCCTTTTCCATCTACGATCTCCACATCATTTTCATTCGTACTTCTCCCCACTGGCACTCTTGTTGCCTATGATGCCGTCATTTGGTTTTGAAGATCCCATATCTTCTTCACCATATCTTGGAGATCCGAGAGTTTGTCTTCCATGGAGGAAATTCTATCCTCCACTATTACCTTGATTTGACACATCTCCCCCTCAAGATGTTCTTCCAAAGCATCCACCTTCTTGGCCGCCATTAATATTTGGATCTTTATTAGACTCAAAAATCCAGATTTCGAGCCCAAAAACAGCAAGAATCACAGTTCGGAAAAGAAAAAAATTGCTGCAGGAAACCACCAAAAATATCCCAAAATCAGCCGGGACAACTACTCTGATACTAATTTGATAGGAAACATGTGTAGAACACCGGTGTTTCTTACCAATACTACAATTTCAGCGACCTTCCACCAAGATACTCCAAGCAAATCAAGCAAAATAGTGAGAAAACTCATAATAATATATGAAACGGAAGGAAAATACCAAGATACAACTGATCCTCAATTCGAGAGGAGAATCTATTTCTCCTAAATCTCTAGACGCCGCTAGAGCCCAAGAACGTCAAGCACCACAGAAAATCCCAGCAAAAACATACATAACCCTAACCCTAATACCAACTTTTTTACTTAAAGCATATAAAATAACCAAGCAAATTCTAAACAGCCCACCTCTTAATTCCTCCCTAAACCACCCCCTCCTTCTTAGATCATTAGATCACCTAGTGGGGCCCCCAAAGGGGGGCGGGCTGAACCCTAGGTTGATTCTTGGTCCGCCTGGCATAAACAAAAGCCGGCCCTTCGGTTTGGGCCGGCTGGACATTTGTCGACTAGGATGAGTTCCTGGATTATGGTTGCTTGTTTGAAATGAGTTCTTCGATAAGCCAGCGAGTATGAAATGGGGTAGATTGAGTTAACTGGACTTTGGACGGCCTGATTAATCTTGAATCGGATTGTCTTAATTTGAACTGAATTTTCTGGATATTTGGATGGATGGTTATTATGTTAACTGTAGCAAGCCCATGCATATTTTTGTTAAGTTTTTGTTGCTTATTTGTTTCATTGCTTTTTCTCTGAAAAGTTTCTTCCTTTTCTTATGTTTCATTAGGTATTGAAGCAACAATGCAGGAGTTAGTTTCTCCGACGACCAGGAGTATTCTGTCCTCGATCTTTGAAAACTGGCAAACAAAGGCTACGGTGAGTATTCTCTGTTGTGCATATCATTTTGTTTTTAGATCCAGTGTATATATGAAGCAGAGCAAAATTCTATGTATATAGAAGAATGCTTTGAATTTGATGATAACAACGATCATTCTGTTATAAAGCAGTTTCTCCTATAAAATCTTCACAAGCTATCACCCAAAATAAACTATCTACAATAAAATTGATTCAATACTCACCAATTGAAGCCTGTCTCCATTTTCCTTTTCTCTTGCAGCCTTCTCAAGCTCATTCTTGGCATTCGTCACCATCTCCTTCTCCTCGGCCTACCCCTCTCAGCCCCTCTCTGTCCTGGATCATCAAGTGTAGCTCGGGGAAGAGTGGTATTTTTATGTATTATTAAGTTTTAATTGGCATGAGTATAACTAGTTTGTTATAGTTAGTTAAAAACAATGAAAACAATAGGTGGTTGTTTTGAGGTTTTTTTCACTTTAGTATTTTAATTTTTTTTTTAGAAAGAAACTATGATCGGTGGTGCTTGCTTCAGGCTCTTGTAATCCAAGATATATCTATCAATTAGTACATCATTTTTATTTTTATTTTTGCTTTTAAGTCTAACTTGGATATCAATTTTTTCTGATCCTATCTAAGTTAGCATGAATTAGCTTGTCTCCTAGATTAGCCTCTTTTTATTAGGGCTGTAAACGAATCGAGCTGAATTGAGCAGATACTTGTTCATATTTGAGTTCATTTATTATCAGCTTGGTTCGAGTTTAATTCGAATTTTTCTATTTGTGTTCAAGCTTGGTTCATTTAAAATGATAAATGTTCATATTTGTTTTATATTCGGTTCATGTTCGATTCATTTCATGCTTATCAAGCTTAAAACAAATGAATCTTTTCAAGCTATGACGTGTTCCAACTTTTCTCGGTTTGTAAGCAAATGAATTGGCTATTTACATAATTAATGTAGATGGAATTAAAAGTCATGATATATATATATATATATATATATATATATATATATATATATATATATATATATATATATATATATATATATATATATATATATATAGTGAACGAGGAATTGCCGGCAATTCAGGGCTAAGGTCATCTCCAACCCAACGTCAGATTCAGCGGCATTTTGCGTCAAGTGAACGGTGCGATGCCAATATTGACGTTGGCATCACACTGTTCAGCAACATTATTTTTTTTGCCATTTTGTTCGGTTGGTGTTTGGTTGGAGAAAGGATATACCCGATATATTCTTTTTTGATGTTCTGAAATGGAGTTCGATTAGAGATGAGTTACTACATTTTGAAATATTACTTTATTTTGGAGTGCAAAATGAGTATTTCGGTTGGAGATGGCCTAAAGTGGCTGGAGTTGATACTGTAGATCAACTTGGGTACTAACTTATTTGATTGAACAACAACAGCAATGCTCTATCATCTTTAATTCAGAAAGAATGATTAATAGAGAAGATTACTACAGCAAAATCTTATATAAATTCTGGACTGCTGGGTTTATGAGAGTTTTGATTTTTTTTTTCTTTTTGACTTTTAACTTTCTTCTTTACAGCTAGTGGGTGTCTTACTTTGGCTTTGTTTGAAACATCTTTTAGCCATTACTTTTTCATTATTTTTAAGATATTTTTGTAATAAAAATAAATTTGTTATTACATGTTTTGCTTGTATTCTATTTAAGCCACATTCAAATAATTTTTTTTTTAATATAAATGGGTCAACGGGTGGGGTTTTTTCAAATGGGATTCTGACGGGTTAGGTTTAGGGTTTAGAATTTTATCTTATTCAAATTTGGGTCGGATGGGTTCAAAGCAGAACGGTTTTAGGTCAAATCCGAATCAGACCTGATAACTATTTTGTCTCCTGTAGAATTAATGCATTATGGCTTGTTGATATGAAAATTGAATTTCATCTGATTTTGTGAAATCATATTAATGATTTTGATGGAAATCAACTTATCTGGTTATACTGCTATGCACAATTGCTATGAAGTAATGAAAAAATAAAAAAAGGATCCGAATTGCAATAATAATAGAGACATCGCGCGTCAATAAAATAACACTATAAATACCACTAGTCCTCAGGAATCCAGACTTCCTTATTCAAAATTCTAATAGCTTATTCTATTAGCACTGCGACTCTTACATATAAATAAAAAACCCATTCAAATTAAGGAGAAATCAACGTCCTCCATTATTTCTACTATTACTGCAGCACACAATTTTCCTTATCGATGACTCTTTACCTTCTTTAACGAACTGAGCCATACAGCACACGAACACTTCATTTATTTTCCTTGCATAAAACTAAAACTCAAGGCCTAGTTATATGGCGCCAGAGGGACCATATCTCCGCGGCGGTGGTGTGAATTTGAAATGATGGCTAGATGGAGCGGGGGTAGGCGGCGGTGTGATCGGGTTGTGAGGTGGGATGGGAGGATAAGCACGGGGAGTAGGTGGTGGTGAGTTGAAGTAGAAGGGAGGGGATGAGTATGGTGATGGAGGTGACGCTGATGAGATAGGGGATGGATAATGGTGCTTGTTATGGCCGTGGTGATGGTGGTGGTGGTGATAATGGTGATGTTGGTGTGGTTGAGGGTAGTGAGTATTAGGTGAAGGAGATGGGGAAATGATGCCTACGCCATTTGTTGGTGGCGATGAGTGCTGGTGGTGGTCGTGGGGATAGGGTGATGGGATTAATGGGTGTGAATGATGTGGACTATGGGCAGGTGTTGCTGGGATTAATGGGTGTGAGTTATGTGGACTATGGGCAGGTGTTGCTGGGATTAGTGGGTGCGAGTGATGTGGACTATGGGCAGGTGTTGCTGGGATTAACGGGTGTGAGTGATGTGGACTATGGGCAGGTGTTGCTGGAATTAACGGGTGCGAGTGATGTGGACTATGGGCAGGAGGGGTTGTCTCGTTATATAATGGTGGTAGGATTAATGGAGCAATATGGTCTAGATCATTGGGAGGAGGTGCGGGGATTAATGGATGTGAGTGATGTTGACTATGAGGAGGAGTTGCTGGGATTAACGGATGCGAGTGATGCTGACTATGAGGAGCGGCAGCCGGAGAAAGAGCGGCTTCACTAGAAAATGAGAAGAGTAGCAGTGATATCAGAACTCCATGAACAAGGTCGGTAGCCTTGCATTGGCTCATACGCAGAGACATCTTTGGTGCTTCTGATATATCCTGCAATCTTCCTTTGCCCACCTTAAACTCTTTATATAGGAAATGGAATAAGGAGATTAATAATAGTAATAATAATAAAATAAACTCTTTAGTCAATATTCTAAACTCTTAAAAGTCGTTGGATTAAGGCGAAATTAATTATGGTTTGATTGTCTTACACGTTTGTTTGATTTTTTTTGGTTGTAGCAGATGGGTCGGTCATTTAGCACTAATGAGTCAATTAGTCTAACAAGAATATATTCGATAGAATAACTTAGATTTTTAATATTTAATGCTATTGATATTTCATCTTAGGTCTATACTTTTTTTCTTACCATATATGGAAAAAATATTTTAACTTTCCATGCATGCATGGCTAACTCAATATCAATCTAGACCTTGAAAAGGGATAGCAGAGATCAGCTTGTCCTTATTGATGATGACTGATCAATACTTTTATTTTGATATAGTTATCCAAGTCAAAGTTAGCTTGGCCTGACCCTATCATACTCTTTTAATGATCTTGGAGAATTTTACCAAACCAAACCGGATTTATGGGATGATTTTTGCATAATGAAATTGAATTTTTAAGGTTAAAAAAATTTAATGTTTTGTGCCAAAATATTTACGGTAGTTGAGAGAGTTTAACATCTTAATATTATATAAAGATCCAACACACATATAGATAAGGGAGAGTTATTATAAGATACTGGAGTTTTTACATGAAAAATATGAAAGAGAGAAGATCATAGTTGGGCAACGGTGGTCAAAGGACTATAGAAGGGTGATGCTACTCAAAGGATCATATTTGGGTGACGGTGGCATGATCAGAATCGTAGTCGGTCAATGATGGTTTGAGGACTATAGTCCATTGATGACGGTCAGAGAAATGTAATTGAACAACGATGGTCTGAAAATCATAATTGAGCAATGGTAATAGAGGATCGTAGTCGAGCGAAGATAGTCAGAGGATCATAGGATGATGATGATAGTCGGAAGACTGTAACCAGCAACAATGGTCGGATGACTAAAGTCTGGAGTTGCCATTGGTGTTCGGAAGACCATAGATAAGTAATTGTGAGGTATAATATATAGGGAAAATTTTAAGAGTAAGCATGATTAGTAATTATATTAGGAGATTAAGTATGTATAAAAAAAAATTTAAAAATAGGCAAAATCGCCCGTCCAAAGGGCGACTTAACCTTACCTCATACGCCGATGTGGCAAGGAAATGCCACCTCAGAAATCTGGCATAAGTCGCCCGATTAAAGGGCGACTTATGGTAAGTCGCCAGTTAACTGGGCGACTTACCATAAGTTGCCCTTTAAACGGGCCACTTACAGCCAGTGCAATTCCTGGCATGCTAATGAGCTGAATGTGAGAATTGGATGAGTAATGATTGATTTGATCGTATGATGACCACCTAAGTAAGGAATATTTTATTGTGATAAATAATTTTTGAGAAGCCAAGTTTGATTAAGGAGATTGAATTATCATGCCATGTGGACAGTCTTGATCGAGTACCAGAAATGAGGCATTACAAATCAAAATTTATGTGGATCGACTTAAGAAAGTCACAATTATGATGTACGATAACATAACACTTATAGCTCTTTTAAAATATGAGTACACCCTTGATCAATAGAAAAAATAAGTCCCAAACCTCTCAAGATAATTTAGGAAATACAAAAATGAAAAAGGATTAAAAAATATTTAAAAATATTATACTTGATTAAAAAAGAAGAATTATTAGCTTGTCGAGATTATACTTCAAACTCCTCAAAATTCCTAACTTGATGAGAAATAGGTGTTTTAGCACTTGTCAACCATATTGCTATGAAAAGATATTCTCAATATATATTAAATAAGAAAAAAAACCACCCAAATAAAGTGCTCTTTGATTGGGTGAAAATTTAGTGAAAACATTTATGTTTGTGTTAAAATAATTTTTTTTATTTTAAGTAAAATTAATTTCTTTTGTCATATACGATTTTCTTGATAAATTTGATTCAGAATAACATTAAGGGTATGTTAAATATAACTTTTTTATTATTTTATTTTTAAAATTTTTAAATTTTGGCTTTGTAAATATTTATATCACTGAAAGACTTTTGCTTTGCAAATTTTTTTTTTTAAAAAATATTAAGCAGTCTGTAATTATTTTTTGTCACACTTCTTTAATAGTTTAATTATTAACTTTGTGATTAAAATACACTGTGGTTTAATGTTATTTTTTTACTCACATATTTAGAACTTGAAATACATTTATTTATTGTACATGTAAACAAAGCTAAACACAATAATTATACATATTACTCTTTACTATTACATATGCTGCAGTATATATCGTACTCGAGTTTGAAGCTGTGTCTGGGTAGGACAACATCTGAAGCAGAGCTGAAATTCTAGTTGTATTTGCTGCCATTCTTCTCCATTAAGAAAATCCTTATCCCTACCATGTTCAGGACTTTGCAGTAACATGTTATAGCAATCTAATATGTGTTGATCTTTATCAGGAGACCAATGACAATATAGAATACAATGGTCTATATCTAGCATAGACCTTCCAATCCCTGGTTCAACTATACCTTCTTTATCAAGTCCAAGTTCCCGAATTCGACCCCTAAGGAAGTCCATTGGAACAAGGTGGCGGTCATGAATGCTAAAGCTGTGCTGTAAATAATTCCAGCCAACATCTCGAAGTTCAGGGCCAGCTCTATATTCCTTGATTTTTTTTACTTCATCATGCTTGTGCCACAGTAAGCAATCCTGATCATCATCCCAGGAATGGATAACACACCTGAATAGTTCATTTGATGTTACCTTGGCTTCAAGGATCTCATCTGTAGGAAAAGATAAACTTTCACGCAGGCGCCTACTTCCATCACTAATACGTTGCTTGGTTGGGGCAGTTCTGGTAGCATCCCAAATAGGGAAGTACATTCTTGATTAGTTAACCTGAAATTATTATTTTGGTTGATCCATTAATTTTTGTAAGTCAGAAAAGGTGAAATGAGTAAATTCAATTGATATTAAAATGTGAGAAAAGAGAAGCATAACTAATGTCCTCAGAACACCAACAAATAAATAGATACCCAGGTTAAGGTAAAAATGAATAACAAACTAATGATGATAGGAATTTCTCCATACCAAAAGACCACACAACTAATGATGACCTTATAATATATTCCAATCAATATATAATTAATATAAACTTTAATGGATATTTTACACGTCCATATACATATGGAATGTTTTCATTCATAATTCACAAATCAAAAGAAAAATCATTTTTGATTTAAAAAAATTATATATTAACCAATTGGATGTAAAAAATTAAAGTTTTGGTTAATTTAGACCAACTACACAAAGGTTACATGATATACCATAGAGCTCGAATTATTAATTAGTTAATATACACACATTTTGTTTATTGTTTCTATTTAATTTTTTAATGTGTTATCTTCTAAATATATTAATAAGTTAGGGTGATAATATATATTTCTTAAAGGATTATGCTTCGCATCACCGGTAATAACAAAAAACGTTTGAAAGCCACATTTTCAACAGTTACTACATATGCAATATGTAAACCAAATCTACTACATGAAAGTAACAGCTAACGTCGTCTACGAGGCCTTTGTGGTAACGCATCAGTGCCTGGGGTGTAATGCTGTGGAGGTCGTCGTGGCCTCTGCCGTAACATGTGACGTTCCTCCACATCTACCTCTTCCTCAGCAGTATCATCTGTAGGATGGGAGCTACGTACGAATTCTGGGGTAAGGTATGCTTCCAAATCCGCTGGCACCTGCTGACTGAAGATGTCCCCAGAGTGCCCTTGATCATAATAGGAGGAGGGGCCAGCATACCCACTGTAATGTTGAGGAGCGTCCTGGGTCATTGAGATTGGAACTTCATGCTCTCTTATGTCATCAAAATACCCTTGGTCTTGAATATGCAACTGTGTACGTAACCCACGATAAAGCTCAGCCACCGTGTTGATGTCTCTCTGTTGTTCTGTATCATCTGTACCATTGAAATGATGACGCAAAGCTTGTTCCGTTCCGAGGAAGAAATCCCTCTGCATAAATTTGTTGCTTATTTTAGGAGAAATGATATCACATATAATTAAATTTTGTTCAATTTTGACTAACCAGAAGGCGTTCAGAAGGAGCTCTTGGGTATGCCGTGGTGGGAGGCTCTACTGGTGCCTTTAACATATATAACGATGCCCACGACTTGTACCAGTGTACATACTGATGCACCAAGTAGTAATTGTGTTGATCAAGGAGCTCCCCAGTGACTACATATCCTCGCCTGCTCTCCCATATGCCAATATGAGCTTGGTGGTATAACATCCAATCCATGTCTGGTTTTCCACGACCATCTACCCTTTTGAAGCTTGGCTCCATTGGTTGGACATCAGTCGTGGGACACAATCCAAACTGCCGTAGCACTCTATCTGGCAAGTGCCACTCGACCCTCTTCCAACTAATAAGTGGCACTCGTGCAGACCAAATGTCCTCCCCTGACAGACAAATCTGTGCGACCTGAGAACGGATATCTGGCGTGTAAGGCTGCCAAATAACCTGCACATTCAAAAGAATAGCATAGATAAAATATAATGAATTATGTGGTTTACGCAATTCTTAAGTTCAACGACATACCTGACTGTCAAGCAAACCATCTAGCTCATCTCTATAGCTAATGATATTCCCGACGGGCAACTCTCTCAGCCCTTCCTCATTCCACCTATTACAAATGTATCAATGAATACCTTATATTAGCTTGCATGTAATTTTAATAAGCAAACATAAATAAATTTGATAAATTCGGACCTGAAGCCAACACTAAGTCCATGTAGTTCAACTGGAAATGGAACACGAAGCACTGGACGACCAACATGCAGATGTTCCCAAGCCCAAATCTGTAATAAATGAATACAGCCAGCTATGTTGGCCCTACCAGGCCTAGTTGCTTCACCCAACTCCCTATAAAGATGTGCCAAAACAGCTCCCCCAAGAGAGTAAGTACTGAAGACAGCCAAATCCTCCATAATGGTAAGATATTGCAAATGAATCTCTGAGCCCGAAGTATCTGGGAGCAGATGGCAGCCCAAAACGAACAAGATGTAGGCACGTACATGCCTCCAGAAATCCATCTCATTCAAGTCCAAGTATGAGTCACGCCAAAATGTCCATCGTAACCATCTGAGAGGAACACAGGTTTGTGCATGTGCTTGTCCCATACGAAATCTAGAGGTGATCCGATTGTCGAACGGGTCATGGTACAGGACATCTGGGAGTGGATGGGTACCAAGTAAGTCATCACAACAATCTGGCCAGCTCAGCCACCGCCTCCCAGCTCCAACAACTGTATGACCGACGAAAGCAGGACCATCTATGTGAATACCCAAAATCATAGCTACATCTTGCAGCGTAATGGTCATCTCCCCAACTGTAAGGTGGAAGCTATTTGTCTGTGGTGACCACCTCTCAACTAATGCCGTCAACAGGTGGTGGTCCATCCTTAGATATCTCATCTGACTCACACAATCTAGCCCAACCATCCTTAAAGCATCCATTAATCTTGGGCAGTTTACCGGCCATTCATGAACCATCAACAGATGTGAAGCTGCCTCCAAAATTGTCCCCTGAAGAGACATCAAGTTAGTAGCATTTACAAAAAATATTCAACAAGGTAATACCAAGTTGAATGAAATGCCATATACCCCATCAGGATGCGCTGCCCTATGAATGCCATGTAATGAAGCAATACTAGGATGGAGCTCAGTAGGAGGTGGAGCATCACTACTACCCTCTCCGGAGGGGCCACCAGTAGCCCGTTTCTTTCTGCGGCGTCGTTGGTCAGTAGCCATAACACCTGTAGGATATTCAAAATTGAGCAGGAGCACATTCATAATGAGTAAATAGATGTGGGAACCAAATAAGAACATGTAAGGCCGGATTATAGCAATTTATCTTAAAAAAAAAAAGAACATGTAAGGCAGGAGCACATAGGTCAATGTATAATGCTATAAAATACAACATGGATTTATATTGATTCGTTAGTATGAGTTGAATTCAGTAGACTAACATGGAAAATATTCATTAAGTGCATCAAACACAGACACGTTTAGTTACATAAATATATCAGATAAAGTTTGAGTCACATAACCCATTTAGTCATCAAATACAGACACGTTCCACATATAGAAGAAATACTAATTCCTACGACCAAGCCTTATTGGGCAAGTGGCTCTATTGTGACCAACTGAATGACAAGCTCCACAAACCCTGCTGCTACGTGGTTGTGACTCATCCATTGTATTGCGATATCGATTGGTCCTTGGACGACCTGACCGTCTTCGATAGTTTGGTGGGAGAAGTGGGAACAAACCAACGTTGGGATCATGTTGTCGCCATTCATCCTTATTGGGGATATGGTGAAACTCTATAGAATAACATAATTTGTAATTGCTCATAGTGTAGTACGGTGCAACATAATCTAGATGTGTTTGCCTCAACGTTGCTAAACAACAAATAACATGTGCACACGGTATGTGAAACAACAAAGGTTTCCCACAACTGCACTTGCATCTCCTCCCACCAAGAAAATCAACACGATAAGATCTGGATGACATGTCAAAAACTTGAAATTCATGCAAGTTAAGCCTTATAGGTTATGGCATTCTTCTTGCCTCCTCCTCAGCCCTTCTAATTGATGTTTGTGGACGTGGCGCCAAGAAGTAATTATTCTGCCTCTCTTCAGATGCAATAAAGTCCAAGCGCCTCATAAAAATGGCAATAACATTATAATATATAGCTGTTATCAATGCTTGAATTGGCAGTCCTCGAGCTCTCTTTAGTACACCATTAAAAGACTCTGCTGCATTGGTTGTCATGACACCAAATCTAAATCCTCCATCATGTGTTAAGCACCATCGGCTTACATCTCGATCTACCAACCATTGATGAAGTTCTTGCTTGATTTTTTTAATGTCTTCCATGCATCTGTGATGAACTCGTGGGTCATCAGTATTGCCTGCAACATACATTTTTTGGCAAAGAAATTCTACATCACTAATCCCCATCTGTCGTACTGCTTTCTTGAAGTTCTCTCGTAGATGCCGCAAGCAGTGCCGATGAGCTGCATTAAGAAAAATTTCTCTACAACCTCTAACTAAGCCTGCATGTCTGTCTGAGATTATACAGAGATTAGGCCTGCTTGTCACACATGGTAGAAGCTCATTAAGTTGCCGTAGAAACCATAACCATGACTCAGTACTCTCTGACTCAACAATGGCAAATGCAAGAGGAAAAAGTCCGTTATTAGCATCCAACCCAATTGCTGTTAATAATGTTCCTCGATATTTACCTAGTAGGAATGTGCCATCAAGACTAAGAACTGGCCGACAATACATCCACCCAGTAACTGAAGGACCGAATGCCCAAAAGAGCCTTTGAAACCTATTAACTTGTGAGCTCTGAATTCGATAGACTGTATGTGGCATTGCAGAGGCAACAACATCCATGAATAAATTGAGAGTACGGTATGACTCTTCCCAACTTCCAAAAACAACCTTAATTGCCTTTCTTCTAGCATCCCATGCCTTCATGTATGAAATTTTAATATTGAACTTAGCTTCCACGCGACCTATAATCTCCCTTGGCTTCAAGTCCATTTGCTTTCTAATGCTGGGAAGTATGTAAAAACTAATAAATTGGGAGTTGCACTGACGGTGCCCACTTTCGAGAATTGGAGTCACGCAGGTATGACGGTGCTTTATAGATGCGATTTTCCATATACCACCTAATCGTTTGCTCTTACCAGAATGAACGCGCCATAGGCAAGGAGAGATCGGGCTATTATGCTTCGCACAACAAACAGTAAGTTTCTGTGTGTTCGAAGCAATGACAATATATTGCACATTGTTCATAATTGACCAGCCTTGTAAGGCAAATTGAAGATCACTCTTGCTAGTGAAACACATACCTTCAATCAATTCATTAGGAATTGAGAATTCATCCTCGACCATGACCTCATCGTTAAAATCATCAGATTCTATTGCATTATCCCATTCCTCTGTAGTCCTACATGTCTCAGCATAGTTATTATTGACCACCATTGTATCATCACTACCAACTGATCTAGAACAATAATCTTGGATGACATTTCTTATCTCCTCGTTATCATCTACACTTCTACCAGTATCAACAGGGAAAAGGTCAACACCATCGTCCTCAGAGCACTCCTCACTGGAGCCACTACTCATAGTCTCATAATTATGATGATCTGAAGGGACTGATTGTGTAGAATGTAAAGGAGGTTCCTGTGTATGTTCGTTCGCTGTATCACTACATTGAAAATAGTAATGATAAACATTATCGATCATTTATTAAGCAATGTAAATCATTTCTAGTGAAGTACTACTGATATGCGATATAGGGAACTCACCAATGAATGAGTTCTTCTATTGCTTCTACCCTTGAAGGACCAGCAACCATATCTACCCTTTCAGCTTGGCCTGAAGTTCCATATGTTTGTGTATTAGAAGGCTCAGTATTATCTTCAGTGTTATTAATCTCTTCGATATCAACGTACAAGATGAGAAATTCTGTTTCAGCCTGACATAATAAAACTTCACAAACCTCCTCATCCTCAACATGTGATGCAACAAACTCATTTCCCACGGGCACTCGGCATACTAAGTTCACAGAATACTTTGAAGGATCATACTTCAGAGCTCGAAGTACCCTTAACTTAAGTTGTTCTAAGTTTATATCTCTCGGCACATGTAGTGGACGATTCCTACCCCCAGAATAACTTGGCGCAAATTTCTCATCCACTTGTAATACACCTCCATACACTAGCATGAAGGTTGCACCACGTCCACTCATTTTTGAACACCTACATTCCACTATGAAAGATGAATAATTCATTAAATCGTAATATTTGTCAAATCATAGAAATTTTTAAGGGGATTACACTAATTAACTAAGAATGAAAAATTAACTCTTGCACTTTAAAAATAATTAAATAACTATTGCACTTAATATTGACATAATATATAACTAATTTACTGTTGCACTTTAAATTAAAATGATGCACTTTAAAATTAATCATTGCATTTTAAATTTACCTATTGACATAATATATTACTAATTAACTATTGCACTTTAAGAATTCATTAAAGATAGGCCCATTCAAGGGAGGCAAAATTATTTGGAATGATGAGGCTTAATTTTGGTGTCTCATAGAGTGCTTGTTGCTTATTAGTTTTTTAGTATTGCTTTAATAAATATAGAAAATTATTGGAGAAACTAATCAAAATAGAGGCATAAAAAAAAAATTAAAGTACAATTGCCTAAATAATAACTAATAAATTTCATTACTATTAATATTTCCTAATAATGAAAATTCCTAAACAACTTTTTAGCACTTTTTAATTTAACCTTAACAAAATTTGATTATAAGTTCTCTAAAAAAATTAGTTTTTAGATTACTCAAAAATTTTATTATAAGATTCTTCAAACGAAAATTATATAATTATAGAACATAATTAAGCTCATAATATAAAATACCAAATATTTTATATAAAACATTAATCAAATTTTACTTTAAATTAATCATTATCATAATTAATTTTACTTTAAATTAATAAAATTTTATCATGAATCCCAACATTGTTTTGTAAAACATTAATCAAATTTTATTAAGGTAAATAAACTGTAAATTATATATGATAATGAATCCCAACGTTGGTTTGTAAAACATTAATCAAATTTTAGTTTAAATTACATATGATAATTTTCTAAACCTAAAATCATTGTTCGTAGGAAGTAAAAATTTTCCCTAACAAAATAATTTCACATAAAAAACAACACTACAACATCATCCATTTAACTAATTTAACAAAAATCACAAATTTGAATAGATTTACAATAATCCTAAAACAATACTTCAACATCAATCACAAAATGCATAGATCTACAAAATGCATAGATCTACAAAATTTCTACATCATTCACATCTTAAATGCATAGATCTACAATAACCCTAAACTATTTTTTCAATTCAAACAACAAATTAAGAGATTTGCCAAAAAAAATTATACAAACAAGTTAAACAACACAATAAACTTTCAATCTACACATCTCTAACATAAAACAACACTTCAGCATTATTTCTTTAACTAATTTAACAAAAAAAATTTAAAAATCACTAACCTTTGCTTAATCCCGGCGGCAAGATCTCCGATCGCGACTGCAGCAGGCGTTTTCAGCGTAAAGGGACGTCTGGGATCGGGAAGGGAAAGGGAAAGCATAAATAGGGGTAAGTCGCCCGGTCAACGGGCGACTTATAAGTCGCCCAGTGTTCGGGCGACTTATAAGTCGCCCAATATTCGGGCGACTTATGCCACGTCCGGTCGCTTCCACGTCAGACAGCCACGTCGTGTGGTGGGTGGACTAAAGTCGTTTTTTAAATGAGCGACTTTGCCTACTTCTAAATTCCACTAATGATTTGCTTATTCCCTTAATTAAATCTCTAAGCATGCTTATTCCTAAAATTTTCCCTAATATATAGTTGTATTTATTCTGCATATTTTCATAAATTTGAAAATTGTTGGCATTACTTAAGCGGGCATGGTAACTAATTAATGACTCCGCTAATCACGTCCGTTTGAGATTATCCACGTGCTTAAGTTCATGGCCGAATGTGAACGTCTATCTATTGCTATCAGCGAACTTTTTTCTAACAGAAACTTTTGGTTGGGGGGTCTCTCAGTCCGCCCGTTCTTCACGCAACAACTGAAGTGGCCAAATTGTGATACTTCTTCGCATTATTTTGCGGGCCGTAGTCAATGCTGAAAGTCTCGTGTTGAATTAATGCAAAGGTACAAGTTTGGAAGTTTGGGGGGAGACTTCTCTCCATGGAAGATAAGGTGAATGTTCATATGATGAGGCTTCTTTTCTAAAGTAATTTTTTATATTAAAATTTTTGTATTAAAAAAATATTCTAGAAAGTAGTTAGAAAGTTGTTCCAAATGAAACCTCAATGTTCTTCTAAGATTTCATTTGTGACGACTTTCTTATTGTTTTCTAAAACAGTTTTTTAGTATAAAAATTTTTTGAACTTGAAAGCAGTAAGAAAGTCGTCCCAAATAGGGCTGCAAGTGAACCAAGCGTTCGACGAGCTACTTGTTGTTCGGTTCGATTAAAGCTCGTTTGTGATCGTTTAATTAACTAAACAAATAAACTTGAACAATATTTTAAATACTCGATTCTTAAATAAACAAACTTCAACACTAATGCGTTCGGCTCATTTATGTTCGCGAACAACATCATTTGAAGCTCGTGAACAAGCTCGACATTAAGCTTAATAAGAAGCTCGATAAAAGTTCGATTCGTGTTTGATTTTGAACTCATGAATAAGATTGATAAAAATAATTAATATTTGATTATAAAATTAATAAATATAAATAATATAAATATTTTATATTTATTATAATATAATGATATAATTATTGTTAAATAATAAAATTTAAAGTAAATAAATATTATATTATATGTTAATTAAATATTCTTATTAAATCTTAGTGAATGAATATCAAGGATAAAAAGAGAGGCGACAAACTCAGAATTTCCCTTAGTATTTTACTATTTTCCCTCATTATCTTCCCAACTTGCCTAATTTTTCTTCCCAAACGCGGGCTAACGAAGGCCGAACTCGGAACCTACTTCGCCGCTCTTTCTCCCCGCAAACCCCGACTCCCGAATGGTCGAACTAGATTTTCTTTCTTTCCGCCGCTTCATTCTCCTAGACGCACTCTAGTAACGAATCTTCTCGTTTCTCCGCTCATCCTTCTCCTCGACAACGTTGAAGCTCATGTTTGCAAGATTAGCATTGACGGTAAGTTTTAGCTTCGAATATTACTTCCATTAGTTCTTTTGTCTTCTTTCTCGCATACCTTTACTTCTTTCCATTAGAACGCTTCTCATTTCCATTAGAACGCTTCTCCTTTCAGATTCTTGTTTTGTGATGATCGGTTTGGGGAGTGTAGCATTTATTTCAGAAAAGCCAAGGTATAATAATTATTTTAAATTGTTAGTTGGTGAAAATTTTCATTACAATTCCTAATTTACTGTATTACATCTTGCAGACTAGGGAGGAAACAAAGGAGATCTAATTGGTTTAATAAGGAGCGGAGTATTCTCTTTTGAAGATTAATGTTATAGTTTTGTTTACCAACCTTTTGTATTTTTGTAGTTTTGATAGATATAATTGTTTTTTTAGAGAAAGTTTTAGTATATTATTTGCTTAGTTTTGGGATATGGAGTTCTGTTCCAAGATATGTCAAGATGCCAATGTGCACTTGTTCTTTAAAGATGGTTAGAGAAAGTTTTAGTATATTATCTGCTTAATTTTTTTCTTTTTCTTATGCTTTCAAATTGCTGGAGTATATTTTGAACACACAAGCCTTTATTCACTAAATATGCACTGCATTTTTTCTGAATTTTTTTGTATTTGCTGATAAAATTACTTGTAATGCTAAAATATGAACATGCTTTATTTTATATGATGTATTTATTTTAACGGTGTGTTTTATATGATGTATTTATCTTGATAGTGCATTTTTGTAGTTCTGACGGAACCATTAATTTTTTTCTATGAACGTAGAAGATAATCTTTCAACTATTGTACCAAATGGAGTGAAATGCAACATGTAAGCTTCATTTAAAAATATATTCATATTGATTAATGTTATTTTCATTTTACATAGATAATCGCTTTTATTATAAATGTATTTGTTCATAGATATGTTCATGAGCGTGTTTGTATGATAGTTTAAAAAAATTCGTTAAATATGTTCACGAACATGCTCGATGTAATCGTTTGTTAGGAAGCTCGATAAAGCTCGTTTGTTAAGTTAATGAGCATCTAAAAGTAGAGCTCGTTTATAGCTCGTTCATGCTTGTTTGTTTAAAGCTCGATAAGCACTAAACGAACCAAACATGAACACTCATTAATTTAAATGAACCAAACATGAACACAAACAATAAAGATCGAACAAACATGAATCAAACTTGAACAAGCTGATATTAAATGAACTCAAACATGAACACCCACATACTTAGCTCGGCTCGGTTCGTTTGCAGCCCTAGTCCCAAACGAAGTCTAAGTTTGATTGTGGGTCATAGGGGAAGTGATGTTCATTGATTGTTAAAAATGATCCTATTTACCAAATTACAAAGGATCAACCTATCCCTTTGACTATGTTTTAGATGATCAAAGGCGAGCCCTAGCTTTTCTCTCTGTGATTGCCTTCGCCCTTGCGGCGCTGGCTGCCGCTCGATGCCATCGCTTCTCTCTGGGAAGTCTTCTTCGTTTCTGCTCGTTGATTTTCTCGTAAGCTCTTCTACTGCTCTTCTTTGTCGCTGATTCGTCCACCTTCGGTCCTCCGTGGCCGAAATGGCAGTGAATCGGCTTGAAGACCTTGGTTTTTTAGATGGATCGATGAAATCTCGTTCTTTTCTCGATGCCTTATTTGGTGTTTCCCCTGCTGTGGCCTTTCCCAAGCTTAAATCCACTACTTGTCATGTGTTTCCATCACTTTGAATCTAGGAGAAGGAGATCCTGGCTCTTGCGGCTCCCTTGGAGTTTGCATTGGTCAGTAAATTTCCCACTCGCCACCCTTCTCTAGATGCTATTAGAAAATTTTTCTTCAATCTTAAGCTCATTGGCGAATTTTCTGTGACCTTTATGAACCCTTCGCATGTTTTGATTAAACTTGTTAATGATTTAGATTATAGCAGGATTTTCTCTCATAGATTTTATTTTGTGAATAACTACTATATGAAATTGACCAAATGGTCTTCATTTTTTGACATTGGTATGGATTCTCCTATCATTCCCATATGGGTGTCTTTCCCGAACTTGTGACCTCACCTTTTCTCCCCCCTTATTCTTCACAGTCTTGGATCCTTGTTTGGTTAACCATTAAAAATTGATCATGCTACGGCCTGTGGTTCGCGTCCCTCTCTTGCGCGTGTTCTTGTTGAACTAGATATTACAAAAACTTATCCCGATCGGGTGTGGCTAGGCCAGAAAAAATTGGGCTACATTCAACATGTTGAAATGGAAGTTTTTCGTGCTTTTTGTGTTCACTGTAAATCAATTGTGCATAGGAAATCTGAATGTAGTATTCTTCATCCTCATTTACCTGCGGGTCCCGTGCAAACTTTGGACCCTGCGATTCTTATTGCCAATGCTATTAACCCTGTGGTTGGTGACCTTCTAATTCCTATTCATCCCGTTGGAGGTGCAGCTACTGCTGCTGTTGTGAAAATTGTGGAAAATACGGTTAATGCTACTTCCAATTCTGTTCTTTCGAATGCTGATGTGGTGGCTAATGGGGATGTTTTTAATGATAATGTTGTTGTTTTGGATGAAGGGGATAATATAGCTACTGTGCCTTCTAAGGGTGGTAACAATGTTATGGTTGATAATGCTTTGGCCTTAACTAGTTCCAGTAATTTTGACATTACTCTTGTTAAGTCACCTCATTTAGATTTGTTGGTTGTTAGGGGTGAACAAGTTATTGTGAATGAGATAGCTAATGGTTTGGATAGTACCCCTTTGGGGATTGCTTTCCCTCATGTTGATGTGAATGCTAATGCGGCTGCCCAAGATTTGGTGATTCCTCATAAATTTTCCTTAATTTCTAATCTTAATTCTCCTGCTTCTAATGTTGAGGTTGAGGCTATGAGTGGTGGGGAGATGCTAGTTGATGTTCATGTTGGTCAGGCTGATTGGTGCTCTCAATCTATCGAGGATTGGGGTTTTGAGGGTTCTCATGGTGGCCATTCAAATTGTATGAATGATGATTGTAATTTAAACGTGGTGCATTCTAAGGGGTTTTCTTCTGGCAAGAAAATTAAGAACAACAAAAACAAAAACCGTGCCTTAAGGTTTTAAGTTTTGCTTTGGTTTTGGTCTCATTTTCGGTGTTGGAGTGCTTTTTCTTGCAAGTTGTTTGATTGTTGTTTTGTTGCTTGTTCTTGTTATTGGTCTTGCAGCCTTGGTTATTGATGTTGGTCGGCTTTGTCATTCCTAGTTTGTTCAGTAGTTGTTGTGGCTCCTTTGTTGCAGTGTTGTTGTTTCTGCGTCTCAGTTGATGTGTTATTTGGTCGTTTATGTTGGTGGTCTATTTATCTTTTGCTTGTTATTATATTTAGATTGAATCAAAGGCCCGTAAGTTTTGCTTTAAATGTTGTATTCTAGAGGGCTTTGAATTCATTAAGGACTTGTAACATTATTTTTTTAATTAATGCGTAGGCCTCTATCTCTCCCAAAATTTGGGAGGATATATCTATGGATTTCATTATAGGCCTTCCAACAGTGGTGGTTGATCATTTTTCAAAATACACACATTTTTTTAGCTTTACCAACAAATTTTTCGAAGTCGCAATAATTCTATCTCTAGCAAAAGACCTATTCCAAGCAAAGCCGACGGTTTTATGGGTCGTTTCAAACTAAGAGACTATTATTCAAATATTAATTTAAGATTTGGCATGACTATCAGACCTTAATCTCATTGCACAAGCAGGATACACAAATAATTAAAACTAATAGTCAGCTAATCTCTGTGGCTTCTACTGCTACAACTAAGGCAGTCAAAAAAATTTATAGCTAATTTAAGAAATAAATTTTATATATTATGTTAGACTAGTACATTTTTAAAAAATTTATAGCTAATTTAAGAATTTTTACCCATTTAAGAATCATTTTTTGCATACGGCACTAAATTGTTGCAATTGAAATATGATGGAAGTTAAAAAAAAAAAAAAATACATCTTAGATTGGCAAACATCACATGCATGTGGTATACAAAATATCCCATATAGAAAATTAGAAATAATATAGCTAATTTAAGAAATAAATTTTATATATTAAAAAATAGTAATAAAGTTGTCCCAATTGATAGATATTCATTATCAATCCTTATGGGCTTCTTGGCTTATTCAGCCATCCAAAGGTAGATTGTTGATTAGTGGTGAAGATGATTTGGGTTTTCTTTTCTCTAAGATTTGTAGTAGGCATAATCATAATATTATTAAAGCTATTAACACTTCTTCTAGTTTAATCTCTGATTTCAAGGATATTTCTGATTATTTTGTGCAGCATTTTAAATGTTTGTTTAACTCTCCTGTGCCGTCTCTTGCTTTAAATTATGATATTCCAGTGGGCAATATCATTCCTTGTACTGCTATTGCTAAACTAATTTCTCCTATCTCTTTGGATTAAATTAAAAAGGTTATTTTCTCATCCCCTTCTTCCTCTGCTTCTGAGCCGGATGGCTATACTTTTGAATTATTTAAAAATGCTTGGGATATTGTTGGTCATTCCTTTGTAAGGTTATTATGTACTATTTTGATACTGGTAATATGCATAGAGCTGCTAAAGCTACTGCTATTGTCCTTATTCCTAAATGCTCTCATGCTTCCTAAATTTTGATTATAGACCGATTTCCTTATGCAATGTATTTTATAAAACTGTGACTAAGATTTTGACTAATCGTATGCAATGTATCATGCCTCATATTATTCATTCTAGCCGATTTGAGTTTATCAAGAAAAGGATTTCTACTGATAATATCTTATTAGCTTCTGAAATCTTGAGAGATTTTAATTTTGGCAAAATCAAATATTTTTGTGCAAAATTGGACATTCAAAAAGCTTTCGACACAATTTTTAGAGATTTTTTATTAAAGAGAATGACTCAAAAAGGTTTTTCTGATAAATTTATCAGATAGATTAATGGTTGTATTGAGAATACTTATTTCTCTATTGTTATTAACGGTTCTTTGGAAGATTTTTTTAATTCTTCATCTGGTCTTCGGCAAGGTTGTCCATTATCTCCATACTTATTTTGTATTGTTATGGATGCTCTTTCTAACTTAATTGATAACAGATTTCATGGCTATCAATTTGAGGGCTTTAAAGTGGGGAACTTTCTTACTTCTCATTTATTATATGCAAATGATGTGCTGGTTTTTGGTAAATCATCTCTTAATAACGCAAAGCTGCTTCAAGATATTTTTGATTATTTCTCTACTTGTACTGGTCTTTATGTTAATGATCAAAACAATTTTGCTTTATTTGCAAAGGATGCTTCTGAAAAGGATCAAATTTGTCAGGTTCTTAATTTTTCATCTTCTCAGAATTTCATTAAGTATCTGGGCATTCCTATTTCTATAAAAAGGCTTACTAGTGCTGACTTCCAACCGCAGTTTCATAAGATTATTGAATTACTTTTGGGTTGGAAGGCAAAAAATTTTATCTTTGGCCGGTAGAGTTCAATTTTTGAAATTTGCTATCACTAACTATATTGCTTATTGAATCAGAGAGATGATTATACCTAAATTTGGTGTAATGTTCATTAGAAAATGTTGTTTTAATTTTATGTTTCATGGCAATATTCATTCTAAAAAACATGTATACTATTGCTTGGAAGGATGTTTGTAAGCCTACATGCTTTGGGGGTTTAGGTATTCCTGATATTAATGCTCTCTACTTCGCTTATAATTGTTCTATTATTTGGAGAATTTTAAATAATAGTTGTCTGTTAGCTGCTTGGGTGAAAGATAAATTTTTTTCTCTTTGGAAGCCGCCCTCTTCTAAGGCTTCTATTTTCTAGAAAAGCTTATGTAAATTGGATGTGGCTCTTAAGGATAAAATTTCTCTTATTATTACAGCTGATAGTGATTTATCATTTTACTGGGATCCTTGGATTGGTGCCAAGTCTCTTCATGATTTATTTCCTAATATAAATACTCATTGGCATTCTATGTTGATGAAAAATGTTATTCTGGGAAATAATTGGTCTCTGCCATATTGCTTGCAGTTTCTGAACTGTACTATCTGTTCTATCATTATTTAGAGCAATACATCCTCTTGTGTTAAGTGGAATGGGAAACTTTATCCCAAGTTTAAGTTCTTTCATTTAGAATTTTATGTTGGATTTTCTAAGGTTCTTTGGTTTAAGTTTATTTGGCATAAGCGTTATGCTTTGAGATATTCTTGTTATACTTGGAAGGCCTTATTAAATGGATTACATATTGCGAATTTTTTATCTAAAAGGAATATTTTTATTCCTTCAGGTTGTGTTTTTTGTAATTCTGATATGGAGACTCATAATCACTTATTTTTTTATTGTGATTTTTCTTTTCAAGTTTTATCTTCATTCATTTCTAGTCTTACTCATTTTTTTTCTTAGGCCTAATCTTTTACTAAGTCTTAGGTTTTATTTCAAATCTTAACGTGTCTTTTAATATTAAGAATTTCTACAATTTAGCAACTTGTTGTTCTTTGTATTTTCTTTGGAGAGAGAGGAATGAGAGGAGATTTCCTGGTTATTGCTTGAGTGTGGATTCGGTTTTTAGATTGATTCATCATGTTGTTTTTGCTAAGGTTTTTGGTTGGAATTCCTTTAATGAAATTCATTGTTTTTTTGTTTGATGGCTTTGTTGGTTGGGTGTTTTTTGGTTGGGCTTCTTGATGTTTCATTTTTTAGGTGTTTTGTTCTTTGGTTGGCATTTATTGTCAACCGATTTTTAATCTACATGGACAATATTTGGCAATTTTGTTGGTGTTGGTAGGTTAGCTCTGTGTTCTTGATGTTTTTCGAGGCTAGTCTTGCTAGTCTTTTAACTGGCTTTGTCGATGGTTGGTGGCTTTCCTGGGATTGGCTTTGCTCTTACTATTTTGATTTGGTAATTTTAGTCATTTTTTCTGGTGATTTTTGCTGGTAGTTTGTGGATTCTGTTGTTGTTGTTAGATCGTGATAGTTGATCCTAGTTGCTAGTTCCTGATGTTGATTGCTAGATCGTGGATTACTTGGTTCTGTAGATATGGTTGTTGTTGCTTGATTGTGGTTTATTTGCTGGTTGCTTTTGGCTCTGCTTTGAGAGGGGTAGTTCTTGCGGCGATCCTGATTGCTAGTTCATGTTGCTGTTGCTAGATTGTGGATTACTTGCTTTGATGCTTCTGTAGAACATGTGGAGGTTACTTGATTGTGGTTTATTTGCTAGTTGCTATTGGGGCTTCTTTATAAAGGGCAGTCCTTGTTGGATGTTGTGTATGGGTTGTTAGCTCTTTATTTATTGGGCTATTTGTTTTTGTAGCTTTAGTTTGGTTTGTGATTTGTTGGTTGTATCTTATTTTTTAGGCCTAGCTTGTTGTTTTTCTCTTTTCATTGGGATTAGAAGTTTTTCTTTTTTTTTTTTACATCTTTTGAATTTTGTAACTTTTTATTCTTTAATGATAATTGAGAAAGTTTGACCCTAATTTTCCAAAAAACAATATATATATATATATATATCTCTCTCTTAAAAGTTATACACAGGATTCTAAATTAAGCTTACATTAAGTTTATAATTAGACAGTCGTCGTTCCACACACACATAAAAAGATATATATGAAGCTGCTCTCCCACACACATATAAAAGCAGCAGCAGGACAATTTAACTAGTTTAAAGAGAGAATGACGCCGACGGCATCACGGCGGAGTTGGAACATCAATGTCGCCCTCCAGCATCATCACCACATCCTCCATGACAGGCCGCGCGTTGGGATCTTCCTGAACGCACAACAATCCTATCTTCACAAGCTTCTCAAGCTCGGGTGCTGCCACTTCGTCTCCATCCACCAGCTTCCACAGCTCGTTGGCCGCATAGCTCTCTCGCACCATCTCACAAAGAGACAGCTTCCGCAACACTTTGACGTCCCTATTCCTCTTGCTGCAAATCGTCTCCAAAACCACTATTCCGTAGCTATAAACGTCCGCCTTCTCCGACACTTGGGCTTCTTCTGACCCATCAACCTCCCGCTCACACTCCGGCGCCACATAGCCCTCTGTACCGGCTGCCAATGTCCGCGTGGCCGCCCTCGTCTGGTTCCTATTCAACAGCTTAGCAAGCCCGAAATCCGCGATCTTGGCTGTCCAGTCCTCGGCGATCAGAATGTTCTCTGGTTTGATATCGCGGTGAATAATCTTGGTTTCGCACTCGCAGTGAAGATAGTGTATTCCACGGGCCGCAGCTAGCAAGATAGCCACCCGCCGCTCCCAGCTCGGTCGCCGTCCCCTGCTCTCAAAGATATGGTTGGCAAGAGAGCCCCTTAACATCAATTCGTAGACAATGAGGCGGCTAGGGCCGTCGTGGCAGAATCCGAGTAGGCGAACGATGTTAGCGTGGTAAGCTCTTCCGATGAGCCTCATTTCCGCTTGGAACTCTCTTTCTCCTTCCATCTCGGCCCCGTGGAGCTTCTTCACGGCGACGGCAATAGTGTGCTCGCCGATCGGCAAGTCAGCTCTGAAGACTGTCCCGTGACCACCTTTCCCCAAATGCTGCTTAAATTCATTAGACCCTTTTCGAAGCTCTTCATAAGAGAAGTATCGGGGAGCTATCTCCTCAGTTAATGCCATCTCCCATTTGCGCCACTCTTCACGAAACTTCCGGAACAGAAACCAGTACGCACCGATGAACGCGACTATTACAACTATCCAAATAGAGACGGTTGCAGCCGCAGACAAAATAATAGCTACGATGCAGATCTCTCGTCTTGTTTGCGGCTCTGCTGGAGCCGATTGGGCGCCGGCTAACTTCATGAAGGTGACGCTGTGATGTTTATCGTCTTCTCTTCCGCCTGTCAACGGAAACTTAAGCTTCAAGCAATTCTGATCAATGAAGGAGGCAGCGTAGCAGTTGCAGTCGTTGAGGCAGGCGTTGCCACATTCCTCCCGGCTCTCCAGTGAGAGTACGCCGTAAGCCAAATGGTCCATTCCCGCTATGTTATCCAGCTCCTCCATGTGGAAGACGGCGGCTGCGTTCGTAAGGTTGACGCAGCTTGGAACCGTTTTGATCCTCCGGCACTCGGTGACTTGTGAGTTCCGGCTCATGATCTCGAACCCAGGCATACATTTGCATTCTGCGTTGCTGTAGACGAACATGCAGTAGCTGTTGACGCCGCAGATACGTTTGCAAATGTCGTTTCTATTAGGAATCTCATTAACTATTTCGAACGATTTGTCCTGGACGTTATGAGCGTAGACCCGGAAAGTGTTGTTCCACTCGAGGGTCGCGCGGTATATCATGACGTCGGGAGTATCTTTATTAGGTTTATAGTCAGAGATGTCCTTCTCATTTCCGTCGGAAGAGGTGAGGTAGAGGCGGCCATCATCATCCAGGTTTAGATGGTTGTAATCGCCGTCGGAGGCCCCGGTGTCCCAATCATTGCGTGAAGAGTTCAATCCGTAGACAACGAGGCTGGCGCCGCCGCATGGAAACTTTAGGATGTACTTTCCGATGGAGTGGTCGTTCTCGCCGGCGGAGGAGGTGAGGTTAGAGCCGCAGGGCAAGAATTGGTCCCCAAGAATCGTATCGCTGGGGTAATCAAAGCTACGCCAGATAGTATATTCATCGTCAGAATCACCCGGCCTGCAGGAGACCAATTTAGAGCAGCCCCTACTATAGGCATGAATCGTGCTGCTGGCGGTCGTGTTGGAGTAGCTCACGACGAAATTTCCGTTGTCGAGCATGGTAGCATAGGTGGCCTTCGAAGAGAACTTGATGAGAGGAATAGCCACCGCCTCTTTCTCTGGCGTGACGAAAAGCCCCTCCTGCGTGAAGTTTAGGAAGGCGTCTTTCGAAAAGCGCTTCAAATTAGGCCTCGCAGTCCACACGACCACGGGTTTTGTTGGCGATACCAAGAGCTGTATGCCGACGAAGAAACCGTCGCTCTCGCCGTAGAATCCGAAGGCAAAGTGACCGGAGATGGAGAACCAGGAGGAGGTATTGTCGGTAGTGACTGAAGAGCCGACGGTGATAGCTGGCTCTCCTGTGTAAGCACTCATGGCAGACTAGAGAGGAAGAGGCAGAGAGCAGTAAATGTAATAGAACAGAAAATGTATATTAATGATACTATACATGAGGTGTTATATATAGGCAGCTGAGCTAAAGAAATACAAGAAAGTACATATGAAGTAGATGACGTGGTGACTATCCTAACATCCTGGACGGAATGGACTTACGGCGGGGCGGTTGGGATTTAAAGCACGGTATGGTTTACCGTTGCTCGCTTTTGCTTGGACTCCATCAACTATAGCTTTCATCCAGAAAGCGCGAAAGAAGAAGAGCAGCATAAGGCGATTTGTTAGCAACATATCGGCGCAGCTTCAGATGGTGTTGGACGGAGCACAGCGAGAGAAACCTCCCTTCTTCTTGAATTAGAGGGAAAATGGGCAAAGAGTGCAGATGGGAAAGTTGAGGAACATCTAGCTTCCTTTTAAAAGCAAAGTTGATAAGGTTCCACTTTTAGCTGTTTCAAAAAATAATGTCCGTTTGATTGAGAAAAAACCCTAAACTTTTTACATCATTTTTTTAACAAACTGTTTTTATTAGAAGTATTTATATATATATATATATATATATATATATATATATATATATATATATATATATATATATAATGCTTTTTAAATTAAAGAAGTTATTGGATCAAATATATATAAATCAAATTCGATGTAATATAAAACTTTTCTTTGTTATGATGAATTTTAAGAAAATAAATATTATTCGATTTTATTTTACATTAAAAAAATAATTAAAATTTAAATCAAACAGCGCCTGAAAATACAGAGTAAAAATTAGAGTAAGCAGTTTTCTTAAACAAAAAATTATGATAATAAAAATAGAATATATAAAGGTATCTTTCTAAAAATAAAGTTGATGCTTTATGAAAAGAACTAAGTTGATAGCATTGCTTTTTGTAAAGAAAGATTCTTCTACCAGTCATATATATTATGCCAACAATTGATAAGAATCAGGAGGAAGTCAGTCAACTATCTTTTCTTTTTTTTTTTTTTTTTTTTTTTTTGAGAATGGAGAGTATCGGCCTGCTATCATCTCAACTTGTGAGGTGCTTGGCAATATCCACAAATTTCTTTGGTCGACCTAGCGGTGGCACCCACACCAGAAACCCCCGGGCCAACACATTATTGATCCCCACCTAAGAGGCGCAGCCGTAGTGGGGTGGATTCGAACCCGGGATGAGGGTTCCCAATCGTGCTCTCCTACCAACCACCCTAAGCCTCGATGAGTCAGTCAACTATCTGTCTAATGGAATTGAATTTATTCAGTCAATTAGAGGGAATAAAAATTGTACTTTTAATATATAAGTAAAATATGGAAGTATACAGAAATATTTTCAAAGGTTTAAAAAATATTATATAATGTTAATTTAAAATTATTTTTAAATATATATTTAAGATAATGGAGTGACTCGACAAGGTTATAAGTCGAGCAAGATAGAGCTCGAGCTTGTATAATATATGAGCTCGAGTATAGACTCAAGCTTGAACTTGTTGATGAGCTCATTTTTTGAGCTTGTTAATGAGTTGAGTTCGAGCTTACTCTTGAGCTAGCTCACCTTACACCTCTAGCTAGAATAAATGCATAAAATAGAAATATATTTAATAAAAATATATTATTCATATTTTTAATAAAATATATTTGTTTATTTTACTCATTATTTTGCAAATGTTAGTCTTGACGTTCAAATTTCATCTTTTGGAGATGAATCTCATGAATTGAAATATATTCAATTCTTCATTAATGGCTTGTTAGATTATTGAGATGTGAATAACTAAACTACAATTTGAATAATTGTTGCATTTGAATTTAACTAGTTGTGATTTTTCAGCTATTTCTCAAAAAAGCTCAGAGAAATTTTTTTTTTAATTTTTTTGCCATAATAATCTTTGAAGTATTTCACTCAAATTACATAGAAAATCATTTGAAAATTTGATCAAGTTTTGACTCGGGTCAAAGTCAAAGGATCTAAGGATCTGTTTGGGATAATTTTCTTATTATTTTATATTTTAGACAATAATTATAATTTCGTATTGGTACAACTTTTTTACTATGACCTGCTAACTTCAACAATCAAGATTTATTTGGGATAACTTTCTTGTTATTTTGTATTCCATAATTAACTATTATCTTAAATTTCTAAAAATAATATTATTTGATTATATTTTACATTCATAACATAATTAAAATTTAAATCAATCAGCGCCTGAAAATACAGAGTAAAAAGTAAATTAGAGTTAGCTGTTTTTAAAAAAAAAATTATGATAATAAAAATAGAATATGTAAAATAGGTCTCTTTCTAAAAATAAAGTTTTTGATAATATTGCTTTATCATAAGAACAAAGTTGATAACATGGCTTTTTTTCTAAAGAAAGATTCTTCTACGGTTCTACCCACCGTACCGTCAAATAAAAAATAATTATTCCGATAGTTAGTAGCAATTACGGGAAGTCAGTCAAGCATCAGTCTACTGGAATTGAGCTTGTTTAATTTTATTCATTATATATAAATAACATATGGAATTTATCGTGGGGGATTCAGCTTTTTTTTTAGAGTGGACAAACTTGATATATAAAATAATAAATATAAAAATATATAGATATATTTCACTACCAAAATTTAAAGTAATGCATTATATTTTATCATAATATATGAAATTAAAAAGAAAATTACAAACATTAAATTCTACTTTGTATTTTCTGATAATATTGCATAATGACTTCATTCGGAACATAATTAAATATTTCTTTCTCAATATATGGCACTAGACAGTCATTAAGACATGCATCACCCATTTTGCTACGCAGCCGATGCTTAGTGATCTTTATTGCAGAAAATGCTCTCTTCATCGGAGTAGTAGCAACTGGTAAAATCAATGCCAAAATACTACATCCGTAAATTAGGAGATACACAATATTTTTTTGTCCTTTATAATCTATTTTGCAAGTGCAGCAATGCTAGTTAAAGAGATAAACTCATCACAATCAACACTATGATTTTGACTTTCAAATGGAATATCACATTGTTCTACTACACAAAAAAGGAACATAATGATTAATGAACATAATTTAGAAATTTCTCCTAAAAATCAACTCCGAAATAAACAATGAAAAATACTAAAATTAACCATTATATCACCTATAGAAAAACAACTAAACAAAATGCAAGGTTAATCGCTGGTATTATGTGCAACCTACCTTTCTCTAGTTCAAAGGGAAAGATTGAAATAGCTAAACAGACTATTGAAGCATGAAGCACGAAACAAATGTTCTCCCTCAGTTCAAATTGCAAAAACCAGCTGATTTGGTTGATTAAAAAAAAAACCTTAAAACCACCGAGAGGTGAGAAGATTGCGAGGAAGAACTAAGAAGACCAGGGCGAAAATGAGGGCTTCGGTTGTGCCTGGTGCTTCGAGGATGAAGGCTTCAGTTGTCGCTGCGATTGCGAAGTGCGAAGACGGACAAAGGCTTCAGACGCGATTCACAACTGTTCGAATGTCGGGATGGGATGGTAGGCGCACGCTTAATAAAATTAGGGCAAAAGTTACTTTTGAGGGCGAGCAGATTTCCTAAATTACCCTCCAATACTTCTTTTTTTTTAATGGTGGGCATTTGCCCATCCTGTCCTGACTTGGGATCCACCTATGTTTGGAAATATATATAAATAATTTAAATGGCTAAAAAATATTATATAGCGCTCATTTACAATTATTTTTAAATATATTTTAAATTAATCGAGTAACTCGACAAACTTATGAGTGACTCGATGAATTTACGAGTGATTCGACGAACTTGTCACTCGAACAAGGGTTATGCACTGTTTTGAAAACTGGATCGGACCGGTCGGTTCAACCGGTTCAACAATGAACCGGTCTGGTGGTCGGTCCAATCCAGCTTACAAAACTGGCTCTCCATCAAACCGGATCAAACCGGATTGAACCGGCGGTTTAACTCGCCGAACCGGTCCGGGATGGAAAAAACTGGCCAGTTTGTTAAAAAATTTTATTTTTATTTTAATTAAATTTTAAATAATATATTTTAGTTTACTAAATTCTTTTAACTTTTTTAAATAAATTTTATTAAATATAATGATTAATTACACCATAATATATGTAAGTTATCACAAATAACTCACATAATTTGTTTAGGAAAAAGTGTGTACTTCACACTTTATAAATGGTTCAAAGCAACATCCTCAAACTCCTCCTATGATGTGGAACTAAAAAAGTTGCATGAATATTTAGTATGTGAATTTGAGCTTATTTGGGCTAGTTGGGCTTCAAATTTGGGCTTAGTTGGGCCACAAATTTGAGCAATATGTATTATAAATTTGCTATAATATATATTATAAGAATTATAATATAAAATTTTAATTTTATAAATTTAAATATTATAGTAATTATTATTCTTATAAATATATTTAATTTTAAATATATAAATATATTATTTTTAAATGATATTTATATTTATAATTTTTATTATGTATTTTTTAATTTATAAATATTATTAAATGCTCAAATATTTAATTATTTATATTATATTAATGATCATAAATTTTTAATATTATAAATTTATATATTATATTAAACATTATTCTTATACATACATTATTCTTAAATGATATTTATATGTATAAAATTTTAAAAATATTATTAAATGCTTATATACTTAAATTATATTATGTTAATTTTATTAATTTTTAATAATATTATTATTTATTACATCATCCGGTTCGACCCCGGTTCGACCAATCGAACCGTGAACCTCTCCTTCTTCCGGTTCGTTGTCAGGTCCAGTTTTCAAAACCTTGGGTATATGTAATATGACCAAGTAAATAATTTTCTTCTAGAGTCAATATAACTCAAAATCATAAACCGCCTTCGCTATAATATTATTATTGTAGTATTTTACTTGCACGAATTTTTTTTATAACTTTTGAGCACTAGTGAAAATCCTTAAGAAATTGATACCTATCGATACAAGTGAGGATTTCGGGACCATCAGGTGTCCGATTTACAAATCGATTTTATCGATATTTTTTAAATAAGATGATTTATTTTATGAATATTTTTCTATAATTTTTGAAGTTCTAAAATGATTTATTTGAATTTTATACTAAAAATTTTGATTACATTACTATATAATACTATATTATTATTATTATATTCAAAATATCACAAAGCATTATTAAAAGATTTAAATTTTTTTTCTATTTTATTTTTGGCTAACAGAGAGTTGGCTTAGGATATAAGAGAGAAAATAAGAGGAGAGAGAAAATTTTTGGAATTTAAAGGCGATTTTCGTTAGTCGAGTCTGTTGGGGGATTTACTCGTCTCGCTGTAAGAAACATTTATCCTATTTCTAATCTCAAATATTTTATATTTTTAGTATTTTTTTGATCAAATTTATATTTCTGTAATTTCTTAACCATTGTGGTTGAAACTACATTCTCGCAGCTACCAATATCTATAATCATTTGGCACACCTTCTGGTTCACTGTGCACATGGTTTTGAAGATGTTATGCCTTTGACCCTCTTGTTCTTTCAGAACATTCACCGAGGACCAATAAGTTTCCTTCATCAGATGAAATAACCGTGGTTTCTAAAATTTCAGAAGGTTCATGTAAGGAGTCTTCTTGTTCAAGAACAACTTCAGGATCGGTTCCAGGATCTTCCAAGAGGGTAACAATGCGGCGAGTAGGACATCCCAACGCTATGTGGCCAAATCCATGGCATTTGAAGCAATTACGAGCTGGCAATCCGGTGGAATTTGTGCTGGTCGGATTTCGACCGAAACTAGGATGGGAAGAGGTTCCTGGAATGAACTTCTTGCTGTCACCTTTACTTCCTTCGGAATGTCGTGTTAACACGTGATCTTGAAATATTTTTCCTAAACGTTGTTGTTTTTTACCTTTAATGCAAGATTGGCAACATCTTGCAATGTCCAATAGGGCTGCAGTTGCACCACATTGGCAATGGAAATGTTTAGTCCGCCCAAGAAACGTGCGATCGTGTTCTCCTCGGGCTTTGTTAGATCGCATTGTAACGATAATTGTTCGAACCTGCTATGTAATCTTCTACCGTAAGGTAATTCAGTTGCAGCCGATGGAACTTCAAGAACAGATCTGGGCGGTAATGTTCAGGCAAATACTTTCATTGGAGCTCTTTCTTCATCTTGTCCCATGTAGTAATTTTGCTTCTTCCTACACGATTTCGATTTCACTTTTCTTCAGCTTAATGGAGACAAATTTAATAATTCGTTTAGGTGGAATATCCTTAAAATCAAGTTTTCATTCCCCTGTTTGTAGCCAATTGGTTAATTCAGCTGGATCCATTTGCCCATCAAAATCAAGTAACTTGATCTTGACTCCATAGTCGCTCATATTGCCTTTCCGGGTATGCATTCACGGCCGATCGTCTTTGATTTCGGTGGTTTAAGAATCTTGATGGAAATTATTAGTTTCCTCTTCTTGTTCTTTTCTTGAAGCTGCTTCCCTATCTTCAAATTGAGCCAATCGTTATTGTAAGAGTTGGATTTCTCTTTATAAATTTGCAATTACCAATTCTTGGATGGGTCGTTGTTGATTCTGGCGAGGCAGCATCTTGCTAGCTCCGGCGTCAGATTTTGATTATTTTTTACCATTTTTTAAAGTAATTTTTAATATAAAAAATTTTGAATTAATTCCAAAATTTTATATATTAAAAATTTATTTTAAAAAACAGTAATAAAATTTGCCAATTAAAATCTTAATTGATTGATATCTTAAAAGTTATTCACAGAATTCTAAATTAAGCTTACATTAAGTTTATAATTAGACACTCTTCGTTCCACACACACATTAAAAGATATATATAAAGCTGCTCTCCGACACACATATAAAAGTAGCAGCAGGACTTACAATTTTAAGTAGTTTAAAGAGACAATGACGCCGACGGCGGAGTTGGAACATCAATGTCGCCCTCCAGCATCATCACCACATCCTCCATGACAGGCCGCGCGTTGGGATCTTCCTGAACGCACAACAATCCTATCTTCACAAGCTTCTCAAGCTCGGGTGCTGCCACTTCGTCTCCATCCACCAGCTTCCACAGCTCGTTGGCCGCATAGCTCTCTCGCACCATCTCACAAAGAGACAGCTTCCGCAACACTTTGACGTCCCTATTCCTCTTGCTGCAAATCGTCTCCAAAACCACTATTCCGTAGCTATAAACGTCCGCCTTCTCCGACACTTGGGCTTGTTCCGACCCATAAACCTCCCTCTCACACTCCGGCGCCACATAGCCATCTGTACCGGCTGCCAATGTCCGCGTGGCGGCTCTCGTCTGGTTCCTATTCAATAACTTGGCAAGCCCGAAATCCGCGATCTTGGCTGTCCAGTCCTCGGCGATCAGAATGTTCTCTGGTTTTATATCGCGGTGAATAATCTTGGTTTCGCACTCGCAGTGCAGATAGTGTATTCCACGCGCCGCAGCTAGCAAGATGGCCACCCGCCGCTCCCAGCTCGGTCGCCGTACCCTGCTCTCAAAGATATGGTTGGCAAGAGAGCCCCTTAACATCAATTCGTAGACTATGAGGCGGCTAGGGCCGTCGTGGCAGAATCCGAGTAGGCGAACGATGTTAGCGTGGTAAGCTCTTCCTATGAGCCTCATTTCCGCTTGGAACTCTCTTTCTCCTTCCATCTCGACCCCGTGGAGCTTCTTCACGGCGACGGCAATAGTGTGCTCGCCGCTCGGCAAGTCAGCTCTGAAGACTGTTCCGTGACCACCTTTCCCCAAATGCTGCTTAAATTCATTAGACCCTTTTCGAAGCTCTTCATAAGAGAAGTACCGGGGAGCTATCTCCTCAGTTAATGCCATCTCCCATTTGCGCCACTCTTCACGAAACTTTCGGAACAGAAACCAGTACGCACCGATGAACGCGGCCATTACAACTATCCAAATAGAGATGGTTGCAACCGCAGACAAAATAATAGCTACGATGCAGATCTCTCGTCTTGTTGGCGGCTCTGCTGGAGCCGATTGGGCGGCAGCTAACTTCATGAAGGTGACGCTGGGATGGTTATCGTCTTTCCTTCCGCTTGTCAGCGGAAGCTTAAGCTTCAAGCAATTCTGATCAATGAAGGAGGCAGCGTAGCAGTTGCAGTCGTTGAGGCATGCGTTGCTACACTCCTCCCGGCTCGTCAGTGAGAGTACGCTGTAAGCCAAATCGTCCATTCCCGTTATGTTATACAGCTCCTCCATGTGGAAGACGGCGGCTGCGTTCGTAAGGTTGACGCAGCTTGGAACTGTTTTGATCCTCCGGCACTCGGTGACTTGTGAGTTCTGGCTCATGATCTCGAACCCAGGCATACATTTGCATTCTGCGTTGCTGTAGGCGATCATGCAGTAGCTGTTGACGCCGCAGATACCTTTGCAAATGTCCTTTCTATTAGGAATCTCATTAACTATTTTGGTCAATTTGTCCTGGACGTTATGAGCGTAGACCCGGAAAATGTTGTTCCACTCGAGGGTCGCGCGGTATATCATGACATCGGGAGTATCTTTATTAGGTTTATAGTCAGAGATGTCCTTCTCATTTCCGTCGGAAGAGGTGAGGTAGAGGCGGCCATCATCATCCAGGTTTAGATGGTTGTAATCGCCGTCGGAGGCCCCGGTGTCCCAATCATTGCGTGAAGAGTTCAATCCGTAGAAAACTAGGCTGGCGCCGCCGCATGGAAAGTTTAGGATGTACTTTCCGATGGAGTGGTCGTTCTCGCCGGCGGAGGAGGTGAGGTTAGAGCCGCAGGGCAAGAATTGGTCCCCAAGAATCGTATCGCTGGGGAAATCAAAGCTACGCCAGATAGTATATTCATCGTCAGAATCACTCCTGCAGTAGTACAATGAAGAGCAGCCCCTATTATAGGCATGAATCGTGCCCCTGGCGGTCGTCTTGGAGTAGCTCACGACGAAATTTCCGTTGTCGAGCATGGCAGCAGAGGTGGCCTTCGAAGAGAACTTGATGAGAGGAATAGCCACCGCCTCTTTCTCTGGCGTGACGAAAAGCCCCTCCTGCGTGAAGTTTAGGAAGGCGTCTTTCGAAAAGCGCTTCAAATCAGGCCTCGCAGTCCACACGACCACGGGTTCTGTTGGCGAGACCAAGAGCTGTATGCCGACGAAGAAACCGTCGCTCTCGCGGTAGAATCCGAAGGCAAAGTGGCCGGAGGAGGAGATCCAGGAGGAGGTATTGTCGGTAGTGACTGAAGAGCCGACGGTGATAGCTGGCTCTACTGATTTGCCGGCGGGGCGGTTGGGATTTAAAGCACGGTATGGTATACTGTTGCTCGCTTGTGCTTGGACTCCATCAACTATGGCTTTCATCCAGAAAGCGCGAAAGAAGAAGAGCAGCAGAAGGCGATTTGTTAGCAACATATCGGCGCAGCTTCAGATGGTGTTGAACGGAGCACAGAGAGAGAAACCTCCCTTTCTTCTTCTAGAGGGAAAATGGGCAAAGAACGCTGATGGGAAAGTTGAGGAACAGCTTCCTTCTAAAAGCAAAGTTGATAAGGTTCCTCTTTTGGCTGTTTCAAAAAATAATGTCCGTTTGATTGAGAAAAAACCATAAACTTTTTACGTCATTTTTTTTTAACAAGCTGTTTTTGTTAGAAGTATTTAAAATATAAAACAAAAAAATATATATAAATATAATGCTTTTTTAAATTAAAGAAGTTATTGGATCAAATATATATAAATCAAATTCGAAGTAATATAAAATTTTCTTTGTTATGACTTATGATGAATTTTTAAAACATAAATATTTTCTACTTTTTTTTTTTTCACCGAGCCAATGGCCAGAGTTGGAGAGATGATGAAATTTATTGTTAATGACTTTTTAATTTATCTTAAATTTCTAAAATAATATTATTCAATTTTATTTTGACATTCAAAAAATAATTAAAATTTAAATCAAACAGTGCCTAAAAATACGAGAAATTATTCTGTGTGGACGTCATACACATCTCTTCTTCTAGAGATAAATCAGGTGCAGCCACGTCAGCGGTGCCGAGCCACGGTACCGAGTAGTACGGAGTAAGAAGTGATGTGATGCATTATGATTGATCTCTAAATGACGTTCGACATTCGCACAGAATAATTTTTTTGAAAATATAGAGTAAAAATTAGAGTAAGCAGTTTTCTTTAAAAAAAACTATGATAATAAAAATAGAATATATAAAACAGGTCTCTTCCTAAAAATAAACCTGATATTATTGCTTTATGAAAAGAGCAAAGTTGATAACATTGCTTTTTGTAAAGAAAGATTCTTCTACCTACCAATAATTGGTAACAATCAATCAGGGGAAGTCAGTCAACCATCTATCTAATGGAATTGAATTTAGGCCGAATTATTAAAGGGATTATATCCCAAAAAAGTTTTATGAGAAGGCTCATGAATATAAAAAAATTTAAAAAGGATCAAAAACGTAAATGATTGGTAACAATCAATCAGGGGAAGTCAGTCAACTATCTATCTAATGGAATTGAATTTAGGCCGAATTATTAAAGGGATTATATCCCAAAAAAGTTTTATGAGAAGGATCATGAATATAAAAAAATTTAAAAAGGATCAAAAACGCAAATGATTGCTCCGTTTTAACAGAAAACGCAAAGCCTAATTGCGTTGCGTTTTAAGGGAAAACGTGAATAGTAATCACGTTTTCCCTTAAAACGCAATTAAGCCTTGCATTTTCTATGTATTCCACTATTCACGCATTATATCAAACCGTTTGACATAAAGACATAAAATATAACTTATATTTTATTAATTAACTTATTAATATAAATATTATAGAATTAATTAATTTAATAATAATATATTCCAAATGATATAATCAAAATGACATTTATTTCTATCATGTTTGTGTACACGGTTGTTAAACTAACATATACCTTTTTATATACATTGACTCAAGAAAAAAAAGTACAGACACTTCTCAGAAAAGAAGATAGATTAGGACGTCACGTAAACATCGACATGTTTGTCATGTGGATATGAGTCATCCACGTAAAGACTTGATTTTTTTTTATCGGACAAAAATATCTTTCATTTTTCAACACTTTCTCATTAAAATAATGCTATTTTTTTCTGCATGTAGTAAATTTGCTACTACTTCCATTTTGTTATGTCTCTTTGGCTTCGTTTGGGACGGCTTTCTTACTGCTTCTTAAAATAAATTTTTAGCACAAAAATTAAATTTTTGTACTAAAAAATTGTTGTAGGAAGCAGTAAGAAAGTCGTCTCAAACGAAACCTTTATCTCCCTTTCTTGTTTTTCCAATTATGTTTCTTCTAATCTACCATCTTATCTTCCCACTGAGTAAAAAGATTATATAAATACCTCAACTTCTCCGGTATTCTTAGTCATAACATTATTATAAATTTAAAAGATTATGTTCAAACCAACCGAATTTGTATTTCGAGTCGAGGTTTGAACCATATTCCAAAAGAGTTTGAAATGTGGATCAAATTCAAATAGGTTTGAATCTATTTTGAATAACTTTTCATTGAGCAGTCTGTGAATACAATTATTATCCCTCATTAGGTGTAATTTTTCATTAATTTTTCCTCAATGGATATAACTTTTCATTAATTTTCATTGTTCAAGTCTTAAGATTTAATTATAGTAAAAGTATATTGACAAAAAATTTTGAAAGCAAAGTGAATAGTTGTTATTATCACTATGAAAGTTTTGAACATTCGTTAGTAATAAACTCATTTTAATACATCTAAGTTGTTATTATCACATATGAATAATTACTTAATATTACATTATATTTATATAATTTTAACATGATAAATTATATATTATAATTAAACTAAATATAATCACATATCTAAAGTAAAAATTTCTTGTTAATGTATTAAATCAGATGATATTAAATTATTTTAACATGATAAATTATTTTATAATCACAACTTGTTGATAAGCTCATTTTTTGAGCATTTTAATGAGTTGATCGTGAGCCAGCTCACTTTGCACCTCTAGCAAGAATAAATGCATAAAATAGAAAAAATATTTAATAAAAAATAATATATATTCATGTAATAAATAGATCCAAGGATTTGTTTGAGATAATTTTCTCGTTATTTTGTATTTTAGATAGCAATTATAATTTCGTATTGGTACAACTTTTTTACTACGACTTGTTCACTTCAACAACTAGGATCCGTTAGGGACATTTTTCTTGTTATTTTGTATTCCATAATTAACTATTATCTTAAATTTCTAAAAATAATATTATTCGATTATATTTTACATTCAAAAAACAATTAATATTTAAATCAATCAGCGCTGAAAATATAGAGTAAAAAGTAAATTAGAGTTAGAGTTAGCAGTTTTCTTTAAAAAAATTTATGATTGTTGCGGACTCAAATATACGCGGCGATATATTTTAATTTTCCGTCTAAGCGTTGTACGTATATCCAGCACACAAACAGAATTGAGATAGTAACACCAGAATTTTTACGTGGAAAACCCTGGAAAGGGAAAAAACCACGGGGTCACGCCCAGTTGAAAGAGTTCCACTAGTGTTGTTTGAAATACACGAGGCTGATTCGTCCTTTAAATTCAGGACGATCAGATTACAATGAGTATCAGTTACAAGGCCAAGCAGAGTTCCGACGTCACTCGGGTGTCGAGCAAAATTCCGGCGTCAGTTGGAAAGAAGTCCGGCGTCACTCAGGCGTCGGGTAGAATTCTGGCGTCGGGCAGAATTCCAATGTTGCTCCCGTGTCGGGCAGAGCTCCGGCGTCCCTCGGGCGCCCGGTGGTGCTTCGGTGGTGTTCCGGCGGAATTCCGGCGATGGTCGAGGAGGAGTTGTTCCCTCCTAGACTTCTCTTCTCTTCTTCTTCTCTTCCTTCTCTTCTTCTCTTCTTGGCTTGGGTCCCCTCTTAAGAGAAATGAGGGGCTATTTATAGTTTTTCTGGAGTGGCATAGCCTGTAAATATGTGAGGGATCAGGGGCAAATAAGGAGTGATCCGGATGAACGGCTCATATTGAATCCCTTGACCATGAACCGTTTATTGAGCATCTTAAGGTCTTAATGGTATCAGAATTCTGCGATCTTGGTGTCGTTGGATTCGTCTCGTCGAGCCGCTCGATTCGACTATAAGCTCGTCAAAATCGGAGACCGTTTGCTAACTCAAATTTCTGTTTGATGCTTCCAACAGCGCTTTGGGTACTTGATTTGGACTCGTTTGGGCTCGGATTGAGTCGAACTTGGTGTCGTTGGATTTGTATTTCCGAGATGCTCAGTTTGACTATAAGCTTGCTGAAATCGGAGTTTAAATGGTCTCCGAATAAATTTTTGAAGTTTCCAACTTGAGTTTTTCCTCGAGATTCATGCCCAATCAAGATAATTTTTTAGTGATATATCAGTTGCCCCCTTATTTTTGGATGTCGAAGCTCCACGAGTCCGAAAATACTTATTTCGATATTTTACATTGGTCGAATCGTAAAAAATTGCGTTCAAAAAGATAAAATTTTCCTCGAACTTGATTGTAGGGGCCTCATTGAGCTCCGTAAGTGTCAAAATTGAGTCCGGAACGTCGAAAAACGTGTCCGGGGACCCCAAAAACGTCGAATTTGGATCGTCCGGGCCCAAAATCTGAGCCCGGTAATGCGTAGGCGGCCGAACCGGCCGGCCGGCCGGCCGGCCGCCGGCGGCGGCCGCGCGGGAGCGCGCACAAGAGGCGCTCCCCTTGGGGCGCGCGGCAGTTGCCGTGCCTCTATTTTTAAAAAAAAAATTTTTTTTTAAATGTGGGGCCCACACTATTAAAAAAAATCCAAAAAAATCTGAAAAAATTCCGAAAAATTCAAACTTTCTTCTAAAAGCCCTCTCACTCCAATTTTCAAATATTTCCCCCACTTTTTCTTCATTAATTCCCTCTCTTTTCATCCTATAAATACACCCCTTGGGGTAGGGGACAAAATGCTCCTTTCTTCCTCCTCTCCTAGCCTTCTAGCTTTTGGTATTCTGAGGCTTTCCGCCGTTTTTAAGTAGGTGGCTTTCCATACTTGATTCGGCGCCCCTCCTTTTGCGCAGAAGTTAGCGGCTTTCCCCCTTCATCTCTCTGTTTTTCCTCCCTTTTTCTTCCTACTTCAGAGGCTTTCCGCAGTCTTTCGTAGGTGATTTTTCCTACTTAGATTTGCGCCCCTCTTTGGTAAAGGAAACAAAATGGGTGATCCTGCATCCTCAAAAAATCCTTCAGAAGACCGTCCTGCGCAACGATCTGAAGTTTCAAAGAGGACCCAAAAGGCGCCGAAGGCTAACGATGTGATTTTCACCGTCACTAAGGACTCTTTCATCTCATTTAGGAAAAAATTTCATTTTCCTAATGATTTGGTGATGAAGGTGTCGGCCAGAACTGATCGTGCCTGCTTCCCTCCCCCGGGATATGTGACGATGTATGAATTTAGTCTGCGAGCGGGACTACGATTTCCTCCTTCTTCCGAACTGATCGACATTCTGACGATTTGTGGGGTATGCTTGTCTCAATTTTCCTACAGAGTCATGTCGATCGTGATGGGCTTGATCGTGCTTTTTAGAGACCGTGGAGTGGTACTTTCCTCAGAGTGCCTTTCTCGGATGGGGCGTCTCTTTAGCGACGCGCAGGGGCGTATTTCATTCAGGTCTAAGTGGTTGGACATCCGCACCCGAGACCCCTCAAAAGGATGGATCAACAACTTCTTTTATGTGCAGAATGATTGGGGTCTTCAGGAGAAATTGGGAAAGTTGAAAGAGCTACCTGTCCCCCTTCACATTGGAGTAGAAGATTTGTTGAGGATACTCAAGCTCCCTGATTTAGATGCTCTACACTACGAGGTGTGTTACTTGAGTAGATATGTAGATGAGGAGTACTTGTTCAAGGTCGGATTATCTACTCAAGCAGGGAGATCACATGCTCAAATGTTGAAGAAGTCTGATAGAGTTTCAAAAGTGGTTCCCCAAAAGAACCACTCCAAGCGACCAGGGAGCGAGGAAGGTTTACAGGCATCGAGAAAGAAGAGGGCAGATGAGGTTTTGACAGTTATTAGTAAAGGTCCCCGAGCTTCTCCATCCAAGTCATATCTTCCAGAAGATGTGTTGAACCATCAGTGCATCGGCCGCCGACGGGCTGAGGAGTTGGTGAGTTCTCCTTTACTTCTTCTCCTTTTTTACATTTCTTAAGGAATATATTTCTGATATTTTCTTGTCTCAGTATTCTGATTTCAAGCTTGAGATGACCAAGACTCTGAATGATTGGAACAAAGAGTTTGTGAAGGTTAAATACCTTCAGGGAGAGTACAAGAAGAAATATGACAGTAAAGTGAAGGAGATGAAGGTGGTGGAGGATCAGCTTGAGGGGTGTAGAACAGAGTTGGCCAACAAGATCACTTCAGTCTCTTCTCAGAATGAACGGATGGATCGTCTGCATATAGAGTTGGTGGAGGCACAAGCGACGATCAAGCAGCAGGAAAATACTCAGCAAGTCCTTGAGGCTGAGAATGAGAGGCTTCAGAGTGCATTGTCCGAGAAGGAGGCCCAGCAGTTGCCGTCTGCAGTTATTGAAGAGTTCAAGAAATCCTATGCTTTCAAGATCATCATTGAGGACCACATTCAAGAAGCTCGCAGTCATATTTATGATGCGGAGGTGAATGCATTGGAGGCAGAGTGCGCAGAGGATGGCTACATCAGGGGCTTCATGAAGGGCATACGTGTAGTACATCGCAAGACTGGTGCGGAGATCGAGGAGTTGACTCCTAGCCAGGCTTCTGGTGACGCTTCTTCAGATTCTGGTGGTGAAGAGCTGGAGAGTGAGTTACAGCGAGCTTTTGCCTTAGAGGAGGACGAGGATGATGTTGAGATTCTGTAGGATATTTTTTGATGTTATTTTGTATCACTTTACTTTCTTTCTAGTGATTGTATGTATGCTCGATGTCGTTGTTTCTATTTGGTGTACTCGATGTTCAGTGATATATAAAGAAGTTATTGATGTTCTTTTCTCACATACGAATGAAATTCACTTAGTTTTACTTCAGTTTGGATTTTAGTGAGCTCTCTTTTGCTTTGAACAAATATGAGATATCCTTTTTTTAAAGGTTTTGACATATCCAGGGTGAAAGCATTTGCTTGGTGACATTAACCTGTCTGGAAAAGGTCAGATCAAGTCCTTTTGGGATCAAATGATTTTGATATCAAGATATCCTCCTAGGATATTTGACCTATCCGAGGTTGTTAGTCAAAGCCTTTGCTTGATGACATTAACCTGTGCGGAAGAGGTCGGATCAAATCCCCCTGGGGTTGATCATTTAGTGATTGAGATACAATATAGATTGTGTATTTCTCGAATCACAGAAAAAGAGTTTGGAGAGAAGAAATAATAGCACGACAAAGTGAATATCATATTGCTTCGTAATATGAGATAGCAGTTCCCTAGAATAACTTAGGGATACAAGAAAAAAATTCTTCTATAATCAACACATAAGGGATGTACGAAAAACTTTATAACACGACTACAGGAGAAGATAAAATATAAGACAAACATAACACATAGACATATAGCAGTATCAACTCCTACTGATAATATTTGTGAAGATTGCCCACGTTCCAGGTTCGGGGAAGCATTTTTCCACCAGCATCCTTCAGTTTGAAGGTTCCAGGCTTGACCATAGCCGCTACCAAATAAGGACCCTCTCAGAGGAGGGAGAGCTTATTTCGCTGAGGGCCTTATCCAGCGGCTTCAATGCTTCGTAGTACTAAGTCCCCAATAGTGATAGGACTAGGTTTCACCCTTTGATTGTAGTGACGGGCAATTCTTTGGTGGTATGCATCGGTTCTAAGTGAGGCTTCATCTCTTACTTCTGGGAGGAGATCCAAATTTGCTCTAAGCTTCTCCTCGTTACTTTTGAACTCGAAAGTCTGAACTATGTGGCTAGGAACTTCGATATCAACCGGTATGACTGCTTCTATACCAAAGCAAAGGTTATATGGGGTTTCTCCTATAGGAGTTCTAGCGGTGGTCCGATAAGCCTAGAGGACATTGGGAAGTTCTTCGGCCCATTGCCCCCCAGCCTTCCCTAGGCGTGTCTTCAGCCCTTTCAGGATTGTTCAGTTTGTAACCTCTGTTTGCCCATTAGCTTGAGGATGGGCAACAGCTGTGTGAATGAGCTGAATATGAAAATCCTTACAAAAAGATGTAAAGATCTTCCCGGTGAACTGTGTCCAGTTATCAGTGACGACTTTTACAGGAATGCCAAAGCGACATATTATGTTCTTCCATAAAAATTGCTTGGCATTTACTTCAGTAATCTTCACCAAAGGTTCCGCCTCCACCCATTTGGTGAAGTAATCTACATCCAAAATAATGAATTTTCGCTGTCCAGTCGCTATAGGAAAAGGTCCCATTATATCAATTCCCCATTGGGCAAAAGGCCAGGGGCTTTGAAGGGATGCAAGCTCCAGAGCGGGTGTATGAGTGAGGTTAAAATGCAGTTGACAATTTTCGCACTTTTGTGTGAACTCAAGTGCGTCCTGTTTCATTGTAGGCCAATAAAATACATATCTCATGATCTTGTAAGCTAACGCTCTTCCTCTCAAATATTCTCCACATACTCCTGAATGAACTTCTCAAAGTGCGTAATCAGCTTCTAATGGTGGGAGACACTTGAGGTACCGCCCAAGGAAGGAGCGCTTATACAACTCGTTGCCGATAATGGTGAAATTTGTGGCTTGTCTACGAAGTCGTATTGCAGCTATAGGTTCTTTAGGTAGCACTCCATCTTTCAGAAAAGATAAGATGGGTTCGATCCAAGATATCTCTCTTGGTTCGTCAATTGATTGTATGACCCACGGACCCTGAATACTTGGAAAGTGGATCTCCTCGATACACCTTCTCTTATAAATATCCCCCGTTGTTGATGTAGCAAGTTTTGAAAGAGCGTCTGCTCTCGTATTTTGTTCTTGGAGGATATGTATGATTTGATGCTCTCCTATACGGGCCAAGAGTAGCTTCACAATGCTACAATATTGAGCCAGTTGTGGGTTGTGAATATCAAAATCCCCCTCCACCTGAGAGGCGACTAGTTGGGAATCAGTGTGGGCTATTAGGTTCTGGACTTCACAGTCAATTGCTAGTCTCAATCCAGCAATAAGGGCCTCGTATTCGGCTATGTTGTTGGTTGCTGGGAATTTGAGTCAGAGCCCATACTCAAGGGTAACTCTCTGCGGAGAGATTAATAAAATTCCAGCCCCAGCCCCGGAACTTCCTGAAGCTCCATCGACGTACAATGTCCAGCATGGAGAAGAAGGTGAAGCACTCGGTTGTACATCAGATACTGGAACGATACATTCAACTACGAAATCTGCTAGTGCTTGAGATTTAATATCAGGCCTAGGCAAGTAGTGGATATCAAATTCTTCCAGTTCTACAGACCACTTAACAAGCCTGCCTGATGCTTCTGGCTTCTGCAGAATGCTTTTTAGCGTCAGATTCGTGTAAACTCCGATTGAATGGGCTTGAAAGTAAGGGCGTAGTTTTCTAGCGGAATAAACTAACGCCAATGTTGTCTTATCTGCCAAAGGATAACGTCCCTCTACTTCAGATAAATTCTTACTAACATAGTAGATAGGACGTTGTATAACATTTTCTTCTCGGACCAGAACCGAACTAATGGCTTGAATAGATACAGCCATATACAAATACAATCTCTCTCCTGATATTGATTTAGAAAGTAGTGGCGGGGATGCCAAATACTTTCGCAATTGTTCAAAGGCTTCTTGACATTCATCTGTTCATTGAAACCCGGAGCTACGAGCGCCTCTAAGTATCTTGAAGAAGGGCAGATATTTGTCTCCTGAACGTGCCAGGAAACGAGATAGTGCCGCAATTCTCCCATTCAGCCTTTGGACCTCCTTGATGTTCCTTGGCGGCACCATGTCCCTTAGTGCCTTGATCTTCTCCGAATTGGCTTCGATTCCTCTATGGGTTACCATAAACCCTAAAAACTTTCCAGAAGCGACTCCAAAAGCACATTTAGCGGGATTGAGTCGCATATTGTAATGCCTCAATAAGTGGAAACATTGTTTCAGGTTAGAGATATGTTGGGTTTTTTCAAGACTTTTTACCAACATATCGTCCACGTACACCTCCATAGTACGTCCAATAAGGCTTTTGAAAACCTTATTCATGAAACGCTGATAAGTTGCTCCAGTATTTTTGAGCCCGAAGGGCATCACCCGGTAGCAGTACAATCCTTTTGTCTGTTTGAGAAGCTGTTGCATCTTCATCAGCGGGATTCATTTTTATTTGATTATAGCCGGAGTAAGCATCCATAAAGCTCAACATCTGATGACCAGAGGTGATATCAACTAACTGGTCGATGCGAGGGAGCAGAAAACTATCCTTTGGGCAAGCTTTATTGAGATCAGTGTAATCTATACACATTCTTCAAGCTCCACTCCCCTTCTGTACCATGATAACATTTGCTAACCAAGTAGGATAGTGCACCTCTCGTATGAATCCGGCTTCTAAAAGTTTATCTACTTCTTGTTCAATTGCTTGCTAGCTATCTGGTGCAAAGTTTCGCTTCTTCTGGATAATCGGTTTGCACGTTGGATTGACTTTAAGGGAGTGAATGATCACTTCGGGGTCAATTCCAGGCATATCTGCTGGACTCCATGCAAAAATATCCTGATTTTCTCGTAGAAAAGCTGTAAAATTTTTCTTCTCATCATCTGAGAGAAGTGATCCAATTCGCACTGTCTTTGAAGGATGCTCTTCAGTGTGGACCTCCGAAAGGACACAAACACCATCGCCCTGCGAGGGGAGACAGTATCTGGCCAATGGAAGGGTAGATTCGATCACACATATGATTAACCATTGAGGATAGTGGCTCTCACCAGCACACCCCGATGGGTAATAATATATATGATCTGATCGTAACGGGTTTCTCCCACCCGATACATTAGCTCGAATGGGGTTTATTTGAGAGTGGGATTCGGTTTCCCATGGGCGCAAGCCCCAGTGGTTAATTACATCTCAAGCCGGAGCCTGAGAATACTCTCAATTAAGGATTCTATATTATACTTTCTGAATTGGGATTGGCACATAGGGGAAAGACTAGGAAGTCCTACTCGAAGGGAAAGAGAGGTTCAACTAGGCTTAGTCAACATGCACGGCTCACATCAGCATCCAGAGGGACTAAGGTAGTGAGAAGAAACTGGAAAAAAATAAATAAATCATGCACTCGAAACATGCAGGAGGGAAGGATGGAGGTGGCGTCATCTGTGTGACGCGGATATGTAGGGTTTAGGGTCTCTAGAAGACAGAAGACCTACCTAATGATGAGGCGTACTACGAAACAATAGTAGCCTTGAATCCTAAATCTAATGGGTTTAGTGTTCTACGCAACACTAACACCCGTATCCTAACTAATGCAATGCAAAACCTGGACTTACCCCGGCCTGGAAGGGGGAGCCAGCTAACCACCTAATCGCTTTAAAACCATGCTGTCCAGTCATTTATGAAAGATGGGTAGGTGGGTTATAGTTCTCAGAAATAGGGCCGACATCTAGAGGATTTCCTAATTGGCCCCGGACTGATGTTGGGTGAATGCTCCTATGACTAATGCAATTAAAATTTTGATTTAGTTGATTTCTAATGTAATGCATGCTGGTTAAAGTATCCAAATCAGGTATGCACAGAACTTTAAAAAGGCTTATAAAATTATTTTTAGAATTAGACTGGGCTTCCCCAGGTCCGACACCTCATCCTCATAGGTCAGATTATCCGGACTCTACCCGCAAGCGGGGAAGTGTCTTATAGAAGGAAAGAGAAATGCATTAATATGCATGTGACCCCGGACGATTCCGGCAATTTCCTAGGTCGTTAAGTTTTTAAATTGCTTAAAACTTACAATTTTAAATATTAGTTACGAGTAGAAAAGATTTTGGTCCTTAGAGAGCCTAACGAAATTCAGGCTAAAACAAAAGCGGCATGCAGATCGCCAATAAACTATGAAAAGCGTACAACCTATACGCAATCATCATCAAATCAAGCATAATACATAATTAAACAAATCAATTAAATGTCCATAGGCCAACTGCCCTTAATTACAACCCAGGGTCTGCAGAAAATTAAAGTGGCCGGGCACCACTTCCAACAACCCGGATTTCTAATCCTAAGACTGACGCAAGTTATTTTGAGTGGGATACACTTGGTCTTCATCTTCTTGATCTTCTCTTTCTTAGACTCCTTGGATCTGAGCTTCCTCGGACTCCTTGGACCTCAGCTTCCTTGGACTCCTCGGGTAGTAGAATAATCCAAATTTGGATTCCCAAATAGAAAAGGACTATCCTCATATTGGGTGTCCTTTTCTCTTTGGGCATCCAGCCTTTGGGTTTCAGCATCCCCACTTAAAATAGACTTTCACAACTTTCAACCAATATTACAAATAGTTACATTAAATGAAAGCAGTAAATCTCGACTCTCCTGCAAGGTTATCCTAATGAAAATCATCCCAAGCAGTTTATATTATCCAAAGCAATTTATATAAAAATAAAAGTACTCATCACAGCCACACTTGGCCATGCTCTTAATTATTTGAGGGCTAAGCAAGCTCTGGAGCACCTGTAGCAATTTATAATAATGATTTTAATTAGCCCTCATTTATTTAGGGGGGCTGAGCAATTTCTGGAGCATCTGCATGAAACAATGTTAGTATTTAAATCATGAATTTTGCCCCCCTTTATTTTAGCATGGCATGAGCATGGCCACCTGCAGAAAGTATCATTAGTATCAAGATCGATCCTAACCTATGGGTAGTCTATCGTGCAATCACATCAATTCCCAGAGTGCAGTAAAAGTAAACAAACACACCAGCATCATCTCAATCACAACATACAGTGAAATCTCAGAAATCTCGGCACACAACAGAAAGGTAAACACCGACCTAGCCTAGGTCTAGAAGTGGTGCCCTAACAAACCATCTAGATGTGTGTGAAAAGCTGTGTAGCTGAGGTAGATCCTAAGCTGGGTAGTTAGTTACAATTGCCTACTGTCCATGTTGGTTGTAGGTCTAAAAGGAAATTTTAATTAAAGTATAAATATTAGCGAATTAGGATCCATTTTATTTAATTTGGTATGTAGGTCAGTTTTAATGCTTATGGTAATAATATTTAAAGTTTAAATTACATTAGTGAGTTTTAGGGGGTACGGGGTCCACCTATACACTAAGCAAAAGGGGGTCCAAAATTGACTTTTTGATTAAAGGGTATTTATGACCAGATAATATTTCTATAAAATACTAGGCCTTGACCTGATCAGTTAGACAGTTAGCATGCCCGATTTGGATTCTTCTATCCAAAGTTATGAATTTCTGAAGTTTTGGTCTCGTTTTGAACTAAGTTTGACCAGATTGTTGACTTTTTTTATTTAAGTTGATTTCTGGAATTTTAATATTTTTAATAAATACTAGACCCTAATGTGAGTTGAGTGCCTTTGAGTTTGCTGGATTTGGAGTTTCCTACGCAAAGTTATGAATTTTAGAAGTTTCGGGCCCTAGACTATAGGCTACGGTTGACCAAAGAGTTGACTTTTTATTTGAAGTTGATTTCTGGACACCTAATATTTTTAACAAATACTAGACCTTAATTAGAGTTAGGTGTCTTTTAGTTTGCCCATTTTGGAGTTTTCTGTAATTAGTTATGATTTTTAGAAGTTGGGGCAATTAAATGAATTATCGGAATTGCCTAATTAGGGGTACTTTGGGGGTTTTGGCCCAAATCAGCTCCAAACTGATTGGAATCACCCCCAAAGGTCAGAAATGACCTAAGAAGGTGTTCCCGAGTATTTGGGGAAAATTTGGGATTTTTAATAATTTTTAATGATTTAATTAAGACAAAAAAGTAATTTTTGATTAAGGTTGAATTAAAGTCCAGATTAAGGTCCAATTAAGGGGGGCCCTAATTATTTAAGGTTAGAGACTGAATTCTAGAGAGTTTGAGGTATTATGGGTATTTTTCTGATTTAAAATGGATTTATTATATTTTTCTGAAGTTTCTAAGGCTTAATTAACGGGTAAATTAGGGTTTGTCAATTAAGTGTTTTAAAGAGTCCAGAAAATTCTTAGAAATTTCTAGGGAATTTCAGATGTCACTAAGCACTAGTGTTTAAAGTTTCATAGCAATCCGGGATCTATCCTAGCTCCTAGAAATATTCTAAGTTCGCTAGACAATCCTTAATTATTGTCCTTAGTGTGTCTCTACACTAAGCAGGAATAAAGTGAGTTAGCTAACCCTTAGGCATAACATAAAGAGGGTAAATGCAGCAAATATAAACACACCAATCAAGTCCTTAGATCTAAGAGAGCCTAGGCTAAGTGCTTGTGCAACCTACACATGCAAGGACTACGAAAACACTAAGTAAAGAAATCTAATGAAGTGATTAGTGAATGATTGGGACACAATCACCCACTAATCCTTCTCCCACATGAATTGCTCTTCACATACATAACCTAGGTTTAATATTTCACCAAGTGGATTGTGGGCTCCGAAAATTCGGCCCCGGCCTCCGCCCGACTTTTGTGCTTTCTACGGGGGGAGTTTTAACAGGATAAGTTCCGGGGTAAATTTTGGAAGGCAGATGAGATAGTAGATAAGACACTACCCAGAGATTTCGCCCTCATTTTGCGAGGACTTTATGATCTGAGTTCTGGTTTCCTATAGGCGCAAGCCCCTATAGTTAATTACCCCTCCCAGTAATGAGAGAGAACTTTCGATTAAGGCTAGTCGTCAATCAGATACGTATAGATACGTGAGTCTGGCATATAGTAGCAGCATGGGTTGAAGGTTTGAATGTTTGAGGATTTTGATATTTAAAACAGAAATTTTCACCACCTTACACTTAGAGCGGATGGTGGGGGAATGGATGATAGACCCGATCAAGATCCCATGGTTCCGTCATCCCGGGCCATCGTGGTCCCTGGTCTACTTAGTCAAAGGAGGTAGTCGACCCAACCTGACAGAAGGATCCTTGTCGGCAGCCATGGGTTGCTTCGTCCAAGGGTACCTTGTAGACCCGAGGTGGGTATTTGCCTAAGGGGGCAAATTTGAATCCACCTTAGCTAACAGAGGGCTTTATGCCCTATCGATTATATCCTATTGATTCATATCTCAAGGATTTGATGCCATTGGGGAGCATACGGGCTCTGGCCATAACCATAATATAATGGTACTATTTGGCGGCGACCACCTGGTTCAGAGGGCCCCGAGTCATAACCGTTTATCCTGCAGTGCCATTTGGCGGCGAAACTGCCGGTTAGAGGGCTCGTACCACGTCCTTGCTGGCAGGAGATTGTTTGAGAATGGATCCTAGTGATATTTTCGACTAGGCATTGGCTCTTTGTGAGCTGAAGTAAATTTTAATTTGTCCACCTCGGCAAACTGTTGCGGAGGGTGGATGGATTTTGCTTTAAGCGATTTGATAGTTGGATTTCAATTTTTTAAATATCTGGAGTTGGGAAGATTTTGGATTTTGGGATTTTTCAGAAGATTGGATTTCTTAGGGAATTTGGGATTTTGGGAGTTTTTGTGGAGTTTTGGAGTTTTGGATTGACATTTGAAAGTGCTTGTGAACCCCTCCGGTTGAGATTATCGTTCAACACGGCCATCATCGGGGTGTATGGGGTCATTTATATTTTATTGATTTGAACCTTGTCGACTCTGTCTAGTGATTGACAGAGGATCGGGTTTCGTAGGTTTTATGCCTTTGTTAATGAATTTTCATAATTATAGGCCTTAAGGGCCTAATATGAATGCATTAAAACAAATATATAGGTTGTCACAACTGTATATTTGTTTGATGGTTCGAACCCTGTCGACTCCTATTGACCTTTATAGAAGGATCGGGTTCGAACCTGAATTCACTCGTTGACCCGCGCAGCATCCCTAGACGTTGCGTGTGTACCAATAACATGCTCGCCGGGGCCCATGCGGGTGTTTGGGGGGCATTTTATAATTATTTACTGAACCTTGTCGACTCCTATTTACTTGCTTTAGGAGGATCGGGTTCAAATCTATTGACCCGCGTAGCATCCCTAGACGTCACGTGTGTACCAATAACACGCTCGCCGGGGCCCATGCGGGTGTTCAGTACATCCCCTTATGTGTACATATGTGTATACATATTATGGTGCATGTGCGGGGGATTATCATTTGAATGCAGCATTCTGTTTTAGAAGCTCGTAGACGCCTTCTGTCTGCTTGTACGAGTGTTGCAGATCTGGTGGCGTGGCGTTATACAATCTCCACTACTGCTGCTTGTAGACAGGTAGATGTTTTGATTCATAGATTGAAATTGACTTCAGGATACTGCATTTACTGAAGACTTTATGCATCTACCAACAGATGGCATATAGTGCTCGCATTTGTATTCGTAGGAGGCTTGTATGTCTTGCAGATTAGTGTTAATTGTAGGAAGCTTGTTGCAGGAGTTCAATACATTCACTGCGTTGTTCCTTATTTGCAGATGTTCGGTGAATTGCAAATCGATTTGCACTGATAATAAGTAAACCATGCTCACCGTATTCTTTCCAAGCATATTTTGTTGGTGGAATACTGTCTCCTTTGCATGTCAATCATTGCATCCACTAATAGTTTTCTTCATTAAAGCTTTTGATCTTCAATATACAAGCTCGTTGATTGATTAGTATGAACACTGCCGGTGTCGTGTTGATTTCCCCATATCTCCCTTGCTTCGCTTGTGGTGCGTATGAGGGGTCTTCTATAGTGATTCGTAGGAGCATGTCCGTATGTTAGCATTGAGTGCAAATCTTTTAGCTTTACCCACAAGCATTTGCATCTACCATTGTTCCCCTATATTTACTCGTAGGCAGCATCTAACATGTGCAGCGGATCTTCCTATAACGACCTGCGGATTCTTATATTTGATGTATATCATCCTCCGTTGTCATTTGTACGGTGATTGATGTATTCACTTGTACATCAATTTTTATGCTCGTAGGAATATCTGTTGTCGTTGCAAATCATCATTCGTAGGCGAATTGTTAAATAAATAAAGAGTCTTCAGCAATGGCTCGTAAGGAGATTCATAAGCCTACTATAGTCATTTGCAAGCACACTGCCATATGCACTAGTCTCTTTTGTTTGTAGGAGGGCAACAAATTAGTTTGAGTGGTTGATACATGCATCATTCATTTGATACTCTCCTTGCTGCTTGTAATCAAATCACACTTGTAAATTCTTTGCAACGAACTTGATGTCAAACTCATCAATCTTTTCTCTCCAATTGAAATGATTGCTGCAGGTTGATTGCTATTACTCACATAAATTTCATGCTTAAGCTTGCGATCAAATTATGCATAGCCCTTTTATTTGCAAAGAATTAGTGTTGGTAAATCTCTTTCCCACCACTAACCTTATACATGCTCACTTGTAATTGAATTGGGGTTCATTATTTTGTAACTTATGATTTTATCTTTAATGTCATGCCATCCTTCATATGGTTCAACTTGTATGTTTAATTGCATGAAATTGTTCAAGCTATGCTCTTTATGGTTCAATTTGTTATCATTTTGATTTGAGTTCAAACTTGGTCCTCATTCAATAACATTTTGTCACATTTGACTTGAGTTCAATTTGTGCTCAAGTCATGTTCAAATTACACAAGTTAAGTCCTCTGTTCAGCTCGAGTTCAAGTTCAACTATGGTCCCCTGTTGTCCAAACCAAGTCCAGTTTGAGTTCATGTCTTGTTGTCCAACTCAAGTTTGAATATTCATAAGTCCACTATGGTCCGAAGTTGATTCAAGTTTAATCTCAATTCAATTTCATTTTACTTGGGTTCAATTCTTTGTTAAGTCACTTAGATTTTGTTCAAGTCCAAGCTCAAGTCCAAGTGTCTTCAGTCAAAATTTCGGCAGCCTCCCGGCGTCTCCCCCGTTTAGAGGAAATTACGGGAAACTGGGCCTTTCCCACCACGCTTAAGAAAGCGTGTATGGTAGGTGTCCTCTTTCGAGGACACCGCGGCCGTGTAAAGTCTTCAATTCCCCACCACGCTTAAGAAAGCGTGTATGGGTCTTCAAACATGCCTATTACAAGAGAAAAGCAGTTGTTTCCCCGCGAGCGGGTACTTAAGATTGTCTCCACCACGCTAAGAAAAGCGTGTATAGGGCCTACCCGCCTCGTCGTAGGTGTCGCACCGGGTTCCCTTCCCACCACGCTTAAGAAAGCGTGTATAGGCGGTTTGCCGGCTCGACACGAACGCCGAGAATGGGATTTTTAGGTGATTACCCGCCTCGTTGTAGGCGCCGCACCGGGGTCCCATCCCACCACGCTTATGAAAGCGTGTATGGGCGGTTTTCCGGTCCGCCGCAAACAACGAAATGGGCTCTCAAAGTTTTGTAAAAAGTCTTCTCTTTTTCTTTTTTTCTTTTCTTTCTTTTTCTCTTTTCTTTTTTCTCTTTTCTCTTTTTTTTTTTTTGTTATTTTCTTCTTTTTTTGTCTTCCTCTCAAACACACACACACACACATATATATATATATATATATATATATATATATATATATATATATATATATATATATATATATAAGTAAAATTCAAATTAGTAGCATGAATATACAAGTTCTGTTTCCACAAGTCCTGAAGAGGAAACTGATTTCATCCTAGATTCTAGTACTTTTTTTTTTGTCGTTAATTTCTGATCAATTGCAGCAAGAACAGCGACATAAGCTATCATTGATGCTCGAAATTCCACCATGTTGATATCTCTAAGTATTAATAATATGAAGCCAACGGATTTTGTGAGCAGCTCGCTTGATAGGTTTCTGCCATAGAACTTTTTAATGAAATGATTGATAGCTTATGCGCCACTCCAATGTGCTTAAGACAAGGAGCTCCATTCTTTGAACAGTAATGGAATTAAAATAGTATTGTTCAGTTTGATAATCCATTAATGCAGGCGTAATAACTTCATCCATTTTTGCTGCTAGTGACAGACATGCTAATGCTAACAATTAAAGCATCCAAGATTTCTCATAATCAAGGCTTCGCTGCATCAACGGATTTTCGGACACAACGACGCAATCCGTTTTACAATCGGACATCATTTGATTGGCCTCGCGCTGTTTATTTCGCCATCTTTGCCTCTTTTCACATGGTTTTAGATATAGGGATCAACATGGATCTCCCAAGATTAAGAATTTAATAATATATGTAGTTTTAAAAATGTTTAAAATACATATACGTATTAAGTACACAAATATATAATTTTTAAAATAAGATAGTTTGAAAATGATTTCATGTTATATCCCTAGGAGATCCACTGGCCACCACCAAGGGGTTTCAAAATATTTTCATATTTAAAATTAATTTTTAATTTTAAAGTAATTAAATAATAATCAAATAATTAAGTAATTAGGTAGCACAGAAAATAATCCAAACAATACAGAATTGAATCCAGAAAATAATTTTAAATAAAATTTCATATTTTTCTGAAAAATTTAAGGTATTATACATAAAAATCCGATTTACAATGAATTAGTTATAAATTTTTGAAGTTTATTGTATTAAAAAAGATTTTTAAATAATTTCAAAATAATTAATATTTAAAAATAATTATCAAATTAAATTAAATTAAGTATTAAAGTTTCTGGAATTTAAAGTAATTTAATAAAAATAAATTTCATAAGTTTTGAAAAATAAATGAATTTTAAATTAATTAATTATTAATTAAATAATCTAAGTATTTAATTAATTATAATAATCTAAAATAGAAAAAAATATTTATTAATAAAAAAAATAAATAACAAAAATAATTATCTAATTTTGAAAATTATTTAATAAAATTATTTATTATAAATTTGAAAAATATTTAAATTTTAAATTAATTAATTATTAATTAAATAATTTAAGTAATTAAGGAAAGTATTTAAAATAAGGTATATTTATTAAATTTAAAAGAGTAAATAAACAAATAAATAAATAAAATCTCTGATATGTTAACATAATTGGAATAAGAGATTCTTTACAAATTTGGAAAATAATTAAATTTTAAATCAATTAATTATTAATTAAGTAAATTAAGTAATTAATAATTAAGGAAAGTATTTAAAATAGAAAATATTTATTAAAAATAAAAAAAAGTAAATAAATTTATAAAAAAAAATTAATCTGATTTTGAAAATAATTTAGTAAAATTATTATTTATAAATTTAGGAATAATTAAATTTTAAATCAATTAATTATTAACTAAGTAATTTAAGTAATTAATAAACTAACATAATTTAATAAAAATAGGAAAAATTATTAATAATTCGAAATTAAATAATAAAAAAAAAAATAAAAATAATAATAATAATTTTCTTATTTTAGAATTATTCAATAAAAAAATAATTTTTATAAATTTAGAAAGTATTTAAAGTTTAAATTAATTAATGACTAATTAAGTAATATAGGTAATTAATCAATTAGAATAATTTTAAAAAAGAAAGTAATTATTAATTTGAATTAAATAATAAAAATAATAATAATTTTTCTGATTTTAAAATAATTTAATAAGAAAATAATTTTTATAAATTTAGAAAGTATTTAAATTTTGAATTAATTAATGACTAATTAAGTAATATAGGAAATTAATCAATTAGAATAATTTCAAAAAGGAAAGTAATTATTAATTCAAATTAAATAATAAAAAATAATAATAATTTTTCTGATTTTAAAATAATTTAATAAGAAAATAATTTTTATAAATTTAGAAAGTATTTAAATTTTAAATTAATTAATGACTAATTAAGTAATATAGGTAATTAATCAATTAGAATAATTTAAAAAAGGAAAGTAATTATTAATTCAAATTAAATAATAAAAATAATAATAATTTTTTTGATTTCAAAATAATTCAATAAGAAAATAATTTTTATAAATTTAGAAAGTATTTAAAGTTTAAATTAATTAATACCTAATTAAGAAATTTAGGTAATTAATCAATTAGAATAATTTAAGAACGGAAAGTAATTATTAATTGGAATTAAATAATAAAAATAATAATAATTTTTCTGATATTTCAAAATAATTAATAAAAAAAATATTTTTTTGAATTTTAGATAGTAATTAATTAATTTTTGATTAAATATTAAGATATTTAAACAATTAACTAATTAAGAATTACTTAAAATAATATATTTTAACATAATTTTAAAAATTAAATCATTGAAAAGTAATAATAAAATTTTTCTTATTTTTATTTATTTATTTATTTATTTTAAAATAAAATAGATAAAGAAATATTTAATAATATCATTTTAAAAGTATTTAATAATTATTAGTATTAACTAAGTGTTTAGATTTTAAGTAATTAAAACTATTTTAAATAATAATAAATACGTTATAAAATAGATATAATTTTAAATTAATATATTTAAAATAATTATTAAATTATTTAAACATATTTTATAAAAAAATGTATTTAATTTTAATAAAATATTTATAAAAAAAAAGAAAGAGAAAATCAACGACTCATGCTATTCATGTACGCCGAATTCTATAACCCTAAAATTAAAAAAAAAAAGGGTTTCGTTCTCAAGAATGGCTTTATTGATTTTGATAAAATTTTAAATGTAGATTAAGAACATGAATAAAAGTCATGGGGAGGTATTTAAAAGCTCTGAAAAGCGCTTATTAGAAAGATATACGGATCTAAGTGTGGTGACCTAGATCTAAAGTTTTGATAAAATCTTACCGTTAGATCTTCTAGATTTTGTAATATCTGAGCTTGTAGATTATCCTCGTATATTCCTCTAGTTGAAGTTGAACTCCAATTCACCTTAGATCGGACGGTAGAAGCTTTAGAAGGGGAATGACTCGGGTCGCTGGAGATCTCGTGGCCGACAAGATTTTATCAACGAATTTGAGTGGAGGAAGATGTGGAGATGTTGGAAGAGCTCTCACACTAAGAAAATTAGGGTTGAGAGCGGCTAGGAAAAAGAAAAAGAAGCAAGCCCCCTTCATGAAGCCCTAAAAGAGTATTTAAATGATTAAGGCCCTAGATCTACAGTTAGGATTCATCCTAAGATTAATTAGGAGGGAATTAAGGTGATTTAATTAGCCATCCGTTTGATTGCTTGATTTAGGAATAAATTTAAGCTCATGAGAATGAAAAAAATAAATAAATAAATAAATAAGTAAATTAAATTACGCATATTAGATTAAAATCAAGCCTACAGTCAGATCCAATTTGGGTCAATTTGGGATTCAATTTGATTTACTCAAATTAACCCAGTTAAATTTAAATAAAATGAACACTCGAATCAAATTAACCTCGACGGGCCTAAGGCAAACTAATCGGGCTCAATCAGATACGGTCGAGTCTACTTTGACTCAATTCAAGCTAATTCGAGCTCGAATTGGACTCGACGGGGGTTGATTAAATTAATTAAAGGCTCTCAAGGGCACTCGAATGAAAATAAAGGTCAACATTCAGATATAGATACAGTAGTAAGGTCTTCCACAGGGGAAGCTCTCTGAGGAATATCTTCGCTCCGCAGATCAAAGTCCTCGATGCTCAGGGTAATCGTTGGACGAGACTTGATCTGCCTAAGATAGCATGTTTGCGCTATTTGCTGATCTCCGCATACTACACCGACTCCTGATGGGGTATGGAACTTCAGCTTGAGGTGAGGGATGGATACAATGATCCCAAAAATTGACTGGAGCGGCCTCCCGAAGATGGCGTTATAAGCTGATTCTGACTTTACCACGATGAATTGAATGAAGTGTGTAGTCTGTCAAGAAAATTCTCCAAGTACTATCGGGAGATTGATTATTCCTTCTGCTTATACAGGTCGATTATCAAATTCATATAAAGGACCTGCATCAGGTTGAAGTTTTTCTCTTGAGAGACCCATGTTGAGAAAAGTAGAGTAGAATAGGACATCTACAGAGCTTCCGTTGTCCACAAGAATTCTTTTGACATTGTAACACGGGTCACCAATGACTGCGTTTATGACAAGCGGATCTTGATGGGGGGTTTTTACTCCTTCCAGGTTGGAATCATCAAATATGATGGAATGATCGATACGAGCCTTTTTTGGTGTTGGGTTTTCTTCCACAGTTAGAAAGACTTGGTCGGATAGTAAGGGGCCTCCTGCGATTGTTTCAATTTCGCCAACCATTATCCGGTTATTCACTGGCTGTCTTTGTGGTTGATTCTGCCCCCCAGTGGGACGAGCTTCTTCTCGGGTAGGTGGATTCCCAATAAACTGTTGAAGATAGCCCTGACGGATGAGTCTTTCAATCTCCTCCTTAAGTTGCCTACAGGATTCAGTAGTGTGGCCACGACTATGATGAAAGTGGCAGTACTGATCTTGGTTTCCTGTATTCGGCTTCAAAAGATGCGGCCACTTCACTTTGTTCTAATCTTGAATCGCCATCAACACATTTGCTCGAGATGTGTTGAGCGGAGTGTACTCCTTCTCCTGTCGGGGTTCTCGTCGTGGCTGTGGGGGTCTAGGAGGTAGATTGCTCTTCCCTTGCTTTTTTCGTTGTGATGATAGATTATCCATCTCAGGTGATCCCTTGCGCTTCCCAGTGGGTTGCTCGAACTATTTTCTATGAGCATTTATTACCTCATCTGCTGATATCTGTGCTTCCACACGATAGATCAAATCGGCATATGAATGAACAGTATCGCGCATGAGTGCCAAATAGAAGGGGCCAGGATGAAGTCCTCCAAGAAAGACCCCTCTGAGCAATTCTGGGTCTACTCCTGGGATTTGTCGAGCCTCGATAGAAAACTGTTGAAAGTACTCTTTCAACGATTCTCCCTCATTTAGATGAATCCTAGAAAGGTGAGAAAAATCCTTAGCAATTCTTCGGTTGGCTACGAACTGTTCGACAAATACTTTGGCCAATTTGACAAATATGGGGATCGTTCCGGTTGGAGGTGAATAGAACCATGTTCGAGCTTGTCCTTTAAGAGTGGCAGAAAAAACCTGGCAAAGGAGCGTGTCTGAGGCTCGTTGAATATGCATGATGGTCCTGTAATAGTCGATGTGTTCGTACGGGTCGGATGTCCCATCGTAGGATTCGATGCTTGGCAGCTTAAAGCCAGCCGGAATAGGGTGTTGAAGAATGGCTTCCGTCAGGGGTGACGACTCCTTGAAGTCCCACTAACGAAGAGGTTGCCTTACGCCTCCTGTATGGAACTCCTCCCGGACCAATCGTCGCAGTTCGTGGCGTAGGGCATTGCGATGGAGCTCAGTAATGTGAGGTTGGGCTAGCTCCTCAGGGAGGTCTTGAGGAAGGCGAGATTGCCGACCTGAAGGATGGGTAGAACTTGCTGTATCAGCCAGTTCATTATCTTGATGCGACTGCGAACGCCTCCTGAGTGGAGGAAGAGGAATCTCGTCTTGAAGATGTTCGATTTTGTTGACCTCAATTTTATCCTTTTTTTTCCCTCGAGCTCGTTCGAGAAGGTTAGGCGAGTCTCGTCGAGCCTAATTTAATTCAATTCGATGGCAATTTGAGTCCGATTGCGTTGATTCAAATTCGATTTCACTAAATTGACTTGATAGAAATACAATCAAACTTGAATCGAGTCGAATTAGACCCGACGAGGTTTAATTAGCCTTAATTGATTTGCTCGAGCCTCGTCGAGCTCGATTTGATTAGAATTTGCATTGATTCTGGTTTGATTTCGTTAATTAAATTTCATCAAGCATGATTTCGACTCAATAGATCTAATTTAATTTCAATTACAACTTATTTAAATTTTCTAAATAATTTGAATTGTTCCCAAATCAGAAAATCAGATGCACGGTCTCGATTTTGTCAAAAAAAAATTTGATATTATCGTTTTAATGTCCTTAATTGCGGGATTTATTTCTGGATTTTGGCATAAAACATGAGAGAGCATTTAACTCAGAGATCCGGCTCTGGCTGGGATTCGGACTGAACCCCCCCCCCCCTCTCCCTTTGGCGCTGGCGTTCGTGAGTCCCAGGCGGAAGAGTCCCTCTCCCTCCGACTCCTGCTAGTTCGCAAGCCCCAGACGACTGGAGCCAGCTTCTTCCCATCCTGTTCACGAGTTCCAGTCAGAGCGAGCTGACTACAGGCGTTGGTTCGGCCTCCTCTACCTTAGCCGACGCTAGCTCTCCGCCTCTCCTACCCGGTCAAACCGAGGAAGCCGAAATTTTGTTCTCTATTTGCTCTAGCTGAACCGCCATCCTCCAACAGGTATATTTCTTTCCTTCCCCTGATCTCCTTCTCCTTTTTTCTTCTTATTCCTCTTCTTCTTTTCCTTTCTCCTCTTCTTCCCTTTCTTCTTCTACAAGAATGATGATAGTTAAGTGATCAATCTCTTAAATGGAGTTGGGTAGAACTTATCCTTCTCTGTCATAGATGATTCCTTAAAGTTTTGTGAATGAAACCCTCTCTATTTTATAAATACTTCACTTGGAGGACCAAGCTAGTTGGTTTTGTAAGGCATAAATGTATTCTAGGGTAAAGTCTATATGGCTTAAAAATATGTTCTTGGTGTGAAAATCTGTAGAAGATTGTGTTTATGGAGGGGTTGTATCATGCTATGTGTAGTTTAATACCCATGTATAGAATGAAAGTTCGAAAGGGATGTTAAGCCCTAGTGAACTAGTCCCGAGGCTAACCAAGAGGGGGGGTGAATTGGTTATTTAAAAATTTCACGATAACTACAAAAATCTTTTCGATACTTAGCAGCGGAAACAAGTAAATAATAACGAAAAGATCAACCAACGATATTCACCCAAGCAATTTATATTGAAAAGTAAAATGCAAAACTGAATCAGAAAAGCAAACCAGATTTTATAGTGGTTCGGTCAACTTGACCTACGTCCACTCCCCGGAGCCTCCCCTCCGGGTATTGCACTAAACGAAAGTGACTCTCCTTTTGCTCCCACAGCAAGGCGGAGAAGCCTGTACAAAACACCTCCTTTTCACCACACGGTGAGGCAGAGAACCCGACCTCCTTTCGCTTCCTCCTGAAGCAGGCAGAGAACCTTCGAACTCCTTTCGCTTCCTCCTAAAGCAGGCAGAGAACCTACGAACTCCTTTCGCTTCCTCCTGAAGCGGGCAGAGAACCCGGATCTTCTTGCGAACGATCCTCCCACGAAGAACAACGACTAGACGATAGACGACGAGCGGAGAAGACGACTCTGATCCGTGCTTGGAGCAACCTTAGTGAATCCCTCACTAACTCCCCCTCACAAGATCTCTTCTCTCTCTCCCAACTCTCTCTCTCTCTAGGATTTCTCAGGGAAGGAAGGCAGCAAAAGATTTTTCCAAAAATTGGAAAAAGTTCTTTTAAAGGAGGGCTTAGAATTTGCCCTAAATCTCAACTTGTCGGCCAAGATCGTCCAGGACGATCGGTAGATCGTCCTATACGATCAGTTCAAATTCAGCTGTTTCAGCCTGGACGATCTGGCTCTTCTGGACGATCAGTAGAAAAAGTTGTTCATATCGTCCCGTACGATCCTGCGATCGTCCGGGATGATTAGTTCAAATTGAAGGAAATCGTCAAGAAGACAGTTCGGGTCGTCTAGAGAAATCTGTGCTGGACGACCAAAAAATGACTTGATAGTCCCGGACGATAGGGTAATCGTCCGGTACGATTAGTTCAAAAAGGTCCCAAATCGTCCTGTACATAGTTCTGGACGTACAGCTGAAATGCACAAGACGATCACGATCGTCTGGGACGATCCTGCGATCGTCCTGGACGATGTGATCGTATCAATTAAACATTAATTGCTTTCCTTAACTACCAGACTAATTTAGGCATGATTGTACTGGATCGTCCGGGATGATCAGACCAAGTATCTAAAAATAAGAACTTGCCTAACTTGATCTGGCGGCTGAGAATTTCCGATTTGGGCATTGTTTGATTGAAAAATATAGTTGGTTTTGAAAAGAGGGTTTTAATTTTCTTTGGGAAATATCTAATTTCTGGAATTTAAATTTTATAATCGAACACTTATTATGAATGATATATCACTTCGAAAAGTGAACATATCGTTCTCTAATAGGTTCAGATTACAAATCTTTGAATTTATCTGATTATTATAATCAAACTCAAGGAGAAACAATATATGATCCCGAAGGATCAAAATAATGTTTAATCCATTGTTCGACTATAATAATTGAGATAAGAGATCATTAATTTCATATTTAAAGTTATGATTGTAATTGATATATCTATCCAGAGAAAGAAGATATCAATTACTATCGATAGTTCAAATATGATGATAATGATCGTAAAGTTTGAATTTCCCAAAGATAATCAATTGAAGGTTTTGAAAACTTGATTTTGAAATCTGGTCTGGGTTTCTAAATTTCCTACGAGCGCAAGCCCTCGTAGTTAATTACATCGTAGGAAACCAGAAAATTTTCTACGAATACTCTCGATTAAAATAGCGATACGAATTTTATTTAAAAGTTCAAAGATTGATATCAAAGAAGGTTAAGGACTTGAATTTTCAAATGGGATTGGATCAAATTTGAGCAGTTATTTCTGGAGTCAAAGGAAGAAGAGTAGGAGGTGTTTTGAGATTCTGAATTGCTTCAGAAACACCCCAACCTATCCTAAGTGTTGGGCTTGAATTAGATTGAAAGATATTTAATGTTTAAGTGATCAATTTTATTAGAAAGTGGGAATTAGATTCCCGGAAGATTGAGGTCTTAAGATTGAACATTTGCCTCAGAACCTAAGTCTAAAATGGGTACTGAGAATCAGTGACCCAGAACCTAGCTAATGCAAATGTAATCCTGGACTTACCCCGGCCTGGATTGGGGAGCCAGCTAAACCACCTAAACGCTTTTAAAACCATGAGTCAAAGTCTTTAAATGTAGAGTGGTTAAGGACATTATTTAAGATTGAGTTTGAGGAGTTGGGGGTCGACATCTAGAGCAGATTCCTGATTGACCCTTCAACTTATGTTGGGTTAAATGTCTAAGCTAGAAATGCAATCAAAATTTAGACTCAATTTTTAATTTGTATCTAATGCAATGCATGCTAGTTGACTCGATGAAATGCTTAAATCAAAATGAAGCAGTTTTAAAATAGGCTTAAAAATAGATTTTATCCTAGAGATTGCACAACATCCCCTTGGACAGAACTGCACCCTAATAGGTTAGGTGGTCTGCCAAAACCCGCAGGCGGGGAGGTGCCTAACACGGATGAGAAAAGTTAATATGAATGCATGAAAAACTCCCGGCGAGTCCGGGCTTACTTCTTAAGAGCGTTAGAGTTTCTATCTGAGCTTAAAAATTTTAAATTTTGTTTAAGTAGAAGAAGTTTATGACCGTACCCTCACGAGCCTCCGATCGGGTTCCAGGCTAAATCAAATACGACATGCAATAAGCGCCAAAAAACTACTAAAAGCATGTGGGTCCTTAATCGCAATCAACATCAATTAATCAAATCAATATTTAATTAAATTAATTAAATAAATGCTCAAACTGAAAGTCCATAGGCAAGTGCCCTTAATAATACAACCCAGGGTCTGCAGTAAAGTAAAGTGGCCGGGTACCACTGACTACAGCCCGGATTCTACTCCTAAGACTCAAGTGACTTTGAGATTTGAGATTCTTCTCGCTCTTCACTTCTTCGTCTTCTTGGAACTCCTTGGATCATCGGGTCTGGATATCCAAATGAAAAGAAACTCCCCCTGGATAGGGGTGTTATCTTTTCTCTTTGGATACTTGAACTTCATCCTAATTTGGATCTCCAAATGGATAGGAACTCTCCCTTAAGGGATGTTCCTTCCTCTTTGGATTCCAAATTGGATTTTAAATGTCTCAATCTCAAAGTACTTTAAATAATACAACTCAAAATCAAATCAAATTACATTAATGAAAATTAAAACTCTAGACTCAACAACCTGCAAGGTTATCCTAATAATAAGCAGTTTATATTTGACATCCCAAGCAGTTAATATATTTGAAATTTAAATGCTCAAACCAGCCACACTTGGCCATGCTCTTTTTGATTTAAAGGGGGACTTAAGCATGCTTAGCACCTGTGCAATTTAATAATCATGATTTTTTGCCCCCTTTAATTTATGCCCTGTATGAGCATGGCCACCTGCATAAGGTTGAATTAGTACAAATCGTTCCTAGCCTAGGGGTAGATCTAATCGTACAATCAATCACATCACAGAGTGCATTAAATAAATAAACAATCACATCAATTCTACTACTAGCAAACAGCATGCAGTAAAAGCTCGAAAACCCGGCACACAGCAGAAAAGTAAACACCGGCCTAGCCTAAGACTAGAGTTGGTTGTCCTAGCAAACCATCTAAAGTGTGTGAGGTAGGCTGTGTGGCTTTGATGTGTCTTAAATAGGATGATTTGATTGAAGTTGTTTAAAGTTCTAGTTGGTTGAAGGCTTAAGGGAAGATTTAATTTGAATTTAAATATTAATGACTTGAAATCGATTTTAAACTTAATTTTAATTATTTGTTGGATATCACCTTTGTTGCACACCGAGGCCGTGAAGTTTATTTCACCTTCCTTGGGGCTAATTTAATAGCCTCGTAGGCCTGGGTTACCCAGTGGTACCCGATATAATTAAATGATTTGAGTTTGATTAAGGTTTAAAGGTTGATTAATTTTAATTAGAATTAGTTGGTTGCTGGTTTTAATGTTGATTTAAGATTTTCTGGAATTTTGAATGATTTATTGAATTTTGGAATTTTCTGGATTATTTTAATGATTTAATTAAAGGTTCAAAATTTGACTTTTTGATTTAAAGTGTTTTCTAGAAATTTAATATTTTATTAAAATACTAGACCTTAATATGATCAGTTAGACAGTAAGTACACTAAAATTGGATTTTTCTACATTTTATTATGAAGGTTTGAAGTTTTGACTTGAATTTGAACTAAGTTTGACCAAAAGTTGACTTTTTCAAAATTAGTTGATTTCTGGAAACTTAACATTTTTAATAAATATTAGAGCTTAAGATGAGTTGTATGCCTTTGAGTTTGCTCAATTTGGAGTTCATCTGAATTAGTTATGAATTTTTGAAGTTTTGAGTATTTAATGAATTATTTAAATTGTTTAATTAGAGACCATTTTTATGATTTGAATCCAAATGACCTCCAAACTCCTTGAAATCAACTCCAAAGGTCAGGAATGACCTAAGGAGTGATTTCCAAGTGTTTGGAAATTTTCTGGAATTTTTAATTATTTTTAATTAATTAATTTAATTAAATTTTAAATTTCAATTAAAATTAAATTAAACTCAATTTTGAAGTCCAGTAAAGGGGCTTTTATTTTTCATTGATTAAGGGTTCAATTCTGGTCAGTTTGAGGGGTTAATTGTAATTTTTGGATTTAAACTTGATTTATTTGAATTTCTGGAAGTTTTAAAGGCTTAATTAAGGTTTAAGTTTGATTAGGTTAATTAAGGGGCTTAATGATCTCAGAATTCAGTGAAACTTTTCCTTAAGGCTGAGAATGTCACTAAGTTTAAATGATTTGAATTTCAAGTCAATAGGAAGTGAATCTTAATTATTGGGATTTTTCTAAGTTCTCTAAACTTAGGTCCTTAATTATTGTCCTTAATGATGCCCCTAGGTTAGTGGGTTTTGATCAAGGTTCATCTAACCCTTGGACACTAACTACAATCACATCAATCAATTATGAACAAAATGAAATGCCCTAATACTCCATAGAATAACTAGGATGAATTATTAAACTTATAAGTCATACAGTTACTTATAAATTCAATAATTCAATGATAAAGCAATAAGTGTACCAAATTGAATAGAGACTATTAGATGATGTGAGATACATCCTCAAATAAGACTTTATTCAATTGAAAGGAATAATCATATATGATTAAAGGGTTATTTATAAAGACCATAGAACTTATTGAAGTCAATATTCCCTTAAACCATAGATGATTATGACTTGACCTTATTTTTCAATGAAATATGAACTTTCACTGATTCTATGGAATACTAACCCACTATGATTGGAAATGACTTGAACTAATAATGAATTTGCAAGAATTTAGATCACATCATGACCAAGGTTCTTATAAATTCATAATTTAACTTAAATTGCATCAAATAACTTTGGAAAAATCAGGACATATCAGGGATAGATCCAAAAATATCTCTGCCAAATTTCAGCTCAAAATAATGTATATATGTTTATTTAAAATTAAAAAGAGGTTTTTTGAATAATTGAAATAACTATCAAAATATCAGTCAAAATAATTTAAATTTATTTTTAAAATAAAATAGGGAAGAATACGAACGAAACAAGCCTAAGAACTCCAAAAATGGTTGGGAAATGAAATTCCTGTGATTTTTTGAAGTTCTGCCCATTTTCTGGATTAAAATCGGGGCTCTATTTATACAGTCAGCTGACAGCATAACCGTACAGGGCCCTTTACACGCGGCAGCAGCCTATTTGACCACGCGGGTGGCGGCGGTCAAGCGGACCCCGCCCACTTATCCAGCGCGGCACGAACTGAAGCCGTCGGATCAGACCTAGTTTGATCTAACGGCTTCGATCAAACAGCGGATGAAGTGTGAAATCCGAATAATCGGACGGCTAGAATAGCATCCGCTGTTTGAAAGAAAGGCCCAGATCGAGTCAGATAAATGATCCGACCATCCAAGCGCTTTGCCTATGGGATTCAAATCATAAGCCTGACGAAATCGTGACCGTTCAATCCAAATAGAATGGATCGAACGGTCATAGACTTATCTTCAACCTCCAGACTCCGAAAACCCTAGGAATAGGTTTTGCTTCGTTCTCGCAATATGCCGAACCAAATTGATTTAAACTTTAAACAGAGATATTTTAGGATTGAAGAAAGAATGTGGAAATCTTTTTCAAGCCTTTGATGCAATCATCAGAATGTTATTTAATAACCTAGATTAAAACCTAGGGTTTGAGATAAACCTTAATCCAAATGACGGTTTGACGAGTTCAAGATGCGGTTGAGCTTGTAGACTGTCCGCGCTTATTCCTTTAGAAGGCTTCGAGCTCAGAAGAAGCTTCTATAGGGAATCGAAGTAACCTGGACGGAGTTATCTTCGGTCACGCGTCAACATCGCCGCCGGCAGCTTCGAAACGACGGGGAATGATCAGGGATTAGTGTGTATGGCCCTCTGGAAGCAAAACGAAAACTTAAAGCTCTCTGAATTCTCCTGGAATAGGAGATAGCTGCTCATTGGGCTTTTTCGTCTCTCCTCCCCCTATTCAGCTGCTGGAGCTAATCTGGACGGCCCAGATGCCTTAGGTAGAGTTTTTGGATGTTTGACATCTGGCACAGGCCGTTAGGGGGCAGTGGGGAGAATCGTACGAGCTGGAATGACTAGGAAATTGTCTTCACGTGGGGAGGACCACTTGGGTTGGTCAGGTCGGGTTGGAGGCTTGCCAGTCATTGGATTGGGTCGGGCTGCAATGTTGGAAGGTCCTGGAGTTGGTTCCAAAGGCTGGACGGGCCTGGTTTGGTTCGAATAAGGGGAATGGGTCATGTTGACCACTAGAGCTCCTTGAATTCTTGTTGACCATTTGACTGGTCAACAGGAGTTGGGACTGACTGAGTTGGTATTTAAATTGTTTCTCAAGTATGCCTAGCTGGTTAGATGGATCTAATCTCAAGTAAGGAAGTTGAATGGGGGAGTTTGACCATTTGAAGTCTCTTAAATCCATGTAAAGACTTGTTGATTAGGTTGACTAGTCAATCCGTCCACATGGATGATGAGGTGGCATTGGAAGGAGCCTAGGAACTGATTGGGTTGATTTAGAACAAATACCAAACCAAGGAATTAAAGTTTGAAGGAATGTATAATGTTTTGAATGGTTTTGACCAAGTCAAAATAACTTGACTTGGTCAAATGAATATGTTTTGATCTCAAATAGATTTGAATAGATTTGATTTAAGTTTTGAGATGAGTTTGAGAGTTTGAATGAGGGCTTAACTTGAAGGATTGAGGTGATTTTGACTCAAATGGGGCAAGTTTGACTAGACTTGGAACTAGTTGACCAAGTCAACTAATGATTGGGTCAAAAGTCCAACCAAATCTAAATCATTGAAGGGTATGATCAGGGGAGTTTGATTGAGTTTTGAGTATGCTTGAAGTTTGATTTAAGTTGAAAGGGTTTAAAGGTTGATCTGGTCAACCTAGATTGACTTGGTCAACTATGTTGACCCTGAGTCAGGGTCTGGGTTAGATCAATCTCAAATGATATTTAAAGTCTGGTAGATGTAGTTTGAGGGTTTAAATGGATTGTCTAGATCAAATGACCTGTTTAGGCCCTTAATGGGCCTAATGGGTCAACTAGGTTGACTTGGTCAACCAGGTTGACCCAGGGTCAGGGATGGAGTTCAACCAGTTCAGAATGATATTCTGAGTCTACTGGTGGTGGTCTCAAAGTCTGGGGAGGTCGTTTGATCAAAATGACCTATTTGGGCCCTTAATGGGCCTTTTAGGTCAACCCTGGTTGACTTGGTCAACCAGGTGGGTCCAGGGTCTAGAAATGGGTTCAACAGATTTGAAATGACATTTGGAGACCAATGGAGGTGGTCCCAAAGTCAGAGGAGGTCATTTGGTCAAAATGACCTGTTTTGACCCTAAAGGGGCTTTCTAGGTCAACTAGGTTGACTTGGTCAACCAGGTTGACCTAGGGGCTGGTTCTGGGTTCAATGGGTTTGGTTTGACATTTGAAATTTGCTGGAGGTAGTTGCATTTGATTTGGAGCTCATTTGACCAAAGTGACTATTCATACCCCATAGGGGTATTTTGGTCATTTTGACCCCTGGTCAACTGGGGGTCAAATTGAGTCCAACAAAATGCAGTTTAATGCTCAATGGGTTATAATCAAGGGTCTGGAATTGATTGGAGGCTTTGGAGAAAGCTCCAGGGTCAAAATCCACTGGGTGGCAGGTCCAGTGGCATAGACTGTAAATATTTGAAGGTTTTACAGCCTTTGGATTTCAATTCAATTTCTGAGGTTAGAGATCTCAGAATGAGCTCAAATTTGGAGTGTTGCCTCTAGAGACATGTCACATCAGTGTGGAACTGACAGACCTTGAATCAGAGGTCATTTGATAGGGTTTTGAGGTGTTCAAAAATTTGCTGGAAAAGGCTTTCAGGACTTAGACCTTTGGCCTTGGATTTGAATCTGGAAATCTGATTTTGAATTGGATTTTGAGCTTGAATGATAGGATTTGAATTAAATTTAGATTGAATTGAAACTTGGATTGATCTAGAAGAATCCTAGGGTTTAGAATAGGTCCTAGGGTCCAAATCAGGTTAAGGGAATCCTAGGGTCTAGAATAGATCCTAGGGACTGGAGTCTGGAAAGATTCTAGAATCTAGAAGTCCTAGGGAAATCCTAGGATCTGGGGTCTGGAAGAATCCTATAATCTAGAAGGATCCTAAGATCTAGGAATCCTAAGATTCAAGATGTAGAAGGATCTTAGGATCTAGAGTCAGGTAGAATCCTAGGGTCTCGAATAGATCCTAGGGTCTGAAGTCTAGGAAAATCCTAGAATCTAGAATAGTCTGGAGATTTGATTGATCTGGGGTCAGGATTGATTTGAATTTGGATTGATCTAGGATTAGATTAATCCTAGGGTCAGGATTAAATCCTAAGGATTGGAATGATCCTAAGGTCTGGATTGGTCCTACTAAGCTCATACAAAAATGAGGTCAACAAATGGACCCCCAATATGTGTAATAGAATGTAGTTCTATTGCACATATTGGTGTTGACCGAATAGAATGGTCAAGTCTGGAATTTTGATCTTAAGGGGATGAAAAGTCTATCCCTGGGGAATTAAGTTTGAATTGATACTAGGGTAGTGCTAAGAAAAGCATACTCTACCACTAGTGGGTCTGGTCCTAAGGGAAAGGAAGAATCTATCCCTAAAGGAGAAGGAAGTCTGGGTGATCCTATAGGAAGAACTCCTAACTATAAAGGATTGAGTCTAGATTTGATTCTAAGGGAAAGGAAATCCTAACCTTAGAAAATTAAATTTGAAATGATACTAGGGTAGTGCTGGGGGTAGCGTACTCTACCACTAGTAGATCTAGTCCTAGGAGAAGGAAGAAAACCTATCCCTAAGGAAAGGAAGGCCTGGATGATCGTATAGGAAGGAAGAATTCCTAGCTATAGAGGATCAAGTTTAAATTTTGATACTAGGGCAGTGCCACGAAGGGCGTACTCTGTCACTAGTAGATCTAATCCTAAGGGAAGGAAGAATCTAGCCCTAAAGAAAAGAAAGCTTGATTGAGATTGATTCCAGGACGGTGCCATAGAGGACTTACTCCATCACTAGGAAGTCTAATCCCAAGGGAAGGAAGAAGAACCTACCCTAAGGAAGAGAGAACTGGATTTTGATATTGAACCCAGGACGGTGCCATAGAGGACTTATTCCATCAATGGGGAGTCTAATCCTAAAGGAAGGAGAAAAGCCTAACCTTGAGGAGAAGAAAGTTTAAATTTGGAATTGAAATTGAATCCAGGATGGGGCCACAAGGGACTTATTCCATCACTGGGGAATCAAATCCTAAAAGAAGGAGAATACCTACTCTAAGGAAGAGAAGAGCTGGATAATCTCATAGGAAGATAGTATTACTTTCTATAGGAGATCATACTTAAAGGTTTGAATTTTGAAATTAGAATGGTGCCTCAGAGGGCGTTATCCATCACTAATAGATCTAATCCCGAGGAAAGAAAGCACAATGACTCACATCTGTCCTTAAGGAAGAGAAGATTGGAGGACCCTGAGGGAAGGAAGCATTGCTTCCCACAGAAGGTCGGATCTGGATTTTGAACCTAGGATGGTGCCACAGAAGACGTGCTCCACCACTAGAAGATCTAATCCTAAGGAAAGAAAGCACGATGACTCACATCTGACCTTAAGGAAAAGAAAACTGGAAGAAGCTAGGATGGTGCCACGAAGGGCGTACTCCACCACTAGAAGATCTAATCCTAAGGATAGAAAGCACGATGACTCACATCTAAACTTAAGGAAAAGAGAACTGGACGATCCTGTGAGAATGAAGCATTGTTTCGCACAGAATCGGATCTGAAGTGATCGTATGTAAAGGAAACTTGCTTTACATAGAGGATCGAGTCAGGATGATCGTATATAGAGGAAACTTGCTCTATATAGAGGATCAGGTCAGGAATGATCATATGTGAAGGAAACTTGCTTCACATAGAGGATTGAGTCTAGAATGATCATATACAGAGGAAACTTGCTCTGTATAGAGGATCGAGTCTGGATTGATCGTATATAGAGGAAAGTTGCTCTATATAGAGGATCGGGTCAGGAATGATCATATATAGAGGAAACTTGCTCTATATAGAGGATCGAATCTGGATAATCGTGTATAGAGGAAACTTGCTCTATACAGAAGATCGAGTCAAGGTGATTGTATATAGAGGAAACTTGCTCTATATAGAGGATCAAGTCAGGAATGATCATATGTGAAGGAAACTTGCTTCACATAAAGGATCGAGTCTGGAATGATCATATACAGAGGAAACTTGCTCTGTATAGAGAATCGGGTCTGGATGATCGTATATAGAGGAAACTTGCTCTATATAGAGGATCGGGTCATGAATGATCATATGTGAAGGAAACTTGCTTCACATAGAGGATCGAGTCTAGAATGATCATATACAGAGGAAACTTGCTCTGTATAGAGGATCGGGTCATGAATGATCATATGTGAAGGAAACTTGCTTCACATAGAGGATCGAGTCTGGAATGATCGTATATAGAGGAAACTTGCTCTATATAGAGGATCGGGTCAGGAATGATCGTATATGAAGGAAACTTGCTTCATATAGAGGATCGAGTCTGGAATGATCGTATATAGAGGAAACTTGCTCTATATAGAGGATCGGGTCAGGAATGATCGTATATGAAGGAAACTTGCTTCATATAGAGGATCGGGTCTGGATGATCGTATATAGAGGAAACTTGCTCTATATAGAGGATCGGGTTTGGAAGATCGTATATAGAGGAAACTTGCTCTATATAGAGGATCAGATCTGGAATGATCGTATATAGAGGAAACTTGCTCTATATAGAGGATCGGGTTTGGAAGATCGTATATAGAGGAAACTTGCTCTATATAGAGGATCAGATCTGGAATGATCGTATATAGAGGAAACTTGCTCTATACAGAGGATCGGGTCAGGAATGATCGTATATGAAGGAAACTTGCTTCATATAGAGGATCGGGTCTGGATTGATCGTATATAGAGGAAACTTGCTCTATACAGAGGGTCGGATTTGAATTCTGGAATTTGAGATTTAAATGATTTTTGAACTTGAATTTAAAGATGTTTGAATTTGAAACTTGATCTGACAAATTTTGAATTTGAAGAGTTTTGAATTCGGGATGTGTTTTGAATTTGATTTGAATTATTTTTAAGTTTGAAAATTTTGAATTTGTGATGTGTTTTGAATTTGATTCGAATTGGTTTTGAATTTAAAAATTTTGAATTTAAAATTTGATCTTAATTGATGTTGAATTTGATTTCAAATTTTGAATTTTGATTGTGTTTGGTTCGATTTTGATTTGTTTGAATTTGATTTTGAATTTGAAGTGTTTTGACTTTAATTTTGAGTTTGACACTCATCTGGCATGGTACTTCCTGAAGAGCCTCCCCAACATTTGAAAATATTGAGTGGCATTCTTCAGGTTGATCAGTCAAAAGGAAACTTCCTCAAAGATCATCATTAAAAATGAACGATCCAGTCAACATTGACTCAAGATTTCCATTAAGTTTACAATAGATTAGAAGTGGTCTACAAAAGACTACAACCAAGTCTCCTACTTGGGGAGTTCTAAAGTGACACAACTTATCAGTAACTTGAATCAAATGTGACTTATGAACTTTCAAACTTTGCTGAGCTTAATTTGATTTTTATTTGAGGCCCTCGAGCTCCTCGAATTGGAGTCAGGCACTTTGCTCAACTATAGTTTGATTTTGAACAGCAAGTCCCAACAAAAGAAACTACGCCTCTAGATCAGAATGATCTAGGACCCAGTACAGGGTGTGGTTTGATTGTGAACAACAATTTCCAGCATTATAAAATACTTCTCCAGTGGTATTAAGCTTGGACCCAGCATAGAGTGTAATTTTATAAAAAAGGCCTTAAAGGAAAGGATGCCTATACGTAAGGACTTCCACACATTTCTCAAGGATCAAATTTAAATTTTAATCAAGAGTAGAAGATTCATTCTTCTTATTAGAAAACTTCCCCTAAGTATTTGGACCATATCGGAACGACAAACGGGAACAAATTCAGAAGTACAGTGAAAAGTTTGAGTGACCCCAACTAACCTGAAAAAGGTTTGAGGATTTAGGTTTTGTTGACCCAGACCAAGTTTCGTAGAAACTAAACTGGGGTCTCCCTTAAATATTTTGAATTAAAATCAATTTCAAAGAGGTTAAAGTCAAATAGAGAAATTCAATCTTTTCAATTCTCTTGCACAAGAGATTTTTATATCTTGATAGAATATCGATGCACGGTGAAAATTCTGGATTCAAGATTCTTAAAATCAAGCAATTTTAAATTGACTGGGTATTTTGAGATTGAAGAATTTAGAAGATGGGAGCCTCTTTCTTTCTTCTCTTTTTTTGGTGGCACATTTTGCGCATCTTTTAACTTTTGGTGCATTTTGTGCATTTTTTGATTGTTGGCGCATTTTGCGCATCTTTTGAATTCAATTGAATTTAAGAAGAGGCTACACCTTCTCTATTTCAATACCGGGATTACATCTCAAGTATAAGAGAAGAAAACTCATTCTCTTATGCAAGGACGAATAATCCTCAAGGTAGGACCCAGTCTTTTAAAATGAATATTGGCTTGACTTTTGAAAATCATTGAACAGATTTTAAACACACAAGAGATATCTATTAGGATAGAAAATTGCAAGAAAATTGAGAAGATTTTTATTTCAAAGATCAACTTAAATTTGATATTGATTTAACTCAACAGTTGAATCAATCCCACAAAAAAGGTGGGAGGAAGGTGTATTCAAACATTTAATGGAGTCAACAAGAACTTTCTCCTGCTTAAAACTTAACGTAGAGGTCAATTTTCATTAAAAAGATAACTCAACTATCTTGAAATTTGAAATCAATACACTTGAGAAATTCGAAGCTCTCCTTAAAAAGGAATTACAAATCTAGGTGGCAAGACCCTAATAGTACGGAATTAGATTCCTACGATCTCCTTGGAGGGAGAGACTATTATTGGGTCTACACTATCCTTAGAAGTCATTGCATCACTTTAATCAAAAAGATTTATCTCGATAGGACCCCGTTGAAAGTTGAATTTTAACGGTATCACTATCTGATATAATCTTAGATTATTTCCCCTCTCTTATTACTAGTAGTCTAGTAATTAGGAGAGTGGCACCCCGAATGATTTCTACACCTCCTCCTCTCTAGTTGATGTAGTGGGACACGTATAAAAACGTGATCTAACATCATCTAATAGAGTGGACGGGTCATAACCTTCAACTGGGGGCCTAGGGCTTGGTGCTGGAGTTTGTTCAGTTCTGGCTTGATTAATTCTCGCCATGTAGTAGTCGAGAAGGTGTATTGAAGATCGTGCTCTCGTTTCTACAACCTCCCTCCTTTGAGCAACAGGAGAAGGATGGAAATAATTTCCACCAGGGAAGGGGTTCGTAGAAGGAGCAACAAACTTTTGATTAGCCTCGGACTTGACATGCTTTAAGGCTTTCGCCTCAGCAGTCTTCCTGGCCTTAACAACCTTCTTTCTGACTCTACGAAGGTAGTTCTTCATTTTGTTCTTGCTGGCCTTGCTGACGGCAGGGGTACTAGAACTTGACTCAATCTCAGGCTGAGATGGTAGCTCTTCTATTGTTATTGACTTCTGGTTCCTATCCTCCTCAGTAAAAGATACAGTGGGTAAAGGGGTGACAACAGCCTCCATCTCGGAGATGGGGGAGTCAACTCCTGACCCTAAAGTAATCTCAACCAAGGGGATATTCCTTCGTATTCCAGCAGACAGATCAATCATTTCTTCTCCGTCGACTGATAACTTGAAGTCTTGGAATTGCATTTCAAACTGGATAAAATTACCAGAAGTGATTCCTTCGACTATCAAGTTTCTATCTAGAGAGAAAATGAGTTTCCCAGCCATTTGAGTGCTTAAATCCTGAAATTAATGAATAATGATTTGAATTAGTTAATCTTAAATTTGAATTTGAATTTTAAACTTGATTAATGTTATTCAAAATTTAATAATTCAATCATGTTAAGCTTAGATTCAAAACAGAGGTTCATAGAATTGACAAGGACTTAAGAGTTGAACCCGACTCTTTCGCTACACCAATTAACTTGGGGCAAAATGTCAAAGTTCAAACTCGAACTTGAATTCAAAATTGAATTTAAAATTTGAAGTGACAATCAAATTCAAATTTAAGGTTGAGATTGTATTTTGAATCAAAGTTAGATTTGGAATTTGAATTCAAGATTGAAGTCGAATGGACCTTTCTTCAAATTTCGTGACTCAACAGATTGAGTTTCGCTCAATCATATAGGTACACAGAATTGATATGAAAGATTCAGGGATCGGGCTCGACTCTTTTCATTTTACCAATTGACTTGGGTCGAAATGTCAAAGTCCCGATCAAAATTGAATCGACTTTAAATTGGAAATCAAATTCAAATTTCAGGTTGAAATTATATTTGGATTCAAAGTTTGAATTTGAATTTGAGGCTCAAGTCAAATGGGTCTTTCTTCAGATTTTATGACTCAACAGATTGAGTTTCACTCAATCATGTAGGTGCATAAAATCGATATGAAAAATCCGGGGATCGGGCTCGACTCTTTTCATTTCACCAATTGACTTGGGTCGAAATGTCAAAGTCCCGAATTTGACCTTGAAATCAAATCTGAAGTTTGAATTTAAGTTTGGAATCAAATTTAAGTTCAATTTTGAAATTGAATTTGAACTTAAGATTGAATTTAGTTTTGAGGTTGAATTTAAACTTAAATCTTGGATTCAAATTCAAGCTTGAAGTTAGATTTAAATTGAATTTGAATTTAAATTTGAATCTGGATTTGAACCCAAAGTTGGAATTGAACGGATCTTCTTCAAAATTTGAAACTCAACATATTAAATTTTGTTCAAATATGTAGGTTTACCAAATTAACCTGAAGATCCTAAGGCTTGACTCTTTGCACCCTACCTAGCAATTTTAGGGGTGAAATGTCAAAACTCAGTATTGACTGGAGAATTTTGAATTTGAATTGCATGTGTTCAACTACAACAGAATATTATAGAAGACACATAGCAACGACGATTGAAGTTGATTTGAAAGATTTTCCTTGACTTTTGAAACTCGAAAATGTTGAGTTTTATTTTCAACATAATGGTTAACAAAATTCAAGGGAAAATCTAGAAACCTGGTTTGACTCTTTCACCATACTTGACTAGCTTGGGGTGAAATGTCAAAATCCAGATTGAATTAAAAAAGTTTTGAATCTGGGTTTTGAGATTGAGGGATTTTTTTTAAATTGTGAAACTTAGCATGCAGGAATCTATTCGCATGCGAGTTTGCAACATATGCAAAAAGATTTTGACAAGCTTGGCTTGACTCTTTTGCTCTACCAATAAACTTGGAGGCAAAATGTCAAAGCCCAGCTTGGAGGGAGGTTTCCTACACTCGCCTCTCTTTTCACATGTCTTAATTGAGTTGGCCACACTCACCCAAGGAAGAAATGGGTAGAGGGACCAACGGAAGAAATGTAGTCAAAACTACCGATGCAATAAAATTCGTACCGCTATTAAAGATGGAGAGAGAGATTTTCCCCAGTGGAGTCGCCAATTTTTTTGTTTGATTAAAAAAAATATATGGTTTTGAAAAGAGGGTTTTAATTTTCTTTGGGAAATATCTAATTTCTGGAATTTAAATTTTATAATCGAACACTTATTATGAATGATATATCACTTCGAAAAGTGAACATATCGTTCTCTAATAGGTTCAGATTACAAATCTTTGAATTTATCTGATTATTATAATCAAACTCAAGGAGAAACAATATATGATCCCGAAGGATCAAAATAATGTTTAATCCATTGTTCGACTATAATAATTGAGATAAGAGATCATTAATTTCATATTTAAAGTTATGATTGTAATTGATATATCTATCCAGAGAAAGAAGATATCAATTACTATCGATAGTTCAAATATGATGATAATGATCGTAAAGTTTGAATTTCCCAAAGATAATCAATTGAAGGTTTTGAAAACTTGATTTTGAAATCTGGTCTGGGTTTCTAAATTTCCTACGAGCGCAAGCCCTCGTAGTTAATTACATCGTAGGAAACCAGAAAATTTTCTACGAATACTCTCGATTAAAATAGCGATACGAATTTTATTTAAAAGTTCAAAGATTGATATCAAAGAAGGTTAAGGACTTGAATTTTCAAATGGGATTGGATCAAATTTGAGCAGTTATTTCTGGAGTCAAAGGAAGAAGAGTAGGAGGTGTTTTGAGATTCTGAATTGCTTCAGAAACACCCCAACCTATCCTAAGTGTTGGGCTTGAATTAGATTGAAAGATATTTAATGTTTAAGTGATCAATTTTATTAGAAAGTGGGAATTAGATTCCCGGAAGATTGAGGTCTTAAGATTGAACATTTGCCTCAGAACCTAAGTCTAAAATGGGTACTGAGAATCAGTGACCCAGAACCTAGCTAATGCAAATGTAATCCTGGACTTACCCCGGCCTGGATTGGGGAGCCAGCTAAACCACCTAAACGCTTTTAAAACCATGAGTCAAAGTCTTTAAATGTAGAGTGGTTAAGGACATTATTTAAGATTGAGTTTGAGGAGTTGGGGGTCGACATCTAGAGCAGATTCCTGATTGACCCTTCAACTTATGTTGGGTTAAATGTCTAAGCTAGAAATGCAATCAAAATTTAGACTCAATTTTTAATTTGTATCTAATGCAATGCATGCTAGTTGACTCGATGAAATGCTTAAATCAAAATGAAGCAGTTTTAAAATAGGCTTAAAAATAGATTTTATCCTAGAGATTGCACAACATCCCCTTGGACAGAACTGCACCCTAATAGGTCAGGTGGTCTGCCAAAACCCGCAGGCGGGGAGGTGCCTAACACGGATGAGAAAAGTTAATATGAATGCATGAAAAACTCCCGGCGAGTCCGGGCTTACTTCTTAAGAGCGTTAGAGTTTCTATCTGAGCTTAAAAATTTTAAATTTTGTTTAAGTAGAAGAAGTTTATGACCGTACCCTCACGAGCCTCTGATCGGGTTCCAGGCTAAATCAAATACGACATGCAATAAGCGCCAAAAAACTACTAAAAGCATGTGGGTCCTTAATCGCAATCAACATCAATTAATCAAATCAATATTTAATTAAATTAATTAAATAAATGCTCAAACTGAAAGTCCATAGGCAAGTGCCCTTAATAATACAACCCAGGGTCTGCAGTAAAGTAAAGTGGCCGGGTACCACTGACTACAGCCCGGATTCTACTCCTAAGACTCAAGTGACTTTGAGATTTGAGATTCTTCTCGCTCTTCACTTCTTCGTCTTCTTGGAACTCCTTGGATCATCGGGTCTGGATATCCAAATGAAAAGAAACTCCCCCTGGATAGGGGTGTTATCTTTTCTCTTTGGATACTTGAACTTCATCCTAATTTGGATCTCCAAATGGATAGGAACTCTCCCTTAAGGGATGTTCCTTCCTCTTTGGATTCCAAATTGGATTTTAAATGTCTCAATCTCAAAGTACTTTAAATAATACAACTCAAAATCAAATCAAATTACATTAATGAAAATTAAAACTCTAGACTCAACAACCTGCAAGGTTATCCTAATAATAAGCAGTTTATATTTGACATCCCAAGCAGTTAATATATTTGAAATTTAAATGCTCAAACCAGCCACACTTGGCCATGCTCTTTTTGATTTAAAGGGGGACTTAAGCATGCTTAGCACCTGTGCAATTTAATAATCATGATTTTTTGCCCCCTTTAATTTATGCCCTGTATGAGCATGGCCACCTGCATAAGGTTGAATTAGTACAAATCGTTCCTAGCCTAGGGGTAGATCTAATCGTACAATCAATCACATCACAGAGTGCATTAAATAAATAAACAATCACATCAATTCTACTACTAGCAAACAGCATGCAGTAAAAGCTCGAAAACCCGGCACACAGCAGAAAAGTAAACACCGGCCTAGCCTAAGACTAGAGTTGGTTGTCCTAGCAAACCATCTAAAGTGTGTGAGGTAGGCTGTGTGGCTTTGATGTGTCTTAAATAGGATGATTTGATTGAAGTTGTTTAAAGTTCTAGTTGGTTGAAGGCTTAAGGGAAGATTTAATTTGAATTTAAATATTAATGACTTGAAATCGATTTTAAACTTAATTTTAATTATTTGTTGGATATCACCTTTGTTGCACACCGAGGCCGTGAAGTTTATTTCACCTTCCTTGGGGCTAATTTAATAGCCTCGTAGGCCTGGGTTACCCAGTGGTACCCGATATAATTAAATGATTTGAGTTTGATTAAGGTTTAAAGGTTGATTAATTTTAATTAGAATTAGTTGGTTGCTGGTTTTAATGTTGATTTAAGATTTTCTGGAATTTTGAATGATTTATTGAATTTTGGAATTTTCTGGATTATTTTAATGATTTAATTAAAGGTTCAAAATTTGACTTTTTGATTTAAAGTGTTTTCTAGAAATTTAATATTTTATTAAAATACTAGACCTTAATATGATCAGTTAGACAGTAAGTACACTAAAATTGGATTTTTCTACATTTTATTATGAAGGTTTGAAGTTTTGACTTGAATTTGAACTAAGTTTGACCAAAAGTTGACTTTTTCAAAATTAGTTGATTTCTGGAAACTTAACATTTTTAATAAATATTAGAGCTTAAGATGAGTTGTATGCCTTTGAGTTTGCTCAATTTGGAGTTCATCTGAATTAGTTATGAATTTTTGAAGTTTTGAGTATTTAATGAATTATTTAAATTGTTTAATTAGAGACCATTTTTATGATTTGAATCCAAATGACCTCCAAACTCCTTGAAATCAACTCCAAAGGTCAGGAATGACCTAAGGAGTGATTTCCAAGTGTTTGGAAATTTTCTGGAATTTTTAATTATTTTTAATTAATTAATTTAATTAAATTTTAAATTTCAATTAAAATTAAATTAAACTCAATTTTGAAGTCCAGTAAAGGGGCTTTTATTTTTCATTGATTAAGGGTTCAATTCTGGTCAGTTTGAGGGGTTAATTGTAATTTTTGGATTTAAACTTGATTTATTTGAATTTCTGGAAGTTTTAAAGGCTTAATTAAGGTTTAAGTTTGATTAGGTTAATTAAGGGGCTTAATGATCTCAGAATTCAGTGAAACTTTTCCTTAAGGCTGAGAATGTCACTAAGTTTAAATGATTTGAATTTCAAGTCAATAGGAAGTGAATCTTAATTATTGGGATTTTTCTAAGTTCTCTAAACTTAGGTCCTTAATTATTGTCCTTAATGATGCCCCTAGGTTAGTGGGTTTTGATCAAGGTTCATCTAACCCTTGGACACTAACTACAATCACATCAATCAATTATGAACAAAATGAAATGCCCTAATACTCCATAGAATAACTAGGATGAATTATTAAACTTATAAGTCATACAGTTACTTATAAATTCAATAATTCAATGATAAAGCAATAAGTGTACCAAATTGAATAGAGACTATTAGATGATGTGAGATACATCCTCAAATAAGACTTTATTCAATTGAAAGGAATAATCATATATGATTAAAGGGTTATTTATAAAGACCATAGAACTTATTGAAGTCAATATTCCCTTAAACCATAGATGATTATGACTTGACCTTATTTTTCAATGAAATATGAACTTTCACTGATTCTATGGAATACTAACCCACTATGATTGGAAATGACTTGAACTAATAATGAATTTGCAAGAATTTAGATCACATCATGACCAAGGTTCTTATAAATTCATAATTTAACTTAAATTGCATCAAATAACTTTGGAAAAATCAGGACATATCAGGGATAGATCCAAAAATATCTCTGCCAAATTTCAGCTCAAAATAATGTATATATGTTTATTTAAAATTAAAAAGAGGTTTTTTGAATAATTGAAATAACTATCAAAATATCAGTCAAAATAATTTAAATTTATTTTTAAAATAAAATAGGGAAGAATACGAACGAAACAAGCCTAAGAACTCCAAAAATGGTTGGGAAATGAAATTCCTGTGATTTTTTGAAGTTCTGCCCATTTTCTGGATTAAAATCGGGGCTCTATTTATACAGTCAGCTGACAGCATAACCGTACAGGGCCCTTTACACGCGGCAGCAGCCTATTTGACCACGCGGGTGGCGGCGGTCAAGCGGACCCCGCCCACTTATCCAGCGCGGCACGAACTGAAGCCGTCGGATCAGACCTAGTTTGATCTAACGGCTTCGATCAAACAGCGGATGAAGTGTGAAATCCGAATAATCGGACGGCTAGAATAGCATCCGCTGTTTGAAAGAAAGGCCCAGATCGAGTCAGATAAATGATCCGACCATCCAAGCGCTTTGCCTATGGGATTCAAATCATAAGCCTGACGAAATCGTGACCGTTCAATCCAAATAGAATGGATCGAACGGTCATAGACTTATCTTCAACCTCCAGACTCCGAAAACCCTAGGAATAGGTTTTGCTTCGTTCTCGCAATATGCCGAACCAAATTGATTTAAACTTTAAACAGAGATATTTTAGGATTGAAGAAAGAATGTGGAAATCTTTTTCAAGCCTTTGATGCAATCATCAGAATGTTATTTAATAACCTAGATTAAAACCTAGGGTTTGAGATAAACCTTAATCCAAATGACGGTTTGACGAGTTCAAGATGCGGTTGAGCTTGTAGACTGTCCGCGCTTATTCCTTTAGAAGGCTTCGAGCTCAGAAGAAGCTTCTATAGGGAATCGAAGTAACCTGGACGGAGTTATCTTCGGTCACGCGTCAACATCGCCGCCGGCAGCTTCGAAACGACGGGGAATGATCAGGGATTAGTGTGTATGGCCCTCTGGAAGCAAAACGAAAACTTAAAGCTCTCTGAATTCTCCTGGAATAGGAGATAGCTGCTCATTGGGCTTTTTCGTCTCTCCTCCCCCTATTCAGCTGCTGGAGCTAATCTGGACGGCCCAGATGCCTTAGGTAGAGTTTTTGGATGTTTGACATCTGGCACAGGCCGTTAGGGGGCAGTGGGGAGAATCGTACGAGCTGGAATGACTAGGAAATTGTCTTCACGTGGGGAGGACCACTTGGGTTGGTCAGGTCGGGTTGGAGGCTTGCCAGTCATTGGATTGGGTCGGGCTGCAATGTTGGAAGGTCCTGGAGTTGGTTCCAAAGGCTGGACGGGCCTGGTTTGGTTCGAATAAGGGGAATGGGTCATGTTGACCACTAGAGCTCCTTGAATTCTTGTTGACCATTTGACTGGTCAACAGGAGTTGGGACTGACTGAGTTGGTATTTAAATTGTTTCTCAAGTATGCCTAGCTGGTTAGATGGATCTAATCTCAAGTAAGGAAGTTGAATGGGGGAGTTTGACCATTTGAAGTCTCTTAAATCCATGTAAAGACTTGTTGATTAGGTTGACTAGTCAATCCGTCCACATGGATGATGAGGTGGCATTGGAAGGAGCCTAGGAACTGATTGGGTTGATTTAGAACAAATACCAAACCAAGGAATTAAAGTTTGAAGGAATGTATAATGTTTTGAATGGTTTTGACCAAGTCAAAATAACTTGACTTGGTCAAATGAATATGTTTTGATCTCAAATAGATTTGAATAGATTTGATTTAAGTTTTGAGATGAGTTTGAGAGTTTGAATGAGGGCTTAACTTGAAGGATTGAGGTGATTTTGACTCAAATGGGGCAAGTTTGACTAGACTTGGAACTAGTTGACCAAGTCAACTAATGATTGGGTCAAAAGTCCAACCAAATCTAAATCATTGAAGGGTATGATCAGGGGAGTTTGATTGAGTTTTGAGTATGCTTGAAGTTTGATTTAAGTTGAAAGGGTTTAAAGGTTGATCTGGTCAACCTAGATTGACTTGGTCAACTATGTTGACCCTGAGTCAGGGTCTGGGTTAGATCAATCTCAAATGATATTTAAAGTCTGGTAGATGTGGTTTGAGGGTTTAAATGGATTGTCTAGATCAAATGACCTGTTTAGGCCCTTAATGGGCCTAATGGGTCAACTAGGTTGACTTGGTCAACCAGGTTGACCCAGGGTCAGGGATGGAGTTCAACCAGTTCAGAATGATATTCTGAGTCTACTGGTGGTGGTCTCAAAGTCTGGGGAGGTCGTTTGATCAAAATGACCTATTTGGGCCCTTAATGGGCCTTTTAGGTCAACCCTGGTTGACTTGGTCAACCAGGTGGGTCCAGGGTCTAGAAATGGGTTCAACAGATTTGAAATGACATTTGGAGACCAATGGAGGTGGTCCCAAAGTCAGAGGAGGTCATTTGGTCAAAATGACCTGTTTTGACCCTAAAGGGGCTTTCTAGGTCAACTAGGTTGACTTGGTCAACCAGGTTGACCTAGGGGCTGGTTCTGGGTTCAATGGGTTTGGTTTGACATTTGAAATTTGCTGGAGGTAGTTGCATTTGATTTGGAGCTCATTTGACCAAAGTGACTATTCATACCCCATAGGGGTATTTTGGTCATTTTGACCCCTGGTCAACTGGGGGTCAAATTGAGTCCAACAAAATGCAGTTTAATGCTCAATGGGTTATAATCAAGGGTCTGGAATTGATTGGAGGCTTTGGAGAAAGCTCCAGGGTCAAAATCCACTGGGTGGCAGGTCCAGTGGCATAGACTGTAAATATTTGAAGGTTTTACAGCCTTTGGATTTCAATTCAATTTCTGAGGTTAGAGATCTCAGAATGAGCTCAAATTTGGAGTGTTGCCTCTAGAGACATGTCACATCAGTGTGGAACTGACAGACCTTGAATCAGAGGTCATTTGATAGGGTTTTGAGGTGTTCAAAAATTTGCTGGAAAAGGCTTTCAGGACTTAGACCTTTGGCCTTGGATTTGAATCTGGAAATCTGATTTTGAATTGGATTTTGAGCTTGAATGATAGGATTTGAATTAAATTTAGATTGAATTGAAACTTGGATTGATCTAGAAGAATCCTAGGGTTTAGAATAGGTCCTAGGGTCCAAATCAGGTTAAGGGAATCCTAGGGTCTAGAATAGATCCTAGGGACTGGAGTCTGGAAAGATTCTAGAATCTAGAAGTCCTAGGGAAATCCTAGGATCTGGGGTCTGGAAGAATCCTATAATCTAGAAGGATCCTAAGATCTAGGAATCCTAAGATTCAAGATGTAGAAGGATCTTAGGATCTAGAGTCAGGTAGAATCCTAGGGTCTCGAATAGATCCTAGGGTCTGAAGTCTAGGAAAATCCTAGAATCTAGAATAGTCTGGAGATTTGATTGATCTGGGGTCAGGATTGATTTGAATTTGGATTGATCTAGGATTAGATTAATCCTAGGGTCAGGATTAAATCCTAAGGATTGGAATGATCCTAAGGTCTGGATTGGTCCTACTAAGCTCATACAAAAATGAGGTCAACAGGCATATCGTCCCGTACGATCCGTAGATCGTCCAGGACGATCGGCTCAATCAGACCCTCTTAACTTAGTCGCCCTAATTAGGGTTTCTGTTTTAACTGGATCGTCCAGGACGATGTGGATATCGTCCAGGACGATCTGAACAAAATTGCAACAGAAACTCTAATTCACTCAATCTCTCCCCCTGAGTGTGTGTGTGCAAGGTTACTTAGCTAGAGAATCAGTTACATTACAATTGACTCAATAAAAGGAAAAATCATACATTTGACACACTTGGACCCGATCTTGAGTTGGCTTGAGTGGCTCGCGGTCTTTTGTGCCTGAAACAGATTAGCCAAGCAAAACACACTGGAAACATGTTTGTCATCATCAAAACCAGATTTGCAACAATCTCCCCCTTTTTGATGATGGCAAACATTTGTAAAGTAGTCTGAAAACAAAGGTAAACTAGGAGATCAAACAAAACAAATATTTTTTTTTTAATTTTCATTTAACAGCTCAAACAATACAGAAAACATGAAACAGAAAACAGAAACAGACACGACATGACTACAACTGACTCCCCCTTTTGACATCACAAAAAGGAGGAGGGAAAAACATAACACGGAAATAAAACATAAAATAAAACATACACAGAACAACAACACGACAGAAAACTAAAACTGAGGCGGATCCTGATCGGAAGAAGGAGGTGGCGGTGGAGGGTAGAAGTAATGGTGAATGGCCTGAAAGTGAGCTCCAAACCAGGCCATGTCCTGGTCGTGCTGCTGCTGCTGCTGCGCAGCATAGTCTGCGAAGCGT